>CM023456.1:16613148-17266238 GCA_013339765.2 Haemaphysalis longicornis
AGAGAGAGATATAGAGAGGAGAGAGAGAGAGAATGCGGTGAAGAAAGTAGAGTATAAAAGAATACTAACTGAACGAGTGGAGAAAGACAAGACAATTAGAATTGCTATCGAGCACTTAAGCGATCAGGGCTACATTTGTTTATGAAACACCCCTACTACGCTTCTTGTTACTTTCGTGCGCCCCTTTGTGGGGAGGAAAAACTCCAGGCGTGTTTACAAAGGGGCAAGCTGCTTCTTTCCTTTCCCTTCTGTCAAGGCTTCCGTTTTACCAGCAAATTCTACTAAACGTGAACCCCGGCTCGTTATAAAGCAGGACTTTACAACAAGAAAAACAGGGCGACAAACTACGCGTACCCACGGCATCATCGTCGTTTCGTGCCGGGTGCGTCTGGACGGCGTAGGCGCACAAAAACGGGAAGTTGCGTTCTTTCGGGTAAGACGAGACCCACTTATACGCGCCGCTAACGAATCTCGTCTCCTCCTCATTCGTTGCCGCAGTAGTGACATTCCCGGCAGGACGGAACCGGCTTGCACGGTGCGGGACGCAGCCTTGTAAGGTATAAGTGCAGCCCGAAAAGTGACGGGGGGACCCAAACAAGGGAGGAAGTTACGTGACAGCGCCTGTTCGACGCGAGCGATGGAAGCGGCCAGAGTGGGAGACGGTGGAGGGGAACACAGCGAGGAGGGGAGGTGCGAGCGGGACATATCTAAGATTATCACCCAGGGAACAAAAGCGATGCTACTTGTGCCAGCCAGCTCTTAGGCGGCGCCATCAAACCAGAAAATAAAGAAAAGAGAGACGAAGAACTGTGAGGAGCATATGGGCGAAACACCGAAGTATACGGCACCGTTCTCCGGACATTTCCGCGTAAGACACCTGTCGGGCCGAAGTCAGTAGGCACGGCTAACCTGAGGAATGCTGGAAGAGGGTCTGAAGCAGGCTGACGCCACATTCCCTTCTTTGCGCGTCCCCATTAGCTATAGAGGTTTGGTTGTCACTATGGTCTCTTTTCTTCATCATTTATCACCTTGAGGGACAGCAGTATTTCAGACAGCCCATCTACATCTTCATCAGAAATACTCAATGGCAGATAACCCACCATTAAATGTAAAGTGGGATTGCGTAAGAGTATACGTGCTTTCGAAGTTACAACTTTGCTACCTCATAATGGGAACTGAAAGCGCAAATTAGACACAGACAAAGAAAGGAGGCAACAGGACGAGCGCTAACTACCGACAAAATATATTTGGAAAAACCCCACAATTTATACATGTCACGCTTTCCACTTGCATACCACCACACATGCGCAGAGACACTTATAATCGGCTGAGATAACAGAGTTCTTTTGGAGAAAGGGATACAGATGGTGTGCTCACGCATTGAGACTGCAACCTATCTATTTTTTCAGCTTCCATAATTTCTCTGGTTAACCTATCTTTATTCTTGCCGATTATGATGCATTTGTCGAAGAGCGGTTCGCAGTGCGGTTTGTGGTCACACGTGGAACAGTGATGCGCTAACCCTCCGCCACTCCCATTTTTGACATTGCCAGAGTGCTCGCGAAGCCGGTCATTAATACAACGACCAGTCTGCCCAATGTAACGCAATGCGGCAACGTTACATTGGGCAGACTGGTCACTTATATCTGTTGTAATAACATATGCTTTTATCGATAAGTGCAATGAATTTGTAATAAAAAATTCTAGTAACGTCGAAGATGTCACCGTAACTCTGTCCCAGTAGATATTATGTCAAAGCCATTTAACGCCACTAGTGCAAGCAGGAACGTTTGCTGTAAACCATTGTTGAGTACGTTGGTATTAAAGACGCCTCTAGGTGCAAGTTCAAATTTTTTTCCAGCGACAATACTAAGAATCTCCTCAAGAAACGTAGAAAAGTTGTCAAAAGAACCAGTTGGTGGTCTATAGAGCCCTAAGAACAGAAGTGCTGCATCACATAAGGCTACTGCTTCATAGTCCTCGGTTATAACGGGGAAAGTGGGTTGAAGACTACACTCGAAAGACTTTTGAACAAATACTAATACCGCTCCACCACGTTTGGACTGTCGTGTTACGAAAAAGTGCGAATAGGCTGAGGGTGGGTACATTTCTGACCCTTCATCATACCACGTCTCGGTTAGTATAATTACCTAAAATTGAAAACCGAGTGTTTGAAAAACCATGTCTAATTCATCCTTTTTTGATCGGGCGGAACAGCAGTTCAGGTTTGTAAAGGAGAGATGATTTTTGCACGCCTTTGCAATCCCGAAGAATTGGTGTGGCGCGATTACAATGTTGTACAAGCTTGCATAGGCTAGCTTAATGTGCAAGTTCGCTGAGTAGCATTTTTGACGCAACAACGACTGCACGATCGCCCTCCCTTTTCCTTAACAGTGTATCTTGCTGTTTGAGTACCAAGCAAAACGGAATCCGTTTTCTGTGGCCCAGTCTTTCGTTTTTCGAAGAAGGTCGTGGTTGCGCGTTGTCAAGCTTTCGAGAATCGAAGCCTGCTGTTTAGTGGCCCTCAGCTTCTGGCGTGCAGCAAGCCACAGATCTCGGTCTGACTGGTGGCTGTAGCGGATGATTATTCCCAGTATCTTATCTGGTTTCGATGGAAGCCGGTAAATCGCTGCGATGTCATTTGGTGAGAGGCAGGGGCTTTTCTAAATCTTCGAGCAAGTACTTCCAAATGGGCGTGAGCGCATTTGCAGCTTTTCTCCGGAAAGCAAATCTTCAGCAGGCGTCACAGTCCCTTCTTTCAAAAGATTCCGTGTACTTCCAGTGTCGTCTCGGCAAGCTTTTTTCTCTTTTTGAGTCTTCTTCTTCACGCCGGTTTTCCTACCACCCACTCTTACACTGCGCCATTCAAGCTTACACCTTGTCCATGCCTCGTTGTACAACACACGAGAGCATTTTTCGCCTGGCATCTTGCATCTTTCGTTGCCTCGACCCTTTTCATTCGAACAGACGAAATTCTGTTGTGTGTTGTTTGCGTTTCCATTAAAGGTTGGACGGCGATCTTGCAGTTTCTTTCTGCTTTGTTCGACGGCATCTAGACGTTTTTTGATTGACTTAATTTCTTTGTCGTGTTCGTCTAGGCCCTTTATCGTGGCGTCAAACTTGTCAGGCATTAGTTGTACCGAGCGTTTCATTTCAGTCACCGTTGCTGGCAAAAGCATAAGTTGTTCAAGCTTTGCGTTAATCGTGTCAAGCTTCAGAGTAATATCGTCTGGTGTTGGGTTGCAATTTCCCGTCTGAGTGTCGTTACGGCAAGCTTTACACTTCCATGTTTTGCGAAACGAATCACCCTTAGACCTTAGTGATCGCTCGACAACATCAGAGCATGTACAAAAATGGTAAATACCACAACACATGCTACACTCGAGAGCATCGGCTTTTGCGCACACTTTTGTACACGCTACACATACTGATTCAGACATGGCACGGATGACAGTAAATGGCAGCAGCGCACGCACGCACGCCAGCCGCCGAACATAAAATATTTATGGGCAGGTGGCGGTGTCTGGTCGTAAATATGCAGCAAGTGTCCCCATAAAACCTCGTCAAGATTGCCAAGGGATACATTGCGGGCAGCAGCTTCCATGTGTCCACTTTCTTTCTTCATAAAAATACTGCGCGTGGTTTGTGATACATGATTTGTATCACTAAAGTTCATAAAAGTAGTAGAGTGTATGCAATGCTTGAGAATTTGTTCAGCACTATTTCAGAACGCGGTGTACAAATGATATGAGAGAGAGAGAGAGAGAGAGAGAAGAGAGAGAGAGAGAAGAGAGAGCTCTAGAGAGAGAGATACTAGAGATATCTAGAGAGAGAGAGGAGAGAGAGAGAGAGATAGGGAGAGTTTCTCGAGAGCGAGAGAGAGAGAGCTTTCCTTCGATTCTAGCTTCTCTTTCTATTCGCCCACGTGAGAGAGAGAAGAGAGAGTAGAGAGCTTGAGGGCTTGAGCTTATTTCCTCACCCCGTTTGTCCGCCAAGAGATTTTGGTTCCCGGTCATGCCTGAATGATGCTGTAAAAATCACAAAGCAATGGCAATATAGCAGACAGGCTAAAATCAAGTGCGTCAATTCCGGTCCTTGAAATTAAACTTCCTTCTTTTTAATGAAAAGAACTTCGCGCGAAGTTTGCAAATGTAGGCCTTCTAATTTAAAACCAATGCGGTTAAGCGTTCGACCACAGAAACCGCGAGGAACCGTCCAAAAATTACTATTCATGGATTAAGGTGCGGCTTCGGATTCCAGGCGAATTCTACCACGCAACATTCCATCCGTCCGAAGAGTTTATGGGCATCGGGACGTTACAGCTGGCTATCGCTAGGATTATCGTAATGTTCACAAGCGCATGAACAGCTAGCGCATATATCGAAGTCCCGGGAAAGCCCCACAATGGTTGTGTGAGGAGAAGTGGTTTGAAGGAGACTTGTTACGTATAGTGGTTAATTTCCACCTCTTTTATTAAAATCTACGTGGTAGAGTCCAGAATGGGCTTTATGCCCTCATAATGCCGTATTGAATGAATCCACTGCTCCGCCTTTTGACGCAGAATATCATGCTACGTGAAGGTAGCATGTTTATACGCGTGATACGGTCTGGTGGTTTGAATACAGCAAAAAATACCTCACGTTTTGCCTTTCTGTTCTAACTGCACTCTCGGCACTTGGAAGTTGTGCAGAAAAGAGACAATCGAAATTTTACGGGCGAAGCTCTTTAGGGGCTCGGGCTGTCGACGACTCCTGTCGTCGTCGTCTCATATAGTCACGATACTCAAACACCGGGACACTCGTTTTCCAACGCCTCGCTCTAAATCATAACGCATACTAACAGAAAAGTGTATGATGGATAACACCGGCTCAAAATTAACTAACATTATTTCAAGATTTGTGCAACGCTCCCTGTCCGCTTCAGCAATCGTCAGTCACAAGCAGAAGTTGTTTCTAAGCGGGTTATAATTAGTGTTACGCTCAAGTAGCCACCGGCTCTCGACCCTAGGCCTGATCGGGTCGGGTGGTCAGTTGAAGCAAGAAATGGCATACGTACCTGGTGAGAAGCCTCCTCGATCACTGAGGACGAACCCCCTGGGCGAGGCGCGGGTATTGCACTGCGCTCGCGTTGACCCCTGTCACTACCCCAAATTGGGACACAAGGGTCATGCAAATTGCTTAAATCCGGTTCAATTCAAGAGAGGACGCCACCGCCTCACCAAGTGCGTGATTGTTCCTTCCACCGGCGCTTCTCCGGCGCCCAATCAGCGCATGCCGTGTGGTAAGAGAGATACTTACAATCTTTGAATACCATTACACATTGCAGGCTTCGCTCCTCCTCAGGTTTCACGTTGGTGGAGATGGATAGGGTTTTATTAGCTCCAACTGACTAACACTGTTACTACTGCTATCGTTTTGGTAAAATGGGTCTAATTAAAATCAAAATCCAGACGTTTTTCTCTCAATATTTCAAATTCAACTCCAAATCTGTTTTTTTCTCGGTTATGCTAAAACTGGCCTTTTAGTTAAGAGATCGCAAATGGGTGAGCCCGTTGAATTTTTAATAACTAAAACTGCGAAAAAGATTTTAAGTGATCTTATGTGGCTTTTTTTCTTGTTTTCAATCAAATTCACCGAAGGTTTTGTTTTAGGCGGGTTTGTTTGTCCTACTCTATGGGTCTCGTAACAGTATCTGACTTTTAGTATTAAGTGCAATGCACTTCTTAAGCGACCCTGAACCTGCGTCCACCGGCGATGTCCGCATCACATACCCACGTGGGGGATTGGCCAGGAATCTCCTCGCCTTCCTTGGCAACGGGGGAGATGGGCGCGCGCTGCTGGCCGCTGACATGGCACATACCCACGTGGGGGATTGGCCAGGAATCGGGCGTGAGAAGGGCTAATGCACCCGCTTAAAGGAGTACTGACACGAAATTTCAAAGCTGAGATCCGCTCTAGCAATCAAGTACAACGACAACACAAATAGGTGTCTGTGAATAAATGCATGTTTCTTTCTTTGTAGTTGTGTGGTGTGTGTTGATCTCTCTTTCGCGAACATTACCGAACCGCGCAAATTCAACTCGTGCATTCGCACTTTCACATTCTTCCCCTCGGGGAAATGCGGGGAATTTTTTTCCTTCTATATAACCCTCATGCAAAAGTTCAGACACTAATAAAACTGGTTTATTTATTAGCAAAAATGTAAATGGAAATAACAGTTAAAGAAGTATGTCTGCATGAAGAGGACACCCGTAACATAAATGGAAGAACAGGCAAGAATGAAGCAAGAGAGTGACCCAAGCAAAGCTAAAGCGTGTCGTTAAGATAACTCTGTACACTCCTAGGAAATAACGGAGGTAACCACGGTACAAACAATCATCAGGTACAGACACAGTGAACAGCGGTTTCATCTCTCATGACAAACGAGCAGAGCCTGTCACGCATAGGGTGCTTCAGTGGAACAAGATACTGGATTTTATGCGTGTGCGTGCCAGCGGATTCCACCTAGACCTTTAACACAAAAAAAAAATATTTGCACTTTTCTCACTTTGAGCGTGGGACGACCTCCCACGCATGTGCTCATTTCCGCCGCAGTAGGAATTGGCGTGCATGCGCAAATATTGTTCCTACTCACTGCACGTGCACATCCATCTAGTACACAAGGATTCCTATAAAGAATGAAAGGTACAAAATGTATCAGGCCTACGAAAAATAACGCCCCTCTTTGCCGTTTGTGCGCATTTTTGCAGTCGTACTTTTCGCTGGTTATGTTCACGGAGATTTGCGAACGACTCTCACATTTATCACTCTCCCCGCTTGTATAAGATTTATTTTGTGTACTTAAAGCACTAATAAATAATTAAAAAAAAGGAAACTCAACAGCCTGATATATGGTAAAAGTGTTCAACGCAAAGGTTGCTTTCTGCCTTTCACGGCCTTGCGCTCCAAGCCGTGCCTGTGGCTTTGGACGTTCTCCCCCGAGCCGGTCGCTGGAATCGAGCGCATTCGTCCATGGCCTTGCACGGGAGGTCGTAACTCGGCAGAGGGCGAAATGTTTCCACCTTCATGCAAAAACAATGTGTAAGAACACGACTTCAACGCTGTTTTCTTTCTAAAGCATGCATAATTCTGTTCGCGTGAGGCCATGAGCGTTTGGCGTGGAAATGGCCGAAATGGGTCCGCCAGGGGGAGCACGCACTGTGCCTACAAAGGGGCCACTTTAAGGCTTCTTTGATACTAAGCTGTAGGTTAGGGTTGTTGCTTCTATAAAGCCCGGCTAAAAGTGAAAGCAGAAAGCAGCAGTACAGTAAGATGAAAGGGGGAAGAAAACTGTTTCAGGCATCACTCGGGACAAAATGTCGAACAAACTGTTTTGTTTCTGTTTCCTAGGATCTTCTAATTTGTACTTACTACTCCCCCGATCCCTCACAACACTGCCTATTACATCTATCAGAAGTTCTGAGCCCTGAGTGTGCCGGAGATCTCTTTTGGGTTTGTAAAAGTGATCAAGGACCCCACGATAAACAATTGATCCGTGTCACAATCTCAAGAAATTCTCCAGCACATATTTAATGACCGCCTTCTGAGGCTGACTTTTGCTCTAATGCATGTCGTATCGTCAAAAGTCTTGCTGTTGAAACTAAATGTCCCTAAACTAAAATTGAAACTAAATGTTGATAAAACTAAAACACCGTTGTCCTGCCTTTTGTGTACCTGGCTTTTTTTACATAGCAGGCATGCTGTGCAAAAACCCGACATTAAAAATTTTCCGCAGGGAGAAAAAGTATAGATCCTAGGCAGCGAATTTAAATTTCTGTATTTGCAGCAAGATTTAAAAAAAAAAAACGAAATCATTTGCGGGAGAGTTTGCAGAAGGATTTCCGAACCCTCTTTGAGAACTACCTGACATATAAATAGAACTTAGAGGGGTCTACCCACATTTCTTTTCCCTTCTCTCGGTAGCCACTCTATTCGTCTGATGGTCCATTGGTCGTCATTTCGGCTGACCACATGGCGAGCCCGAGTATACGATTTCTTTTCCCCAATTTGAACCATGATATCTTCCACCGGAGTGTGTTCCGTATATAACATTGCATAAACAGGCGCTTAGTTGGGAGTTCCATTCGCAATCCAACTCCATAATTTCACAAGCATTAACTAAGTCCACACAAGAATTGCTTTACAAAAATTGCGTACGGTCGACGCTTGATTACACGTCTAGCTTATGAGATGCGCCCACTGAACTGGACAAAGATAAAATATAAAAAATGCAAAATATTAGCGCGCGGTATGCCCTGGGAAACAGTGTTAGCAGCCACAACTTCAGCATGACGCTCTGCAAGCAGAACTTTGAAAGATAAAGCGATAAAGCTGATAAAGCGATCCGATCGGCGCGTTTTGTGCACGGGTTCTGTGTCGGTTTGAAAATGTCTTTTTTCACATGCCGCCGGTAGTAGGAATTACAACCACCGCAAAATAACACCCGGCACCAGCGGGGCCACATCTGAGACCGCGCTTTTTGGATAAACAGTGCGCGGTGCACCAAAGGGAACGAGCGCACGATTCTCCCCACGCGGCTGCGAGTTCGCCGCCGATACCAACTGCAGCCCTGCAGCTACGTACACCGCGAAAGGGCAAGGCCAGGCCGCACACATGCGGCCAGGTCATTCGTTCGCTTTTCCAGCCTGTGTCCATGGTGTCTACAGAGATGAAAAAGCCGAAAGAGCTGGCCCGTAGCAGACGGCAGTCTGTGGGAGCGCAATAGCGGAAGTACGTCACCGCTGAGGAGCGGAGCATCATGGGAGGGGAGGCCAACAGCGAAGAAACAGTTGAAAGGAGGAGGAAATACGGCGCGACGATAATTCGCGGTTTTTGATTTACGATTTCTCAGCTAATACTCATCGCTTTAACAAAATTCTTGCAGGAGGAGATTGCTAATACATTGCTTTATTTGGTTACATGTACATCCATGCATCGGCGGAAGGCATTTCAGGACCCCTTTAAACGCTGCTCTGTTTTTCTGCACGACACGGAAAGGATGCAAGTGGTGGTTTCCGCCCGAGGTTCCGTCACCGCAAACAACATGAGTTTCGCTCTGTCGTTCTCGAATTCTGAAGCAGCCGCGGACCTGCGGGTGTCTCGCTTATTCTTCCCCTTCTTGAGCCGGGCGGCGTCGGAACAAACCTACCCATGGAGGTTCGTAGACGCCACGCTTCCAACGTCCCAACAAGAGTGCCGCGTGTGATATGCCCGAGGTTGCCACCGTATGTTGGAGGCGGAATGGTGCCCACCCTTATTTGTTCCGCGCATGCAGCCGCTTCAGTGAAGAGGCGCTCGATTCCATGCCGGCTGAAAAAAGGGCAAGTACGGTGCTCAGTTCCTCTTCTCCATCCTCTCGTGGGCGCTAAACTTCCAGCGTCGTTCGTGTTGGGGTCGCCGCTACTTGGCTTTTGCCTCATTGTTTCCTCTCAACTGGTTTGTATCTCGCGAACACTTGAGCCGCTAAGCGCCGATGACTTACAGTGGAGAGCTCTTAGAGAGACAGCCCACTTTGAGCCCCAGCGACCGCAAGCTTCGTAAGCAGCTTGAGGATTCCAGTGTTTTTTGCTTGGGATTTTCTATTCGTTTTGTATCGTTTTTCTGAGGGAAACCGGGACCAGAGTGCGCTGCCGGATTGTCTGCTGATCAAGAATTTTTGCCCGCGTAAACGCATACCTTTGTGCGTAGCTTGAAATCTCGTTTCTTTTGGGGGTCATGGCCCTTCTAAAGTAATGACGATATATGCGGTTCTTCACACGTTTAGGTATATTTATGGCAAAGTTCCTCAAGTAAAAGCAACAAATTTACTGTTGCATTGCATCAGTTTGTGCGTCTTGCAGTTTAGATTAAAAATACGAAGACGTTCGAATATCCGAGGCGACAGCGCGGGGTTAAACCGGGCTCATTGTGAAACAGCTTACGGTAGGCCGACGCATTGGCCACGAGCCCACTTCCAGTGGAAACAGATTTTGGCGAACTTCCCACAGACCGAGGGCAATCACAAACTTCTCTTCTAAATCTTACGTGAGGACATATTTAGTAATGGGCAAAAGGCGTAGTCACGAATTGCATGCCTTTGGGTGTGCCTAATTCTCTTACTTTTTTCTATGTATCACCGAGCCTATACTTTGGTTCTATGACCAAACTTACGTCACGGTGCGAGAGATTGCTAGGAGCATGTAGCAGCAAGGTGCTGGCTATAGTCTAAAAAGATGAGCCAAGGAGATTAGGGCGTGTGTCTTTCGGCTACCGCCTTTGCCAGAGGGGAGGCATCGCGTTCGGTTTGTTGACATGTTGATCTAGGCGTCTTGCAGGGGAGTCTAAATCTTCGACTCCGCGCAGGGCCCAATACAATTTCCGTCACCGCAAGGTCGAAGCCCATTCTAATTTAGGGACACAGCACATCTCTGCGAAAATTCCCCCATCTGTTTTGTAGAGATTTACCGCTTGGTACCCGCGGTCGCCTAAAGCGGGTGGGTTCATCCCCAGTATACGGAAGCTTCCGCGGCTGAGCCTCGCTAAATCCTCGCCCAGAATTTTCGATACCCGGTGCTGCCCGGTATTGCAGTGCGAGCCTCTGCCGGTGAGCGAGTGGACGTGACGTCGTATCGCTTGCTTATATTTTGTTTACTTGGCAACGAGCCGTGGCTCGCAGCTTCTGCAGGGTATTTTTTCTGCGAAAGTTGGGTGGGTTCTGGTGATTTGCCATGAACGACATTTGGTTCTTTTTGTGGTTATTCAGCTGTTTTTTTACTCCTATTTTCTTGTGTTTTCTGCCTATTCAGCGCAATTCCACCACCTCGTGTCCAACGCTCTTGCGTTATTTATGCAGGGTTTTACGTAATGTAATTTTTAACGAGGTCTGAAAGTAACGCGGGAGGAACGCGTCAGTAGCGCGTAAGTAAAACCAAGTAACGCGGGAGTGAAGCTCACGCAATAATATTCAGTGCTTGTGCCAGGAGAAAAAATCGACCAGATGAAATCAAAGAAAGAAAGAATATAGCTATCCCACATTCAGAAGTACTGCGAAAGTTGTACATGTTAGCTTATGAACAGATATAGAATACCATGAAGACGGAAGCGAAAGGCAAATTAATTAATTGGACCTGAAAAGGTGTAAGGCTGGGTGGGTCCAAAGCTCGTTTGAATGTTGGTCTGCCCCTTTGGGCGCCATCATCTACGGACAGCACAATGCTCTGGTTCAGCAAGCAGTTTAACCCCCTTTATTTGCACTTCGATCGACGGACAGAATTGGATTTGCCTAAAAATATCTTGTGACCCTTAATTGCTCGCTTGAGTCGTTGCCGTCGTCCCTTCGCTGCGCTCTTATCGTCAACAGCCAAATGGACGTCTGGAAGATCAAACCACACTAACAAAAAAATGGCCTCTAATCCACGCTGTGAACCCGTTTGTACGGCGACGCCCAAACGAGAGCGAGACACAAAACAGGATTCACCAGCCGCAGTTCAAGCGAGTGCTAAGAACGAAATATGACGTTTGTGATTTGTGGTTTAGCATACATCGAAGTTATTAGCTTTTGAAAATTGGAAGATGTAGATTTTATCGTAGCAGGCAAACATAGGGCTTTCAGTTTCACGGTGTCTTTGTTATGCTGCAAGAATGGCCTGGAAACGTTAGCTTCATGTTATTTCTAATTGAACTGTGACTGAAAGTTACCAGTGACACCCGTTAAGATAAAACCAGCGTTGCACATTTTTTAATAGTTTCTGTACAACCCGATACATCGCAGTTTTCTGCAACCCTCTCCCTCGAATTAGCCTGAGAAACGAGATTGTTTGCAACTTTTCCGTCAACTAATTCAAGTACATAAAACTGGGGTGTAATTTTAGAGTTGACTTAGCGTCCAATTAAATTTTTTTTTAATTAAGTTCATCGAGGAGCCGAAAGCAGACCTTTTAATGCAGCCTTCTTGCCAACGCTTAATTTTGTGGGGTTACATGCTTAACTCTTCAGTGGCTTAATGAGCAGGTTGCATAAGATGTTATTCAGGAATCCTCATTCAGCGAGAGACTCGACGAACGTTTTTTAATGGGTCCTCGTGGAGCATGCCCGTCTGAGCACTGGTGCGCCTTCAGTTGATCGGTATTTAAACGGGAAGCAGGGGGGAAATATGAGGAAAGTGAATTAGCAGTTTGACCAGCATGACCGAATAAAAAGTGCCAGTCAACTGAGAAAAAAGAGCGCATGCTCGCACGCTTCTCTGCATGATTGTCGATAGGTTGGGTGACGGGGATCGGGAAGAGGTCGGGATCAGTAAAGTACGGGGAGGAATTGAAGCGAACAAGGGGCAGCATGGGGGCAGCGAAGACGCCTCTGTTGTTTTTTGTTTCGGTTTTGTTTTGTTTTTGGCTCCTCAAAAATCGTCGCTGCCACCGCCATTTCTCGGATTAGATTCCTTAGTTCCACCCGATTGCTCCTGTCATTTCTTTCGACTCCAGATGTGGCACCGTTTTTGTACTCTTCGCCTTATTGAAATTCTAATATTTTTACCACAGGGGACGTTATTTAAGGCATTTTCTTTTTTGATCAGTCTACTAAAGAGAAATCAATTTTGTGACCCTCTTGGATTTCTTCCCTATTATTTTTATAGCACCACAAGGGCGAAAATGAGGAACGAATATCCGGCACATGCTTTCTACAACTTTTGTTTGAGGATGCGGCTGGCAGCGTAAACTAAGGTGCATGCAGAAGAGTTTCTAACTTCTCCTAATCGCAAAGAGGGCGGCTTTCCGCACCTTCGTTCTAGACAGCCGACAATACACTGTGCAATATAGCGACAAATTAGAGGGAGAGTACGGATGTGTAAATTTAACCGTGAGAGCCGCTTTCTTAATTACCTCCACAGAACGAGATTGGGTTCATTTTAGGTCCCTTCACTTGTATCTAAAAAAACAGGAGCAGCTGCTCTTTGTTGTTTCTCTTATGCCATAAATGTCTCTTTATGTGTTTCCTCTACGTGTTTGGAATTACAATCGCGCAAAAACTCGGGGTGAGTGCCTTTGCTTTGTCGGTAAGCTTTGGCTTCACCACATCGTGTTTTTCCAAGCGCATGCAGATGCCTGCCATGAATTGGAAGCTTCGCTTAAAAATTACAAGTCATTCCTTTCAAACGAGGTGGACGAACAGCGAAGCTGCATAAAATACACATCACACGCAGGATTTTAGAATGTACTTCTCTTCAGTTTTCTCCTCTATCACCTTGAAAGTGACTATGTATACGTAATGACGTAATAAAAATTGCAAGTACTGGAGTTTTATTCTAGTAGATATACACGGGGCTGCGTTGCCCTCCCATAGTTAAGAGTAGATGGGCAATATATTTAACGTGAAGCCTTCACTGCAAACTAATTGAGCTGATTGAGCTTGAGCTGCTTGAGCTGTAATTTTTGTTCGGAAAGCTTTGGTAAAACAAGAAACGGAGCCGGTTTCCATTTCAGTTTCATTTTTGTTTGCATTTTCTTCACAACACCGATAAAAGAAACTGCAGGAAAGAGGGCCAAAAAGCTGGTCGCAGCCAACTTGACGGAGACGAACTGCCTTTACAGAGCAGTATGGTATATTGCAAGCAGTTCCAAAGTTTATTTTTACACATTACTAGCAATAACAAAGTAAAAAAAATATTAGTTTTTTGAACGCCTCAAACACTCAAAGAAATGCTATGGCACAGGACACTCGCAGTGCAACAGAAAGAAGAAAAAAGTCATCTACTATCTGTTGTTACAGCTTTGCAGCATTTAGCTACGTGAAAAAAATATTACCATATTCAACAACATGAAAATGCGTAATTACGAAAGCGCACACGAGTACAAAAGTACAGAAATATGACACATTTAGACCACGTTGCAATCGTACGGATTGCAAACACAAAAGTAACAATCCACATTGATTTGAAAGAGAAAGTTTACAAAACGTTGCTGAGATAAAGTAGTTTCAATTGAGTAGGTGTAATGCTGCGTGGATTAATTTCTTCCAAGGTGAGTTCTTTTAAGATTCCTGGTACACGGTTTTTGACCATGTCAAAGCTGTGGTTGGTCCTACAAAACAGAATCAACCAATCATCCCTGTTCCGTAAACAATACTCAGCTTCATGGACCCCTTTGCAATTGGATAAGGATAACAAAGGTTGCCAACATTGAGATGAGGCAGACGTGGTTAGGATTGGCTGTATTTACACCTACTCAGAATTGAGGAAAATCAAGGACACAGCAGATGACTGTTCCAGCTCCTGCCGGGCGCCACACGGGACGTCGTCTCCGTCCTCCACGTTTGGCCACATGCCCTTCACGGAGATTCCTCTTCATAGCCGTAGCCTCACAACTTCCCCAAGGAGGGCTGCTCCGTAACAATATTATATTTCAGACAGCTTTTGTACCTGATCAGCAGCCTGAAGTTGCATAATAGAAGAAACGGTGAAATCTTACAAGAGTTAAAAGGTGGTCCACAAGTGAATCATAACTTAGGGGAACTATTTGACGGAGTGACTTTCTTTGAACCGAGTAGATATTATTTATATTTTTTGTTGTACCCCAGACCAAAATGAAATAATTTACATGAGCGTAGAAAATCGCTTTAAGAACTAATAACTTGAAATTCTCAGGTAGAATATGACATGCTCGGCAGAGAGCGCCTGAAATTTTATCCAGAGAGCTCAGCAGACGGTTCTAATTCCATCACGGATGTAGGTGAAAAGTGACCTTAAGCGTTCATACTTCAGACAAGACTTCAATGGTGTTTGAGCCAATGTGAACAGAAAACTGGTAATTTAAACGTTTCTGAAAAGGACCAGATGCTCCTTTCCTGCCGAATATTCCCATGTATTGACAGCACCGACGAATTTTGTAACGTTTGCGAGATGACTATGAACTAAAGAATTGTAGCACGTAAATGAGACCTGGAATAAGGATAGAGTCTCCATAGCAGCCTGTATTAATATAGTACTGGTTTAAGGGAACATTTTGTTAAAACGAGAGCTACAGAAGTTTTCTGCTGAATCGTCGTGATGAAATGGCTTTTCTGCAAGCCATTTTTTCCCTACACAGAACGCAAATCACGGAAAATTAGACATAAAAAGCTTGGCACAAAAAAACACTAGCACGGTAATAACTGCAACTCTAAATGTACAACAGCGCAGCTGTGTCACAGAGCCGCGAGTTGTTCGTAACCTTGCATTAATACATATCACCATTGCTTTTTTCCTCGGGCAACAAAAGGAAAAAAAAATACAACAAAGAACACATTTCTATGGCTCCCATTGCAAAAGTCATATATAGTGCGAGCTAAGGCTGGTGTAGCTTGCACAATTTTGCCCCGGGACGGGGAAGGCTGTCCCCGTCGACCCACGATCGACGAAGACAGAGCGCTAACGCGAGTTTGCGTGCGATTCACCGAGACCTCCTAGCTGCGATTCCCTGCTGCTGCTACTGCTTGTAAATGTTTAAGCTTTTTACAGATTATTTATATGCATAACTTTTAATAGCTTATCGATCTGCCATTAAGCGCACAGGAGATCTTAAATACGCGGTCCAGCGTACGGATGATAAGCGTTAAAATCTAGTCGAAACCAAGAGGATGAACAGATTAAAATTTTAAAAAATCCCGCCATATTTCCAGCGCCTTTACGTTGTCAAGAACTTCATCACGACCGTCTTGAGTTCGCAATACCGGCTTCAGATATTTCACGAAAGCCTCATTGTCATATATCAGAAATCCAATTGGTTCCTATGCCTTTGATGTTTTACGTTCTATCGTTAGTTTGTCACCCGTATTTTTATCGTTTACCGGAATGTGCTACCCTCTGTTATATTTTTTTGAGCCCTCCTGTCGACTGACACAACTTTTTTCCCCTTCTGGTAGTCGTCACGCAGTGTTTCTTCATTTTTTGGGTGGCCGCTCAGGGTTCAAGGGACTTACCCTGCCGCCGCTCATGTTCTGTTCCCTCGCTTGCTGGGACACCCAATTTCCCCGTCGCTACAACCTGCCCCTCTTGCTGTCATTTGTCCCGTCGACTCACGCGCTCAATTGTGCCTGCCTTCGCGTAAAGCAGGAGAGATGTCAACGCCGAGGCCATGATTTCGTTTTCGGGATCACGGACGTGTTTTTGCTCCGTGCACTGCGCACCTATACAAGCAGGCTCACCGTTCTCACAGAAAGGAAGCAACGGATTGCTTTTCTTTCTTACTCTTCTTTCAATCTCGGCGCACAAACTGATCACGGTCGCTTCGAATCTCGCCGCTTATGTCTGGAACGATATTGCACATCTGCACGTGGCTGCTGCTTTACCGCCTATCTCTCCGGCGCCGTTCTGTCATGGAACTGGTTGTCTTTCGAGGCAATCTCGCTTCCTCCGTAATGATGTTGCGACATCACCGGGCACGTCGCTATAGGTTCTGGTGACAAAAGAAGGTACGTTCCGGCGCTCATTGTGTTCCTTCAGGGGCTCGGCATGTTATTGCGAAATTGAACCCGTCCTTGGAAGCCAACTGCGCTGGAGAGGAGCTACGACTAAAGAAAACCCACTTAAAATTTGTGCTGAATTTTTGCTTACTGTTCGTTCAGTCCGAAAACGGCCGTTTGCGGTAGAATAAACTACAAAGCTCGTTAATTCGAACTCGGTTTAATTCGAAACTTACGGTTAATTATAACGGACGCCCTGGTCCCGGCATAGCCCTGTATATTTCAATGGGGGAAAACTGATTGATTGATTGAATTGTGGGGTTTAACGCGCCGACGCAACGCAGGCGATGAGGGCGCGCCGTAGTGGAGGGCTCCGGAATTAATTTTGACCACCTGGGGATATTATCGTGCGCCCGAAATCTCGTACACACGGGCGTTTTTGCTTTTCGCCTCCATCAGAAAGCGGCCCGCCGCGGCCGGGAATCGAACCCGCGACCTCGTGCTCAGCAGCGCAAACGCCTTAGCCACTGAGCCACCGCGGCGGGTCAATGGGGGAAAACTGCTGATAATTCGAACGTGTCGGTATCCACAATGGTTTATTCGAACTGGGATCCTCGGGTTTCCATCACTTCTCACAGAACAAGTAGGCCCAGAGTAATTACAATGAGTTGCAAATCTAAAACAAACCAAACGTACTATAGGGATGAAAAACAACAAAACAGAAAAAACAAGGAAGTAGCGCTCAGGCTACGCTGCTGCGACAGGTTATTTCGCTTCCGCAGCGTGTTCCCGCCGGCAGCAGCCAGTTCTCTGGCGCGTGCCGTGCAGGTTTCCTTTTGAGCCGCGGTCACTGTTCTGGGCCAAAGATCACGTGGCGTGCGCAACAAACCTGTAGTAGCACCTAATTCGCGATAACGAGTCTTTGTGTTCTGCCCGCGCATGTGTGGCGCGAGGTCCAGTCATCCTAGCACCCGCCCGCTAATTCGAACTCCGCTTAATTCGAACAAGTTTATGGTCCCCTTCAAGTTCGAATTAACGAGCTTTTAGTGTATTACTATTGTAAGAAATATCGTTGCCCTAATAACTTACAAGTGCACTTGCGTGCAGTTTGGGATGACATATCAACAAATTTGTAACAAGGTGCTTAATAAACTGGCCTAAGTTGTATAACTAAAAAATCATCAGTCATTTCCCTGTGTGAAGGTGGGCTCATCCCTGTCGAGAATTCACCCCCGCCGACAAGGACACCCCGCGCGTGCTTGAGGTGCTCTGCAGGAGCAAACACCAAACATTGACCATCTACTCTGGAAATGCACGGGACTGCACGCAGGACAGGCCTCTTAAAAAACAAGTGGCGTCAAACGTGTTTGCACGACTGGCACCCGCAATCGCAGAAGAAAGTGCTCGCCCTCATTGTGGGACTTCGCTCTCGCCACTGGCGTCTAGTTGGGCACCTAAACTTGTTTCGACTTGCTGTACCCGCCCCCGCTTACTCTCAGTCACCACCCTTATGCCAATACTATTAATTTATTTATTTATTTATTTATTTATTTATTTATTTATTTATTTATTTTTATTTTTATTTATTCATTTATGAACACCACTCAGCCCGATGGGTTGTGTTATGCCCAGCTGTCTCTCCTGGACGTGCAAAGGTGTATTTAACTAAAATGAAGCAAAGTATAGTTTCCCATTTCTCCACACCGTTCCACATGTTCTCACAAAAGAAAACACAAACTACGCAGGAATCTGAGAAAATATTACAGAAAAAATGGCAAAAAAATATGAAGAAGTCCTTTGATGCCATCAAATGTGTGCGTTTTCTCTTAATGTTTCGCGGCTAGACCGTTACGGAGACTGGCCGCTGCTGGTCTCCCGCTGCTGGTCTCCCGGTGGTCTCCCGCCGGGGCTGAAGTAAAATCACGAAGGCCGCAAATAAAGTGTGAGCGGGAGATTTGAGAAGCAGAGATTGCAGGAGAGAAGGAGCGTTTTTCAAGTGGTGAGTGACAGGTCTGATTGATGGGCTAACAGCCTTGGTAGTACACTTAAATATTGAGCAAAGAATTTTTGTTTTTCGCGCGCTCGTGTGCACGTGTGAGCAAGCCTTTGAAAGAAATGATGGCTTAAAGAGCCAAAAATTAAAAAGACGAGTAAGGTACACTTGTGTGTGCGAGTGTGAAGAGGATTATTTATGAGGCTGCAACCAGAACAAAAAACCGAGATTGTGGAGGTGTGCAGGCAAGACTGGACTAAAGCAAGCTCCCTTGAAAAATGCAACAAAATCTCCATACATCACTGCGTCCGGATCAGGCTGTTGTAAATCATCCGATGATACAATGGGCTACAAAGGAAACAAAAAATCACCATTAATAGCGCAGAGAAAGAAAGGAGGAAACCAACAGAGAAGGTTAGTGATCAAAGCATGAAGGAGCATTTTTAATCGTTCTGCAGGCTTAGAATGGAGCAAAAAAGCGGGGGATGGCTGCCGCCAGCTTCTCTGCGAAGAGTCGCCAGGGAGCTCATGCATCTCATGACGCTAGGCGAGAATCGGAACACCCAAAAAAGGATGTATTGTGTTGTTAAGGCAACGCATGCATTGATTCTCATGTACAGGCGCCCATCGTCTTAGCTGTATCAATGCTTTACACACTGATAATCTCCTCCTGCCTTGGCGAAAGGTAATTTAGTCACAGCAACTGAATTGCTCTTGAGATTGAGGAGACACTTAAGTGTGCCACACCAGTTTGCAGATCTTTTTTGTCTAGTTAGGGAGATATGCCCGACCGAAATCAAATCTACCGCTCCAGCTTAGCCTGTGTACGTATGAACAGTGTGAGCGAAGGCGACGATTGAATTGACAGGTTTTTAAAATTTTCGTCGGTCTATATTCGTCGCTACTCGCTACAACTTCCGATAGACAGATAGATTTCACGAAATATTTGCCGTTAATCCGATGCTTGTTAGAGACACCTGGTTGCAGGATGTGGTGATTGTCATGACTACCAGTACGATACAAAAGCAAAGTGTGTAGAGGGGTACTGGCAATAGTGGGCACGCCGCATGCGAAATTGCTTGAAGAAATATCATAGATGCGACGCAGGCCCAAATTATTTACGTAGGTTTTCGGAGCTATAAGCTGGCCACGGCCACGAGATGTTGGCGATCACGAACTACGAGCCAAGGCAAAGAATTCCTCGTCTGCTTAGTGTACAGAAGCATACCAAAACATAACCAAATGGAATTGAAGGCCCACTTTAAAAAAGCCTCGTTTTTAAGCATTGACAGCGTTTATAAACCATAAGCATCCATATGAAAGGGCTCAAACTGCCATTTTCTTTATTATGTTGTAGAAAAAGAAGTGTCCTGGCGATTAGTTCGAAGGTGTTGATGTACCTTAATGTGTGGTGTCGTGAAACCGTCAAGATTGTTCTGTATACGTTCACGCGCCTTAGGAACTATAACGCTTGGCTCCCTTTCTTTTTGTGTCAACCGAAAGCAACAACAAAATTAAAGCAACGATGCGTGCTATATAGTGGTTTTCCGTTCACGGTGGTTACCACCCCCTGACGTTCATCTGGTGGAATGCGCCCTGCCAAGGCTCAAGTGCTGCCGTTTTTATATGTAGCGCTGTTCGCAGCAGCTGTCGGCGCAACGATCAGCCGCAATTAGAGACCGACACGACACGTAATTAGATACCTCCCGGTAATTACGCCATATTTCAGTGGCTAGTTCCTGGCGCCTTCACTCGGAGTCCAAGGAGGTGAAGGCTGAAGCCGAGGCCCATGTCGAGGATGATGAAACCTTGCGTTGGCACGAAGCATAAGCAGTTTTCGCAATTATCCCGGGACGTTAACAGCCCTTCGTCCGTGCTTGTTGCCGTGAGATTAATCAAACGTAGGTTATGAGAATCGGCTGCAGAGAAGACTGCATGCAGGTGGGAAGCACCCCCATTTGTCCTACTCTACTATCCTAGTCTACTGTCCAGCGGCCATTTGTTGTTTGCTACGTTAGCGTCTCGGTGCTTCACCACACGAACGAGATTCATAACGATTCATGTCCTTCGCCTTGAAGCTCTGCAAATATGATAATTTTAACCCGGTTTCATGAAAGTTCCAGTTAAAATGTGATCCACATATTTTTACCCAAATACAAGCACATAATGTCTGGAACGCGCATATTAGTGCATTTACGTGTAACGTTCCTCTTGTCTCTGTTGTAATTGCCGCTCCTATTTACAACTTCGAGGGGCCATGAAGAAAAAATACAATTATTTTATTCGAGAGATTCAGCATTTTATAGTCCCCCCCGCGATTTTCGGGCAGCAAACGATGGTTTATTCACCGCGAATTTAAACAATTTCGCAAAAAATGTGTGTTCTCCCAACGAATTGTGTGTTTCGTCACGTTTGCGATGACGTATCCAGGTCAGGTACCTCAGGAAATGTTAGTATACTGACTAGGGCTGCAGCGAAAGGCGAAACGCCTTGTTTACCGTCAGTCGCCCTTGATGGCGCGACGATGCTGCTCAGGACCGTTGGCTGTATTGTACTTGCCTAATTTTTGTTACGGTTGATAATAATCGTTTTGGTAAACATTGGTATGCTCGACAAACAGCCACAGAAGACAATGCCGCTTATGCCAGTTGGACAGTCTAAGCTCAATGCGCCAGACAGCTGTGCAGCTATAACCGTCCTATTGCGCGCAGTATGCACTGGTGCTTCAATCTTTACGTGTGCGTTCGTAGCTTCCATTGTTTACCTCACTATTCTTACTCGCAAAAAATAATATCCATTAAATTTAAGCGAAAATAGCTCATTCTGCAAGATTATGAGCCCTGACTCACTTGCGTTTGCTTTTGACGGCCTCAGCCAGTCTCACAGCTGCGCGTAATACGTTATAGGTTCTAGTGCGGGAAATGAGCTAGTGGGTCGCATGGTCATTCTCTCTTTTTCTAATTATATAGCTTGTTTGAGTAAGGTTTGCGTTTAAAGTGCTGTCAGTGTCATTCTAACGAAGCAATCTTTCGAATGAATTGAACTTGCATTTTTTTCAAGACCTTTTTAAGGGGGGGGGGGGGGGGTGGTGGTGGTAGGGCTGAGGCGCCGTTAGAGTATTCAGTTACTTATGTACTTATGGTCCGGTGAAGATTTACGGGCTGTGCGTCTGTATGTTTTTCTTGTTTCTTCCATATAACTCGTGCGCTGCAGTATACAGTGTTTCGTGCATCAATTGGAAGTGGGAACATTGCACTGCATATAAATATGGCGTCTTCATAAGCGCTTCAGCCGATATACAAGTATCCTACTCTCGATAAGGGAACACGTTAAAAAATGGCAGCAAAACTGAGATCTGAAACAAGTGAATTCCTATGATTACGGATGTTATTTCTGGAAGCCCCCAAAATAATCATTTTTATAGAAAAGAAAGAGAGAGAGAGAGAACAACATCTTTATTGGCTGGCTAAATTAGTCGCAGATACCAGCCCCCTGTAGGGGAGGCAGCATCTATGACTGCTGGCGTTGGAGGGCCTCCATCGCGAACTGGACGGCTCCCCGTTGAGAGTCTAAGTCTTCCTTGCCCACCGCCGGTAGCGTAGTGGTCATCGCACCACACCGGTATTCTAGAAAAGAAAGCCGGTAGAAGTTGGGAGGGCGATACATATATTCAAAAGAGGCAACCCCGACGTCAGTACTACAGCTCGATGGCAATCTCATTTTGCAATAATGCCTTATTTGGAAAAGTAATAGCACAGAAATAATAAAATACGCCCCAAAAAATCTTAACAACGGTGCATGGCTTTCTCGAAAATGATTCTTCCAACACGAAAATCAGTAAATAGTAACCAGATTACACTAGGCATATTGCTTTATAATAAAAATGGTTTCGGTTGCTTTGGCTAGAGAATTTCAAAAAACTTGAACTTTACGAATTTACGTAGAAAACCATTACTTTTCATGCAGTTCCCAGTTACTGGTGTATGGATCGGGAAGAGCAAACCTGGGTTCACCGTCGTCATCGTCGTAATCATCATCATCAGCAGCAGCAGCAGCCGTGCCTGCATGATTCCAAACGCTTCGCTGCACAGAGCACCCACGTGACATGTGTTGTCACTGCGCACGCTATTCTATTGAGCGCCTGCTAAAAGAAGCCCACCGTTCGGGTTCTGTGGTCTTGATGTAGAGTACTGAGTATTGGCGCTGAAGGCTTGGGTTCGAGTCCAAGCAGGTCTCTCTCTTAGTTTTTTTTTCAGTGCCTAACTTGTTTCTCAATTTTTTTTTCTAAACTCAAATCTACGGGTTGTTTTCGTTAATAATAGTGATTTGGTATGTTTTAGGTTTTTTTTTAGGTTTAGGTTTAGGTTTTTAGGTTTAGGTTTTAAGTTTTTGTTAATTAAAAAAAAAGTAAACGTTTATCTTGTGCAGTGAATATTTATTAAATATACAGTAAGTGATTCCCCTTTGCCTTCATCAACGAAATTTAGGAATAGTAGTGAATATCTGTTTTACTGTGCGTACCTAGGTACCATTACTTTATGTTCGCCATTTTCTAATTTGTTATCCTTCCCCTGTTATACATCTAAAATGTGCAGCTCAGTTCCTAGTGCGCCAACAAAAGCTGAGAGAATAAAAATGGTTTAGTCTATGAATAATGGGCTCCAAGTGAAAAACATTGTGGGTAAAGATTCTTTAGGCTTCAAATTTTCGAAGAGAACATTTCTGACAGTAGATATATTCTAAGTAAGCATACCCCGTCTGTAGCGCTATAGGAGCGTATACCTACTACTTTACGGCGTAGTTTTTCTCGATGGCAGATTCATTCCATTAATTAATTTCTCCTGGAAACTTTTCGCGCCAACCAAACCGAGAAACCTGAGACGGGATGAAAAATTACTCAATTTACAACACGCACAAATCGACTTAACGTTCCTCAGACCACAGCGAGAGCTGAAGTCGGCGCTGGGCTCGGAACCAAGTGGCGGTCGGATGAAACGTTTTGCTGTGTAAAAGTTTTTTTTCTGGATGCGTAATTTTCAAACTGCAGAACTCATTTTCACTCAGGCGGAAATTGTTCACAGATACAACAATTTATCTGGAAATGTTACTGTTGCATAGCGTCACGCTTTGATTAAAGTTTCGCGTAGAAAAAAAGACAAAGAACAGAAAAATCTCATATATGTGGTCAAAATATACTTCAAACATTCCTAAAAGTTGCATCCCGAGCTGTCTCCAACGGGCAATTGCAAAAGCTCCTGACTGCGTAAAAAACATGGTACTCAGAATGCGCTACGCAGGGGCTGCAGAAAACTGCTTATCAGCATCTTTTACGGACGGCAAATGCATGAACAGTGAGCAATTACAATAAAGCTTCAAAAACCTCCGCTGCGCGGACCGTCGTAACACTGGACGACCTCCATTTTGTTAAATAAGTAACTGCGTTGTTGTCGCGCCATCTTCGCGACTGAAAGATAGATTAGGAATAGCTTAGTGTGTTTAATTTTTTTTTTGATACAGAATGTTTTTTTTTTCTTTGAAAATAGAAATTCGTTGAAAGTGGCGCCTTGTTTCTTGTGGGTATTTATACTAATTCGTCGGTGTTTTTTAACGGTTTATTGTTGTCAATTTGACATTCAGAATAATATTTGTTCTGCCATAACAGAAAAACAACTGCTACGTGGTCGGTTTTTACGTTTCGGTCCTTATGTTGGCTGGGATTCAAGTGTGTGCGAGCCTAACAGGAAAAAATAACTTGTTTTGTGCACGTATACGGCTAACGACTGCGTCATGTGCATTCTTTCGTTGAGGTTGAAAATATTTATTTTCATCACGTTTTCGTTTCCATCTTATCCCGCCTCGTTCAACCGTCCTGTTAAACCCTGGGGCGTTGTGGAGATTTTTAACATATTTCATCCTGACAGCAGCGTTTTATTGTCGGACTTTTATAGAGGCGCAACGACAGGATAACTTAGATTCGCCAGTGCAGCACACTCTAGAACATGCTCAGATCACCTGAAAGTTTGTGCAATAAAAAGGCACAAAGACTTAGTCTTATACTACGCTCGCATGCCTGGCAAGCTACCGTCACATGCGCCCCACGAAAAAAAGGCAAGCAGAATCAGGACAAAAATTAGAAATCAAACAAACTTAAAAAATCTCGGGATGCACTCAAAACTTTTATATAACCTTTGTGTTGTTTCCTTCATTTTTTGTTTGCCTTTAAGCGCACGGCAAAATGACTGATGGTCCTGGCGGAAACATTCTTCGAGAAGCCATTGACGTTAAACGCACCGCTTAAAGCGCGGACGGAGGCTGCAGCTTGTCGCGTAGATGTCCGGTGGACAACAGTGTCTAAATGCAGTACGTAAGAATACACAACTTTACCTATAAAGGTTGCTGACCTACACTTTAGAGTCGAAAGAGTCAAAACGTGAGCTCGTTGGTACATAACTTTGAAAGAAAGTGAAAGCGCACCAGACGGCACGGGAAACATAAGCAGGCAACGTTTGTGCTTTCAGTTGCGCCTTCAGGTTCACTTCTGTTCGAGTAGCGCAAGTGTTCGGCTACTTCTCTTCCGGCCCGCCTGACGCGCTGTTGCTCTATTTCAAACTTTCAAACCCTTTCCATTTGATGTACCATGACCTTGCATAGTTCTTACTATATTGCCACAAGTGTGATCCTGGAACTGTGGAAAGGGTAACTCTTCTTCAGGGTGTGTGTCCACGGGCTCGACAACGAAATCAGAGCGAGGGAAGGCAGAGGACACCCTACTGACGTTCCGCCATTTTGGTTGTGCCGGTTTCCGCCTTCACTGCGCATTCGTCCAGCTTGTGCGCCTAAGCTGCTATTTTACTTTCTCCTATTTGTTACAATATGCTTACTTACCATTGGCCTTGAAGCAAGTGTGGCGAGGGAGTAAAAACACGTTTATTCGACTATGTCGCTCCTGCGGCGCTGCAGTGGAGAAGTGCTAGGTTGGTAGGGGAATTTTATGGTAGGCGAGAAAGTGCGAAGGGCTATTAACATCTCCATTTTATTGTGCGTCGGCCTGATGGCAGCACAGCGGTGGCGTGGACTCCAAGCATCTTCCCGGTCCTACTCATCGTCGCAAAGGTGTCCGCCGGTGACTGATGCTGCCGGGTTGGGGAGGAAGACCAGGAGGACACTTCGCAGGCTATAGTTCATTTCACAAACAGCGTACAACATAGTGAATGCTGCGATGTTATCAACAATCCACCCGCATCAGCTCATCAAAAAATTTAAGGCTGGCCTGTAGAAAAAAACGACAATAGGCGCTGGGGACACTCAGTTCCACCTGTAAAGCTGGGGGACGCAAAAGTCCTGAAGTCCATCGAACGCCCCAACGCCCATGGTCGCCTTCAAATAGTAACCCTCGAACGTCATGGGGTGTTGTAGTCGCTGATGCGGGTGATTGTTGGTAACAGTGTAGCGTCCACTGTGCTGCACGCACCTTGTGAAATGAACAATCGTGGTGTAGCCAGCAGGTGGAAAGAAGGACCAGGAGTGGAGAGACAGTGGGTCTGCATGTGAAATATGCTGCACGCGATATACTATTCGACACCCTCTATGGGAATGCCCCATTTTTCATCGTAAGAAGGCAGCTCTCGTCAGCTTTTGGCAATTCGGACTCTTGGCAGCCGTTCTGATTCCTGGGACGTTGGTATTTAGCCCAAAAGGTGGTGAAGGCGTTCATACGCTTTCGGCCGAACGACGGACAGTGACAGGAGACTGTCATTCACGATCGGCATCCTTGAATTCATCGCGACTTAATGCTGCGCATGCAACCTTCTGATTCCTTTGTCTCTCTGTTCACCTTACACTACCTGCTTTATTCCTCTAGAGCGAAAGCTCTACTACGCCCTGACTCGCAAGGTCATCCATCGCGTCGCAATGACCTTGAGCCACCGGAGCGCAAGTGTGGCGGGTGTGACCAAACTTTCATGAGTTTAACATGTAGTGCACACATAATCTTTGCGAAACCAAGTTAAGCAGCCCTTTAGCTCGAGATAACTGCTAAACCTGACTGAATTGTTGCATAATCTCCCTTTTGTCCATGTACAGGATTGAAAAACAGGCTATAGACTAACTAACAGTCCTGACGCTCTCCTACCTCTTTTCTGTTCCTTGCCACTGAACAATAGGGGTGGGTAGTCTTAGCTTGACGATAGGCAGGGTAAACTGCCTCGTCGATGGCTCCCACGCCCGTACCCCAAAACATCGTGGCACAAAGTAGAGATTTCGCGCACTTTTATCACATAAAGTAATCATGTCCCTTCCCTCCTGGTGACCGTTATGCGACGCCACTGTTTCCCTGACAATGTCTGTTTCTACCTTACAGAAGCAAAGCAAGTCGAAAAAAGTGCGGTATAGCGCAGTTGCCTAAACCCCGTATTTTGTAATCTATTGAATGCAGGGTTTAACGCGCTGAATCTACGCCAGGGCTATGAGGCGCGCCTAGGGGTCGGTGCCGTGTTAATTTCGACCACCTGGGATCTTTACCGTGCACCGAAATCTAGACACACAGTTGTTTTCGGTTTTCGCCTCCATCAGAAAAGCAGCCAGGGAGGCAGGGATTGGACCCGCATCCTAATAGCGAACAGCAGGTCACTGGTTCGGTGACAGTACCAGATCGCCCTCCCTCTTGTTTTGAAGCGACGCTTTCTTTGCCTGCAGTGCAGGAAAGGCAACTTTTTTAACGATGGTGATGATCGATGGTGAACTGAAAGATGGTTGACCCATCTTTGTCGTTAGACAAAGGCAAGCCATGGTAAAGTGATAGTGATGGTGATTTTGATGGGGATCGTAGGTAAAGTGGAAGGTGGTTGAACCGCAACGATCAAAGCCCAAACGGCCAACGATCAAGGTCCACGCCTCAAAATGTTCGCGTTTCAACCATCTTTGTCGTTAGAGAAACGGGCTGTTGAATTGCTTTGATTGAACGGGTTATGTACTTTGGCACAGCTAATCCCATCGTTTCTCTGTCGCGCACTGCCAACATCTCCCGTTGAAGAGTTTTTGTACAGCTTCCGTTTTGAGATAACCGCGCGCGGCAAGCACGAATATTAATTATCTAAAGACATTTGCACGTATTGTATTCGGAAGGAAGGTGTTTCTTATTATTGTGCCTTCGAACTCTATTGAAACCTTTTGAAGAGGTACGCTTGTCCATCCCTCCGGTAGCCCCGCAATCTAGTATCTCGATCAAGACCCATGCGCCGCCATTCCTTCGCTGTGGAATTTAATTAGGGCCCTCCTCTTCGACTCCGTTCAATTCAATGCAGTATATTTCTCCGCCAGTTCCAACGTCAGAGGATGATTTTGTGCAAGGCAGACACGCTGTTCGCAGAGACCGATAGAAAGCATCTGCAGAAGTTCCAGAGGGAAGGAAAAAGAGACTCTGTACATTATCACTAATCTCATTTCTCCTTTCCGCAAGAATGCGTGGAAGGGATAAGGCCCTTACAAACTCAACGGCGGTAGAAAAAGGACGCCCTGGAGGATAATTACACGGGCGCTTTGAAGAGGACTCACTTGGTTATTTCCATTTCGCATTGCCTCGCACCTTATCTCCCTCTATTTCCCTTTTCAAATTTAAACCAGTTTCCTTTCTCCCTAGCTCTCTGTTGGCATCGCGAGAATACTACAGTGAAGCGAATGTGATGCGAGCACAACTCCGTAGGGCTGCAGTTCGAGCAGCGGCACGTGACGGGATGATACGCCTCTCCTGAGAAGTGGAGGATGAGGGGAGCTGGGCAGACCGGGGGTAGATTACGATGTCGAGCACTCATTATTTCGGCCCAGTCTACCGTCTCAAAGAACAACGCTGCAATGAATAGCACACAAATAAAACTAACGGCCAGAATAGCTAGATAGGAACAAAGGAAAGAAAAACGTCAGCTCTTCCCTCAAAGAGAGCAAGTAGCTACACGTTGTGGTGTTACGCTGGGCACTGAAGCATGCTAGCCAGTCCTGCTAGACGGTAACGGGAAGGCTGGAGTCGCCTCACGGGCTGGTTGTACAAGGGGAGATACGAGTGACTCAAAGGGAGATGCGAGTGACTCGACGATACAAGAGAGTCAAGTAGCATGCAATGCGTACGTTTTCGCGTAAACCCGTAAGTGGCATGCGCACCTCACATTAGACACCTTCCACCGTGTAGACTCTCTGCCTCTGTCCCCCTATCCTGCTCCTTTGACGTGAATAAAAGGTAGCAAGAATTTTCTTCTTTCTATTGCCAGTGAAACCTCGTTTTGGCACCTGTCAGCGTTCATTTTATTCTCAGGCCTTCAATGCGAACCGCACTTTTCTTGTTCCCAAGGGATCTCTCAGTGGCAGAAAAACAAAAAAATAATGGAGGGAAGCACATAAATCTCCGGCGAGTGCACTGGAGAAGAATCGAAAAGGTGTAAAGCTGACGAAGGTGGATGAAATTAACACTCAAGGACGAAAGTAGAAAATATAGAACACAAATAAAGCCCATCAACTCATCATTTGTGGCTATTTGGTAAGTAGGAAGAACTGACGGAAAAACTTTGTTGCCTCGCGATGCAACCCCTGCCCTCATATCAGACCTTATAATTTGTCCTCCACAGAAGCATGTGTTCTTAGTTTCCTTTTTTTCTTACAATATAATGAAAGCGATGGCCGGCTGATATTGTTTACCGCTCGCCGGGGAATCTAAATCAATTCTCTTACACGTCTTCTGATATTAGCTGCGACAAACTTCTGCCAAAAAATATAAAACACTGCAGGTGGCTCAAAACGAAAAAGAAGGCTAGGGGAAAGGAAATCCAACTGTTCCTTTGGCATCATCTCAGTGCTCATGAAAGTGATTCATAACTGATGAAACTGATTAATAAAATACGACACAAATAATAATTTATGTCGTAGAAGAATGTGATGGTGTTCTAAAAAAACCAAGCGTCTCAAAAAAAAAAAAAAAGAAAAACGCTTCCCGTGGTCGGAATCGAACCTAAGTACGTCATGTCATGAAGCCGACGTCTTTTCGATTGCACCATACGGACACTTTTTTTCTTTATTGTGCACCATACGGACACGCTATTCATACCGCCAAGCGTTTCAGGTCATCCTTGCTATGCGGAGTTTCCCTGGACGCCGCCGTTGCTAGGCCGCCCTGCATGCGGGAGATGAGCGGCTAATTTGAAATGGGTCCGCTGCAGACATGTTCCTGTTTATCGCAGCACCGTTGGAAGAGGTGCTGCCATTGATAGGCCACGCTGCATGTCGGGAGATCAGCAGCTGATTTGGAAGTCGCCGAGCACTATAGAGTGGTAGCCAACATGCCAGTGGAAGTGAATCTGTATGCGATAAGGTGATTCTTTATGTTACGAGGGGTGATTGTTCATCTGGTGTTTGTGTGGTATGGTTGTCTTTTAAGATCGGGTCAAGCTCAGTCAGTGGGTTGGGTTAGGTTTGGTTTGGGCTCTGTCAGGTGTTAGGTGGGGTTGAAAGGGTACGGGTTGGGTGATTGGGGATGGGTTTGGGTTTGGTTAATGGTTAATTCAGAGGTTTTGAATGTTGGTTTTGTTTATGCTGATTGGTGACAAGCTCGCGTGCACGTCTGTTCTCTTTGAGGGCAGGGTTGGTTAGATTTTGTTTCTAGACACATGTTTTATACTTAGAAAATTTTGGCTGTATACACTTTTACTTATTAGGTACTTTTTGATAATCTTGTTGCGGGGCACTTTGCTAAGTTGGACTGAAAAGGCAAATTTCATTCCTGGTGAAGTTTTTTAATTGCGAAAAATTGTTTGCCTGGGCAGAAACACGTGCTGAAGTACTTGTAATTTAATACATTTAATCGGAATAAAAATAAACACGTTTTGCTGAGTAGTGCTGTGAAATTGTGATGTGAAATTAAAAGTGTGCTTTTATTATTGCAGTAAATTTTGAAAAGAGCACACTTGATAGCAGTTATTTAGGCTCCCTCCAGCGACGCAATATTCCTGCGACGCGGTTCTGGGTCAATTTTAAGAGCGATTTATACTTGCTTCTTGTCTCGGGCTAGCGTCATTACTTTTACGTTGAGTCAAAGGGTCTGTAGTAAAGCCAAACCAAGTCGAACGGCAGTCATACAGAACGGGAACAACCCCCCCAAGAAGAGATGAAATTAGGAGCTGATTGCACGTAGTTTGAAAGAAAGGGACATTGCGTCAGTGGAGATGGTGAGATGCACCGAGGAACACTTGCCGCTGTTAGTCATCTTTTTCTCGCCCCGTCTGACGCGATGTCCCTTTCTTTCCAAACAACCCCAACACTCAATGACATCCCCGAATGCTGTACACACCACCGCATCGTACCAGGCTTGTTGTCGGTGAACAAACACGAAACGTGAGAAAGTTGAAAGCAGGAATGTACCTTCGCTTAATTGTCTCTTCAGAATCGTTTTCCTATTCCCGTTGAACATTTCTGCAAACCAGATCAAGATATCTGATATTACCTCCAAGGCTGAGATTCAAAGTTGCGCCTGCAACAGCTAGCCTAACAAACGATTCATCATCAAGCTATGGCACGACGACATGAGCAACAACACCAAGCTCTTAGACAGTTTATGCAAAAGGTCACGCAGCAGGACGAACAGACGACACTACGTTTGTTACAAACGCTTGAACAGCTGGTAGTAAGGCTGACGCCAGGAGGAACACAAGCCTGCTTCATTAGACTAACAACGTAGGCAATCAGTAGACGCAAACGGATTATTTGCCCCGGCGTACTGTCGTGCAACTTGAGATCTCTCAAATTTAGCGCTACAGAACTGCGGGAACTCCTACGCAGGATAAGCACACCGCTGGCCTAGTTACTTCATAAAACAAGAGATACAACACCAGACCAAAAACAAAATGCCAGGGCTGTTTCCAACCCCCATTCCATCCAAACGAAAACATCGGAAACTTAGGGTATATGCAGAAGCAGCTGTACCATGAGAAAACACACGCCACGGGGCTGAATAGGCAAATCAAAATTCTGTGAAGAAACGCAACAGTTGGGGCGGGAATGTACACTAAACTACAACCTTTACAAGAAATTGTCAAGACAGGAAATACATGAAGCGAGAAACATCTAGAAAATCGAATGGGGCCTTCCTCAGTCTTTGCCATACCCGCCAGTCAAACTGCCCATGTGGGAAGATGTCATAGTAGGTAGTCAAAGTAATACGGAAAAATATTGCGCTAAGTTCAAAGCAAAGCGAATAGTCTAGAAAAAGCGAAGGTCCTGTACACGGGCGCAACGTGGGATCTAGACATAAGTAAGTACAGCGGTCCTAACAGTTATACGCTCCAACTTTCGAGTCATTTACGGCAGGAGTACGCACAGAAATTGTCGTCAGTACACCTAGAGCTCGAGGCCATTCTTGTGAAAATCAAGAAGATTCCCCCTCCAAACTGTCGATGCAGTTAAAAAACTGACCGTACTTACTGACAACCAGGGACAGATAAAGGCTTCTGGAATGAGGCCGAACAGAGGTTGGGTAAGTCACCTGATTAAGAAGCTGTGTGGGTACATTGAAACAAGAGCAGGCGCAAAGTTGAGAATTGACTTGGTGCCAACTCATTGTGGCAGCACATCAAATGAAGGAGCCCGCCAACTGGCGAGCTAAACTATTAACAACCGCTCGTGGCCAATTAATAGTTCACCATCATGAACCTCAACTTCATCCAAACGAGAAGCACATAATTCAGAGAACGGATACACACAAAGTACTTTCAATCAGCATGCCCAAAAATGGCTCCCCTCCCTTGAAAAGACAGCCCAGGGTAGCCCAGATCTTCATTCATAGAGCCAGCACATAACAAGAGCTGATGGAGGCCATACTCCAAGAGTAAAGAGCGTACGTCCCCACTAAAATACCTCAGATGCAAGACCACAAAGTATGCCCACTCGTGTACGCATTGGCAACGTGCAACCCATTAAAAACTAGCTTAAGACCTCCCTTACAGCATCTCATCTTGGACTCTTCGTGATTCTAACAGGAGAGCGACAAGCACAGGGGAACAATATCCTTGTAAATCAAGCGGATCCACGCACCAGCAGCGAAATCGAAGCAGATATTCACGTCTCTATGGGATTTCACTCAAGCAAGTGGCATCTACGCTAGGATGCCAGGACTGCTTGACCTCCTTAAACGACAACCGCACCTCCCCCAAACCGGCGCAGCCGCCAGCCTCTTTTGGAATAAAACTCATTCATTTATTCATTCATTCATTCATTCCTTCATTTTTGGAGGGGGTGGCTTAGAAACTCTTTTTAACGCTTATTGCAAGGAATGTTTTAGCCAGATATTTGGCCTTTTTTGAGTGCCAGTATTCTTCCTTCCTTCCTCTTTTGTTTTTAAGACAGAGATAAAAAATCGCCATAGAATAAAACGCAACCTGAGCGCCGCCGGGTGGCTAGCAATATGAAGATTAAAAGCTCCCTTTATTAGATTACTCGACAGCGAAAGCCTTCGGCGTCGTCTTACCAGCGAACCCACCGCAGAACCCCCCCCCCCCCCCGGAAGAACTGGGAACAAAAAAAAACGGGGTTTGAGGGAAAAAAGGAAGAAAAATGTTAGGCACAAAAAAAAACTGCAAAAAGCGGACGCTGGATGCCTTTGTCCGGTCGGTCTACTTCCAATGAAATACGGATAACACAACTAGGAGATGAATATGAACGCGACGAAAAACAATGCAAAGACCGAGGAGTGATGCCACATATCAGGTTGCGCGTCTTTTGGATGACGGAATATTTGTTATTCGGGAATGAGTTACTACGCGGACGGGAGCGATGAGCTGGGGTGCAAACAACGCATCACGGCAGGATGAACACGGGAGAGTGGAAGCATTGAAAATAAAAGTGTGGACGTGAATTCCTGCAGGATCTCATCTGCTCTCGGCTAAGACTGGATGGCCTAGATGTTGTATGATGCTATGCCTAATGAGTGCACTACAACACACAGATTTTTTTTCCCTCTTAGAAGTAAACAGCTCTTTACTGTGCTTCGAAAATCAGATCGATTGAGCTGGTCTGTGGCTAATTATTAACTTTCAGGTTTCGTTAAAAACTGTTCTATTAAAAAATATATAAGGAGGGTAAAGTTGTATTAGATGAGCTTGGCTTAACAAACTGAGCAATGCAAGGACCGCCGGTCGCTAATGGCAACCATCCTAAAAATCGCTTGATATCGGAACGGTTTTCAGCCCATGTTGATAAAGCAATAAAGTACTCTTAGGGGTTAACTTTGACACTTTCTTCACCTTTTACGCATTTTTTAATCATGTTGTCTCATAAGAATTGTTACACGCTTGGCTGTCAGCGGCAGGAGGCGAAGAATGCAGCAAGGAAAGGCAAAAGGCGAACAGAAAACCGAAGAAAAAGAAGCAGGTACCATTTAGCAGTAAAAAAGGTTTTTGAGAAGCATCAGTGGGGCAAGCCGTAATGCTTGCGCATTCAAGTTATATGAGCTGAGCCAAATGCCCGAAGTAATATTTTATAGCCAGCAAATCTCGATATTTTTTACAGGGGCGCTGTAGGACAATTCCGCCATCTTTTTTCCCGCCCATACGTAGGCGCTCACTGGCTGAATATTGCTGAGTCAGAATTAACATCTTTTTGAATCTGTGACTACAAGGCCTTCTAATGGAACAAGCCTAATGAAGTTTCTATGTGTGTAGCTTTATTGAAACGGCCAAGTGCAACTGAATTACCTCCTGGGGATTCGCCGCAACACGGCAGCTAGAGCTGCTTCCCGCACGTATACGTTCCCCATGTACACCCACGGGGTGAATTCGGCTCAAGGGCAGCAGACACATACCATGGTGTGAGAGTTAGGCTTGCAAGGTAAAAAAAAAACATTCTGGAAATAAGCGCCAGAACGGCGACCCGTATGTTTTATACGTGTCATCGCTTTCACGCTTCTTCCCAATATGTATCCCCAACTCGCCCCACTTTCAATAGTGAGAAAAAAATATGGCAGTAGGCAAAGAGGAATTCGTAAGGAAAGAATCAACAACAGCCTACTAGTTGCAGGATGAAGGCCTCTCCCATCGACCTCTAAACGCTATTACATAGAAGTGAAAAAAGCAACCCGGACCTAAATCATGACACAAACGCACGTACGCACAGGCTTATCTGGCAAGTATCGGGGGCCTTTCCCGGCTCACTCCACAGGTTTGATGTCTCACGTCGGCCAGGAGAACAGCGTCATTTTAAGGCGGCCATCAAGAAGGGACACGCTTTTGTAATCTGCAGACTGGCCCCTTTTCGCCCTACTTTCCCAACCTTCGCCTTCTCGTGAAGCGAAAGAGGTCCCCGAAAAGGAGTCAGTCTCCAGCACTACACGGTGAAGTAGCACAGATTCATTTATTTTTTCTTTTTCACCTCAGCATCCAGAGCTAGCTAGTGATGCGTCCTGCCACTCCTGCGGAGAGCCGAGTGGGGCAGGCACGCGGGAGGTGGAAAGCACTCAGTTCCACGCGAGAGGTTGTAGGCCCTGGCGCTCCCGTGTGGCGTCATTGGCCCGCGTAGTGTGGTCGTGAACCAAACTGCCGCCGTCGTCATCTCGATGGCCTCTCGCCGATAAAACGGAATGGTGCACTTTGCGGGACTCGGATATTTTAAAGCTATGTTTTGTTGCCGGGCGGCACTTGCTTTTTTTTGTGGCTCTTATGTACAATTTTTGTGGGCCGTTGGAATGTTGAGCACAAACCGTGTTTTCTTGCATCGCATTCCTTCGGCATCGGTTCGTATACTGTACACTCGCTATTTCGTCTCAGACGACGTGTCTGTCACAGTCGCTTGTATCACGGGATTGATACTGCGCACCTATGACATATACGGGACGTAATCCAGGACGTTAATGTAGTCTAGGAAAGGACATGGCTTCTGAAAGCCGCCCAGTCTACTGTCAGCGGCCGGGATGCTATTCACTTGTAGTTTATAGTACTGTAAACGATACTGCATTCCAGTGAACCTTCCGGGGTGGTTCGAAATAGCTAGTCAAAGGCTTCGATTTTCAAATTTATTTTTGTGTAATGTTGCGAGTTTGAAGTCATAAATGAATCAAGAGCAGTTGTTACGGTTACACATTGACGCACGCGCGAACAGTGCCTTCAGCATTGATATTTTTGCTGTAACTTCCCTGCTGAAATATGCACGTGTGTACTGGCATGCGTACCTACTCTTGTGTAAAGAACTTGGTTCTTTCAATATTTGTATATCGAAAGCTCTTAAGGCGAAACCTTTCTTAGTGGGACAAATGGCGTCCTGTAAAAAAACTAATGCCTTTCTGATTAGACTTTCTGGTCGACCGAAAAGCTCTGACGAGATCTCTGACACACAGCGCATGCGTGGAACCTGGTTCCCACAGTGTCAAAACGGTTACTTGAAAACCGCGAAAAAGGAACGGTTCTAGATAAGACAACACACGCATCGATCATGAAGAAGGGTTACAATATTATGCCGTTATCTCATAATCCCCGAATTGATATACATTTAGATCATTCGTAGATGGTTTACGTAGTGTGCTCAAGATGGTCGCATGGGTTCGTTCTTCGTACTCGATTTGGGTCTTCGAAGGATTGACGATCGATTAGACGCACTTTGACAATATTGGATGCACTTGGATTGGATCGATTGGGCAATCGATTGACGATCGATTGGATCGATCGGACGATTGGAGCGAACGTTAGACGCTCTTTTAGCGAAGGTTTTGGCGCACTTTTGACGCAGTTTTGATGTGAGAAAGCTCTCGCTCATCTCTTAACTTTCTTTAGGAAGGGATGGTAAATTTTTTGTGTGTACCCTCGTGGTGCATCGGCGCCTCCGTACCATGTCGAACATTGGGTGCAACATTCTCGAAACCCGTCGTAACCTGTGTCATCCTAGCGACCAAGCCGATTGGAGGAGAACTTGTTCCAGGAGATTTCCCCGTATAGATACTTCAACCATAAGACAGATGTCAGCAGAACGTTGGCAAAGGATATGTCCAGGAGGAGCCACTGACCGATTAGGAAGCGATACAAGTAAAATGCCGGCTTACCTGAAGAACCAAAGCGGAGCAGCTCCGAGTCGCTCAAGAAGCGAAAGTGGAAGAGCGAGTGCTCCGCATAAAATTTATAATCTGCCCCTTCATGGGTTCTGAAGCCTTAAACCCGTTAAGCCTCACTTGAGCTTACGGTCTTCTTTTTATTCCCCACCCTACTGTCAGCCTTAAAAACACGATGTGCATTCTCGCACGGTAATTCATTGTCAAATATAATTCTGCGTACACACAACCCTCATTATGATTCAACACTTTTGAAATACTACAGGACAGAAAAGGGTATTTAAAAGAATCACATCGGAAGAAGCTCCTTCCGGTATCACGTAACAAGGAGGCAATGTGATGCGGTCGAGCAGAATTAATTATATAAATTGGCGAAAGATACAAGCTACAATCAGCTTCATTGAAAAAAAAAGAGCACAGCCTCAATTGATGTTGCTCGGTACAAGAGGGCGTCTGACAAGACTTAGATGCCCTCTATTGTCTTCAGCTGTCGTTAATATCATTGTTTAACTTTACTTTCCTCGCTTTTCTGAAGCATGATGCATTATACTGTGAACGTTATTCGATATTCCTTTCGTCCCAATGTCGAGGGCCCCAACTCGCATTCGACAGCGCTCCTCCCCCTCGAACCGTCCTCCCCCTTATGACGCAAACATCGCGCACAGCGCTCCCATCCAATAGGAATGAAGGGTCGCTCCCGGGGCTGGCATCCGGTCATAAAATGCGACGCATGAGTGCGCGGATGAACCACAAAGGCAGGAGCTGCAATCTCCAGGGCCATCATTGTTTAATTCCTATATAGCTTTGCACGCCGAATGTTAATTGACTTCGCGGCTCAACATTTTTGTTGGGTAGGGAACATGATATTGAAGTTACCTGCGGGGAAAGGGCAGAGACGGCGTTGCTACTGTTAAAACAGGCCGAGGTCATAATTCTCAAAGTTTCAGTTAAGAATGTATGCGCCATTTCTAAATACAGCCCCAGTCTGATTGTCTCCACTAAAACACAACTCATGCAATAAATGCTAGCCGAGTTTCAATATTTCGGGCCACGTACATGAGCTGAAGAATAACCGCGCATACGGGCCCGGAGAGGTGCTTTTGAGCACAAATTAGTGTGGATGGGTACAGTGTACTACAGATAGCTGGCTCTGACATGTCACTGTAGCGGCCATGTTGCTTTGACGTGAACAGTGGACGGCTGTGATGGGGGTCCCCCTACCATCCAGTACGTGCAGATTTGTTGTATTGTCAAACAATTGAACCTTAGTGCTGGGGTCGCCCTACACCTATTTATATCGGCATTTTGTACGTCGGGCTTTTCTGCACGATTGTAGTGATGAGATAAACGCCGACTTTTGAGACCTGCTATGTGAGAAAGTCAGTCCCACGAGCAATGCGGCAAAGCCACATTTTCTTTTGTTTGCGTTAGCTGCGAGGTTTGGCAAGACACAGAAAAGGAGGAGTGTTCTGGAGGGACTCGACGGCCCCCGAAAGTCCCCTGACGGGCCCCTTAAAATTCGCAGACTTCCCCTTCCCCCAACCCTCAGAGAATCACCGCTCTAAAATAAAAGCATTCCTAAACGCCCCCGGTTTTGTTCGAAAAAAGAATTTTAGCTTTTAATATAATGTGTAGTAAGTATCTTTATTTTTGATATAATAATATAAATATAGCTATGTAAATATAACGGCTCTAAAAAAGCATTCTTGAATGCCTCCAGTTTTGTACGGAAAAATATCAAAATAGCTTTTTCAATGCTAGAAGAACCTTCCCCTTACGTTGGATGCTGACAATGTGCGATACACCGCTACACGCTACAATGAAGTGTGCAGGGATCAATATTGAAATGCCGTCTTAAGATCGCCGATGCCGTCAACACACTTCCCTCTGCCTTCCCTTCCCTGAAAAAAAAAATCCTCAAGAGCGATGAATCTCAATATCCCAGTTTCCGAAAACCGGTGCGCAAACACTTTGCGCCAGTCTTCCCGCCACTTTTTAGAGCGACGATTTGTTTCTAAAGTCTCGGCACGCGCATAGTAGGTAGCGTAAGCTGTGAGAACTGGACACATACAAGGTATGCACACAAACCGCGAAGAGGCGATAAATTAAACTGACCCTGACACGTGAAAAGGACTTCTTCTCTTTTGAGGGTTTAGAAATGGGATGTGAGCTTTTGATGAGTGGTCTAACGATAGGAGGTATACGCGTATACGCTCTAACACTGATACGAAAAACGCTCACCTGGGTGTTGGGAAACTTCGCTTTGCTGAGGCGTAAAAAAAAATTGGAAAAATGTGCCTCCGGAGAAGTGTTTTCGCATTATTTTCAGCTACTGTCGGCCTTTTAATGACCGCATGATTCCCGTTCTGTACACTGAAGAAAACAGAAAGGCTTGGTTTCCCTTGAAGGGTTGGTTGTCACAACCTGGGGCTACATTTGGTTGAAAATTAAAATAACGCATTCGGGGAAAGAGGAAAAAATGAAACAGCTTAATTTAAATTCATTATTTTCCCCAGAAAGCTTCCAGAACGGCTTTGTTGCCTGAAAGCTGTGCATAGAAAATAACGAACCAAGGAAATCGCCTCAAGATAGTTTGTGAAAAAGTTTCAAGGAACGTAAAAGGCGAACTAAATAAGACACAAATTTGAACAACGTATTTCACGAACTACTGGGATGCAAAGAAGAATAATCTTGGCCGCGGCAAATACAAATCCTTAGTGTTATGAAAGCTTGCATGCCTTTATTTACAAGCCTTGATGTAACGAACGTCATCGGGCTCACATGCGCGCTCTGAACAATCGCTCATGACAGCGCTCAGAAGCACAGCATCCGTGTTTTGTCCTAACTAATAACGGGGCACAAGCTCCGACAAATTCATCTCGCCTTTCGTATGTCACCCTGCTCGCGACAGCATCGAAGCTCGTCCGCCCTAAAAATAAAGTAGAAACATTACTATATCTACCGGTTCAGTGCAGACTTTTCCCGTAGTAACAAAAACAGCGTGATCGGTGTCTGGGCGTGCTCTTTTTGTTAGGGTCTAGCGAGTAAAAGTAAGAGGGAAGGGGCGCCATACGCTGACGCAAGCTTCTGTAACCTCGGAAATTCTTCCACTTCTCCTCCCTACATCTGCACCCTTAGCACTGACGAAAGCACGCAAGAGAACAAACGCACAGAACACTTCGACGAGCGATCTCCGTAGCGTGAAATGGAAATGGACACGACTCACAGCCCTGGGCTCATTTCGAATCCCCATCGTCTCCCTCTTCTTTTCTCCTATGCCATATGCCTGCGCTGATTTGCTGCTTGTCAGTAGAGGGTGCAATCCCTGCTAGCAGGACAATACGAAACTGCTATTACGAAACCCTCAATCGCCCTAACGGACGGCCTAGAGTGCAGCTGGCGTTAGCCGTTAAAGTCCGTTCGCAGTGCCCGTTGCTTACTTGATGCTGCCGGCGAGAGCTCACGAAGTCGTCAACAAATATTAAAAAAAAACACAAAAGTGTATCTTTTATTAGAGTTCTTTATTAGAGTTTATCTTTTATTTGAGTTTTTATTATAACAAAAAAGTGAACATATTATACATAGCGGCCGATCTGTAGAACGGCGCGAACCATGAAAATATGAAAAGCACAGCTGAGACACTTTTTTTAAGCCACGTCGATTTCCACGCTTCGTTCCGTCAACTAACTGCTTTTTAAAGCAGCTACAGCGCGAAAAGAAACAAGTACAGGAGAAAAACGACGGGACGAGGGCTGACCAGCATCAGCGCTTCTCCCGTCGTTTTTCTCGTGCCCTTGTTTCTTTTCGTGCTGTGACTACTTTTTCAAAAAACTTAAAACTCGCCCAACAGTACACCTTTTTAACTGCGTCCCAAAGGTAAGGCTTGCAATGCGTAGTTAGATGGCATGCGAAAGAAGTCACTGTAGTGGGACACATTCAGAAGAAACTATTACGCCGGTTTTGGTTGGCATCAAAAAAAAAGAAAGTATAATGAAGAGGCGAACACACCCCACAGAGGGGCCAACCTGCTATGGACCTCCACAAGCGGCTTGCAAGAGCTCGGTGAGGTCCCTTTCAGGCGTTAAAAAAATAAGGCAGCGCTGTTTTCCCCAAACTACGTTTCTGTGTAGCATTCCACGCTAAGTCATCTTCTAGTGTCTGGAATCACGGGGAATCACTCTAAATTAGGACCGGAAAAACTCTATAGCAATGTGAGGCAAGCAATAAGAAGCCACTGCCTATTTAAACCTAACACTCGCTCGGGGTAAACTAAACAGCAGCATCAGTTTTGTTTGGTTCTTTAAACAATACTTTAAGCCGGAAGCATATTCAGAAAGCTAAACCCCCTACAAATGAAACAGCTCGTTGTGACCTCTTGTGGGTCAACTCGGGTGAGATATTTCTTTGCACGTAGACGTCTCCCATAATACCGTTCCGCGACCGTCCTGTCTTTTTTTCATTGTCCCGTCCTTTCCACGCAGTTTTTTTTAAGGCACCGTTAACTAGTCCTACAACATGCTTTAACTTTCTCAAATTATTTCAGAGTTCGTCAAGAAGCGGGATTTGCTCGTTTAATAAGCAATGAATGTTAGCCTATGATAAGGGATATACCTCATAAGATGTTATCTTTATTGTGTACAGCAGCATTTAGGGTTAGCTCTTAGACAACGTAATCAAAGTGACTGCAAAAGGATCAACATTTGGCTGAGTTCGTACCAACTCGCCCAACTACCAGTACCAACTACATGATACCGACATCTTTCGGTGCACCGCAAACAGATCACTAGAGAAGTCATTGAGGCATATAATATTAGAAAAATTGGTGAATTTTGTATTAGTGAGCCGTAGGTAACATCGCATGAAAAAAGAATTCTGGTTTTTGGACTGCTCCGTGTGTCAATGATCAGTGTGTGATAATCTAGTTGTGCGTCATGATAGGGGGAGCATGTGGGTTCGGTCATAGTACTTATGTTTGTGTTGCGGTTTCAATAAACTTAGTTGTAAGTACAGCGTCGTCCTGCCGTTTTCTTTCCCTTCGTGTCTTTGTCTATGACGCTGCCGTGTAATATGCTTAATCCAAGTGGGAAGAATTTAACAACATTTTTTTTAGGAATATGTATGTACCCCTTGCTCACATATTGTTTTTGACATGGTGGCCTGACAAGCGAAACATTGAAATGAAGCTGACCCTAAAACTTCAATCGCAAATACAAAAGCTGTATTTGGCTGAAGCATGCATAACTGTTTTCTTTTTTTTTTGTGACCTCCATAGCATGTACATTAAATGGGTAGTTGAAAGAGAATAGCCTGAAGAAAGCAGAAATTTAACCTTCCGAATGCTGGACCTTTGTTACAGTTTACACAAAATGAGGAGCTGCTGCAGAACGTAGCGTTTACTCGCCGGCCAGAAAAAGCAGCAGGCTAAAAACCATTCTGATTTCTGGCAAAGGCTTGCATAACGCATTTAAATGAGCCCATTTGCGCGAGCTATTTAGAGAAAGCCGTCCGGATGGTTCATTTTTAATACAGTCGTTTCGGGTTGGAGAGCAGCCGCTTCAAAGAGGCGCCAAAGAAAGGATAGAGACGACGCCGGAATGGAGGCGCCAGGGAAATTGCCTTGAAAATTGCCCTGCTTAGTTTTGGCAGCAAAGACGCCTTGAATTTGTTCACGTTCCCGAATAAGTGCGCGTTGACATGAACAAGAATGGCCGGCAAAAGAGAGAGAAAAGAAACTGATGGCAGGGCATGAGTTAAAGGTGTGAAAGCATGTAAGGAAGAAAGACGGGGATCCAAGATAACGGGGACTGAAAAGTTAGAGGGGTCTTGAAGACAAAATAAAGCCTTGTTCAGTTTCACAGTTTGAAAGAGCTAGCGTTAGGTAACTCACGTCAGTTCTACTCCAGCTATGAAACGTTTTCTTAAACTTCAAAAACGCCAGAAAAGAAGAAAACACTCAAATTTCGCGCTAGATGATGTCAGCATGGCGCAATAAAAGGAAACACTGAAAGATTGCAGTTCTCAGCGAGGTTAATCGCACGTTTTTGAAGTGGTACGACCAAACGGAACTAGAAGTCCCACTACAATCGCGCAGCTGACTTTCCTGGCGGGAATTTGGTCGGCGGCCGCTAACCGCACAACAAAGATTATGTGACGTCATAGAGATGTCACATGAAAGTTCGTAGCCATCGCTACTTTCATCTGTCTTCCACATTATCCGGGATATTTGTTTAAGCGTGTGACACAATCGGTATCACTGTTAGTGGAACAAAGCTGCCTGTTTAATGAACCAAACTTGCATCTTGGCTTCACGGCCCCTAAAAAGGGACCCTGAAGTCAAAATACAGATTGATCTAGATCGCAGTTTCCAACTACCCGCCCTAGGCCAGCTTTCGTTATTATTTAGTGCAGTTGTTTTCAACCATGAGTGTCCCGTTCACCCCTTTTGAGCTTCACATGCAATATTTTGAACCGTTGTCAGATAACTGGTCTTTGCAGGTGAACTCGCTCACAAACGAATAATATACCTCCCTTTTGTGCGTCTGCCTTTTCTGCACAGCTGGTCCTGTTGCGCAAGAAGCCGACTTTTAAACACGTGCTACACGCGATGTATGTGTCGTGCGGCGAAGCAACTTTTTTGCACTGCGCAAGGTAAGCTACAACGCTTTAGAGGTGACTAAAAGAAGAGTGAAATGTGGGTCGATAAAGTCCAGAGACGCTTACGGTGCGTAGGACAGCGACAACGTTTAACCAATCAAATTTAATTTGAGCCGGCCGCTCAGAGCAGTGCTAAAATAAAACAGTAGCAAAACACAGATACATTACCTTTTTTTGGTTGGATAACGCACGTCACCGCAACGTTACCAAAATAATGACATTAATAACCAGTCAAATTAATTAAAGACTACGTTTGACAAGAAGGAGGGCAAAGGCGGAGGGGGGAGAGAGGGTTTTGGGAGGGCTTCATGACACCGTGAAATACTTTCGCGGGGCCCTAGAAGACCCGCGAACCCCCATTTGAGAATTACTGACCTATCAAATCGTCTATGAAGCAGCGCCCGCACACGCGCTAAGCGCCATTTTATTAACCGAAGGTTGCAACTCCACGCTTTAGGCCAGCTTGCGCCATCTAGTGAATCTCCCGACGAGGCAGCGCCTAACGGAGCCACGTGACATGTAGCAGCCAATGGGAATTCACGCTCCTCTTGCCTACACCTGTTTGGAATGATGGCGGAGTGTTCACGTAAGGATCCAAGTAATAATGCGCAATAAAAATAACCGACGCCAGCGAGATGTGCTGAATAGTGGAAGTGGCAGCTATGCTCCGCGGTAAAGATAATTTATATAGCGCCTTTGTGATAAGAGGGAAAGCTGATACTGATATCAGAGATATATCAGAAGCGTTTTCATTACTTTTGACTGAAAAGTCACCAGAGTCATCGCGGTCATCGCGGTCACCAGACGTGATGTAGATTACTGTCACCTGTTAAGGTTTTCTCGCTTGAAAAGTGTAACCTCCACTTACAACCCCGTCAAAAGAGGAACTTTTTTATTCTTGAAAAATGCTTCGCAGAAAAGAAGAGAATTGACTGGAAATAGCTGAATCGCCCTGATGTCAAAAGCCGAGGATTGAAGATGGGTCGGAATAACTGGAGAGAGAAGCGAAATGACCAAGAAACCAATGCGTTATAATTTACCTTACCAAAAAAGTCTCATCCTTCAAGGACTACTTTGAAATGAGTTCGACTTACCGACTGCCACATAACAGCGCTTTCCTCTTTTCTGTCTTCGTTGCAATCGGTAGGCAAAGGAAAAGACAAGCGACATCGCCAGATGCGGAGAATTCGTCTGTATGTTTTCCTGATTTCCGTCGTTCTAGGTTAGCAGATCGTCCAATAATTATTCCGTTCTTGCGCTGCGTGGATCGCAAAAAATATAGAAATCACCAGGAACAATCCTCTTTTCTACCCATCTGTAACCGGAAAAAAAAACTGAAAATAAATCAACCCAGGCACAGAAAAGGCACAAGGTCTGCATCTGTCCACTCCATTCTTTCGCATTGCCCTTGTCACTCCGATGACACGCGTGGCAACTTGCTTTGAGAGTGCAGGGGCCTCCTTTGGTCATTTGCCGTTTTTCGGTTCTTCTTCGTCTGCGAAATACGCTACGCAGCTGACTCAAGCGTGCTACATCCCAGCTTGTCCTAGTCCGCTGCGCTTTCATAGTTCTTTTTTTCCTTTTTTTCTGCGTTTCCCGTTCTTTTTTACTTCGTTTCCTTAAGCTTCAATCTAAGAAGCCGCGTGTAGCCTGTCATCCTGTGCTCCGTCGCGACCCCGTAACCTTCTATCTTCCTAACCCTTCTTTTTTTACCTTAGTATTTTATTTGTTGCTCCTGTCAGATCTGGCAACGTGTAGTAATTGTTTGTCGTCTATTTTTTTTTTCTTATTTGTTTCCCCGTTGCAAGTATATGAGCGTTCGCTTTGTTCGGGGCCGTACCAAACCGTTTCCTTCCCGGCCGACTCTCTCGAGTGACGTAATTCGTCTACGCTGCACGACTGTGTTTAGCGGTGCGGCCAGCCCCTAGGGGCCCGGCTTCTTGATTCGGTCTGCCTTCATAAGCCTAATTTTATCGTGTACATCTTTGTGTCCAGCTTCTCCAGCGCAAAGGCTGCACTTGCACTCTCTTTGTTATCGTTTGTTGATGTTCTTTGTGTACAGGGCAGGCAACCGGGGGTTGCTTAATACTGGCCTTCTTTCTGACATCTTTTTACTCAACAGCTGTCTGCTTTCCTTTCTTAATCATTTTCTGTTCGTTTTTATATTGCTTCGAGGTATGAAGCATAACACCTGCGCATAAGTACCGAATAAGTAGCTATTACTGGTTATATATATGAGCTTCCTTGTACTGAGGCTCGTATCTTGAACGGAAGGCGATAGACGGAGCTCCCCAGACCTGACGGAACATTCTGGGAGGGCTCTTAAGGGTAACGGCCGCATAACCAAGCTCAGGGTTTTATCACGCTTTCTGTTGAATTGTGAGTATCCCTGTACTTTCTGATGGCATCTCAAGTTGGTAGATGCACGAGTAGCTTACACTTTTCATCTGCTGGTTAAATATCTGAACGCGTTTTTCCGAATAAAGCTTCATTCTTTTCTCTTGCATATACACTCATCAAAGTTTGTCCTACAACTCTCAGCGTGGCACATCCTGTAGTTCTGCCTGTTCATTCGTACATTTGATATTGACACTGTCCTGTTCCCGAGGTGCTTCGTTGACGCGTCCGCACTTGGGTGTCAGCGCGAAACGAAACCCGGCATTCCTTTCGCTCCGTCTTGCAAGGGCGCTAACGTACGCATTCATTCTTTTCGTGTTTGACGTTTAGGGGCAAGTTCTCCCCCCACTTAGAGTGAGTGCTGCCAAGAGGCGCGTCTCCGTCAGGGCCTTCTCGCGCTCTCCGGTGTCACGGGCGCATTGGAGGATGCACGCGGTAACACCGCACTTTGGGATGCTTGTGCCTTCAGTAGCGTATACGGGGACAAAAAGAACTAAAAGGTGGGGAAGGAAGCAAGGGAGGAAGGACTGAAAGCGGATCTGGGCGCCTAATTTGGGCGCTACTCATCTCGACGCGCCAGAATCTGATCCCGCCGCAACTAAGTAGGGAGGGATAGCTGTTATTTATTCTCCGGGAAACCCACGCCTTCGGACGCGTGCATTTGTTTTGCGGCCTCTTCGAACCCCTCACGTTCCTTAGCACACTTCCCGCATAGGCAGAGACCACCTTAGCGCAGAGTGTACTCGAGTCGCGGTGTGATCGGATGCTTATCAGAGATGAGCGGTAATGCCCCCACACCCTGTGGCAAAGAAGGGCTTAGTTTACGGACGCAGAGTTTGTGGGCCAGCACATTTACTTTATTACCGTTCTACTAAGGCGTCCTTTACACATAAGTTCCCTTGCTTGTAGACTCCAATGCTTTGTTTTTGTACATGAAGGAAGGAAGGAATAGTACAGGAAAGGCAGGGAGGTTAACCAGAATACTGTCCGGTTGGCTACCCTACTCAGGGGGGAGGGGATACGGGAAATGAAAGGGAAAGAGAGGACAGCAGTACATATTAAAGGAGAAAATGAGAGAAAGAAAAGTAGAAAAAACACAAGGCGTGACCAGGCAACTATAAAGGCGGTCCAAACAACGCACACAACCAGAGAATGCACAAAACTAATACGGTCCACTGATAAAATGGGCGAACTAAGGGCACTGCACTATAGTAATGTCCCTACAATCGTTCAGACAGGCCCGTGTCCTTCAAAAAGAGCAGTAGGGCTTTTATAGCCTTTTCGGCCTGTGTCGGACAACGCCTATGGCACAAAATTGTCTGCGCTGTAAAGGGGAGGTCGTCGAGTCGGCGAAGTGTGGTGGAGAGCTGTTGCCTCGGCGTTGTGAAGCGGTCACAATGGCGCAGAAGGTGTTCAATCGTCTCGTCGGTGGCGCACGCATCACAAGCAGGGCTGTTGCCCATTCCAATGGTGTAGGAGTAAGCACCGGTGAAGGCAACACCTAGCCACAGGCGACAAAGTAAGGTGACGTCCGAGCGTGGTACGTTATTAGGTAGATGGCGCTGCAAATCTGGGTCGAGCGAGTAAAGACGAGCGTTGGAGAACTTGGGTGTATTCCACTTAGCGAGAGTGACTTCCCGGGCAATGGACCGCAGCGACCTCGCTGCATCAGTGCGTGTATGAGGGATGCGGGTCAATCTTGCACTTGTGTGGGCGCCATGAGCCGCTCTATCCGCCTGTTCGTTCCCAGTAATGCCGCAGTGGCTTGGGAGCCACTGGAAAACGAGATCATGTGCTTGGAGTAACAAGAAATTGAAACATTTATCTGTGGTACTAAGACGGTGCGCTGCAATGAATCGAATGGGATATGTCTTCTCACAAATCGCATTACAGGGCGGCACTGGTTTCACTGGCTAAAAGTTGAAAGCGCTTCGATAAAGGGCACTTCATTCCTCCTGAGAGGGAAAAAAATTGTCAGGCGGGGACCTGATTTCACTTACTGAACTCGCGAATTTAGTTAAGAGCGGGTCATCCCCGGTTTACGGAAAAGCCGGTCACGACGATGGTTATGAAGACAACGATGACGACGACGATGATGATGGTGATTATGATGATGATTATGATGATGATGATGATGATGGTGATTATGATGATGATGATGATGATGATGACGAGGACGTTGATGGTGATGCGTAAAAACTTGTGTCCACAAATACATCATGTTACTTGGACACAGGTCAGCATTATGCTCCACGATCAAGGTTAAGGATATTAGCTGAATTGGATAAGAAAAAATGAAAAGTAGCTCATGAATGAATGAATGAATGAATGAATGAATGAACAGAACAGGTGCTGTTGTTAGCGCGGCCATTCATATATAACACAGCGTTCTGCATACGATGGGCGCATCACTGGGTTGTATGGGCCGTTGCTAACAAATGGAATAAATCAGTGGCGAGTAGCGCTTGTCTTGTCACCTCTCTCGGGTCCGTCTCTGTAGCCTTAATATCCCATATACCCACTTCCACATGGTATGGGAGTGTTTCCGTACCTCGCGCATCATTCATCTAATCCCTACATGAGCGGTGGGCTGCCCGGCTGACCAGCAGTGAGCCCTCTCATCAGCGATATCCGGTGATCAGCGTCTGACCTGCTACCGAGGTCCTGGTTTATCCAGAAAGACCCCACAAAGGGTCGGGATCCCTACCATTAGGCTCACTGGGCTTTTCTTAGTCACCTATTGACTTTTGTTATTGCCTTTCCTCGTTGTCATTGTGTTTTCTCATTTGAAGAGACACTAGAAATAACTGAACGCATCCGCTTGCATAAACATCTTCAGAATCACCATTTCATTGTCATCGTCACCACATTCATCTGGCGTAGCAAGCTAGGCATCTTAGCTCGGATGGCATCGCCAAGCTTATAAAGAACATTCTCTCTCTCTCTCTCTCTCTCTCTCTCTCTCTCTCTCTCTCTCTCTCTCTCTCTCTCTCTCTCTCTCTCTCTCTCTCTCTCTCTCTCTCTCTCTCTCTCTCTCTCTTATTCGCTTTCATAACTGACACATTGATTTCTTTTACTCAATGAACGTTTATTCAACCAATCGATTTCACAACAAACAACAAATAATTGGCTGTCGAACAAAAGTCAAGCCAGCTACGAAACGTGTGATCTTTCAGTTAATACAAGAAGTTGTTCAGCCTTCAGAGAGTCTTTAGTGTAGAGTATCTAACACTTCCTCTTTTTACATGATCAGTACGCCTGCGGAGAGATAGAATTAGCTGCCAACAGGCCCTGGCGATACTTCGCTTCGTATACGAGCCATTACCATTAAAACTTGAAGGATGGGTTATGCCACCGCCTTCAGCTTCCCCACCCCTTGCTATTTTATGTCCCGCGCTGCAAGAGGAGACTTCTCTCTGAGCATATAACACACGCGAATTAAAAGGAAAACTACATACAAGATAAAAAGGTAGAAGAAACGACTACTTTGCTCCTTAGGAATCTTCTGGGGAGTACAGAATAGAGAAAAGTGAGTCATTTTCTTCAGGTTCCCAGAAATGGGTCATCAAGTGGGGTGACTTAGCATGCGAAACACATCTGTTAAGCCACTCTCCAGAGCTCATCCTGCCTTGAGACGCTTTCGTCAGAGGCCCCTCTTGCGGAAGCTGTTTACACGTCCGCATTAGAACTCGAGTATAAAGTCTGCGAACAGCCATCCGTTGTTTTATATTTCCCTTCGGTCGGGCGCTTTCTTTGACGCCTTCGACAGCGGTTTTACGAGAAAATTCTAGGTGTCGAAATCAGTCTCGGCTGCTGTCTGCTTCAGTAGCTGTTTTAGCCATACCACCACAAAATGATAGAATGCGCTTTACTGCTCCCCTTCTACTAACCTTACCTATTCTATTACTGTTTCTTTACACGTTCGTTATTCAGGCAGACCTCTCACGTCGCGGACAAAATGGAAGACGAAATACGTATCACAATCAATTTTTTTCTAGGAAGCCTGCTGGGAAACTCAAGGCATATACTAGTCGAGGTCCAATTTCCGCCTAGAAACGCATGCCACTCAGAGCCGAAATAGGAACAGAAGACACGAGTAATATTGATAAAAATGGGCTTACAAAGTCGAAAATATAGTTGCGTCGTTTTGCTTCTCAGTTTAGATCTTATCTACCCTGTGGCAGCTTGCATTTAAAGTTTCGCTTCAAAAATTTGGGCGCAGCTTGCACTAGTGGTGGCAAGGCTGGAGACACGAGCAGAGCTGGCGGCTCCTATCCCTTCGTCGGAGACCCGGATGTTGCACCTGACATGGATCTCCGAACTTGCCGCTGAAAGTTCTCCATGACTGGCCGGCCCGGATCATTTTAAAAAGCCCGCAGCCTTCGAAATCGTTCCCAAAGCGGTCCGCGTTAGCAGCACCCTAGAACCGGCAGCAAATGGCTTCGCGAGGTCGGCGTGAACTGGTGAAGAAAAGAGCACGCCAGAGATCATGTCTGCGCGTGCGGGAGAGGAGGGACCCTTTAAACAGCATGCGCACGTCCCATTCATCGGTCCATTGCTCTCTTGCGGTTGCTATACGTTGTTAAAGGCAAACTTGTTTGGTTTGCATACAAAGACATGCACGATGAGGCAATCGCTGGAGCCTTTTTTTATAAAAACAATATTTGGATAGCAGCGTGCTAATAAAAACTGCAATTGTTCGCCAGCGCTAGTCTAGTCGTCTTCTCCTCTTTGTCCCACTAGTTCACGGTGGCGATCTCAAGTTCTGCGTGCCTGTACTTTCTAAAATTTCCTTCTTTCCGGGCATCGAAAAGGAAGTCGGTATAGCTGACTCCTCATTTCATTCCTTTCTACTTGCTCGTGTGCTCGTGTTTAATTTGATCTCTGTGATTGGCCTCGGCTGCTTTTTTGTTTAACCATGCGTAGCAGCCCACTTTCTGGCTGTTGACAGGGAAGCTAGACTCAGCACTCGTCTTTTTTTTATGACCGTACAATTTTTACGTTTCGAGTTCTTGCAAAATAGTGAAAGAAAAGCGCATGGCTGACCACTTCTGCCTTTCTCTATCCCTTGATTTCTTCCGGTGGCTTGCTTTTTCTACTAGCCTTTTCACTGGATGCCGATTTCGATATCGTTCCCGGATCCACTTGTCGAGCTTTGAAACGCCCGCTCTATTCATTGAACGGCTGCCTGTCGATGAAAGACCGCGGCGCACAGCGGAATGAAGTTGGGCTGGGCAGGGCTGCCCTTCGAACCTTTTTGTCTTCGTATGTCCGTGCCTGCTAGTGCTTCTTCCAGGTTCACACTTTCCCCTTAACTTGCTCGGGCCTTTGTGAGGAATCAGTCAAAGAGAAAGACGGAGAAAGAGAGACCGAGGAGAGTTTTAATGTGATCATAAAATTGATTACAGAACTGCACTTCTCCAGTTTGTTTTCATTCCTTGAAAACGTCTCGTTTAGTGCAGGCTTAAAACAGTTCATCTTTGGCGCCAGAAACTGTTCTTTTCTACGGAGTCCGTTCCTGTTGATTTTTTCCATTTCGGAACGTTTGAAATTCGCGCTTTTCTTTGCAGAACGTATTTGCGTCGGGCGCTGTATTTTGCCCATTTATGTACCTCAAGCGGAACTTTTTCAGTCATTCCCCACAGAAAAAGAGCAGAGTCACTGAACCACCGAGACCACGAGGGATTTCTTTAGCCTAAACCGAAATCCCCTGTAGAGGGGAAGTTTCAGATTCTCAAATATGGTTAAAATATTGGGTGGGTAACCTAAACATTTTTACGACCGCAGCTGAGCGGAAGGAACGACGCAGGGTTGGTTACCTATTTGCAATACAAATGTAAAAAAAAAAAGATTAAACCAAAAAAATAATAATAAGCTGGGTCGGCTTGCTGGCTCGTTTTTTACCTGGTTTATCGCGCCCTCCTGGCATTGACTGGAACCTGCACAACCTTGCCCTGAGCAGAAACTGCATTTTTGAACGGCCATACAAAGAGCACAGCGTGCGTCGGTGGAAGCGGCCTGAGCAGCGTAGAAAACAGGGAGTCTCCAGAGTGCGGGCCATTTTTTTAACGAAAAGAAACTTGAAGCTATCTTGGCGCGCAGCCTGTGAGCTTCCTTTTTGTTCACTGAAGTTTTTGCCCGCCCGTATCCCCGCTTGCATGCATGTGGGATGGTGTGCTATGAATAAAAGGCCGCATCATACTTGGTGAAACTGAGTAAGTGCCTTCTCCCTTCTACGTGTAGCCCCCTGGCTCGTTCATGACCCACCGCTTCTTTGATTATTCTGCATTATTTTAGGAGCGAAGTCCCTTAGGGGCTGGGGCTGTTGGCGTCTCCTGCCGTCATCGTAATCGTCTTCTCATGTAGTTAGGGTATACTAAAACACCGGGAAACTCGTCTACGCCTTGCGTTAGAACGTAACGCGTGCGTAACGTTAGAGAACCTAACGCCAGAGAGCTTTGTGCTCCAAAAATACGAGGCTTTTTTACAACAAAGCTGTATACCTGTACCCCCCAATGGTTTCATCTCCGTTAGCAAAAACACCAAAGCGCCAAGAATACTTATACACTGCATGCTTCGCCCTCCCCAGGTTTCACGCTAGTGAAGATGGCCCTGGATTTTATTTGGACACGGTTCGTACTGCTCGAAGATGGCGCTATATCTTGGGCGAAACTCACAAAAATAAATGTGAATACCGTGAAGAAGAGACTTTCATCATTAGAGGCCCCTGTGTGTGCTCTGTAGAATTACTCAGGGGCGGGGAGTTATAAAATCAGCATGAAAGAGAACCGCGAAGATGGTGCGCAGGCGGTTCCTAAAGGTTTCATCCTAATCTTAATTATCGCGTTTATTATCATAATCGATTATTTGTGCACTGTGGGCCGAAGGCCTCTCCCTAGTTTTTCAAGGCGCCTCTTTCGAGAGTTTGCCTAGTCTATTCCTTTAACCTGAAATTTCTTAGTGCATCCGTCAATCAAATCAGCGGTCTTTCTGTGTTTCGTTTAAAGCGTCTAGTGGCAGCCCTTCAATTAAACGGATGGTGGCCATGCTGCCCCTCATCGGCACTACATGACCTGCCCAACAACATTTCTTTCGCTTAACATTTCAGTGGGACTTTCTACTTCAAGACCCACGGGCTTAAAACTGTCGTGCAGCAATACGAAAAGCTTTACAAATACATATGAATGTTCACAACTGCCTATTTTGCTTATTTTAGAGATATCTACTTCTGTACTGAAATAATTGCACAAAACTCTCGCTTGCCAGACAGCTAGCACCATCTAGTGAAAACGGGATAAACCAAGTTTGTTTCTTGGTAATTTTGATTTCAGTAAAGAAGGGATATATTTCTAAAATAAGTAAACTAGGCCGTTGTGAACATGCCTAAGTATGTGTAAAACTTTTCGTAATGGTGCACGGTGATTTTTAAGCCGTGGGTCTTGAGGTAGTCAGTACCGTAGGGAGGCTAACAGGCGAGTCCCTCTTAACATGAACAGCAATATCTTCTGCGCGAGTTTGTTCGCTAATACACTCTCCTGTGAATCCAGCAGTGAGTTGATCGAAGTCATATTTGTAGCTGCACTGTGCATTTCAACTCGTGTGATTTGTGACTGCACTGTATCGCGCTACCATAAAACCTTACGATGATCGATAATTGGTTACATTGCAGACCCATGCACCAATCGCGGCCGCCGCACTGTCTACTACACTGACGTCATACTGGTCGTCGGTGTGTTTTAATGACATTTCAGACTCGTGAATTTTCCTTTTGGCCCACTGCAAGATTACGTCGACTGTTTCTTTAACCAAAGTTTAGTTTGACGGGTAAAGATCATGAAAGAGTGCTAAATTTTGGGGATAATATGAAACAGTGCTACAGGACACGGACCAGCAAGGGACGACGCAGCAGCTCTGTGGTGTTAGTAGACTAGACCTCGCGGCACGCGTACCAGCGTGCTGTCATGGCCAACGTCAGCGATCGACCGAGAGCATGGTGCAAAACTAATGACACTTGTCAACGCACTTTTTCCGCTAAGATTGACAATGGGCGTAAATTGCTGGAAAAAGGAACCAAAAAATATATCCCGGTCATTCCATACTTTACACCTATGAAGTATATAAGAAAATGTATCTTATTTCAGTCTCCCTAACCCACTATGGTGAGATGCACCGCGACCGATTATCTAAACGGCCTTTCTTGGTGTTATTCCATGTACCCGCATTGGTTTTGTTACATTGAGCTACTTTGAAAGAGGGCACACTGTTCACTTCGCAAGAAAAAAAAAATGTCGTTCCTGCTCAGTTGCAGTACGCCAGGACCCATTTGCTCACATTACATATGCTGAGTGTCAAATCACAAATTCTCGCTGCCCAGACGACTGCGCTTCTCGGGTGTTTTGTTCGTTTGTTTGTTTCTTTGTTTGTGTTCGGAACGCCAACTTTGTCGACTTAAGATGCTTTTGATTGCTCAGTTTTTCGGGCGAAAACAAGCGAAGATTGAGAGCAAAGAAAATGAACAATGAACAAAGCAACTGAAAAGGCTCTCTAATATCCCGCTTATGGGGAACGCGGATGGAATGATGCCGGAGCCGTTTTACTTCTTCCCAAAAGTATTCTCCCGCAAGAAGCTTTTCTATGTGTTTACGACTAATAAAAATAGCACTGAGCCTTAAGTGAGAAGGGGGTGCATTTCCTTGGGACCGACAGGATGACAGCGAATAGGTCTGTTTTTTTTTTTTCACATTTTTTTCTCATAACCTTTCGTGTTTCTAGTGAAGCCGCCCTCGCAGCTATTTCCGCTGCTGGGCGGCTTTCTCTCGGCAATAGCATTCTTTGCTTTAACTTTGAGTTGCACACAGCATCTGTTTTTGCCACTGTTCCAGAACATACTGGAGACAAAGGCCCAGTTTCTGCCCCAAAAGCAGAGCGTTGAAAATGAACGTGGTGGTGTCAGCCCCACCATACCCCGGTAATCATCATCGCCATCCCGCGATATCTCCGCGCACCAATCTCGCAGTTGAGCGGTGAGTGAAGCTCGAACGCTTATCGCCCTCGTATGATTGGAAGACACCTCGGCTAGCCTTCGCTTAAGCGTCTGTCGCAAGCTATGTGATGAGGTAATAAATCTCCTACAGATGTCCAATAGAAGACTTCTTTGATGGCCCCTTTATGGGGGCAATTTAAATTTCCGAAGGTGCACTAAACAATCGTGAATGCTGTGAAAGCCAGAAGTTGTCGAACTATTTCGCTCTTACGAAGACTTCGACAACCCCTTACTGCACCGAATCCAATGTTCCAGACGTGTGCTCTCCCGTGCACACTTGAGAGGCACAAGAGAAAGTTAGTGAACAATCGCTGAAGGGATACTGACAATTTGGTGTATCTGCTGGGAGTTTTTTATTCACGCGTAAATTGACTAAATTGAGCCGGCCAAGGTACTAAGGGCAAGACGCTTGTCTATAAAGCTCGAATGGCTTGTCCGGGACGGCACTGATGGAATGTAATTAGTGCACGGTTTGAGGCCGCTGGTGTGAGAGCATGCTGCCCCCTTCCCCCCTCAGACTATTGCCGTCTATTTTCTCACTTCGCCCTTTTCCCTGACTTCGGCACCTGCTTTCTCCGAAAGGAGCGCTGTCGGTGGTGCCTATCAGGTAAGTAGGCTTAAGGCAGATAAACTCAGCATGGCTTTGCGAGTTTTCTTTTTTGTTTTTAAGGTGGACACGTACACACACGAGCGTTGTAGTCAGATGAACTAAGTGTCTGTGCGTGCGTGCGTGCGTGCGTGCGTGCGTGCGTGCGTGCGTGCGTGCGTGCGTGCGTGCGTGCGAGTGGGCCAAGTGCCTCACTTCCTGTGCCTACAGAGCAAAAATAGTGAGTCTTAAAGCGTGACACACAAAGCAAAGATGGGCGCTATTGCAGGAAAGTGAAATGTTTTCCGAGTTTCAATCATCGGTTCCGGCACGTCGACTGGAGGTAACAAGAAACAAACGTTTAGCGGTGGCACTCAGACGGTGCATTGCAATGAAGCGACTGGGATATGTCTCCTCACAAATCCCATTACAGGGCGGCGCTGGTTCCATCGGCTAAAAATTGAAAGCACTTCGATACAGTGCGGTTCATGTCGCATGAAAAGAATAAAAATCGCCTGTAGTAAATTCAGTAATCCTCAGGAAAGTTTATGGCCTATCTCCAAAGGCAAGTGCGCACGAGAGCAGTAGCTGGTAATTGCATTTCCGTCACTTGGTATAGTGTACCAGGCAAATCGTACTTTTTTCACTAAGGCACTCAGCTATCCGATGCCGGGGTTGTCTTGCGCGAAGCATTCGCAACGAAGTAAGCTATGAAAGATGGAAATTTATGTAAAAAGAAACTAGCGGTTGGGACATCTACCAAATTACTTGGCAAGTGTCTTTATTTTGCTATACCTTGCTATACCCTGTATACAACCATTATTATTCATTTTAAAGTATGAAATTATATCTTCGTTCCATCGCGCTTCTTCACAAGTTCACTCAAAGCTGAACGTGTAATGCAAAGGAGAAAGTTGTTTTAAAATGAAGCTTTTCGCGTTGACGCAACGCGTAAACTATGGATAACACTCTTAATAGAAAACTGCAGTTATATTTAGGTCGATAGGATTATCTTACGTGCAAATAATTCTTTAACTTTTTTTTTTTTTTTTCCCTCGTCGTTACAAGAGACACTCTGATATGCACACCAATTGTTTTCCGGGGTGATAATCTCCGTACAGAGATATTACTAGGATAGCTAAGCTAATGCTTCCTTTTATGATCTCGGAATGCGTGGGCATCAATTCTCGTCGAGTTGTGAGACCATATCTGTGTGGGGGCATACTGACGTCACTGCCAGTGGTAACGGGTATATCCACAATAAGCCTCTGACGGATGCTTTCACTAGCCAATTTTCCCGAATGCGCATGGGAGAATAGGGGGTGGGTTTGTTGCCGTCGCAGCCGAACGGGAATTGGTCAATCCGCCGTTAGCTTCTGGTGGCTGCTGTCATGGCACAATGGCCAATAGACATGAGTTGTTAGTCGTATACATTCAGCCTAATAGTTAACGTTGACGTTAACTACTTCCCCTTCCCTCGCCCATGCCCATCTGCATGCACAGAGGCTTGTAAATGGGCATGGAAGAAAGCACTTCGTGCCTATTCTTGGTTTTATCTGAATGGTGACCACCGTTATGAATATTGATAGTTAAAACAGTTACGTTCTAGGGCTGATATAAAAATTCCCGAACACTTTCCTTCCCGAAACACGGATGCACGCGAAGTTTGACATCACTGAAAACGAAAACGACAAAAATCGAAACGCAATGACCGCAAAACGAAAACAAACACACTTCTCCCAAAATCCAAACGAAATGGCCGATATCTGAATTCAAAACCACCGATCGACGAAAACTAAACCATTTCGTTTCGCTGAGCTTAACCCGAACACAAATGTTTGGTATACGTTATTGTAGATCATCAGTTTGCGATTATCGGGAACGTTTACGTTCTTCAATGGCTGCCCGCCCCTCCGTGGAGCGAACCAGCGCAGCCTACCCATACTGCGCTAGAAGGTGAACTGCCCGACGAGAGCGACGAGCCACCGCACCTGCAATGTGGCGTGATGCGAGCGACGATGCTGATTGGCTCCCACTGTGGCGTGAAATAGCGCGACATTTGTGCCGCGCCCGCGCCAGCTCCGCCCAAAAAGCGCGTAAATCTATAGGCTCCAACATGGGCATGGTCAACAATTTATCCATGGACAATCCTCCCGAGCGGGTACGTGCCACACTTCAATAGAATTATCATCATCATCACAGCAAATAGTGCACGTGGATATTGTTGGGCGGCGCTAGTCAGCCAACACAAGCTTCTCTTGAAAAGAAACGCCAACTCCAAACGCGCATCTATAACTTTTGCCGTTTAGCGTCATAACCCCAATGGGGTGCCCAGAACTGCGGACTATTGAGATTTTCGTCTGGTAAAGTTGATTGATAGCGGCAGTCGTACCCCGTGAAGATAATATCGAGCCTTGCTCAATTCCTTTTTTATGGTTTTTGTTGCTTATGCTATTCCTTGCGTTACCTTCTTCGACGATGGAGCTTTAGCCGTGCCTGAACAATCACTCGCGTATAGTGAAGCAATGGAGTTTAAAGCAGATTTGTTTCATTCCCGTCTTTCTTGCCTCACATTGCGCAGCTGTTTTAAGGCGAAAGCCTTGACCGCCGCATTTTTCAAAAAACCCACGGTGTTGTTGTAGTTGTCCGGTCCACTAAATACCACCGCTGTAAAGCGTAAATAACAAAACTCATTTGAGTTGGCTTGGGATATGGAACCTGCCCTGCAAAGAAGGAGCCTTAGGACTGCGCTATGTCGGCGCGCTGCCAGCAGTGGAAGATAAGCTATACCAGTGCGTGACAAGTGACAAGTGAACGTGACGTAACGTGAGTAGAACATATGCACCAAGCCAAGCAGAGCGCTGATTCAGGGAAAGCGCTGGCGGGCCGCCCGTCTGCCTGAAGTTTTTTCATCAAAAGACAAACGAAATCGAAGGAACAACCGCCAAACCTGTAGCTATAAAGAAGCCTGCAGAAGTAATTGGTGTCTGTGTACAAATGAACGAAATCGAAGAAAGAGACGCAAATATAATATAGGAGTAATAAAGTCGTCGATAAGTATAGCCAGGCTTTCGTCTTGAAAGCTCGTGAATAGACCTCACTGCCTCGAGAGTTTTTTTTTTTTTTTTTTTGTCACCCTGATGTGCAGCCTGGAAATGCTTGGGTTTATTACTACCACGGTAAGAAAAAAAGTAAAAGAAACTTGACCTAGGTAGATCGGCAAAAACCGGCAGCTTCGGGAAATGAAATATTTCATGTCAGGCAATTTTAGTTAATCTATGCTCGTAACCACGCGCAATTATCCTACGCTCGCTCCGAGATAACCCTAACTGACTAACACCTACGTGCTTCAACCGCGATCACACAGTGCATCATAAAAGGGTATTCGTCCGTATACTGTTACATAGTGGAGATTTGCGCTAAAGCTGCCATCCAATCTACACTTCTGTGTTTATATCTGTAACACTTTGTCTAAGGCCCACTCGACTCCGAAGCACTGTAAAGGAACAAGAAAAATAAGTAACACAGGCCTTGCTCAACTGCCGCGAATCGCACTTCGGACAATCGTCCGGTCCTTCGCTCCGTTATCCTGTCCCGTTTGCCGAACGTAAGCGCCGCTTGTCGAGATTAAGCAATTTCTCCACCCGTCAGGTCCGATTTCGAGGAATAAAAGGCTTAGGCCTCGGTCCTTTGTCGAACGCGGAAAGGGGCATTGAAATCCTTGGCACCCTACGAAGAAATTACTTTGATCGCTCTGTCCTCTCCCAGCTCGAAGAAATACTGCCTGTCTATCTCCGTAAATATATATATCGTTTATTTTCACCGCTTGTGAGGAAAAAAAGAACGGCAAGAAATAAAGTATAATTGGGCTCCCAGTTTCAATCACAATGAGATGGTAAAGTTGAATTCCGCATTGCGGGGAAAATGTGTTTCAACATTTTGTTATACTCTTTGTACAATTCGCTTCCTGCCCAGTGCATTCCTTTCGGGCAAGGTTTTTTAGATGCATATTCTAGACAAGAAGGAAGTACAATAGCCATGTTCTGTATTTAACACGATGAGAATTTTTAATATTTAATGCTCTGTTTAAGGAGTACTATAATTACCATCATCATCATTATCAGCAGCAGCAGCCTACTCAGGTCGACTGCAGGACGAAGGCCTCTCCCATTGACCTCCAACCGCTCCTCTATAAGAACCGCATTATAAAAGTGATGTCTCGCACTTGCCGAAATTTCACTGCAAATTCTAACCTTGAGCGATAAACTCGTAGAAAATTCTCGGAATTCTGTATAACGATTTATCGAATGTTGCTGATATAGTATACGCCTGACGGCCTCCATTTCTTTGGAACTTGGCCGAATCGATTCTTAAGCCCCTCTCCGAACACGAAGTTTTCACTTTTAATGCAACTGGAAATGAAGCGCAATTGGTACTCAGACGAGTTTTTGAGCAGCTGATGTTCCTCGAACGGAATATCTACGACATCGGTAGCTTAGTGTTCCGAATAGAGGGGTCTTCCGAAAAGGCCCTTCGGTCGGTGTTTCGTTCTGAAATGCAAATCGAATACTTTAGTTCTCTTAACATCCGCGGCACGTAATACGTGCAGTAATGACGTAATATTAGCCAGCCCTTCCAACAGGGTTATAAGTGGGTTATCTGGTTGGTTATCTGGGTGGGTTATCTGCTCAACAGATAGGATCAGATGGAGCTCGGGAACCTGCTGCAATCCTTCAGTCATCTATCTAACGACAGTTTACTTGGTTCACCGCAGCATGAAGGTCTCTCCAATCGACTTCCGAATTTCCTTATTTCGTCTCTCCATCGAGTTACTGGCCTTCCCTTCTTCCAGAGCCGTCTCTCCGTATTTACTCTGTTACCCTAGTGGTCCAGCTGTTGTCATTTTGCCTAACATGGCCAGGCCAAGTCAATTTTTTTCTCTATTTTAACCATGTGCGGTTTTTCCTACGTTAGCTTACTTTTGGCGTCGTCAATATTGACGCACATTTGCTGAAAGAGTTTCGTACCATGGAAAAAAAATAGCTGTGGCTTAGCTGGGCTCTGCCAGGATATACGTAGCGTGAGCTAAGGTTTCGCTGGTTACTCTTAGGTTTCCTGGTTGTCTAGGATTAACTGGTTATCATGCTTACTGCTGCTAAAACGATTTCCAATCCAATCCAACCCAATCCAATACAATCCAATTTAGTCCAATCCAATCCAGTCGTGGCGGTGGCGGCTCCGGCGCGCCAGCTGTGCGCCGTGAGACGTCTCCGCTCCTCGCGCATCCGTAGCATGGCTCTCCAGGAGCCATGCTTCCTCGGCCATGCTGAACCTCGGCCAGTGTAGCTCATGCTACAAAAATGAAGGAAGCTCACGCTAACGCCTAAGACTTGAAGGTAGCAAAGCTGCACGCAACCTTCACGATCCCCACGACAATTTAAGGCCACGATTGCAGCAGATTAAGTTCTTCTTCGCTGCTGTAACGACATTTACTTAATCTTTGTTGCTAGGAAGCTCACAGCGACGCGTAAGACTTGAAGGTAGCGAAGATGAACGCAACCTTCACAGCCATCACGACAGTTTAAGTTCACGTTCCAGCCGATTTGCTTCTTCTTCATTGCCACAACGACCTGTACTTCCCCTTTGTCACTATAAGTGTAAGCTTCATTTCTTCATTAAAGCTGACGTTGGAAATACATCGTCGTCTTGTGTACTATAACCAGAGGTCGGCGGACTCACTCATGAGTCCACTCACTCAGACTCATTTGTACTCAAACTCACGCGTGAGTTTGAGTTTGAGTGAGTGCGAGGCTAGTGTGGCATGGTGAGCTTGAGCTTGAGTTTGTTTGAGCTCGACTGAGTTTGAGTGCGCCTGATTCTGAATGATTTCTGAGTCCATTTTGAGTTTGAGTACATTTTGAGTTCTGAGCACATTTTGCGTTCTAAGTACATTTTGAGTTTTGAATACATTTTGAGTTTTGAGCACACTTCGATTTTGAGTACATTTTGAGTTTGAGCACATTTTGAGTTTTCAGTAAATTTTGAATTCTGAGTAAATTTGAGTTCTGTGTACATTTTGAGTTTGAGTACATTTTGAGTTTTGAATACATTTTGAGTTTTGAGCACACTTCGATTTTGAGTACATTTTGAGTTTGAGTACATTTTGAGTTTTCAGTAAATTTTGAATTCTGAGTAAATTTTGAGTTTTGAGTACATTTTGAGTTTTGAGCACACTTTGAGTTTGAGTACATATTGAGTTTGAGTACATTTCGAGTTTGAGTACATTTTGAGTTTTGAGTCCGAGTGAGTTCTGAGTTTTGCGCTCACTGTAAGTTTGAGTTTGAGTGAGCGCAGATGTGCTGCTCAGCTATGAGTCTGCGTTTCAGTGAGTGGTGATTCGAAAATAAATTTGTGAGTGAGTTTGAGTGAGCCGCGCCAACCTTGCCGAGGTATGACTATAACACGTAGGTGTTCTCTTCATCTTCGGTAAAGGTACCTTGTGATCGCTATGGTAGACCTGGAGTGGCTGACAAAGTTGATCGGGCAATCTTGGCCAATCTCCCTATGTGGGTATCCTTGGCTTGACAAAGGTGTGCCGGAGACGTTGGGAAGTCGCAGCGTGGCACGCACAAACAAGCGCTTGGTATTTTCGTGTTTTTTAACTGCCGCGCGGTCGCCGCAAGGCACCCGCTCACGTGCACTCGGTATTTTCTTGGTGTTTTTCACTGCGGACACGAAACTCGAACGATTTGCTAAGCAGCTCCGCTGTTGAAAATGAGTGGAATAAGATCGCACAGGGAACAGGAAAGAAACATGCGACCATTTGAGATTGTACATTTCCGCTCTCTCTACTGCGTATAATCTCGGTTATGTACTTATTCCCTTACAACAAAGAAGTTATTCCGGAAGATTCTGCTTCTTTTTCTATGTGGCCTTCCGTGTCATTACCGCGCAAGTCTATCGTTGTTGATACGGCTTTGACGTGCGGGGAGAGATAGTACAAGTTTCACGTCTCAAAGCGTGCGTGAGACTGTTTTGGGGGAGGAGCTTATTGAAAACTATATGACACGGCATATTGCACTGTGGTATGTAAAGCGTCTTTTGAAAGCCGCTTTCTACCATCTTACAGAGAACGAGTAAGCCTGCCTGCACGCTGTTACGAACTGCAGCCTGCCCGTTTTCGCCTATGAATGTTCTCGGAAATGTTAGGCCGAAAGCGAACACGTCGGCTCGGGAATCAAGTTCCTAAACTCCAAACCAGTTTGACACTCGGGCGAAGTTCGGGCCGTATACGTGTTCCAATCCAGACATGGAGCGTTTGAATACCGCGGCTAACACAGCCCGAAAGAACCAATATAGGCCCCGACATATATAGTGGCGCCGAAGGGGCGTTCGGCGGGAATATGAAATTCAAAATACATCTAACCCCCTCAAAAAATTCCTCGTGCTCTATGATCGTGCAGACAACCGGCACCGAGCCGACGGCACACTCAACGAACCGGGTTTGCGCCGCGGCATCTGATTTCAGGAACCCCGTCGTGCATATAGCGACCGCGCGCAACCCTAGCTCACGTGTTGATAAAAGAAATATACCGCTTCCACTATGCTGCGGGATGGGTGAAGCATTTCCGTATGGGTTGAGCCTCCGAAAGTTGCAATGAATGATGAGGACGGCTTGTTGGGGAGGAAGCTAAGACGCACTGCGCGGCGTGTACCAAACAATGGCGGGCGTTGCGGGATTGACTCGGAAACACCGGGGGACTTATTTTCCACGTTGGACTTGGGGCTCATTTACCATTAGAGTTGTCAAGAGGCAGCTACATATGCCAGCAGTATATCATCCGCTACGAGGAATGCTTAGAATGTTTTGTCGATATTGTTGCCTTCAAGAATGATCAGCTATAAGTGCCCATATAAGTATAAGGTTTCTTAGTAGAAATTTCTAATAGACCTTCTGAAAAAGAAAGGTGGACTTAGGTTAGAACGAAAAGAAGGAGTTCAAGAAATTTTCAAGAAACAGTAAATTTTGGCTCGAAAGAATAGGTAGAACAGAATTTGCCCAAAACAGGTGATTAGGAAAAGCAACAATAGGGATGCGGACTCGCCCAATACGGTGATTAAAGGGGCAAACGGAAACACACAGGAAGAGAGAGAGAGAGAGAGAGAGAGAGAGAGGGAGAATTCTGTGACTCAATACTAGCATTCTCTGCGTGGAAAACGACCGGTCTGTTGATCTCCCAGAGGTTGTCACGAAACCGCTTACAGTTGACCGCCACGAGGTACACGCGCCATGATCCTGTGGCAGACAATTCCCCAAGAAGTGATGCCGGAAGTAAGGGCATTGAAAAGGAATGAATAAATAAATAAATGCATGAAGGAATAAGAAATAAAAGTAAGAAGTAAAGAAGAGTAAAAAAAGCAGAAGATGCTCTTTAGAAGCAATCCGTTGCAGCTTTCGCTGTCTTCACCGCAACTCAGCCGCGAAGCCCATTCCGTTTTGTTTCTCTGCTTTCCGCACAAACTGAGGCCAGTACCTCTCTCCATTGAAACTAGATTTGACGTTCCGGCACTTAATGGAATCCATTCGTTTCGCGAGGCTTAGCAACGAAGCCTGCCCGCAATTTCAATTTTTCACGGAAATCACGGCTTCTTTTTATCCCGCAACCTGCAAATTACGCAGAAGTTCACACGCGCTCTGATGGTCGGACGGCAGGCGTAACAATAAGGGTAATTCACGAGGCATTTTATCACAACGGGCAAGAACAGCAATCCCACCGGGACTATGGCACGCCCACATGCGGATTTCTTCTGGGGAAGTGCTCTTTCCGAGCGCATCTGTATAGCAAGTATAATGCATCAAGAAAGCTAGACAATGGAGAGGAGTCGTGCGCTGGCGTGCACGCGATAGAAAATACGCCACGTCGTCACGCGATCCCCGCAAATCGCGCGTGAAATGGACATGCATCCGGGAACGATCTCGCGATCGTTTCGTCGTGCCATCTGTGCCGCCATTGGGATCCACAGCTCCTGCAGCAGCGCTACGGCCAGAGATGTGCTCTGCATATGTCCCATACAGGAAACTCCAGCTTCTCTCGCACTCTTCCCCACCCCACTGCCGCTTTCAATGGTTTTTGGTCAGAGGAGCCCCAGAAAAAAACTAGAGGACTCCTGATAATTGTAAGGCCTGCAAAAGTCTTGTAAAATATTGGCGCTGCGATGCCTGGACATGTTAAGGAGGCATTGGACGTCTCCGCTTCTACAGTACCGCATTTACGTGATTGTAACGCGACCAAGATTGTAACGTGAGGGGTGACTCTTCATTGCATCCAGGAAGAAAAAAGTTAAACCACGAAAGTAACGCGAGGGGTAACCCTTTGCCGCGTCAAGCAAGAAAAAGGAGAATTGCCAAAGCCCTCACGCGAGGCCAGCGGAAGCGCGGAAAAGCACATTTATTTATCCCACGCTGTGACTAGAGACCCACTATAACGCTTGGAACTTAGCTTGCAGGATTCCAATTTGTCGAGCGACATCGCTTGCTTTGAGAATACGCTTCTCCAATTCGACATGGCGGCTGTGATGAGGAATCACGGGAACCTTTTGATCCCGGTTCCCAAGTTAAAAGGCACTCCCCCAGGAACTGCCATCCGCCGATGGTGGATTCACTACGTCAAGTATTTGGGTAGCAGGTCAATTGCTGATTTCTTCAGCCATCAAAATACAGCGTCTCTTTGAAACGGCAGTCATACAGAGCGCGACACGTTGCCATTGCAAGGGGAGCCGAAGGGGAGTCGAAACACTTGAGGGCAACGAAAACCACAGTGGCCTCCGCAGAGTGCGACGCAAGTTCAAAGTAAAAGCGTTGCGCAAGCCGTCCAGGTCATCCCTACTATCGAAGGAAAAAAGAGAGAACGAAGATAGCCGGTCCTGGATTGTAGTGGATCGAAATGGCGCTAGCGCATGTTGCCAACATGGATCGCGAAATGGCCAAAACTGTAGCAGTCGTTGGGAATTGGGTGCATCAGTGCACTTTTTAGGCAACTTAGTCTTCGGTGTTCGATTAACACGCGAGCGCCGACTTCAGGTAGAACAAAATGAGAAACAAACGTCTCTTGTTGTACTGCCTTAATTTTGTATCTCTTAATTGTATTTATATCGGATTTGCTATTATAGGTGGTCGTAAATTTTTTGGAGCTCATGGCAGGACCACATCATGTGGCTCTGCTGTTGGATTTGCTGTTGCACAAAGTGTAGAGGTTTGAGTAAAGGTCTGGATAGCAGCGGTTGAGGGAAGCAGGGCTTGGAAAAGTGTTTGCCACCGTCGCCACGTTACTGCCTCTCCGAAAAATACGACCGCCTGTAATAGCAAATCTGATGTAAATACACTTAAAAGATACAAAATTAAGACTGTGGAACAATGGGAGAATATTCTGCTCAGCTCCACACTGAAGGCACAACTCGCAGCAGTCCGCATGCCCGAAGCCGCCGCGAGATCCAAGGAATCCTGGCTTACGGTTGAGGGAGGGAGACCGTCAAGTCGTCTACCCTTCAGAACCCATCTAGGGCATCAGATAAAGTCATATCTCTCTATATCTCTTGTTACGATCGAGTAAATACAGTATTTTATGTTTTGTGCGACCTAGAAGGTACCACACCTCCTACAGTTTAAGAAACACTGAAACACGATTTACTTCGATTTTTTCAATGCATTTGCTGTGGCAAAGTATTCTTGGGGGTTGGTTGGTCTGACATGATCAGACGAAAATGCGCAAACAGGGGACGAACAAAAGAAAAGACACAATGTAAAGCACGGACTCGGAACCAGACTAAAAACATGCAGTCCCCAGAACCGCGTAACCACAGGGCGAAGCTAAATGAAGCCTGTTACCGAAATTCTCATTGGCTGCGAGGGCGTCCATGCGTCGGCCTTAAGTCCCCATTGGCCGTGGTGCGTCATGTGACAGAAGGAAAAGGGAAAAGGGGGCCATGGTGAAAAGGTCTCTATACAACCAGCCAAACTTCTGCGGGATCAACTAAGGGAGGTGGGGGGTGGGTATGCGACGGCCTGACGTAAAACCTAACGTGACGCTTTGAGGCTTAATCCCGTCAACAAGTGCGCGCGTCTTGGCATACAATGAGTTTGACGTTGCACGGTAGGTCGTTATAGGCTCAACTTCGGGGCTTCTTAACAGCACGATTAACATAGATTTTCTAATATAGGGGTTTCTTAACGGTAAGACGGTAAGCCCTAATATAGATTTTCATATCATAAGAGAACTGTTTAGTTCCCCATAGTTTCGGTCACATTCACCAACAATAATTATGCCGTTGCCTCCAACCCCATCGAACGAGCCCTGGTGTCAGAGAACGGAAAGTTGAACGAGTTCTGAAACCTGCCGATTTCATTAATGTGTCCCCAAATATTGCATCGCGGAATCGGCCCCAACAGCGCCGCATCAATAGCTTCTTCCCGTCGTCATGGGCGCCCATCCCTTAATATATAGTAATCCATATTCATCATCCTGCTGCCAAAGCAGGAACGCAAGCGCGTGAATGTGGTATGAAAGCCTTCGTCCAAGCTAGAAAATTAAAGCTCGGCGTATGCTGTCATTACCATCCGTCGCCACTGCACCGAGGATATTGGTGGTGGTTCAGCATTCTTCGTAATTGCCGGCTTGATTGGCTCATTTACATCGCAAATAGAAGACGCCCCAGGAGGAGGATTTGCACAGATTTTTATTCTGACCGCAGTGACACGTATTCGATCCTTCGAAGGCAGAAAATATAAGCTCAGAGGCGACTCTTCTATGACAAAGCCAACAATCTTGCACCTGAACCATGTTATAACTCGTCCGTTTTCTGTTGTGTTCGTCCCGAAAACAGTGTCTATGATCTCGATTCTACCTGCTTTTGTTATTAAAGTTGGTGCCGATATAAACAACATCGGTATTTTGGAACTTCCTTTTTACACTTCTCCCAATTATGTCAAACTTTTAAAAATTTCATTGCCGGTCTAGTTCTGCAGAAGCTACGTATACGGTATGGCTAAGAAAAGCTTTCCCTATGCGTATAAAATCAGGTGCATGATTGCATAATATTTCAGACTGATTTAAGGAATCTCAGCGATAAATTACAAGAGAGATTATTTTATTCAATCATCCAGCTTACTCAAATCCAAATGGTATAGTCAACAAGCATTTCGGTGGCAAGAGCAAAAAATATGACAGCTTCGAGCCAAGTTTTTATATTATGTTTTTATTAATCGGTCCTTTGGCTCAGAGTTTTCCTACCTCTTGCTTCCGCAAAAATTATTGCCTCCGTCTGTTTACCGAACGTTACTTGAGCTATGCACTTGTTGCGCCTGCTTCGGATTGCATGTCGTGTCCAACTTCAGACATTTTAGCAAATTTGAGCGAAATTAATCTCCGCGGTGCAGTTTTAAACTTGAAGGGAAGTTTCAGTTTTAAATGTGACCCATAGTATTTCTTGCTACATGGCCTACCATTTGCTTCCCGTTTTTACTTTTTGAACGAGCTTGGCGAAGGTGTCGGTTTCTGTCCTACAATCGGCGTCGACAATACAAGTTTTTGTGAGAAGAAGGAGGGGGAGTGGTGATAGAAGTTGTTGCGTCCCCCGCTAGGGTATGCTCCATCATCATCATCGTGGTGTTCATAATCCTGTCATTAAAGCTTTCATCCCCGTTCCCCTCAGCCACGACACCGAGCCCTCCTGCCTGTCTTCTCTTTGGGGCTGATTTAGGGCCGATACCCCGGGAGAAGACCAGGGACCGACGGGGAGGGCAGCAAGGGATGCCAGTTGCTGCAGGCATGTAAGGCTCAAAACCATTCACCGGCGACTCACCCTGAGCCACCTGGCACCATGGCTGATAGTGACCGCGTACGGACCACCGAATTTATCGAAGGCACGGACGCTAAAAGTGGCCATCCCGGTGTACCGACGGACACCGACCGCAACGCTCCTAAAGTCCCAGACACGCCACGTCCCGTCCAGTACACCAGGCTTGGCACAAACAGTACCGCTACCGAAAAGCAAGCTGGTGAGCTGGACTGCTCTGCGTTTGTCGCGGAACTATATCCGTGCATGATTTCACGAGAATTCTTACTGATGCTGACCGAATATTGACTTCTCTGAATCACTCACGTACCGAAACTTGAAGCTAATTTAGAGAACCTCCAACAAATCAGAATCTATGCTATCGATTTGGATTCTGATATATTTAATTTGATCGAAGAGGAAATTTAGCAGGAGGTTTAGGGGGCGAATCAATACACGCTCTGCTTTTTTAGAACTAACGCCTACCTCAAACATTGGTTACAGTGCCTCAAAAACAAGCAACCTCTAAATATCAAATCTGCATCATTTTTCGAAATCGCCGTCTTTCTAGAACGCCCAGAGACTTCTTATACTCGTTCACCAAAATCCTGACAAAGGTGTCAAAGAGGACGACCCCAACGTATCTACCGTGGAGCTTTAAGAAACGCAAACTTCCTCTATCGAACTGAATGCCGGGCAGGCTCCTGAAGAAACATGCATTGAGCCGCCAGCGTGGGAATGCGAGTAGATCCCAGACTTCATGAGGTCCCAGGCTTCATGAAGGGCGAATCCTCTCCAGAAATTCCTAAAACACGCCAAGCTTCAATCTTAGAAGTGTGGGAGGTTGCACCCGTGCGCCAGTATGACTCGTTGCATCTCATTGAATTTGGAAAACCTGAACCACCGCTGATCATCACTGTTGAACAGCTCGACGAAGCAGCGAATCCTGATCGAGAAAAGCAGAAACGCATTTTTTGCGTTGACGCTCATCACGGAAATAACATATTCGGAATCGGAGTCCACCGAACAGAAAACAAGGGCAACTATTGGCACGCGCAAGATTAATCAACAAACGTCATTGAACTGGGGCCACAAGAATTACTGCTACACAGCCAACCCGTCTAAAGTTGTCCAAGGCCGTCTTCGGTATTCGTTCATCACAGAAGCTGAACACGCGGTGTGCCTCTGCCGCACATCACGTTGGCGACACTCGGCGCTGCTGAGATTTAAACGCCGGCTTAAGCACCGGTGGAAGCGGAAGAGGTGGCACGCCTTGACGACCGTATGCAAGGATCTACATTACGGACTGAAAACCAGAAGTTAGGTCTGCGGATTTATTGCTTGTTTATTGGTGATCTCGCGGGCGGGAGAAACAGAACCGAGAAGCCGTTTTGAGCCGTTTCGAGCTGACGAGGAATTCAGTGACCTCTGGGTACAACGAAGAGTGTCAGCATCGCCACGCGTGCTTGCTTACAAGCCCGTTCCATTCGTTGCTTGCAACGCAAGCTTTTGATCGAGACGCGGCGCACCTGAAAAAAAGTGTCAACTATTAGCAGAATCAGTGTCATCGTTTGGTTGGTGCCTCCACTTCATAGCGGCAGAAGCGCGAACTGCGGCGGAGGGAGAATGTTCAATCCCCCCACTGGGGTATGCTCCATCATTATCATCATGCTGTTCATAATCCAGTTATTAAAGCTCACAACCCCGCATCGGTCAGACCAGACACCAAACCCTGCTCCCTCTCTTCTCTTGCTTTAACAGAAGTGAACTGATCGTCATTGGCGTCTTTTACAAATGCAACGTCCACTGCATCACTTCTTCGTCATACTTCTTTCTGTTTTTTTTTTAATTTTTATGGATACCATCTTAGAATAAAGTTGTAGTTTGTACTTGCCCGAGATTTTAGTACCAGCTTTGAACGAGCTTATTTGCTTCTGTCTGCTTAGCGTAAACTTCCATTCATTTCTTTCATTTTTGTCCACAATTAGTGATACCATTACGCCTCTCCTTGCCATCTCATGGATAACCTTTGTACGTCACCTCCAAATAATCGATAATCAAGCCGATGGCGTCAACGGATCTCAAGATACATTGTCAGCCTCCATTCACTTGCATTCCTCACATTCCTCCGAGTCGCGGCCGCGCTGCTGTTAAGGTGAACACCATTGCGGAGAGAATAATTCGCCTGCGAAATTATATTCATACTAAGAAACGTGTACCTGATGATAAGGGCTAGGATACCATTTTTTTGTCACCATCATATGTACAGGAGCCCAATGTCAGAATCATTTTATCATTCTGCCAAAGGAACAGTTTTTTCGCACACCTACTCCAGCTTCACTTTTCTCTCATTAGCTGGTGGCTAATAGCGCGTATGCGCTGATAATGTACCCCTTCGCGATAAAAACAGGCCTGAATAGGCCTCTCGAAACCATGAGAAATCACTGAACAGCCACTCGTGTTAGGTTGTTAAGGCAGCATTCAGTCGTATTAAAGAACACGTTTTCCTCCACAATGTATCAAACTGCATTTGTTGCGTAAACAAGCACCCGACGGCACTGTCCGTGGAGTTACGCTGGCGGTTACAGTTGCGTCAGAAGATGTTCTGGAAAGCTGCCAATTAATAATTCTCATATGTAACCACTGCTTTGGGGCTATTTGCGCAAGTTTGCCTTCCGCCATTAACACTCAACCATCACCCATTAATAATTTATTACACTCTAATCAGTCAAAACTTCTTGCTAACCTGAGAAGGCTATCGTTTGTTGTATTCGGAGTTTTACTTATCACTTCATGGTGGTATCCATCTCCGAGAAATAACGCTCCTACACTTACGATATACGTTTTATTAATCACACCAAAAGAAAAGGTTTACTACAGCAGCATAGTCAAGAAATCTCCGTTCCAAACATTTTCAAAATTAAGGTTTATGAAAAGTTGGTTTACGTAAAGCTTGCGCTTCTTGCACAAATCTGGTACCAAGGAATACTTTACAGTACGATCGTTCGCCAATCTTTCTCAAAGGCGCCCTTTTTTGCTAACTGGTCAATAATTCAATAATACTGCCATGTGCTCTATAAGAAATGAAGGTGCACCTACATTCGTTCAAGGAAGAATTGCAAGTGTGGCATTTGGGCTTCTTGGTGGCCTAAAGGTTTGCTGTCGCAGAAAAGAGTTATCGCATCGTTAACGCGCCAGCTGTTTGAATAAGCGCTTTGATCCAGGGTCCATGTTGCTCTAAGCGAAAGCACCAATTTTCCCTTTAAGCCAGCCGTTAAATTGTTTTCAGCTCGGCGTTGTGCCCGCTAAGGCTGATAAATTCATAGCTTCTTTTTTTCTCCAGCAGCCTATATGAGCAGGCTCCCTAGCTTTTGCGGTGTTGGAAAACATCCTAACCAAGCCCAATTACACAGATTCCATTTTTAACCAAGGAAGCTGGTATTCTACAACCATACATATGCAAGTGTTTCTGGTTCGCGCACATATCTAAATGCCGTATAGGAAAATATGTTACGGGTTTCGTCAAGAATATACTGTAGACCGGCGTCATAGCTAGCCATAACGTAGTTTGGACGCGGAAAACGACTATTCGAAGTATCCCCAATTCACGTAGCACTGCGCTGATGTTTTAAGGCAAAACTTTGAATTTGCCCGTCATTTTGCCGCAGCTGCGCCGTATCCCTTGGCAACGCATCACATGACCCACCCGGCCGAGCTCCGCTGACGGCCGCCTTCGCTGCCGCCGCCACTGCCGGTTTGGCGCATGCGCTCTCCGCAGCTGGGTCGTCTCCTGGCCACGTGACTCACTGAGGGCATGCGAGCTTGGCCATGGATGAGAGCGAGGCCGGGCTGTCTTCTCCGACCGTTGCAATGGAGTGGGAGGCTGGGAGCCGTCGTCGGAAAGCAGCGTCTGACCCCCAACCCCCGCGGCTATCGCCCAGCGAGCTGCTTCAGTGGAGAGGGTCCGGAACGCCAAGCAGCACGAAGCTAGCGTTGGAGACTGAGGAAAAGCGAGGCGTTCGGCTCGCAAAATGTCGGAAGCTGGACCACAATCGTGGATAATGGCAGGGTTTGGACGAATAGTATAATAGTTACAGCTAAATCAAATGTTAATAAATGAAACCGAGACTTAAGGCGGCAAAGCCAAGCTTTCGCTTTGCATATCCCGGCTTAGCCTTCCTTACGATGAATCTAACGTATCAAAAATTATTGCATAACGTGCTTTCTGATATCCTCGATTAGAAATTAACGCACGTAACAAAAGGCATACAGCAATAAAATCACACAAGAAATACCGAATTAGCCCTGTGTCAAGCAAGTTTATGCACCCAATATCCTGGCATGCATTCAATCTGTCCCGCACTCCCTAGATTGCAATTACTAAATAAATTGAAGCGAACGATGATGCACATAGATACACGAAACTCTCCTGAAGGGCGAAAGGACAAAGGGACAAGACGCTGAAGTTTGAGAAGACAAATATTACCGTCGCGCACGTGTAACGAGCGAGGTTGATGCGGACCGAGTCTTGCAACTCCCTGAATTATTCAGTACATGAAAGTTGAGCCACGCAGAGAGAGCTGCAAAGAATTTTATGCAAACAGAAATACGAATCAAAGACTCCTCGAGAGTTTGCGCGGCCACGTGAATGTCAGTTCAGAAAAGGAATGCTAATGAGCTCGTAGCTGAACTTTTCGCGTGCTCTTGCACGACAGAAACAACAAAGCTTCGTTAAAGCCATAGGCTAAAAGCAGACTCCCGTAAAAGTGACCGCAGACCAGGGCTTTATCACGGCGGACATGATTAAACGAGCACAAAGGGGCACGACCGCGATCACAAAATACGAAAACCGGAATCGATCGATAATAAAGAGGCGATGACAAGAAGCAAGCAACGATAGTTTTGAGTTTTCAATAATGCAAAGGTACCCCCCCCCCCCCCCCCCCTTTACCCCAAGGCTCAGTTTGTTTTGGAGACTGCCTTTGTGATCTCGCAAACTGCCCGCGCAAAAAGCGAAGGAAGAAAAAATCTTGCAAAAACCGGCGAGAAATTCTGGGGCAGAAGTACTGTCATTTTGTTTAGAGCCTTCAATATTGGTGTCTTTGGCGAACCTGATGCATGAATCCTTTAAACCTCTGCCGACTTAAAGTCTGAAAGTATGTCCTGGTTTTCTCTAAATTTTCTTCTACGGGATAGAGTAGCAATGTTCAAGCAGATTTAGAAAGCGTAATAAAGAACGGGGCGACAATGTTTTAAAAGAGCGTATTTCGAACATAAAGTGCTAATTAAGTGCCAATTGCACCTACAATTTCGGTCTCACTGCCCGAGTAAAACGAAGAAAACTTTTGTGATAGATTGACGGCGCTGACTCCGGCTATCAAAATGATTATCGCGGCTCAAAAAAAAAATAAAAAAAAACGCTAACTTAGTTCATTCCGTACGTGTCATCACTGCGTTCATTACTGTTGGACTTGCTATCGAACTGTTTTTGAAGCCAAATGCGATGCAAGCGCAGTACCACCGCTGTATGCCGACGCTCAATGGGATAGAGATTCTTTAGCTGCGAACACTTTCTGACGTATTATAAGTTATGATTAATGTACAATAAGTTACGAATAACGGTACCGCAACGAGATGAATGTCGCGCCGTGTGTCGCTACGACATGCATTTCGCTACGAGTTAATCATAGCTCGTAGATGCAGGCGAATTCAACTACACAGTTGAGAGCCCGCATCAAGGCACCCATAGAGTTGCGCATGAAGATTTAATAGAGAAAAAATCATGAGTAATTTCCCCCAGTAAAATTGGATGATTAGCGAAGCTGAGGTGAGGCTTAATTTTGCACGAAAGCACGAATCGTTGATGGGAGTCGTGCTGCGACTAGCCATTCCGCGGCGTCATTCAATTTCTTTAGATGGTCTGGAGATGGGTGGGAGGGGAAGGAGGCGTATTGGTTCGTGGTGGAGAATAGGGGCACAGAATCCTTAAACCGAAAATTTACACTTCCTGCACGCATGGAAATTTCCCACACCCCCGGTGCCCGGGAGTCCGGATAATACACAGCCTCTCTATACACCAAGGTAAAAGAAGTAAAAATCATAATGGGAATGACGACTTTCTGGTTTTTCGTTGCTTGCTCGGCCGATACACACACAAAAACAAAAACGAACGGCGCACCCTTCAAACACACGAGGATAAAGTTGGCTTTTGCAGCAAGGCGTTATTTGAAGACGCATGACAAAAAGCATTGAATTTCACCATGAGCTTTGTTGTAAAATGGGGCGCTACTGTCATGGCGACCAACTCTTCAACGAGTTGGATATTGTGAACCACTGCTAAGTGTTCCATTTATACTAGATTGCCTGTAGATGCATAAATCGTAATATACCTTTTTTTTTAAACTATTAGGTGTTGTGCAACCAGTATAAAAGTACCGCTGATATATATCCCCGTCAAGTATTATTTAAAAGCTTTACTCAAGAATAAACCAGAAAAAAACATGTTACTCCTGTTGCATTTCTTCTCACGAGCCACATGAAGCCATGTTGCAAGCCATGCGAAGTAAGAATGGAACACTGCTAGCTGTTATGGCGGCTCCCATGATAGAGCTGGGGAGGCCCATCTGGCGTCGAAAAGTCTGATGAGGGCTACGTCCCACGTACACATGCTCCGTACTCATGAGGTCTGCCAAGACTGGGCCAGTGGATTCTCGGACGCGATATTCCGTTCCAGGATAGGTAAAAGCCCGGTACTACGGGGACAATGTAAAAAGCGTTAATTAACCGCGTTGATAGGCCGCGTTGCACCTCTAAAACCGGCCCAAAAAATAGCAAAACACCCTTACCTTCAAAAAGAATACGCAAAATTGAGCTAAGAGAGCATTTTAAAATACACGATTGGCTGCGTATCTGCTCCTTTCTTCGCAAATATCGACAAAAGACGATAATCTTTGTCGACATTTGCAATGTATATGCCTCCCTTCTCTTTCCCGCTCACCTCTCATGTTGTCCGTCTTGCGTCGCGCTCCTCCCAAAATAAACACGCGAAAGGTTTGCTCCAGTGAATCTAAATTTACCGCGTTCCACTGCTCCAGGCCGGGTGCCTCGATGCCTGCGCTGCCGTACGGCACAAACACGTGTGAATCGAGGCGCCTATACTTCAACGTTTATAGTACCACGTTGCTCTAGTCTACGCGCGTTCCAAGCAGAACGTCGAACCTATCTAGTGGAACCTTTCGTAACTGTTGCCGCTTGAATTCTTAAAATGCCGCAGAAGCTATAGTGGCGCGGGCGACAGCCGGCGAAGTGTTATTTTTTTTTCTGCTGTAGCTGTAGCATTTCATTTCGCAAAAATCAAGCATCCATGAATTTTTTATAAAGGAACACTGTAAATATCGCTTGTGTATTAATTTTCTTGTTCAACATTGTTGACAAGTATGAACATATAAACCGGACTTAGACGTTTAGATTTCGCTGTGAGTATATAAGACTATTGCGCAGACTTCGTTTCACTTCGGCCGAGTGGCTGAATCGAGTCCTACAGACAGACGGAAAGACAGGACAGACAGAAGCAGACAGACCAAACATACATGCATACAGACATACAGACAGACCGAAATTTCTGGTTTTAAGTAGCCGAAAAAATACTATCGTGTTTAAAAAAAAAAAAGTGTTTAAAAATCACGGGTCTTGAAAAAAAGTCCTATATTAGCATTGCTGAGGATCCAACCCGGGTCATTCGTTCCGAAATCCACGATTCTACCCCTAGGTTACTGACGGGGAGCACCGAATCGCTTTTAGCGTATGCATAAGCGAACAGAAGTGTTCCATGCAAAGCAGTAGATGGCGCTGGGTGCACACAGGAAATTCCGGACTAGTACCCACAATGGAACGGAACCTCGCTTCTGGGACAGATCCGGAGGATGAGCAGAAGAAAACTACCCGAGGCCACTTCGCGCATGCCTGCACAGGGGGCATGCGCACGTGGGCCATTGAGAAAGCTCCTCGCTTGCTGCCTTGCTTACCTGAAAGCTTCGTTTTCGCATGTAATGCACCCGGACCAGTTGTCGTAGAAAGTTAACGGGTAAAGAGCAGCCACCCTGGCTCTTACGCCAGTCAAACGTTACGATGTCACATCCAGCAATCTTCGAGTAAATGGCATGAGTCGCTGCTAAAATAAGCCTCTCATTCGGCGTAAGCGGAGTACATTCCTCTGGTTCTCCGCACGCCACCCAATTGCGAACCCAAATGCATGTTTTCCTTTTTTGTATTCGTCGTGCTACCATGCGAGAGGAGAATTCGCTGAAAGTAGCTAAACTTACCGGACATATTTCTTCAATTGGGAATTGCAATATGCCGGATATGCTGTTGCAGCTACTCGATATTCGAAATAGGCTAACCATACTCCAACGCGCTGACACCGCGGTTGATATAGCAATCGCAAGTGGATGTCACGTCTGGAGCAGACGTAATATGACAACTGGTCCCCACAGCACCTTCATTTGGGACGTTACATCGGTCGTTAATGTTTTGGTACCCGTCGCGACGGCTCAGTGGCTAAGGCGTGGCGCTGCTGAGCACGAGGTCGGGGGTTCGACTCCCGGCCGCGGCGGCTGCTTTTCTGATGGAAGCGAAAAGCAAAAACGCCCGTGTGTGTGAGATTTCGGCACACGTTAAAGATCCCCAGGTGGTCAAACTTAATCCGTAGCCCTCCACTATGGTCGCGCCTCATCGCCTGCGTTGTGTCGGCGCGTTAAACCCTACAATCATCACATAATTAATGTTTTGGTAAAGCGTACTCTCCAAAATAAACCCTTCCTGATCCGGGCAACTTGAAGCGTCCTTGGGATGACATCAAGGTGGCTTTGTCTGCGATGTGCTGTGAAATCCCGAAAAAATCAGGACATGCTGGTTGCGGGTGTGCAAACAGGCACATATAGGCACGTCAGCGTTTACGACAGCGGGCATGGTTCACATTCGTTTGAAGTTTGCTTCATCCATATAACCTTAGCCTTGTCGCTAAGTGCTATGAAGCTTGCTTTACTGGAGTGTATTTAAGGAACTACCCAGTCAAGAACAATTTTGCAGAATTATCTTAGGACAAGGCGAAGAGTCGTGGGCCCCTAGAATCTTCTGGAGGGAAGCAATCCTCCTGAAAACAGCATCCGCATCAGAATCCACGATGTACAACCCGAAGAAGACAAAAAAGTCATGGAGGACAACCCGTCGCTTGCATTCCAAGGCGATGGCATGATCAAGAATGGCACCATTCTGGCTCCTATGACTGTGGCCGCACTAGCTGCAGTCACGGCGGTGATTGCAACTTTCCTGGTCTTCACAATATTCCGCGATATTAGCACCAGCCGTGCCAGGAGACACTTGCGCACCTTCCAGACACCTACCTCCAAAGGTATGATCCTACTATTCACAAACGGTTTTATTTTGACGCATTACAAGTGACCCCTCCGCTGTAGGTCTCGGGATGAATGAGTAGACGGCGTAACGTAGGGGAGCGAGTTAGGGCTTCCTTGTGACCTTCAGTGTGGCCTCTAAAAATAGTGCGCTCACGTGGGGTATATAGCGTAACGCAGTGGTTGCGTCTCCGGTTTTTAAAGACGATAGTCTTTCTTGGGCTACTTAAACCCAGAAATTTTGGTCTGTCGGTATGTCTGTCCGTCTATCTGTGACTCGATTAAGCCACCCGGCCAAAGTGAAAAGAAGTCTGCCCAATAGTCTTATATGTCCACAGCCAAATCTAAACGTCAAAATCCGGTTTATATGTTCATACATGTCAACATTGTTGAACAAGAACAAGACATTACGCAAATATAAGACAGAGAATTAATGCAAAATGGATATTTACAGCGTTCTTTTATAAAACCATTCATAGAAGCTTGATTTTTGTGAAATTAAATACTACATCAAGTGCAGAAAAAAAAGTTAACACTGTCGCCTGGTGTCGCCAGCGCCACTATAGCTTTGGCGGCATTTTAAGAAATCAAGCGGCCACAGTTACGAAAGGTTCCACTAGATAGTTTCCACGTTCTGCTTGGAACGCACGTTGACTAGGGCAACGCGGTTCTATAAAAGTTGAAGTAGGGCGCCTCTATTCACGCGCGTCTCCGCTGTACGGCAGCGCTGGCATCAAAGCACCCTGCCTGGAGCAGTGGAACACGGTGAATTTAAATTGCCTTGAGCATACATTTACCCTGTTTACCTTGGGAGGAGCGCGACGCAAGGGGAACGACATGAGAGGTGAGCGGGAAAGCGAAGGGAGGCATTTACTTGGCAAATGTCGACAAAGACGATAATCTTTTGTCGACATTTGCAACGAAAGGAGAAGATACGCGGCCAATTTTTTATCGGAAATTCACTAGTTCGACCCTACCTCCTTCATTCTTTTTAAAAGTTTTATTAACTTTCTCCTTGTGCTTTCCTTCAACTTATTCATGGTGTTTTTTTTATTGTTGCCGTTCAGAAACTCGGTAGAAGCTACTACAGATCTGCTCGGTTCCGTTGTGTTATCGTGCCTCTGTTGTTCGCTTTACATATGCCTTTATGGGCTGGGTTGGATTGTGTTAGGATTGGTTACAATAGATGTTGGCTTAAGCTATATCCGAATAAATCATACATGAGAAACAGTGCAACAGTTCAGGACATAGTAAAATACCGACTGCCGGCAAAAAAAAAAAAATGCCGGCAGGATGGTCATATGGTCGCGACCAAGCCAATGGCGAAGCAGCGCCGGCAACATTTTGCGCAGCCTACTTTGCCGGCTCTCGGCACAATAGACAGTTCCTATTTTTTCAGACAATGTGCAGCAAAGCAAGCATATATGCGGCCATTTTTTGTCCAAAAGTTTCTATACAGGCTCACCATGGGTAAACGAAACGTATAATCGATGGTTTTTCTTTAGTCTTTGCTAATATTCCTCTTAGAGCAAAATGTTAAATCTGCCAATTTTTCTGTGCATTACGAATGTAGCCCATCAGATGGCACGAGACGATCTTACATAAAGGAAGATCAGTTAAAATAATGCCTCTTTGGTTACAAGCTTGTGTAAGTTACATCGCCTAGAAAATCTTCCCTAGAAAGCAGAGCGTTCACACTGAGTTACTTTTTCCTTGTAGAAACTGCGAATCAAACCAACCATCGGCGGAGGAAGGGGAAGTCTACCCGGACCCCGAGAAACCCGCCGTCACACATGTCCCGTTATATTGCTCCAAACAAGGCGGCTACAACAGGAAACCCACCGTATACAAAGTCAGCCGTGGCTACCGCTGGCTATTCTACACCGACTAACGAAGCGCATCTTTCGACATGGAACTCAAGCCCTGAAAATGATGCAGTGGTTAAGGAGCATCGACATCGACAGCACAGTACAAAATATAGTCCAATCGTGGTGTTGAGGACTACTGTGACTGCGTCGACATCACCATCACCTAGCCATTTGACGAGAGCGAAGATGGCGTATTTTACCACTGGAACCACTGGAGGCAACTACAATGGTCACGCGATGAGGACTTATCGCCACACACACCACGTTCATAAGGAACACACTACAGAGAACCTGGAGGAAACCGTTCTAAAATCAACTGTGGGCCATTCTACCGCGAAGAAGACGCGCTACCATGGGAGCAGAATTCACTCGTACCAGTGGTGACGTCGATAATGACGAACGTACGGAAGAGGATGGCACCGTACGCACGCGGTTCTCACCCTCGAAAGGCCACGAGAGCACAGTCAGGGGTCAGTATTCTGTGACAAAAAGACACCATCCTGAGTCTAAGACACCGCTTGGGTTGCATCACCATAAAAAGCACGCTCGTAAGGAGCGTCCGAACATGGTTCCCAAGAATACCCCGCACACAGCAAAGATAACAAGTTTTGCCAGCGAAAATGTTCGCACAGGGGTGGAAAACTATTTCCACAAAAACAAGAAGCACAAAAAGCGCCGAAAGAGAAAAGCGCACATAGACCTGAGGCGTCCGAAAGGCATGAAACCAACGGCACCATCCAAGCAAACATCCCCTCTATCTCTTTTCATGCCAAGCACTCAAAGAACGCGAAATACAATACGGGAGGGAGAATACAATGTAAAACTCAGTGACAAGAAGCAACCAACGGCTCGTTCCACATGGGGAGATTCCAGCCAAGCCACCGCTAAAAGTGACGCCGATTTTGCGACAAGACATTCGGCATCCTCGCACTTTCTGTCGCCGCTGCAGACGCATGCAAATAGACCACCACTAGTAACGTTCCAAAAAACTGTCGTTGCGCAAAATTCCACAAAAACTACGGCACTGGCGACTTCTAACAGCTCAACCGCTTTCAACGAAACCCTCATGCAAAATGAAACCAGCGTCGACGAAATACAGAGCCATTGACACAAACTACAACTCCCAAAATCCTTCTAATTCTACCAAAAAAGCATCCTCAAGCACGAAGACGGAAACAAGCCTTCAGAGTTCAGAATCTACCCTCTCAACCTCTGCAGAAATATCGCTGTTTGGAGGGAATGACTTAGGATACCGGGAGCCATTTCTAAAAACTGAAGAAGCAGGCAGTTACGCTAGTATTACACCCTCTGACAGCTCGTAGAACATAACAATTTATCAAGGCTGGAAGGCAGACTCCAGTGAAAGTCCGACGCACAACAGTCCAGTGCGCAAGACGAATGGTGTCACACCAGAGTGAGTTGTACCCGTCACGGTTGGAGAATACCAATTCCGCTTGGACTTCGACTAATCATTTTGACGCCTCTTCGTTCTTGGTGTCGACTGTCCCCGCTGGAAGGAGACCGCTCAGTGAACGGACTCAAATTGGACGATTTTTGATAATGTGTGCTTTTACGAATATCCGCGAAGATGTTTGGATTACGTTAATTAGTGACATCTTTATAAAATAGATGAAATGAAATGCATCTTGGGAGGTGGTGGGCAGATGCGTATTATGCTCACATGGCGATTCTTGACGAAAGCTGGAGCCCCCAATCCCAACTTCCCCTTTATCCAAGCTAAGTTTGCCTGATCGAGATTTTCATTTATTTCACTGGTCTTGTAGACCTGTTTTAAATACAGCCAATATTCCGTGCGTGCACTCAAGAGACGGCTTGTTTGTGTAAACTAGAATTCGTAGTTATATTCACATCGCCACCCTATATTATTTGTCCTTTCCGGAGCACTTGAGTGTAAGGGTGCTTATGAGGTGCTGTCTGTATCTTTTGCACACCAATTTCTTTTTTTAGTGAAGGCCATCTGAGCGAATTACGTCGCTTCCTTAGCCAACAGTCAAAAACACCAGTGAGGCGTAAGTGGTTAATCCTGTTTTTGCATAGAAATTGGAATTTAAAACAAAAAGAAAATGGAGCAAAATTTGCGTTCAAGGTGGAATCCGAAGTAGAAATCTTGAGATAACGCGTTCGACGCGACAGGAGTGTCTGGATTTCCTTCTATTTTTTTGTGTACTTGTATGTATGTAAGTGTTTTCCTGTGTTCAGCGGTGGTAGTCAGCACCGCTCCGACAACTTGGTGGTGAGGGGAACCTGCTTTTTAGCCCCCCGCTACCGTGAATGCAGCGTCTGCACTCTGACAAGAGTGAAGGTTTACGGCACTGGCCGTGAACCTTCGTATGTATACCTGGGACACAAGGACCACGAGTAGTGAGGCCTGTGTTGTACATGTAGTTTATAAAAATTGGAAACGGCTCGTTCAATAAAACATAGTAAGGATACCAAGTTCAAGAACGACACTGAGGCATAAAGGAACCTCTCTTTTTTGAGCGAAAATATAAATTTTGGAAAGGCAGAAAAGAAATTATTTGGCTGGTATCCTTCTGTTTTAAGGCTTCTGACGAATGCTTCGCCCGCGCTTATTGTTTTGCGTGGGTTTTCGTGGTTCGTCAGACCACTGGCGTCATCTATGTACCTTCTATAAAAAATTCAGGGAATCTTGCAACTCACGCCCAAGACTTGAATGGCGAAGCTTTTGTAGGTGATCACTGACGGCACAAACTTGCGTTTTGGGAGTTCACGTTGGCGGAATGGCATTTCAGTGACGTTATGTTGAGCAAGGCCAGAGTGAGAGCGTCGTTTTGGTCGACGTTTTCGTACGCCACTCTGCATGCGCGACATATCGTCGCTAGCGCCCGTTTGCACGCCGAGCCTCTCTAGGCGGCCTGGCCTCTTTCGCGGCCGAGCGAACTATAACGCGGCCGGGCCATGCATGCAGTCAATGGTCCCCTACAGCAGCTTCGATATTCAAGTCCCGACCTTCTACGGTACAATACGCATGCGCACGACGACCCGAGGACGAACGAACGAGGGGCGTTCGCTATGACGTGTCTTTCTCATTCCGAGAAAGTGTTGCCATGATACGGCGAACGCTGGAGATATTTTTTTGCCAATATTGGCCAATCTCCTAAAGTGGGTATGCTAAGCTCGACGAACGTGCGCTGGACATTTTCTTGTTGGTATTTTAACTGCGGACATCTTACACAAACAATTTGCTCAACAGCTTCGTTGTTAATAGTACCCGTAGGTGGAGCATATATTGGCAACACCTTTGTCCGCCACTACCAACATTCAGAGACTTAGGCAGACGAAACCCGAAAAAAGTGCATAAAAAATACACCTTACTCACAATTATGAATTGGTGCGCGCTTTGTTTTTGCGAAAATAAATAAAGAACACTCGGTGATAAACTTCCGTTGAACGGACTGAGGTAAAAGTAAAAAAATAAAGAAAAAACACCCCTCGTCGTTTTGTTCCTTTCTCGCCTTGTATACATACCCACTTGGGGGATTGGCTAGGAATCGGGAGTTTTGAGCGGCTAATGAGTGCGCTTCCTAAAATTCAAAAAAATATGAATTGGAAAAGCAAAAGTGGCAGAATAGCCCTCGCAGCATGACACCTGAATGAAGATGGCACGTGAGCAGAACGCGGGCACACCAGCCGCGCAGAATCTGAATTTTATCGAAGCTGTGGCCTGTTCTAGTGTGCTTGATGACGTATTTTGCACCTCAAGACGAAGAAACGAAAGTGAAGAAAGGGAGAAACACCTTTAATAGGCAAGGGAGGACAACCAGGCTAGGTGTCCGGCTTGGTACACCAAGCGGGGGTGAAAGGTGTGATGAAAATATATGAAAAGAACTCTCACTTACACATGAAGAATACTCAAACACCCAGACGCACACGAAAATCACACACACACACACACAATCAGGCGATATACAAGTCCAGTGCCCCGAGGAACGTTAAGAGCGCCTTTGTTGCGGAACTTGCCATGCCTGTTGTGGGCCAGGGCCCAAGGAGCTGCTTCGAAGAGAGCTGGGCGGACACGGGCAGGCCCAGAGAAAGCTTAGCTATGGGTACGCTCACGTTCGTAGCGAGTACATGCGCAAAGAATGTGTTTCAGGTCCTCGCGAACTGTACAGGTCGAGCACCGAGGTGAGGAAGCCTGAACAAAGTTTAAAAAAGGAAATGCTTAGTGTAAGCCACATTGAGCCTGATGCGATGCAGGGCAGCTTCATCTCCCTTGCACAGACCGCTTGGAATACGAAATCGGCACTCCGAGTCTATTGTGTAAAACGCCACGTAGGACATATTTGGGTCAGCCCACAGCAATCGCTGAGAGCTCTTGGCAACCGATGAAACCAGAGTCACTTGTGAAAGGCACGGCAGTAATAATTGTGCTGAAATGCGCGGATGCAGCAGCTCTGTCAGGTTCGTCGTTGCCAGCCACACCGCAGTGAGATGGAAGCCTCCGAAGAACAACGACGTGGTAGTTATTTATTGCCAGCGTGTGCAGGTCATTAATTTCTTGAGCAAGCTGCTTTTCTGGCAGCACGATCAGGTTCTGAAGGGCTACTCGAGAGTCGGTGAAGATTGCCCATGCCTGAACTGGAGCACTTAAAATGTGCTGCAATGCAGCACGCAGGGCAGTAAGTTCAGTGACCATCGAAGAAGTTTTCTGACCTAGTATCGCGGTAATTTTTGTGCGGATTGACGGGATCTATATTCCTGTGGTAGATGATGTATCCATCACTGATCCAGCCATGAAGATGTGAGTAATTTTTGTAGGTAGTAGCAATGTGCTCCAATGTAAAAAATAATCAGAACAGGCGGAAGCAACTTAGCTTTGCTCTGGATGGCGGGAACGGTTAGTGTTATTTCCAGGAACAAATGTCCATGGTGGCTTGGTATGCTCTGGGGGGCTGTGAAACACTGGTGGTAAAATGGCATGTACCTCGGCTTCCGAGTCATGAGCCAGCGGATGGTCGACAGTCGTCGTCACAAACAGCAAGCGTTCACGAAGGAGTTCTTGCTGGCAGAGAACCGTTGGAGAAAGGCGCCTACTCTACCTGAAAGTCCCAAGAGTTGAAGTATTTTTAGGCACCCCAAGGCATGCACGAAGCACTTTGGCTTGTAAGCCTCCTAGAAGCCGTGAGTGGGTTTTTGTGAGAGGCTCGAGGGCAGGCAGGCTGTAGCGAAGCATTCCCTAGCAGAGTGCATTGTAGAGCCTGATGAGAGACGCCACCGAGCAACCTCCCGCGCTGCTGGAGATCTGCGCAAGATTTATGCGTACGCTTCAACTTGTTTCTCAGTGGCCGTAGATGTGGTGACCACGTCATGTTCTTGTCAAAGGTCACTCCTAGAATTTTATATGACAGTCAACGTAAGATATAGGAACGTCTTCGAGTTTAAGGAGATACCAGGAGAGATTACGCCTGGTGAAGGCTATCGCAGCAGACTTCGTCGATATGTCGAGGCCACGTACTGCCAGAAAGGTTGCCATTGAGTTAATGACCATATGAAGCCTTCCGCGCAAAATGTTCCTGTTGCTTTCTGAGCACCGAATGCACATACCGTCAGCGTAAAGGGTAATTTGAACAGATGGCGGCAAGCACTGCTCGATTCTAATTAGGCAGATGTTAAGTAACGTCGAGCTTAAAATTCCTCACTGGGAGACACCTGGACGCACAGTGGGAAGTGCGGTGTCACCATCCTTTGTGGACATGTACACTGACCTAATTTGATTGATTTTAGGGTTTAACGCACCGACGCAACGCAGGCAATTAGGCGCGCCATAGTGGAGGGCTCCGGATTAATTTTGACCACCTGGGGATGTTTAAGGGGCGCCGAAATCTCGTACATACGGGCGTTTTTGCTTTTCGCCTCCCTCAGAAAAGTTGCCGCCGCGGCCTGGAATCGAACCCGCGTCCTCGTCCTCAGCAGCACAACGCCTTAGCCACTTAGCTACCACGGCGGGTATGTACACTGACCTGCCGGATAGATAATTGCAGAGCCATACTTACATTCGGCCTAAAACTCCGACGGCCTTCAAGAATATCTGGATGGCTTCATGCGACAACGAATCAAACGCTACTTTAACATCGACAAACCCTGCAATGGTGATACGATGCAAGGCTTTGGCTCGCTTGACATGCCTCACGAGGGCCAAGACATTCTCAATGCTGCCCCTGCCTTTTCTGAAACCAGACATCTGCTGAGGGTATATGTGTCTGTTTCTCAAGTCTTAATTTAAGCGTAGGTGCACCATTTTCTTAATAAGCCTACCGACACAACTCAGTAGAGTAATCGGTCCGTAAGAGTTTGTCCGTGTGACAAGACAGGCTTTCAGAAAGAGACGCGAACACGGTGTAGGAGAAAATAATTTGTTAATAAATATCACCAGGCTTTTTTGTTTAAACAACGCAAGCAAATTTGACTGCCCGAGCAATTTTTTTCGTGCGCTTATTACCTCCGCAAATGTAGTAAAGCCTTGTTATAAGGAAATCGCATCACTAAAATCCCCGCTTTATTCGCGGTTTTATCACGGTTTCCCCTTCAGTTACAAAAACAAATTATTCCTCATCTAACGAAGTAACCCTTACAACGAAGCCAGATTTCTTCCCCGATCGCTTCGCTACATCGAAGACTTGTTGCGAGTTTAAAAAAGGCGCCAGCAGAAGCACGTTTATCCACACGAACACTGGATGGTGCCACCGTTCCATTATACGTTTTCCTTGGGGCAAAGCTTCAGAGATGGCAGAGCTGTCTCAGCGAATCACCGATTATTTTCTTTTCGCGCGCCAGATTCGAATAGACGGATTCCCGGACAAGCAGCTTTGTACCAATTGTACTAAGCGTTGAAGGTAAGTTGCGCTTGTTATTATAACAGAGACGGACAGAGGAATAAAACGTACACTTTCACGAGAAGACGGCTCCGTCGTGTCCCGAAAATGTACGTTTTCTTTTCCAGTGTCCGTTTCTCAGATCATAACAAGCCCAACTTATCTTCAAAAGCATGTTACACCAACTAACCCAACATCAAGCTTTACTGAAGTAATCGTTGCGACGCGTGGAACACAACTCGGCTGATACTATTCCTCGAGATGACAACACAGCGGGATTTCGAAACTCGCACAACAAGAGGGCCAAGCTTACCATTAAAAACTGTTATACTCAGAGGAAGGTTAGTGTAACGTAGATTACATGTGCGCGTTGCTGACATCCTCCGCTGTATTTGCTGCCTATGTGCTCACCACCACGGAGGCGCCATCGGGCGCCCCGTAAGCACTGGCGCGCTCTATAGAATAGGCAGTGGCGTAGGCAGAAATGTTGTTCAGTGGTTGTTATACGCCGCCGGCAAAAAATAAAGAAACGGAAAAGGGAAGGTATCCCGCACTTAAACATCATTTCGCTTTCATTTTGTTATCAAAATATCTTGTTCTGTTTTTACGTATTTATACACAGATGCGGAGTGTGAACAGCGTGGACGAAAGGAAGGCCGAAATGCGGAGGGGACAAAAGGGTAGGGGGATACACCGCGCAAAGAAAGTGTCGCGGGGTGTTGTCACACCGAAACAACCCCCTCCCCCCCCCCCCTTCTCCTCCTACGCTCATGCATATAGGTCAGCGCGCACATAGGAACTCATGCACACGCATTGCGCCCGATAGTAGGCATAAAAAGGAAAAAAAAAGGACCATCAGACGGTGTAAAAAGCCGAATGTACAAATTGGCGTAGACTATTTTGACAGTGAGACTTGTAGCGGCACAAGTATAAGTATTTTGACGTCACAAGGGCTTAAGGCTAGCAGGGACCATGTATATGGCCCCGTACGGGGCACCTTGAGCAATCTTGGTGACGGTATTGGCGACACCGTGGACCCCGAGCCTCACAACATAAGCTGTGACCTACCGTGGTGATGTGTTTTGAAGGTGAAGGGTAGAAACCTCAAACGGTGGCCGTCGAAGTCCAGGTCAAGCTCCGGCGGATGGGCTCCCTGTCTGTTCACCAGGCAGGGAGCTCCGCGACCTCTTCAGCTATCAGGGCAAGGCTGACGAAGAAAGTACCCCCGTCTCCTTGTTTTTATACTATGCCGTATGGTACTCTCAACACCCCCCCCCCCCCTAAACGTGATCGGTCCCTCAAAAGGGGCAGCACCGAAGTATCAGTTCCGTCCTTACCAAAAATCTCAATCCCAAAGCCAGCCAACTATCCCCGCTTCCTGATCATTGAATCTGTTGAAAATGAAAAGCCTGTTGCCTCTCTGTCCGTGTTCTTGGTAACAAAGTTCATAGAAGGTATAATAGGAGAATCCTACAAAGCAAAGAAACAGAGAACCGGAGGACTGTTGGTTGAAGTCAATACCTAGCAGCAGCAACAAATCTCCTGAGCCAGACAAGCATCGCAGGTCTTGACAGCACGGTCACACCCCACCGAAGCCTTAACAGCTCGCAGGGCGTGATCTCAGATCCTGATCTCATGACTGAAACCGAAACCGATCTGCTGGAGGGCCTGAAAAGTCAGGGCGTAACAGCAGTGCGGCGCATACCGATACGCAGAGAATACAAAGAAATTCCTGCCAAGCACCCGATCCTATAACCTTTGACCGGTCAACACTTCCAGAATTCATTAACGCAGGATACATTCGAAGTTCAGTTCGGCCATACATCCTTAACCCGCGGCGCTGTTTTAGTGTGAGAGGCTTGGGCATAGTACCAACTCATTCCGTGGCCGACTTACGTGTGCAAAGTGTGCTCAGTACGATCATCCATCTGACAACTGCCCATCACAAACCATCATCTGTGCTAACTGTCATGGACCCCACGGGGCCTCCTCTAGAACATGCGAAAAGTTTAAACAGGAGATTATCAGGGTTAGAAGTCACTGAGAACCTTACCTTTCCAGAGGCGCGAAACAGGTTCGCCTCTTTCCCCTTGGGGAGGTATGCCGATACGGCTCACCAGGGGGCGCAGCGGCGCCTGGTTTTGGCGGGGACCCAGTACCGCGAGTCGGGCCTGGTCCCGCCCCTGCCCCCCATCGGGTTTCCCGGGCAGCCCAACCCGCCTCCGCACCGCTCGCTGAGTCAACAGCGGCTGTGGTGGCAACAGCCACCATCGGGACCGGTGTCCCTCCGGCCCCTGCTTCCCCACCCTCCCTTCTTCCACTGGAGCATGCGGAGGAGATGGACACCGGGGGTCTCGCATCGGCTCCCACCTCTGCCGCACAGCCCGTGCCACCTTTGGCGCTCCCGACACCTTCGGTGGTAGCGGCTCAGAAAACGAAAGGCATCCGAACGAGAGTCAAGTCCAAGAGGCCTGGTCTATCAGGCACCCCTAGAACACCCGAGGACGAGATGGACGTGGGACCGTTCCTGTTTGCGTCGCAGCGGAAGGAACAGGTCCCTGCATCCAAACCACTGGACAGGCCAAAAGAGCCCCCTCCGAGAGTCCAAGCCCCGAAAGACGGTACATAAACAACACACTCTAGTAGCTCCGAACACTTCATAATGGGAAGAGAAAACAGTCCAATGGAACTGCAGAGGCCTCCTTAAAAATCTTGACGATGTATACGAAATACTGCATACTAATCAGCCAAATGTAATGCGCATTCAGGAAACACATTTGAATTCCAAGCACACAAATTTCTTGAATGGTTACATGGTCTTCAGAAAGGACAGTAATGCCTGCACACACTCTTCTGGCGGTGTGGCCATATTCGCCCGGAAATCCTTAGCATGCCACCTGTCACTCTAAACACTGTCCTTGAGGCTGTAGCAGTTCGTACGATAATATTTAATAGGTTGATAACGGTATGCTCCACATACATTCCCCTTGATCTTGCACTTTCGAGCTCTGACTTCCAGACGCTGGTTGACCAGCTGCCAGAACCATACATCCTCACAGGCGACTGTAATGCTCACAATTCTCTTTGGGGCTCTTCTAGTACGGATGCCCTGGGTCGCCTGATAGAGAAGGTTCTAACATCCTCTGGAGCATGTCTTTTCAACAATAAACAGCCTACATACCGTAACATAGGACACAATACGTACACATATCTTTACTTGGCTATTGGCTCCGCAGTCCTCTTTCCTCTTCTCGAGAGGGGTGTGGGCACTGACCCATATAGCATTGACCACTACCCCACCTCACTAACATATATAGGTGAGGTGAGGTGACTGTGAGAGAGAAAGAGGTTCCCAGCCTGCACCACATATGTATCGCAGGGAGAGAAAGGGAACGGGAGGGGGTAGAAATATGGGTTGAGGTAGGCGAAGCATTTATAGTTTCTGGCTCACTGCAAGCAACCCACTACTTTTGGTCGCGGAAGCACACAGCGCAAACAAGAGCGCTAGCTTTGACTACGTTGCACTTGATGTATGAAACGGAGTATCGACAACAACTTCGTAAAACACGGCAAGCAGACTGGAGTGGACAGATAGACAACAAGTTAAACGTAATTAAACCACACTTCAGACCATACACCACCTGCAAACGCATTCCACTCCACCCATCATCGTTTTTGGGTGAAAATGCCATGGTCCCTGCCAAATGTGTTCTTAAGTATTTGTCAGATATAAAGTTTTTAAACCTAATTTCCTATCACGCATAATCAAATCTGGCCCTATACACCAGCCATCACCATTGCCTTTAATTGATATCACTATGTCTGGTTTACACGTTTTTATACTCACCTTTTTGTGATAATCACTTCTCTTCAGCCATTAAATAACCTCTTCTCTGGCGCTCTTTGCCCTCGTTGGCCTTGAGCCATTAAACACCCACCATCATCATCAACAACAACTTTTCCTTGGCGCTCTTTGCCCGTAGTCGGCCTTGCGCCGAAAAAAACGAACCATCCTCATCATCAACCATGTACATGGCCCTTGACCTGAAATGCGAAAGGTAAATGTGATGATGTGAGAGCTGAGCAAGGAGATAAAGAGTGCAGAAAATGCAGCTTCTCAACTATCCATTACTGCTCAGGAAGTTGCTTAAGTGTGGGCAGAAAGGACATTATCTATGGCCAATCGCAACATAGATTCGAGCCATCGTCATCAAAACCATTATACTCATCGCCATGAGCACCACTATTTTATTAGGTGCTTATGCCTGTCACCATGTCTGAGAACACATCGCCCTTCTTCCGCGCCCATCGCACGGGTAAGGCTCACTCCTCTGGCGGTGTCGCCATATTCGCCCCGGAAATACTTAGCATGCCACCCCTGTCACTATAAACTACTGTCCTTGAGGCTGTAGCAATTCGTACGAAAATATTTAATAGGTGATAACGGTTATGCTAACTGAAGAGCTAACTGGAATACATTTAGAGAGACATCCAAACTACACCACACATCCATAGGACACCTACACGTTGAAGAAGCTACCCAACTCCTTACGGCGCACATCCTCCATGCCGCCGGAAAGTCCATTCCCCACGTCTCTGGTGCCCCCGCAACCAGAGGAGGCCGTGTTGGAATGAAGACTGTATGCGGGCGCCAGAGGCCCAGAACAAGCTGTGGGGTATCTTTCATCGGTACTTCACGTCGGGTAACCTTATTTTGTTCAAACGGGCCAAGACGTTCGGAAAACGTGTGCGCCGTTAGGCAAAACGAGAGAGTTGGCACACCTTCTTAACATCCATTAATTCACACACGGACACACACAAATTCTGGACACATATACGTAAGCTCAAAGGACAACAGACACACAGCCTGCCCCTGGTTAACGCAACAGGGGACACACTTGGAGACCAGGCTAACACACTTGCACAACACTTCAAACAAATGTCCAGTTAAACACACTACACAAACACTTTCATAAAACACAAAACATCTGCAGAAAAGAATTCTCTGCGTGAAAACAGCAAGTCGCACACTTCCTACAATTGTCCCTTTTCAATTTAGGAGCTGAAGGCCGCTCTGTTAAAATGTAAACCTTCATCTCAAGGTGCAGACAAAATCACATACACCATGATACAACACCTACACTCAGACACCCTTGAAACTCTTCTACATCTATACAATAAAATATGGCTTTCGGGGCACATTCCACGCTCTTGTAGGGAGGCCATAGTAGTGGCTTTCCTGAAGGAAGGAAAGGACCCTTCATCTCCCGCCAGTTACCGGCCTGTAACTGGCGGGAGAAGCTTACTTTGAGAAGCTGCCTGTGCAAGCTCCTCGATAAGATAAACAGGAGGCTCGTGTACTTTCTTGAGTACAATGGTCTTCTCGAGAGCTGCCAGGCAGGCTTCAGGGCAGGGCGATCCACTAACGATCCACTTGTAGCGCTCGAGTCTTACATAAAGGATGCTTTTATTCATAAACAGTTTGCGTAACGGTGTTTTTTGACCTTGAGAAGCCTTTGACACCGTCTGGCGCGACGGGATCCTCGGTGACCTGAAGTCATTTGCTGTCTCAGCCAACATGATGAACGCTATTTGCAGTTATTTGTCCGAAAGAACATTTCGTGTGAGAGTTGGTAGCGCACTCTCAAGGATTCATGTGCAAGAAAATGGCGTTCCGCAAGGTGGAGTTCTAAGCCGCACTCTGTTAATAGTTAAGATGAACTCCCTTGGGAAGGCATTGCCACGTACCATTTCTTATTCAATGTATGTAGACGATGTCCAGGTATCTTTTAAATCATGTCCATCTGTGATTGTCAAGTCCAGCTCGGTGTGAAAAAACTAGCCAGCTGGGCAGACCAGAACGGTTTTAAACTTAACCCAGAAAAAAGCACTTGTGTTGTCTTCTCCAGGAAGCGTGGGATCCACCCGTACCCAGACATTACCTTTAATGGCGTTCTGCAAGGTCCTGTGAGGAAGGAACACAAGTTTCTAGGTGTGTTGTTGGATGAAAAACACGTTCTTTCCTCATATTAAAGAACTGAAACATAAATGTCTAAAGGCTATCACCCAGCTTAGGGGGGTCTCGATTGGACTATGGAAGTGCTGTTTATGGGTCTGCAACAAAACGGCACTACAAATGCTCTTGCTGCATCTGGGGCTTCGCCTTGCATGTGGCAGTTTTCGCACGAGCCCAGTCCAGAGCCTCTACGCCGAGTGTGATAAATGGTCTCTATATCACCAGAGGATTTACATGGACTTGTTGTATGCCTCGAAAATCATGGCCCTGACTAACCACGCTTTCAATTACACCATTATAATACATCCTCAGAACCACTGTTTTTAAATCGACCTTCCATCTCTCTGCCTTTTTCACTTAGGGTAAGAGAGGAAGCCTCTGAGCTCATCGTACCCTTTTTAGACATTCACAAGACACCCATCACTGATTTTATATCACCATGGAATCTGCGCCCTGTGTTCTTCGATCTGTCTTTTACACAGCTTGATAAGAACAGGCCACAACGAATAGCGATTCTGCAGCATTTCTTGTTTTTACAGGATAAATACCTGTGTGCAGAATTTTATAGTGATGCGTCCGTCGAAGACTGCTACCACTGTATCTTTTGCTGCGCACGGACACAACTTTCGTGTCTGTCAAACGATGAATGTCCGAAACAGTATTTTTACGGATGAAGCATACGGTATCTTAGCGGTTTTAGATCCCATTGTTCAACACAAAATCCCAGAGTCCATCCTGTACACGGACTCCCTCAGCGTTGTACGTGCGCTGTCCTCTAACAAAGGGTCTAAAAACTATGTAGTTAATCTTATTTTTAAGGCTATTCTATCCGCATGTACCGCAAACCTTGATATAATTATATGCTGGGTTCCAGGCCACTATGGGATCGTCGGGAATGAGTTTGCTGATGAAATGGCTGCCGGTGCTGAACTGCAAGGCACAGTTGATGTAACAACAAACCCTACACTGGCATGAAGCCACACATTAGACAACAACTTCGTAAAACATGGCAAGCAGACTGGAGTGAACAGATAGACAAGTTACACGAAATTAAAACACACTTGAGACCATACACCACCGACAAACGCAACAGATACACAGAGGTTGCTTTGGCTAGGCTACGGATGGGGCACACACACGCAAATCACTCGTATCTGCTCACGGGATCCTCAAGACCTCTGTGCAGCAGATGCGGAGAGGCCCTACCCGTAGTCCACATACCAATCACATGCAAGGCGCTTGACACAACACGACACAAACATTTCCCTAGATTATACAGACAACACATCCCACTGCACCCATCGTTGATTTTGGGTGACAATGCCATGGTCCCTGTCAAATGTGTTCTTAAGTATTTGTCAGATATAAAGTTTTTAAACCTCATTTCCTATCATGCATAATCAAATCTGGCCCTATACACCAGCCATCACCATTACCTTTAACTGATTTCACTATGTCTGATTTACACGTTTTTATACTTACCTCTGTGTGGTAATCACTTCTCTTCAGCCATTAAATAACCTCTTCTCTGGCGCTCTTTGCCCTCGTTGGCCTTGAGCCATTTAAACAACAACCATCATCAATAACAACTTTTCTTTGGCGCTCTTTTGCCCGTAGTCGGCCTTGCGCCAAAAAATGTGATGGTGTGAGAGCTTAACACGGAGATAAATAGTGCAGAAAAGGCAGCTCCTCAACTATCCATGACTGCTCGGGAAGTCGCTTACGTGTGAACATAAATGACATTAGCACTGGCCAATCGCCACATAGGTTCAAACCATCGTCATCGAAACCATCATACTCGTTGCCATGAGCACCACTATTTTATTAGGTGTTTGTGCCTGTCACCATGTCTGAGAACACATCGCCCTTCTTCCGCACCCATCGCACGGGTAAGGCCACCATGGTTGCCTCCGTCTTTGTCCTGGGCCTCTCCGTCGGCACGGTAATTGTCGCCGCCGTCGTGCTCGTCACACTCTTCAGGTTCATGGGCCGCCTCGAGACAAGCGGCCAGCTGCGGAAACTCGAAATACTCACAGCCGAAGGCAAGAAGCCGTGCAGTCGGAACTTGCACATCTAGGATTGGATCACAGTGCTTCTGTTATCGCTTACGCAGGAATCCTCACTTGCTTAATGCAGACGTTTCGCCTCATGATTAGACGCTACGTAGTGCATGGAATGTTTTACAGCGAACCTGTGTACCTCCAGGTGTTCATGACCCGCACTTGTTTTTGTAGGATGGGTTCTCGATCCAAGAAATGACCGTGAGCAGAAAGCGTTGTAAGGAGAAGGGGGCGAGTGAAAAAGGTTCCATAGCACGAAGCGTTCTAAAGCGCGAGCTTGTACTCGGCCATAGCGAGAGCTGGCGGTTCTCGCCAGTACACCGTATATAGCGGTAGCGGAGGAACGCAGTCAAGCGAGCAAACGGAAGAGCAGCGAAATTCACCATAGTAGTTGACTATCCCCTTACGCAACTGCATGAACGAGCAGGGGTGCAAGGCGGAGGACACAGATACAACTGAAGTTAAGAGCTATGACGAACAGGAAGCAAAGGGTCTCAAGCGTCTCAAGGGTCTCAAGGGTCCTCAAGGAGTTAGTAAATACAGCCGTTACTACCCTTTTTACTGGCTTTTTTGTTAAGAGTGTAGACAACGCGATGGGAAGCAAGGTGTCTGAGGCGTCGAACCGGGCATGCATGTGCGGTGCGTTCAAAACCCATTAGAAGTGCTTACGTGGGCTGGCAGTTTGTTTCCTGGATGTGTGCAACCAAATGAAGCCGGAACATCTTTACTGAGTATTTCATGAATGGTTCGGCCGTTCGATTTTTAACGTCGGAGCTGTTGTTACTGGCCGTAAGTTCACCGTTGCCGGAAAAAATACCAAGAAAATGCCGAGTGCTCGTGAGCGCGTGCCTCGCAGTGAACGCCGAGCGTCCTCGGCACGCGCAGTGGCTTTATAAAAAAATTTAACGTCGTTTTACTCAACGTGGAGGCTGTCGGAAGGGCAGAGGAGTGGTTCGGTAAAACCGGCTGTAGCGCCGTTATCCGCTCACTGCTACTATCCAATGCAATCAAAATTTCCCGCCTCCGCAGTGCTCGCGGGCCCCCTGCCTCAAACAGCGCCACCGGGAGTTCTTGTTCTGTTTTTTTAAGCGCACATCAATTTAGTGGCTCGCCTTGTCGTCGTAGCTCGCTCCCTGAACCCATGTAGAGCCACACGGCGTTCCGTCGTGGCGGCGTAACCCAGAGGCTTCGAGAGCCAAGCGGTTTACATAGTCACAAGCGTTCAAAACTCGCCAACCACTCGCGCTTGTCATACATCTCCCCATTGTTTAGCGCAAAAAAAAAACTATAGGTACAGTTGAGGCAAACTATACGCAATTAACCTGCAGCGCCCGCGTTCACTTAGTTAGGAACGCTCATTAGGGTGGTTTTTACGGTAGTAAGCGAAAAAAAAAGTGGCAGTGCCACGCCGGCACGTGCGGGAGGAAAAGCGAGCACATAAAGAACAGAGCTCCCGCTGTCGTTGTTTCATGTAGGGGGTGGGCGAGCACTGCGAAGGCGGGAAATTTGAATTGCATTGCGTGGTAGCAGTGAGCGGATAACGGCGCTACAGCCCATTACGGCGAATCACTGCTCTGCACTTCCGACAGCTTTTATGTTGAGTGGAACGAATTTAATTTTTCTCGCGTACTATCGTAAAAACCAACCAAAGGAGTGTTCCGAACTAAATGAACGCGGGTGGTAAATGAACTAAATGAACAGTCCAATAGGTCTGTGTCCATCAAAAGCGCGAGATGTCACGTTGGACACAGGGGCGATAAGTTAAGCTTCACCTTCCGTAGCCACGTTGGAATCCGTCCTGAGTTGTTCGGCATACGGTACAACAATCACGTATCTGCCCTTTTCATTGCTAGTTGTAAAAGGCGAGCGTCAAAGAGACCTGACATATTCCGTGATGGTCCGCTTTAACTGCGCCGTCCATCTGGCAACACTCTGCTTTCAAAAGCATTTATGATGCATCTCCCGGTAGCGTTGAAGCCCAGGCTGAAATAACTTGTGGGAAAGTGGAGTTCCTGAACTACCTAGTAGACTCGCAAGAAATAAAAGCGAACCAATCGGAATGTACGACGTCAAAGAGCATACAGTGGAATGGCCACACAGTCTCTCCTGAGACCATTACACTGATACCTGTGCTGCATGGTAGTTAAAGGGCCTTTCTAAGGCCTTACAACCAATTGTGTATCGAGTGCGGCATTGTAAATACATAGGACGAACTTGTAACAGAGCGTTCGACCCTCAATCCAAAGTTGCCGTGTATAATACTATTAGACTAAAACTATTGGACACAAGCTCCACGCCCCGTAGAGCAAAGAGAAGGAAGTGCGAACTGCATTGGAGTAGTAAATTTCCAAGATTCCTGCTGTGAATTCTTTGCGGTTCTATGTTTCTAATAAATAAGTAATGGCTTTTACTTATTTTTCAGTTATTTATATCTTTTGCTGCCTAGTGGGAAAGGGGACTCATCGGGTGTGGTTTTTCCAAGTATAATTTTTGAATATTTAGAGCTTCAACGTAGATGAGAGGCTAAGAGTGTTGGAAGCGATTCATTTTGTAACTCGAGAAATATCAACCGGCGAAAGTTACAAGTATAACTTACCACTTACGATTCCTCAATCTGGTTGTGATAAATGCCCAGTGCCAAATTTACTCGGCCTGTGCGATTTGATTTCGGGCGACAAGAACGCTAGTACGACGCGTACAAAACTTTTTCAAGTTCAAAGAAAGAGGATTGTGTTTGGTGAATAATATTTTGTTTCGCTTACTTTCCAGAAACTCCTTGGACCCCCCATCCACGTGAAAGGCGGGCCCGCGTTCACACAACTCGCAAGCGACGACGAGGGATTTACTTCATCTTGTCCGATAGAAACGACACGCTCCAGTCTGAAAATTTTCCATTCCTTTTCAAGGCCACAACCGTGCAACCAAACCTGGCAGCAAGCGAACGCGGGAGCAATGGCGTCTTGAGTCCATCTAAGCAATGGGTAAACTTGGCAAGCACAAAGCCACCCGGAAGCGTGCTTTCATCTACAACGCTGGAAAAACATTCTGAACCCTTTGATGCGGACGATTTACCAGTACCGCCATACGCATTTGATAGCAACGCCAAGATTGATTCAGTTGACGCCACCGGAAGCGTTCGCAAAGTCGAAGTGCCCGGTGCATTCGCCACAGCAGTGCCCGCAGACCGCTTGCACAACGAGACACCCGATCTGAGCAGAAACGGCAAACGAGTCCATAAAACTGCCGGTGAAGAAGTACTTTCGTTAACCACAGGTTCTGAACAGGCGAAACGGGGCATAACACATGAAAATTTGCACCGAGCGCTGATTACGAACCCTTCGAGCTTGATTATGGTGTTGTACGCCGCGCCGCACATCGATTTAGTGACGACAAGGGCTCTGGCTTTCCGAACAATCCAAACATGAGCAGGGAGGACTTCTTCCTTAACGTGAACGGCAGTTTCCATTCGCGCCACAATCGCAGCACACATGGCCAGCATCCCATCTTTCGACCAGAGGGCCCTGTACAAACGCACAGGATTCTTCGCAGTGCCTCAGACGCTGGAAGACGACACGTTGTGTCATTCGCGACGCATGGAGTAACGATACCGTTGGTAATGCGGTCCACATGGACTCCACAGCTGACGGAGCGGATGCTATTTGGCAATCAGCCGGCTACTGTACCGACCGCAAACACAGATAATTCACAAATTTATTCTGATGATAACGATTCGGTACATCCTGGGATGTCGACTACGACACCAACAGAGCCTTTCCGAAGACATCAAAGACATGATTCCCACCTCACGCACAAAAAGATATTTGTCAACCCACCGGCTACAATACGAAAAACAAACCTGGACAATCCTCGAGTTTATTCGTATAATAATGAGCCTACCAATGCTCGACTCTCGGTCACCGTGCCAACTCAGCCTTTTCAAAGACCTCACAAGCATGATTCACAACTCACGCAGCATACAATATCTAGAAATCTACGCGATAAATTGATGTTAACAGACGTGGAAGACGGTCGAATGTATTCGTATAATAATGATCCGGCCAGTGCTCGACTTCCGGTCACCATGGAAACTATGCCTTTTCAACGACCTCATAGTCATTATCCTTCCGACACCCCGATTACTTCCGCCGAGGAAACGATGGCGATTGCGTTTTTAACGAGCGAAGTGACACTCCGTAGCAATGACGTTAGCCTGGGAGCGACTTCGGTCAACGGTGCGGTACAAGGTAGTGCTGAGAGTCACATTGGACACGTCCCAGCGTTTCCTGAACGAAGTGTATCGCCCACCGTAAATGCATCGCAAGCTCTTCTCAAAATAGGAGCGTCAACTGTCAATAGCAGCGCGCCTTTATCGAACACCGTCACCTTATATCGGAATGACGTTAGCTCAGGACATTCGTCTGTACGTGCAACAACCACGGGCGAGGAAAGTGCTGACAACCGCTTATGGCAAAGAGCCTTTCGAGGAGGACGAAAAGCTAGAAACTGAGGCCTCCGCTGTAATCTCGACGAACGGGAATCAAGGCGTAGAACGACTACTAACAATGACCGGAAACCACAACATCTAAGATTCATTCGCATTCCTCAAGCCACTACCACCACAACCACGTGTACGTTCCCCTTGGTGCGATGGCTAATGCGGCAGTTGTGCACCACGCTATAAAACCTAGTGCGAGTAAGAAAAGCCGAACCACACTCAAACTTTCGCCACACAGTTGGGGAAAGAAGCTTTCATCTAGGCACCCCTTCGTAACATCCACCCCACGTCGACTTACTTACAAAAACAAACCGTCCAAACACAGTTCCGACTTCGTAGTTCGGATGAACAGACTGCGCCAACTAACGAGCACCGTTTCTACTACAAATCGGGTTTCGGTGTCAGGTTGGGACTACTATAGTCAAAGTAACAAGAGCGCATACAGTAATCTTCGTTCTTTTACATTTCAAAACAGCAGCGAATAAAAATAATGGCGCAGTCCGAGAATCTTTGGAGGTTGCGAGTTATACTACAGCAACTATACGCTGTGTTCCATAAACTAGTACGGTATTCGGCCTTACTGCATCCAAGGTGGTTGACATCTACGCAAGCAACTTAATCAGCGCCAGGTTTCGCCTTAGATTCCATGCAAGCGTGCACTGATAAAATACACAGAAAGAATGCTTGTCTCTGATGAACAAGGTTTAAAACAAAATAAAACGTTGTTGCAGTTATAAATGCATACTGCCTTGCTTGCCTTCCTTGCCTGCCTTGCCTTCTTATTTGCTTTCGACTAAATTCAGCATCGTTTGCCGTCGCACAGCCGCTGAAGGAGTTGCGAAAGCTGTCTTCCTTTAACTAAAACAGTCATAGTGGATTAAGTTATAGCATAGAAGCGAATAATTTAGAAGCCTAGTTATTAAGAATACCGCCTGCGGGCGATTCTTACTCGGCCTTCTAACACCGCCGCTTAAATGTAATAAGGGCTTTCCCTTGAAGGAGTACTGACGCAAAATTTTGAAGGCGAGATCCGGAGATAAATTGGTGGGGACACACATGCGTCATCTGCGATATATCAGCGGCAAATACAGCTTAAAACATCATTAAAATCAATTTTAAAGTGTGCGAAACGCACCCGAGCACCCAGCGGAGGACCTCGCGCAATCGACATTCCCTGGATGTGGAGTAAATAGACAACATCCAAGCACGTTACGAGTTTGTGTTGGCCACTCCCGCACGCCGGCGTTTCCGTCGGGTTTCTCGCCGGCTCGCCGCGCCGATCGGAGGTCAGAACTTGTGCTCTCGAGCAACGAACGATCCGATTTCGTTGGTTCATCGGGCCGCTTGACCGTGACCTAAGTTCTACAGCTAGTCCAGGCACTCTATTTTTATTACACTGGGAGCGGAAACGTGCCGGGGACGCGAAAAACGCACTGAGCGAGCCACACGGTCGCTGCGCAGGCTGCGTCCATGTCCTCGAAGTGGCGCAGGCCGGCGCAGGTTGCTTGAGCGATAGCTTGTTACCCCTGTACGAAATGGGGCTCAAGTCCCAAACAAGACAGCACATACCAGAAAGAAGTTAATGATGTGATGGCGAATTTCATTAAAAATCGTCATCTGCACCTCTTATGAGAGCGGCAATCGAATACCCGCCGCAGCGTCAAGCCTAACACATCTGTAGGCAGACCTGTAGGCAGACCGGCCGGCTGCTACCAGCGCTCGTCTCCCCACCCACTGTCTCGAGCATCGCGTGTCGTTCTCTATCCGCGGCAGCGATTTGCACTCGCGGCGCCTGCGTCACGTCCACGACCGCTTTTTAATTAAGCGGCTGACGACATCAGTACGTACGGGCAGTAGCAGAAACTGCCGCCGACGCGGAATCGACAGCGCTACCGCAGCTCTGCTCTGTGATATCCGCCCGACAGTCACGTGGTCAGCTTTTTGTATACCAAATCAAGCCTTTCGCAGCCCCCGCTGAAACCAATACTGCGACTGACCACATTAAAGACGTTTAAACAGCCGTCAAGCGCTGTAGCAAACTCTGTTTCTAAACGTGATTAATAGGTCATTAGCTACTATCACAACAACAACAACAAAAACACAAGATGCAAAATTTTGTATCAGTGCCCCTCTAATTGCAGATGTAATCCTGAACACAAGAACACCTTGACGATCCAAAGCGACCGTTAATGATGACTTCGGAAATATCTGCCTGAAATTTTTGCAGTGTCTGGAGTGCGGCCTGATAGCGTTCCGGCCTCGCGTTGTAGCCATGGATACAGTGCCGTCCGACAACATTCGAATATTTTACTGGGACTCGGCGACTTCCGTGGCGGTGTAGAAATTCCGTCTTACCGTTTTGATACCAGGAACAGTGGCCTGCTGTATTTAATGTTTTGTTTCAGTTCTATTTTCATTGCTTAGGTTAGTTTGTGCTGTTTGAAGTGTTTGTTTTGTCTTCGTTAGGTTCTGTTATGTAATGTTATTTAACCTCATGTTGCTATAGGGAGAGCACAGTAGTGCCAGATGCGACTTCCTTTGTACAACGCGCCCATGGACATCGTTTTAATGGATTGCGTATAGTATCGCCGGCCGGCACTCAAGAGTTGAAAATTTTAACTTTTGCAAATTAAACGTACCCACAGCTCCGCTAGACCTCAGTGCTCTCAACGCCCTAAGCTACTAACCAAGCTGATTCCCAGCAAAAACTAATATCACCGCTTTACGTGCATATTGATGATCTGTGTTCACATTGCGTCCTTACAAAATACTTCAGAAGCGAAGATTGAACACTGATTATTTTCGTGTTCCGCATCTTCTTTGCATGTCTTTGCAATTTTCGTGCTACTTCCACCCGGAATTCCCTACATGTTCATCACCATCATCATCATCTTGAGCAAAAGAAATAGCAGCCATAGAGTTTCTCAATATGAGAAACTCTATGGTAGCAGCATGCTTGCGTCCACTGGAGGGACTCCTCCGAACATTTGACGCCCCTTCTATCGTGAATTTGCTTAGTTCAATCCATGCCCCCGAATTTTCTTATTTCTGGTTCCTCCATCCCGTTCCTCCTCTTTCATTTTTCGTGTACCGTTCTTTGGCAACCATTTGGTTTAGACATAGTCTAGTGGTTGCCCGTACGATTTACTGTCCATTAAATTCTAGGTATGACTTTTCGCTGCCATCGGAATATACCATGCTTTTGGTCAGTCACTTATGCGTTATGTGTGCCTCAGCACACACTTTATAGTCATCGTCACTTCTTCACTGCCATCACAGCTTCCGCTTGAAGAAGCATTCGCGTGGAGATGAAGACGAGGGTTGCCTAAGGAAAGCCATGGAAAGCGGCTCTCCATTTTTCCGCGGTGGTCGACGGAACAACAAAAGTTTCTTGGTGGCCTCGCTGTTCGTGGTTGGCGTCGCTGCTGGTACGGGAGTCATCGCCGCCATGCTGATCATCGCCATATTCCGCGACATCAGTATCACCCGCACCAAGAGGAAACTGCGTACGCTCGAACCGATTGATAACAAAGGTACCGTGTCATCTGAAATATACCGAACACCCGCATTGTGATCTTGTGTTGGAAAAATTGGAAGGGCAGTCCACCAACACTATACCTTTACGGATAAGTATCCGTAAATACTTGTACTGTCGTCGAAATTACTCAGCACTTGACGGCATCTTGTAGGCTAGGGAACAGTACTGTTTCCTAGCCTACGAAGATACCGCTAATTGCTGAGGAATTTTGACGGCAGTGCATATGGCCGAGCAGATTCTGCTCGAGAAACAAACGACAGGCAGGCCAACGCTGCTTCTCAAGTGAGCAAGCGTGACGATTGAGCCGGTGGAACGCAAAGCAAGGCGAGCACAGTTTGCATGTGTAAGAAACGCCGTGTGGCGGGGTCCTCAAGCAACAAACTTAAGTTGAGCCGAGACTGAAGTTCGCGAGCGAGACGGACGAGATTTGAGTGCATCCCTAACGTTTGACCAATGAATAGCGAAAGCACTTTTTCTTTGCGCCTGAAATTTTTTTTACCTCCTTGGTAAACACCTACTTCAGTTTTATACCAGCAATTTGATGGACTCCATTTGTTGTTGTTGTTTTGTATTGCAAGTTATGTTTATTGCTGATCATTTTGTTTCAGCACTGCCCAAGGCTCTCACTGTTCGGCAGAACAACGTCACGTCTACGATACCCGCTCCGAATACTAAACCACCCAAGTTACGGCACTACTACAGCACCAGAAATGCGGCTACGAAACGTAATCCGCCGTCCACAAGGACCATTACTGCTACCATTGTGCGGCAGAATACACCGCACAAACTGTCATATTCGTTGTCTACCCAAAAGCAGCACCCCGACAGCTTTATACCGACAAACGCGAAGGGCGGAGAACCATACATGCTCAAACGAAATATTTCTACTGGCCCCAGTGAAGACGTACGTGCTACGAGTCGCCACACAGAGTACTACTACAGGACAAGAAATTCGGCTACAAAACGTAACCCGCCGCCCACGAGGACCACTACGGCTACAGTTGTGCGGCAGAATACGCCGCACAAACTAATGTCATATTCGTTGTCTACCCGAACGCGGCACCCCGACAGTTTTATACCGACTTCCGTGAAGGGCGGAAAACCGTCCACGCTCAAACCAAATATTTCTACTGGCACCACTGAAGACGCGCGTTCTTACAGTCGCCACACATTCGGCGTGGCGAGAGCTTCTACAGCTAACATCGAAAATTCGCCGTCACGTCAACAGGGCGCTTACTCTGAAAAACATACTGAAAAATTCGAATTACGCACATCGAGTTCGATACCTCGTAGCCAACGTTACTTTACATCGTCCGTCTCTACTGTTACCAAGCCTGCGATTCGCAAGGGTGCTCACGATGATCGATCCCCACACGTTCACAAAGACGAGAAAAGGCTTCCACCACCACCACCCTCGTCGCCTGCTCGTTCAAGCACAGCCAGCGTGGTGTGTTCCACTGCATCAAGCGCTCTTACGGAAAAATGCCGTGCTATAGCGACGTCCCACCGCAAAAGTGACGGGCACGAAGAGCGGGCCATTGTAGTTGGGAAGGGCCCTATGCACACACACAAAATACATGCCGGAGGTAAACCGGACACTAAGCCTGCATCAGTCAACACCCTCGCCACCTCGCCAACTACGAAAGGTGCTAAAGTGACGTCACGTGTACCTTCGACATTCACTCCAATAGCGAGTCCAAACACCACCGAAGAAGCAACCCCGGGTGGTGACATATCGGTAGGACCAGGGAAGTGGAACGACCTTGCGAAGGACGATAACACGCGGGCTCACGCTCACGTACCGATCCCAAAGCCGAACTCGGACGACCAAAGGACCACGACAATTGACTTCACGATAGATTTGAATGGTCCTTGACTTCTTATTATGCTACGATGAGTTTATTGTGCGTGCAATAGCGACCGTGTTGTACACGTGCTTCACGACATTTTTAATGCTCTCTCTAGAAAGTTTTGCGCCCGTACAGTCTTCGTCAAAATTTTGTGGGCCACGGCGACCGTGGCCGGAGCAGGCGCGTGGCCGAGCAGGGGCACTGCGCTTGCCGCTGTCGGCTGGTTGCGAGGCTAAAGAGAGCGAGGGGAACTTTTGCTCTTCTTTTGTAGTGTGTCCGGCGCGACAAGTGCTACGCAAAGTGCGCTGAAGCGTAGTGCGCCTGCTCTGAGAAACCCGCCCCGCTGCACGTATCGCGCAAGCCATACTACGAAAGCAAGCGTGAAAGTTCCCCTCACTCTCTTTAGCCGCGTAACCAGCCGACAGAGGCAATCGCAGCGCCCCTGCTCGGCCACGCGCCTGCTCCGGCCACGGTCGCCGTGGCCCACAAAATTTTGACAAAGACTGTACTATTCATTTTTCGGGAGAAAATACTAATTTTTAATGCCTGAGCTCTCATTTTATGCTTGCTTTTGCACATAACTTTTGCACATAAGGGTTCTTATGGACCTTTTTGAAACCTACTCTTATTTAGAATGTCGACAAGTGCAACTACAGTTTTTAATAATTCTTTCGCATTACGAGGCTGCAATAGCGTAACATAATATTTATTTTAGTCAGAGCCTTCCTAATTTTATTGCTGAAGGGTCATGTCGAGGAAAGGTGAGCGGCGTCGTTTTGCGGGCTCGCGAGGAAGTGCGATGGGTGGAGGGAAAATAGGAGGGAAGCAGGAGTGCGATTGACTCGTAGGAGGGCGATGGGCACAGTAGCAGCCAATCCACGCATGGACAGTCGCCGTCGCCGTTTATTTATTGAGCTCTGGGATCCGTCGAAGTTAGCGCCGCAGTCGAAGTGTCGTGTTCCGCCGCCGTGCAAAAATGGAGATGTCAGAGTACGACATCGAATACGATTGACGCGTAGGAGGGCGATGGGCACAGTAGCAGCCAATCCACGCATGGCGAGTGGTGACGACACGCCAATGTCGCCGTCGCCAATACTTCATTTCTGAATCTGTCGTGCCTCACACGACATCCGTGCCTCACATTTTATTTCACAAAATACGTATACTCACTTCCTTGGTTCTGGTCATTGTACCTTTTCACCACCCAGGCGTAATTTAGCGTTCGTTGCCCATATACCTATCGCACGGATTGAGCAGTACTCGGACAACCAGCCCGCGTTCTGCCTGCGACGCGAGGCGGAAAATGGTTTGTTCTTCCCGCGCCCGCACCCAGCATCAGTGGTTCTGCACCTTTTGTTTTCTAACGCACTGAAGGAGACAGCAACGCAAAACAGACGTCGTCACGACAATTGTGGCACGTACAACGTGCCACCCCATGAAACACAAGTTGTCTTGAAGACGTCTTGAAACAGCCTGAAACAGCTACAATCGTCTACCTCTACATGAAGACATCTTGCAAACGGTTACTGCTAGCAGTTTTGAGTAGTTTATTTGTAAACGTGTAAAAGATGTCTTGCTGAGAACAACACAAGCTTATGCTACACCAAGAGGTTTAAATACGTCTCTTGAGAGAGGTTTATCTGGAGACATGGTAAAGAAGTGTTACCCGAGCCTATTTGTTTTCTATGCGTCTTGACACTTTGAAAACCACTCATGATAAATTTACTAGAAATGCCTTCCTTGACATTTGCGCTTAAATATGTCTGAACACGCCTTATCTCAAAACACATTTAAGCACACACATGCTCTACACATCTATAGTAAAAAATCCCGACATCTAACTTCAGCAAGAAATCGCCTACATTTTCTATCTCTACTATGCTTTTTTTAAAACATCCAAGCCAGATTCTTTCTTTGTGATCCATTTTACCCGCCGTGGATCTTCAAATCTGCCGATTCAATGAAATCACTGCAGCTATTTTTCAGCTTTAGGCCTTGATTGTTGTAAATTGTGCTGCTAAAACCACATTACTTTTAATTTGCGCTATCTCTGGTCCTCCTCGCAATTCATGAATTGCACCGTATGCAATACTGTGAGGATTTGGCGTGGAGGCTGGGGCATTCAGGTGGCATGGCGAGGCGAATGGGAGTTATTTAAAGGAAAGCATTTATTTGAACATTATACAACACGATTGACCACACCGGAGGCAGGCACAAATGAAGCCAAACAAGCAAGCGTGTCCCAGACCTCGCATGGGCCTGGAGCTGCGTGGCGTAATGGCACTGAATGTGACGCTAGTGATCACCCAATGACTACAGCACATGTGGCTGGCTGCTCGCATCCCGCCCCACTTTGGTTGACCACGACTCGCGGACAGTAATATCCGCACATTGTCCACAACAGGCACAACACTCATACACGCGGGGGAAACACTGCCGCACGCTTCACTCGTGCACCAAGTCATCTAGGTGGCTAGACAGCCAATAAGCGCATTGTACCGTTTAAGCTGTGGCTGCACTGACTGCAGAGGTGAGTCTACACTGTCCTGCGTCCTTGCACTGGCAGTTTCATGCAACTAAAGCGTGGTAAGGGCCTTAGCCTTGGCTTCGAGGTTCGTGAAAGGCGTGCCAGTTGTCCTTGGACAGGAGGTTGCCGACACCCTCTCAAATGGAGCTGCATGTGGCACACAGTATGCCACAATTGCTACGCAGGAAGTCCTTGCTCGTTTTGTAGCCAAATGCTGAATGGTCGATGCTGCTGCCAAACTTTCCGGCATGGGCTTTGTCCAGCTGAAGTACATTGATGACACTCACGAGTGGTCAGTCCATGTGCGGCACAAGTTGTCCTTGTCTCTTATGGTACCACAGGTGGGCTCGAGTTGGGCGTGGGCTGCTGCACAGGTCGCGGCTGGTTGGCGCTGTTGACGAGCTTGGAACCTGGAGGTGGCTGGCTCACGAGCGTTTTTCACTTTCTGTCCATGGACAAAGTTTTCGGCATGCTGGGCGTGCTGTTTGGCTGGGCTGAAAGTAGTTGGCAGGTGGTTCACCGACAGTAATGAACTCTTTCTTCTAGCTGTGAAGGAATCTGATCTCCCCTGGGACGGTAGCAGGAAAGGTTGGGATGAGGGATGCGGATGGTGGTAATAAGGAATGGGTTATGGGAAAGTGGGTGGGAATGGGGACAGCGAGGTTTTTGTTCTCATCCTTAGATGTCTGACTCCTAAAATAGGCCTGAAAACTCAGGATGGGCGTCAGACGGTTCCAATTGGAATTCAGCGGACCCCACTATAGGTTCCAACCATCTGAGCCCCGACATCGAAGAACAGGGAGAACCGACAGTATGAACTCTTTCTAGCTGTTGAAGGAATTCTGTATGTGCTTGACTTCCTTTGTGAGAACGGGCCTGACAGAACTTGGTTTCGCCACCCACCCGCGTCAAGCGTACGGCATCCGGGAGGCTCAGAAGGAAGCGGGGGGGCCACAGAAGCCGTACTGCTTGAATGGAAGCTCCTGGCCTTTACTCGTTTTGAATTCGCACAGACGCTGTAGAGTTAGCGGTTGCTTGGCTGCGATGAGCAAGGCACGGATGATGGCTTTGATTGTAGCTCATTACATTCCCCTTTGAAAGCCATGGTTCACTAGGGCCCCTGAGTTTTCAGGAACTGCTTTCCTTCTGCATCGTACCGGTATGAGCTCCGACTGTAGGGCAACGGGCTAGCAGGTAAACACGGAGCTTCATATCAGTGATGTGGTCAAGATCATCGCTGTGGCAAGCAAAAACAGCTCTGTGTTCGGCCAATGTACCTTTTATAACTGCGTGCTGGCTGGGAGTGGGCTGGCTGCGAAGCGGGACGATGGAATATTGGGGTGATGGCGCGCGAACACCGCGTCGGATGCGACGGTGTCATGCGACAGGGGCACTTCTTGAGGGCAATGTTTGGGCTACTAACACTTGCTATGGCGGCTGCTCTGGCAAAGGCAACGGATCATGTTGCAGGCAGCCTTTGGCACTGTGTCTGGCAAGGCTAAGTACCGTGGCTGGGTCTAACGTCAAAGGCACCGCGGCGGACGAAGCAGAAGCCTTCGCTTCAACCGGGTGGCTAGCTTCATGCTGCTGCCGAATGTCGGCTTCCAGTCACCGAATGAGCTCTTCTTTGAAACCGGCAGTGTCCAGCTGTCGCCGTGCCAATTCTTTCCGTATGAGGTCGATGAATAGGCGCGACATTGTCACTGAGACGAGCCGCTCCCACACAATTCCGGCATGATATTCCGCCGAGCCGGATACACGCAGGCGGTCACACACAAAACACAATCTTGCTGGAGCGTCCGCCAGCAAGATTGGCGGACGCTCCAATCTTGCTGGTGGTCTAGACCACCGGCCCTCTCAAGAGCACCAGCACACCTTTGCCCTCCCCCCTCTCCCCCCCCCCAAATGTGTGTGCATCACATCACCCACACGCGCACTGATGTAATTCTGCCTGGATCCACAACGGTTACGTATACATTCTAAAATGTCACATGAAGGAAATTTCGAGCAATCGTCAGCGTTACTTCAGTAACCAAAATGACAGAGAAATTATCAACTCTGCAAGTTTAAGCCACTCTATCATGTTGTAGCCTCTTCGAGTGTCTATCATGTTGTATCTTGTAGCCATGCTTCAGTTTGAACATCAGGGCCTCTGTTATCCAATAGAATACTTTAACTGTGTCATTACATGTCCGTTTCATGCTGAAGCGTGGTAGTCTGTAGCATTTATGTATGCGTGACCATGCCATTACGCATGTTTCTTGGTGTACTCCGGGAAACAAAATGCTGACTTGTTTCGAGCATCGCATCATGCCCAAAGGTCATGCTGGGTCTGTACGACTGTCCAATGCTCTGTTTTTTGGTGGACTAAGGAGCTTCCCAACTTAATTTCCATTTCCCGTGTCACTAACGAAAACTACAAAATTCTTATGCGCCCTATACATTCCAAAACCGTCCATGCTCTTACACTGTAAAGACTAAACCGGCAGTCTGTATTCGGCTGAACAGTGGCAGTGCACGAGTGCGCTAAAAAGTTTGTCATTTCATTAATGTTTGAAACCAAACTGGTAGAACCTTATTATGATTCCTTCCTCAGATCTTACGACAGAATTACAAGTGTGGCAAGATTTTGCTCGACTTGCACAGGACATGCCTAACCGCAAGAGCATGGTGACACACCGCCATCTTTGTGTTATTATTTTTTCTTGCTAAATTTAATGTTTGATATGGCAGTGAATAATGAACTTAGCAGTGGCTTGCTATGCCTTATCCAGGAGTGGCTCTTACACTTAAAGGGATGGCCACCCCAGAAAAGTTACTGTATAGTACGAGCCTTCAGGTAGGCTATAGGGCATTTATGCACGAAGCATTGAATACTTGACAGAGAATAATGCAACTATTTCAGAACCCCAAGAGGGAGCTCAGTACAGCAGACTCGACATTTGGGCTGTACTGAAATGTCGACCAGCTTCTTATGTTCGCTCAGAGCTCTGATAGAAGCTACGAGATGGGCTGCGTTAGAGACTCAAAACAGAAACGGAAATCACAACTGGCATGCCTTGACAAATACAGATGGCATAATTATTCCGCTTTGCGTGAGCGGTAATCCTGCCATGTTCATGTAATTTTCGCCATTAACAGCGCTGTTCTTGTGTTTATATCTGTGTGTTTATGGTTGGTATTTGCTGAAATTATTGCTAGCGATATAACGCTTCTTGTATGCATGATTCATAGCCTGTCGTTTCTTTTAACAAAGCACCTGCGCTACACATATATTTGTAGTGCAGGTCTTATCTTAAAAAGAAAACGAGAGGCTAAAGTAACGTAAATTATGTTATAACGTAAGTGCATAAATTTGATGCAGACTGCTCAGAATGAGCTCCATTGGCCTAAACACTGGAAGCTGCAGTACGGGCGTAGAATGCTTATATGCCAAAAATTTTCTTTTGCATTTGGGACAAGAACAACTAAATGAAAAAATCTCATTCTTGCTGCAGAACTGTGACCTTCCCAAGAGAAAATAGTAGTTGGTACCACTGTTTTATGGTTAAATTCCCAGCTGGAACTAGCTGGTACCAGTTGGGACCAGCAAGGACCAGCTGGGCCCAAATGGGAATTTAACCATACACCACCTGGGACCAGTTACATTTTCTCTTGGGTTACCTTCGGAGTCGAGGTATGGCGATCGTCCCGGGGACGTGCGCTGGTCACAATCGTGTACACCGTGGTTCACCTGAAGTCGCTCTATATATACATGTCGCAGGGCCGCCTGGAGCGCTTGGAGCTGGGCGTGCCTGCTGCCTGTTTCGGGCAAAGGTTCTGCGCCTGGAGAGCCCCGTGTGCGGACGTGTCGGATCGCGAGCACCGCAGGTGCTTGCGCTAGGCGAGGGCTTTTCACTGCTCGGCCCAGAAGGTAGTGCTGGTAGCTCGTACATGCCTGGTAATTATGGAGAGGGCTCATTGGTGTGAGTACCCCCTGCCCTTGCCAGCAGCTGGTTCACTCCCTGTGAGATGCACGCGATGTGGACCAGATGGGCTGGTTCATAGCCATTTGCGGCACTGTTGCGGCAATGGCAAAGCTTACGTAAAACACCTCTCTGTGGTTACCATGCACACACAGGCTCTCCATCGTGGGCGTCAGACTTGGACTGCGATATGCGAAGGCCCTGCACGCGAGGCTGGGCGCTTGGTCGCCGCATCAACAGCCTCCTGGGATGCTGCAGAGGCGCCTGCCAGCTGGCCCCCTCTCTGCCTTCTCGACGTTGTCCAGGAGGCGCATAGGTACGATGCTCCTTTGGTGCGCTCCAGTTCCAACGTAGTGAGGCTCACCAACCCCGTATTCGGAAAGCCAACTTACCGAATGACATAAGAAATTCGTTCGTAAGGGCCGTAAAAGGTAGCATGAGAGAAAGCCAGCGTGCATTTCAAAAGTCATCCATATGAGAATTCAGTGGCCTTGTTGAAGTGGAGCAGTGAGGTTCAGTTAATGCAGGAGGAACTGAACCTTAGGGGGTTGTGGATAGACAAGCAACTTGGCTAAGGCGGTGGTCTTCGAGGGGCTGGGGGATCGTGTTAACGGTGCCAGTTGAGAGTAATGCTATGTTCAGACTACCGACGTAACAGTCATATCGTGCGCTATGGACGTACAAAAACGGCGTTTCACGCAGTTCGGTTGGCTGAAGGGTGAAATGACGTCATTATTTAAAGATATTACGACAGTTGTGACAACTGTCTGAACCCGGCCTAAACGTATTGTAGAGGGGTTGGCTGGAAGGCGAAGTGTTGCTCTGTATACCCTGCGCTGTAAAGCTTGATTGATTGTATCGCTTAACGCTCCGACGCAACGCAGGTGACGAGGCGCGTTTTTTAGGTGCGGAGCACCTTAGGACCTCACAATGTCCGTCCGCGTCCGTGCGCATAACATTTAAAATCGCAAAAAATCACCCAGGCACCGGCAGGATTCGAGCCTGTAGACCAGACAGAGGTAGTGTCAGTCGTCTTACCCATTGGGCTACGACTGTGAGTTAGTACCCGAGAGCCAAACGGCTTACTCCCTCGCCTGTAAGGGTGCGGAGTACCTTAGGACCTCCCAATGTCCGTCCGTGTGATTGCGTGCGCACACCACCATTAAGCGAAAATCTGTGTGAAAACTATCTAAAAGGGTACAAGAGCACTCTAAAACACTCGAAAACAGGCACTAACATAATCTAGCAACGAGATTGGATTGCAAAACATTTATTGAGCATACAAATGGGTGGCTTTCTCAGTCCAGATAGCTCCGAGCTAGCGCAGCTGCTTGGGCGCGAGGTAATGAGGCGTTCTTGGTTCTCGCACCGTGAGCTGGCCAGCTCGCGCTCCCACTGCTCAGGGGACTGGGAAGGGAGGGGGTTTGGCGCGTAGGGGCATTCCCACACCAGGTGGTAGGAGTGTTGTACACGTTCCTCCAAAATAGGAACGAAAGCTCGTTCCTCGTTCCTTGCAATTTTGAAACGAGTTCCGTTACAAGTTCCGTTATGCGAAAGAAAACGCGTTCCAGTTCCCTTCGAAAACTGGAACGTGTCGTTCATTAACGTTACAATTAGGTTTTCTAATTAAAATATAGTGTAGGATAATCCTGGGCCGAATTAAGTGAGACATTTAAAACTCACATCGAATTACGTATATTATACGAATATTAACACCACCGGCAGCAGATTATCTGGAGATAAAGATAATCAAATGAAACGCTCCTAGGCGAATTTTTTCAGGGAGCACCGGACAAACTCCAGACAGCTCGAGGACATTTCGGTGCAGGATATTTCCGTGCTGAAATTTCGGTGGACGGACATATCGGTGTACGGACATATCGGTGTACGGGCGTTTCGGCGCACGCACATTTCGGTGTACGGACATTTCGGTGTACGGACATTTCGGCGACCAAATTATCCGGTGCTTGCCTGTTTGCGACAGCCGTTTTTTTTTTTATTTCCGCTTAACGTGGGTTACGGACAACAATCTGGAGCCGTCAATTTATTTTTTTGATTGATGCCATGTTCGATGTTTGCCCGGTATTTTTAAAATTCTACATTTATATATATTTTTAATACCTCTACCTGGGGACACCTGTTATGCAGCCGATTGAATTGTTTAGCACACGTTTTTTTTTCATTTATGACAGGCTGTTAATTTATATTTGCTGTTTTTTAGCTAAGACAATTACCCGTGTTTACGATCGCCTCTTTTGTATTTTTTTTAAATTACACACCCTCAAATTACATAAATTACATGCACACTCTCAATATCCAAAAAGTAACAAACATTAGCTAGCCCCCCAGAATGAAGAAAACCTTATGAAGAGTATTACAAGGGCTGGGCTGCCTTGCTAAAATAAATTCGCGAACATTGGTCTAGGATATTGTCGGGGAGGAAAAACGGGCCTTTTGGAAAAGAGCCGCAGGTTCTAATGTCCTAAATGCTGATTAAGCGCGTACCGGTTGTGCATACAAATTCCACCCATTGTGTTCGGGACAACCAACCTTCGTTTAATGTTTACAAGCTCACGTTTACCACATTTTAATTCTTTGTTCTAGCGCCCCCCCCCCCCCTCCTCCCGCCTCCCGCCTGTACTCTCGAATCTCGACCAGATTTCTTTTTCAGCCATATTATTTTCGGTTTCCCCTGAAAATCCTACTGGCGTGGTGGAGTTCATGGTCTCCGAAGCGCTACCGCAGTGGTTTTTTATTTTTTTATTTAGAACATACTGCTAGCCTCTTAGTGGAGGCTTTTGCAGGAATTGGGTGATACATTCAGAACAATAACATAGCACACTTCGCGTTTAAACAGAGAAAAAGCTTACATTCACAATGGCGCATGAAACCCTATAATGTGACACAAAAAGCCACCCAAAAAGCCGCTGAGAAACACAATGGCCCCCTATCGTTTGCTGGCTACGCCCTTCCGCGCGTCGCGGTCATATCGACGGCGCCCCCACTCCGGGAATCGCTCTTTCTGCGCCTTCAGTCGCCCCCTTGGGAATTGACTAATCAAGTCGCGCATATCATGGACATCCCAGGTATACATCGCTTCCTCCCATTATCAGGAGCAAAAAAAAAATGAATACGCTAGTGGGACGAGAGCGGCAACAGTCGTCTTCAAGTTTTCGAAGTCCAGTGGACGCAATGGTGAAGCACAAGTGACACCCCTCTCTCTCTACTTAGGGGTATGATTGCCGGCGGGGCTCAGCTTTCCCCTCCCCTAAGTAACGCCACTGTAAGTGCGATCGTGGGTTTGTTAGTTGTAAGTAGAACTGACACCGAATGCAACGAAGGCGAGATTGATTGAGAGAATAATTAAAACGAAATGCACACGCGCCTAATCGACCTCGTCTTTCTGTTGTTTTTTCGCGGAAGTTTTGCTGGGGGGGGGGGGGGGAGAGGAATAGACTAAAAGCAGCAGCGTCTTGCACTGTTCGGTGAAGTGAAAGGAAAGCGCTTTGGTAACACTTATATTAGGGTTGTTCACATGAATGTTAAAATAACAAAAAATGGTTGAACGGATCCACATTAACAACGTTAATTTTTACCATCTGCTACAGAAATTGGGTTTCACGTGGCAATGCTCCGCCAGGGTTTAGCGTTCGTTTCCACGAACGGCGGCGCAAGCACAAGTCTCGAACGTAAAATCATATCAAGTCAGGAAATTACAATATTAAAGCTAAAATGTTCAAAGAATGCCTGGGACATCCCCTCACTCAAAATGTCTGGGCCAAGACGTCGTGCACCAAAATGTCCGTGCACAGAAATGTCCACACCGAAACGTCCTAGACCGAAATGTCCGACACCGAAATGTCCGGATACCGTTTAGCAGTCCGTCCGTTTCGTTGGCTACGTTGTTACCGGGTTGTCCGGAACCGATCTGCTCCTGTGCGCGCGGAAGGGCGAGTAGGAAGGGTGCGGAGGCACGGACATGGCGAAGGCAGGCCCGCGGAACTAATCCCCCTACCGCGACGAATGCCCAAGTGCCCAGCCGGGTCCCGGTCAACCCAGTAACAACGCATACGACAGAACGGACGGACTGGTAAAACTCGCTATTCTTTCCCCGCCAGGGAACAATTCTATCGGCCAGACGCGCATTCTGGCCTCCCCAGACAAACAATGAAGGATGAAAAGCATTCTCGCGGCTACGCTATTCACCAGTCGAACCCCGCGTAAGCAACCAGCATAAAAGCAAGCACAAGCTGTGGCCTGCTGCGTGGTTAATCTTCAGCATTTCACTTTCGAGGAAGCACGTACGGCTGAGGGGCGGGCAAACTGACCATCTTATAGGAAGAGAAACGCAGTAGCGCTTTGTGAATTTTTGTACTCGAGCCTTGGCATCAAAAACAGCCAAATCCTAGCGATGTAACGGCAGGAACGCCGTTCCTGCCGTTCCTTCAGAAACGTAACGAGTTACCGTTACAGTTCCACCTACCTTTAATGGAACGGTGGCGTTCCTCCGTTCCTCCAAAAAGGAACTAGTTCCAGGAACGCCGTTCCTTGTAACGCCGTTCCGTACAACACTGGGTGGTAGGTAGTGTTTGGGACGGAGCAAGAAGGGCAGTTGTAGGGGTAAGTGGAGGGAGAGATGTAGTGGAGTATCGTGGTGTTGTAGAATGTGTTGGTCTGCAGTCGACGCCAAATGCGAGCCGCCTGTGTGCTGAGGGATAGCGGAGGAGGAGGGTATTGAAGCCGCAGTTGGCGATAATGATACAAGATTTCAGTGCATCGGGGAGCACAGGGGAATAGATGGAGGGTTCGGAAAGGTCCTCTTCCGTCGACGAAAACGCCCGGAATATAAGAGCGCGGGCAGCGGCATGTGCCGCCTCGTTTCCCTCGAGGGAAGAATAGCCTGGTGTCCATACGAGAAAACGCGCAAAAGCACGGGTGTAGTCAGGTTGTGATCAAGTTTTAATACACAGTGACTGCATGGAACTACGCTAAATGGCGCTACGCGGAAACACGAGATGGCGCCGCGGTGCACCGCGTATGTAAGCGGGTTCTGAAAATCCCATACCCTCTTCCCGCCATGGACGAAAACGAACGTAAGACGCGTCACGTTGCTGCAAACGTCTACGAAGACAACGAGCTTACCCGAGTACGAAACCGCGGCAAGCGGAGGCAAAGTGACTCAAATCGAATGACGGTCGGGGCGCAAATCGGATTTCACTCGGGGTGCAACTTGGATGTCACGGTCTCCGTACTCCGCACCCTCGACATTATCCACGGAGTTGAGATGCTTCCATTTTTTTTAACATGCGCCTAATGTGCGCCGAAATCTCGTGCACACGGGTGTTTTTGCTTTTCGCCTCCATCAGAAAAGCGGCCGCCGTGGCCGGGAATCGAAGCCGTGACCTCGTAGATGCATGACTGAAAGTCTATAAAACTAATTTCATGTAATCTGTGGTGCCTAAGGATGCTTATCGGCCTGCTCCCTTCCCTACTATGGAGCTGTAATAAACCGGGTCGCCAGCCTGCAGCTGCTTCCGTTCCTGACTGCTGCATATGTGTAACTTTGGCTTTTTCTTCTTGTTCTTTTTTTTTTTCAGATGTTGCATTCACTTAGCTTCAGCGCGCTGGCCTTGTTCGACAAGTCAGGACACCTCTTTGAAGCTCCAAACCCGAAGCACGTCCAAGCCTGCCGTGTTCTGTACAAGCTTGCAATCCTGCACGCCGCCAAAACATGACGTCGTAGCATCTCGCCATGTCGCTCATACTCCTTGCTTCAATTGCGAAAATAAAAGAGTTTTCTAAATATTTGCTGCCTCTATCAAGGCTCCTGAGCTCGCTGGCTACGCCAGCTTGAGCACAGTGGCGTGCATGTACAGAATTGAAAAGAAAAATTAAAAATATGAATATAAAACGAAATTTGGATGGGAAACTACGTTTTAGAACAAACCCTCACTCACTAAGATCTCTGAATACGAATAAATAAGATCACATGAAAACTCACGTCGAAGAGAAAACTTACACACGGGATGTGAACGCTTCCCCCAAAAGGTCTAACATTACGCTGCACGCAAGGGAGCAAATTCTGACTTTCTTAGGTCAACCTCTCCAATAAACATACTTCTCTCTCTCTTTCTCTCTCGGGTGCAAGGACTGACACCCTTCTGTGGGGCTTATACTTCCACAGTTCCAGTGAAAAGTTTAACTAAAGAACGCTTGAAAAGACCCCCTTTATCAGCAAACGATTTGCCCGATAACATGAAAGTTCTCACCCTTCGAGCCGAAGTATTCTGCACTATGGTCAAAAACACGGCAAGTTTGCTGAAAGGTCCTCGGATTTCTAAATTCCTGTCTCCGTTAATTAATTACGCGAAACTCGGTAATGCGTGGCTAATTACAGCTTCGCAGGCTTGTGGATGTGAAGGGGCGTATATTTTGAGCATCCCGAACATCTTTGGCCTGAACGGGCGTTGTCTAACCATTCTGAAGGCACCAAAAGGCGCAAGAAAGGCGCTCTGAGGCACGATTTGCGTCGCCGTTATCAGGAAAATCTTTTGCTGATAAGGGGGGTCTTTTCAAGCGTTCTTTAGCGAAACTCTTCCCTCAAAAGGTGTAGGTATAGCCCTGCAAAAGAGAGTCAGCACGTACACCCTCAAGGGAGTCAAAGTTTACACCTTTTAGCGCAGCCTAATGTTACACCATGGTTACACCTTCGAGTGAAAGTTTTGCTAAAGAATGCTTGAAAATACCCCCCTTATCAGCAAAAGATTTTCCTGATAACGGCGACGCAAATCGTGCCTCTTGGCGCCTTCCTTGCCCTTTTCGGCGCCGTCGGAATGGTTAGAAAGCGCCCGTTGAGGCAAAGGCTGCATGCGGGCTGAGTTGAGACGTACATATTTCGTCCCCATTAGTACACCCGTGGCTAGTAGTGCTAGTTCTGAAGCTTTCAGCCTTAGCTTGACCAGGCAAATTACTCATGTGTTTAGTTCCACACGCATTAGGGAACATTATTAGCGCTATTTAATGACGGAGTCTGTCCGTGAGAGGGCGTTCCTCTGCGCCAATGACGTGTGGAGGTTAGATGGCGGTATACAGTGGCCGGCAGATTTCGTCGTCTTGTCAGAGATTGAGCCCCGCGCATAAGCCGTAAGCCTGATTCGGTACCTTTTCAGCAATTTTTTTCACTTTTGTTCCTTTCTCTTTCATTTCTTTTACTTGGTCTGTTATCGCATTACTGTTTCTTAATTCAGTACATCTATTTCTATCGTCGAATAGGACTCCTCTGGTTTGAAGCGAAAATATGGCCGTATGTGAACATTATTTGTTTGCCGCTGTGCTTTCGGTGCCTATGATTAGTGCTGAACGCTTTGGTGAGTGGCGCAAGGGAGTACAACAATCGTGAATCATTTTATGCATTTTTATTGACCACGAAGGAAATATATTCTCTGCCAGGGCACACTTGCTTTCGAGATGAAGGAGCCCGCTTGTCAAGCAAGTCGGCGGGAGACATAACCAAACGTCTTATGACTCTTGGCAGCGTCAACAGACACTGATGTCGCCATCACTACGAACACCGGAACGCGCGCACACTGTTTATTTCCGGTGAGTTTTAAGCAAACGTCCCCCTGGGAGTGTGAAAACTCAGTCGGGGTTCCCCACAGGCTCACATCCTTCGCACAGGTAATGCACCACTCTGGCAGGGCTGCTAGGCTCCTCTGTGACGATCTGCTTGGGGAGGACACGAGAATCCTGGGAGGACACGTTGCCTAGAATGAACACTTTCACACCACCCAGAGGACAAAGGTACCCGAGTAAGAATTCGCTTCATGAACGGTGGTGCGACGTTCCCACGGGATCAAGGTCTGTCCCTAACCGCACTCCTAGCGAATCATTTTTTGGAATTATGCTCACGTAGGAGTGCCGAAACTTGTTTCGCTCTTTTTTTTTTTCTCTCCCAACTTTAATGAGCGCCATTTATGACAACTAGGATTTGCTAAAATACTGTTCGAAACGAGATACAAGAGACCGGCACAGTACTTGATGTCACTCGAGCCGACAGAGCCAGCGAGCCGCATCGACTGTGTATACAAACGACAAAGGCAGTACTCCGGTTTCGAACAGGGTTTAATTCCAAGACAGACGCAGCGACGGACAGCTCGACTCGAACGCCATCCGTGAAGGCTCGATGACGACACCGTCCTCCAAAGTGGTGACCAGGACGCATAGATAGGAGGCGGTCTGCACCAAGAGGCAAATCACGTTAAAATGTTACGTTTAGGGAGACCACCATCCTTACCGATTGCAAACAGGGTTTAATGATTTCAAGACAGGCGCAGCCATGTACAGCTCGACTCGAACGGCATTCTGGACGTCTCGATGACGGCCCCGTCCTGCTCGGCAGTGGCCGGTACGCATAGGCAGGAGGCGGTCTGGAAAAAAAGGCAAAGCAAGTTAGAAATGTTGTAATTTCGAAGGTAATCACGGCTTACCGAATGCGGGGACCATGATTACGCCTGACAGGAACGGGAAGGGACGCTGAAAGGCAAAGTAACAGACGAACAGCGACAGAACCACTTTTATTACCAGAAAACACCTCTGTACAAAACACGCGTCGTCGAGCTCAGTAGATAGGACAGATGGAGACGTAGTACCTGGCTAGCCAGAAGAGTAGTGCATGTTTGCGGGAAGGAGCAAGTGCAATAAGACACGACGCAAGGGTGAGGGAAGGGGAGGGCGGAGGCGGTGCCGGACGCGAACCTGAAAAGGAACCAAGGACACCAATTCCATCACTCGCCTTTGCCACGACCCCAATTTGGAGCCGCGGACCGCAGAGCTGCGTTCTGTGCTTCAGTGATGCTCGTTGAAGGTGGCGACGGTATTCCGAACGCCGCGCGAACCGAGGACGTGCGAGCGGAAGGCATTATCGAAGTGCATATACCTCGGCTACCGCGGCGTTCGGAAAGGAAGACCGACTGTCACCACAACTTAACGGGGCTTCCGAGCTGAGTCCGACGCTAGAGGCAGTGGCGAAGGGCTCCAACACCGCCACTGCGCCGCTGTCCCGAAAGCTACAGCCTAACGCGCACCGCAAAGCTTTGGCGACAGTCGGAATCCCTGCGTCGCGACGGCCCAGGAAACGTCCGGCTCCGAGGCTAATGTGCGCTCGGTTAGGAAAATTCACATACGCAAACATTCAGCGTCGCGAAAAAAATGATACGAAAGCCGGTTTCGTGGGCACGCCGCACGTCGCACCGGGCCTTCAGCCACGGAACTCACCACTTGGAAGAGTCTTCGGTGAAGACTGTGAAGCAGCATACCGTGAAGGAAGTCCGTGAGGCCCTCGTGGGTATTCGCTCGTCCGAGCGAGCCGGTTGGGAGCGGGGATGGCACAGGCACAACGAAAAACGACTGAAGGAAACGAAAACGACAACACTTATGGCATTAAAACACCTCTTAGTGCGAACCAAACTTCCCCAATATACAGCATACCGCCTGGAAAAAAACTCACCTGTCCATCGCCGCCGTCAGCGCGCCGCCAGCTACTCTGCGCCCGATGCGCAACAGGCAGGCAAGATGGCGTACCCCTTGTTCTAAAACGCGCCTATCCTGGCATTACAGAGCGCTGCTATCGGTGGGCTACCGCCTACCCTTCCACTCTTTCACATCGATATCGTCTTCCAGAACATTCTGCCAGTTGTAAAACAAAACGAAAAAGTTATCGCATCAAGTCGCAGCCGCGCGGCAGGGATGACAGGGCATTTTATGCTGCGTCACGGAGCAAGATAACGTTCTTGCTTGGTGGTTCTTCATGTCGGCTAGGTGCTTCGGCTGGCGCGATCGCACGGTCGCATCGATCATGCGGCCGTTACCGGCTGTCTTTCGCGGCTTTTGAAACCGAATAAAAAACGCCACGTCTTGAAGAAACAGTCGACTGCGCGGGAACACAAATGCTACTGCATACGAGTCATTGATTGATTGATTGATTGATTTATTTATTGATTGATTGTAAGGTTCAACGCGCCGACAAAATTAAGGCGACGAGGCGCGCCGTATAGTGGAGGGCTCCGGATTGATTTTGACCACCTGGGGATCTTTAACATGCGCCGAAATCTCGTATATACACGGGCGGTTTGGGTCTTCGTATCCACTAGAAAAGCGGCTGCCGCGGCCGGGACTCGAACCCGCGTCCCCGTTCTCAGCAGCACAACGCCTTAGCCACTGAGCCATCGCGGCGGGTGCGTACGAGTCGTGGCTGTAAGAAAATTAGTGCCCTTTCCACTCTGTGAAGAAAAATGACCTGCGAAGCTGACGCAGTCCACGGAGTGCATGAAAGGAAACACGTTGTTCGTAAATAGCGACTGAGGTTACTTCCTAGCCAATTAGCTGAATGAAACTTGGAAGGACCCAAGGTTCAGTCTCGCGGACAAGCTAGGAGCTGACTCCCGCTTCGTAGGCATCGCATTGGGCCGTTTGACGTCCGCGTTTAAACCTCCCGCCAGCACAGCGAAGGCGCCATCAGTAAGGAACCGCGGTGCACGCACCCTCCCCCCAAGCCGTGCACGCCGGTAACCGGTTATGTGGGGCGGGCTTAGAAGTGAAAGAAACCTGAACAAGTATACTGCCCCACGTCGGCGTTTTAAGCGGCAAGTTGCCCTTCATCCGGGAGGTATGCGCAGCTACTCGACGAGCTGGAACTAGAGGGCGCAGTGCGGCGGTAGCGGATTTCTATACATGGTGAAGTTGAGCAAAACAAACAAGGTAGAAGAAGAAACGACAAGTGCGCTTGTCCTTTCGTTTCTTATTTTCCCTCGTTTGTTTTTGCGCAACGTTGCCACCGATCGCCTCCAACTACCATGCAGACGCACCGATAAGGCGAATGTATGCAAATACGCACGCGAGCGAAACCAAAGCTTTTCGCACCACCTATCAGCTGATGGGACACTCGTTACAGCGCTATGATGTAAAGGGAAGGCGGCGCGATAACTCCCAGCAGAATTCCAAACGCAATCGTCAAGAAAAAAGCAGACGGCAAAAGCCGACGGAATGCGTTCCGCCAACACGCCCGCCGGCGCACCATAGAGAAATAAAAAATTAGAATAGTGGACACACGGGCTTATCGCGGCCGTGGGCCGAGTGGCCTGACTCCCGCACCATCCGGCAGTCGGCGCAAGTGGTAAAAAATTATATATTTAAAATTAAGCAAACACACAATATTATACTTTAAAAATTTTGTTACACATTAGACTGCACACTTTTATTTGTGTAATAAGTTGAATGGCTGTGAATGTAAATTTTTGTGGCTTCTTTGCGCCAAGCCTGGCCAAAGCCGCAGCGCAAGCCGCCATTTGGCTCTTTCGGCAGCGTTTGCACGTGCGTTTCTGCAGCCTCGTGCTAACCTCTGTTTGTTGAGAAGGAAACGCCTAGCGCTTTCTTTGCGACATCGGTTTTGCATCCTGAACGAAAGGTGAGACTTTCTTTTTTAAAGTGCTGGTGTGGCGTATCATATTTACGTTTCCTTGTACTGTAAAAGCTGCGAGCACTGCGTAACCTCAGGGAATCAGGCATAGCTAGTGCTGCGTCTTTAGGATAAGCGCTTTGGAAACGCCCCGGAAAGGCGTAAGACACCATTTTTTAGCCGGACGTAATGGTATTTTAGGCTGGTTGTGCCGTTTTACCTAGCACTGTGGGATACCAGCGGTAGGCGCCCGTCGTCGCACGTAGCGTTTACGTGCCGAAAACGACGGCGGTGAGTTGCGGAAGTGGCCGGCCGGCCGGCGTGTCCGTAGGCGAAGCAGGCGTTGTGCGCTGTCGCTGCACTGAATTACGTGAGACGCAGGCTGCGTTGTGTTATACTAGCTAGCCATTGCTAGCTTAGCCAACTGCTACTGCTATTATGTATTATGGCCGTGATGCACTGCAAAGCCGTTCGGGCTAACGTACACGGCGAAGTAGCCGTATCTGCATTAATTTGGCTTATCTGTGCATAACCAGCAGCCGTACACTCATCGTTTTACACATGGGTGCATACCAAGCTGCCTGCGAACAAAGCGACCCCGCTCGCCGACGCCGATAACGCGCGCTCGTCGCTTTGCTTTGGCGCGTCAGGTACGGTATAAAAACGCGTTTTTCGTCGGCAGATAACAGCTTTGCTCGAGGCGGGGTGAGTGCGCAGTGCATCGAAATCTTCAAATTGGGTCTTCGTTCTACATCGTATATCAATTCCGGTATCGGAGGCATTGCATAGAACTGTTCCACACTTGCCGTTTTTTCAAGCGTTTGTTCTCTTTTCTCTAGTCATATTTTGTCTAGTTTCAATAAACGCGTATTGCGCAGATTGCACCTATTCAGTCGGAGCTGTGTGTGTTCTTGTCATATCTTTTTAAGGCATGGCCTTTGGCGGTCAGTAGTACTCAGTGCGACGCTCACTGCTGCTTGCCATAGTGCCCACACAGCGCCCAAATATACTTTCGCCGGGTGCCCGTTCTCGGGATGCGTTTCTTTCGCGAGCCCGTGGGGCAACAGGTCGTTACGTCCGGCAGCTCGGCAGCTTGCAGTGTTCGGCGTAGCGCGCGCGCGGTGCTATCTCTTGATAAGATCTGGGCGACTGTCTGCGCGACGATGACGTAGTGTGCGCTGGCTTCATAAGCCGGCAGCCGTATGTGTGCTGCTTCTTGACTTGTAACGTGTGCTGACGCCAGTCCATGCATCGACCACCGCGGTGGCTCAGTGGCTAAGGCGTTGCGCTGCTGAGCACGAGGTCGCGGGTTCGATTCCCGGCCGCGGCGGCCGCTTTTCTGATGGAGGCGAAAAGCAAAACCGCCCGTGTGTACGAGATTTCGGAGCACGATAAAGATCCCCAGGTGGTCAAAATTAATCCGGAGCCCTCCACTACGGCGCGCCGCATCGCCTGCGTTGCGTCGGCGCGTTAAACCCCACAATCAATCAATCAAGTCCATGCGTCGAATAAAGCAGTAAGCCACTGCTGCCGTGTCGTCGTGCTGTGTGTCGTGCTCCCAGCTCCGAGCACGGCGAGGAGGAGAGCAGCAAGGAGGTGGCCATGGACGCCACACAGGGTTCTGGGAAACGGCCCCACGACGCGGGGGACGACGCCGCTGCGGCCCAGCGGCTGCGGTGGTTGGAAAGTGACTGGAAAGTGGTTACGGTAAGAAAAAAGAAAGCCGTCAGTGTCTCCCAGCGATCAACTTCCCTGCCGCGCGAGTGGAAAACGGGTGATGGAGACGGCGGGCAACCGTCGATGAGTCAGGGGGGTACCGGAGTTCCATGCTCCTCACCCAATGGTGCTGTTCCTTTTTGACGCCACTACGTTCAGATCAAAATTACGCGGAGCCACCCTCAACGTAAGAGGTTTAGCCAACAGGCGTCGACAATACCAAGTGCGACGCCTCTTGCTCGAAAGATTTGGTGGCTCTGCAGGAAACAAAAATTGAAAGTGAGAGCGCGAAAGATAGCATTGTGCAAGTTTTTTGTGATAGGTTTGAAGTGTGCGTGAGTCACTCGGGAGGGAATTCCGCAGGCTGTTTATTGATGCGTAAGTCTGTTAACATGATAGTTTAATATGTGGTGTCGTGTTTATTGGGGCGCTTTGTAGTGTGTGATTTTTGGTTGGGAGACAGAGTTCAGAGCGATTTGTGTGTATGCCCCAACAGGGACTTCTTTGCTGAAGTGACAAAGTTTTTTGAATGTGAAAGAAGCATTATAGTAATGGGCGACTTTAATTGTGTATATCGTGCTTGTGACAGGGCCAATCCGAATGCACCAGCAGATGCAAGTGCGGAGTTCCTACAGGCGCGGATCGCTGAGCAGAGCCTACACGACGCAAACAGTATTCTGAGTGGTGCAGGGACCACGGCTTTCACACACTTTCAGGGGTCCAGCCATGCGCGTCTGGACCGCATATACGTGTCGTCCGAGCTTGTACCAGCATGCCATAATTATGATGTAGAACCACAGTCATTCAGCGACCATTATCTGGTTACGTTGTCGATGGGTTCTGAAAGAAAACAAAAGTGAAATTTTGAATTGGGAGCTGTGGAAACTGAATGCCGAACTGCTTCAGGATGGTTTATTTGTAGAGAGAGTGAGGGAATGTTTGATGCGCGACAATTATGACAAGGGCAGCGAAAATTGTTTCGAAGCGTGGGAACGTTTTAAGCGAACGTCAAGACGATAGCTATCGAACGCTCTAGTCAGGTCTGCCGGGAAGGGAGAAAGGAGGAAAAGGAGCTCCGAAACCTCTTGGCCGAGCTCACCAAGGAAGAAAATAAAATGCCCGGAAGCTTCACTTCGGACATCAAAAACGTCAAAATCGAAATCGAAACCAAGGATGCCGAGAAGAACAAAGGAGCGGCCATAAGGACTAATCGCCAACATAACAAGTGCACAGTCCAGAGGCAACGCCATCGCAGTGCTGCGACAAGAATTCCCCGCAACATCGCGAACAGATTACAGTGAGTGCATGGTTTGCTCAACATGCAAAGACTCGTTGATAGCTAGAAGGGTCCCTGCAATGAGCCAAACGCACGGTTACCGCTATGTTCCCAAACAAAGCCATGTGCCGGCTCTGAATCCCATTTACTACCATTTAATTCCTGTCCTCTAATCTACACAATAAAAACCGCTGAAAAAAAAAATTCTGCAAAAATTCAAAGCATCATCTACTAATGCGTAGCATTCTTATACCGCTTCTCTTGAGTGTGAGTTTTTACTGTCAAAGTTTTTGGTTTTTCTGAATCCGGTCCGACCAATTATCTTCATTTACGCTATTATAACGAGTCGAAGTGCAATATTCGTGAAATCTGCATTATTGTGGAAATGCAGGGTGTTATACGGAATATTTTCCGTAAATGCTTGATATTTTTGTTATCTTTTAATTTTTCAAAATTTCATTCCGCCAATTATCTCCATTTACGCTGTTATAACGACTACATTTGGAAGTTTCGGGAAATCTGGATTATTGTGGAAATATAGGGTTTCGAACGGTAGCCCTTTCCCATTAGCCATTTCCCGTTTTATATTTTTCTTATGTTTTGAGTGTTTCAAAATGTATTTGTGGCAATTTTCTAATTTATGCTAATTTAACGATTATAAGTCTAACTTCCGCAAAATCTGCATTATTGTTGAAATGCAGGTCCTTATAAAGTTTGCCATTTTCCGTATATTTTCATATTTTTGTTATTTTTTAGTTTTTCAAAACTTGATTCCAGCGATTACCTGCATCTACGCTGTTATAACGACGAAATTTGGAACTTTCGGGAAATCTGCATTATTCTGAAAACGCGGGGCTTCACAAGTGAGCCATTTCCCGTAATTTTTTTCCTTTTTTTATTTAATGTTTCAAAATTTCTTTGTACCAATTATTAAGTTGCGGTAATATAACAATTATAGGTCTAAATTCTTCAAAATATGCATTATTGTGTAATGCCATGCGTTGTGCGTTTTAACATTTTCCGTATTTTTTAAATATTTTCTTATGTTTAGTTTTTCAAAATTTCGTTCAACCAATTATCTCCATTTAAGTTATTATAACGGTTACCCTTGGGCCTTTCCCGAAATCTGCATTGTTGTGGAAATGCAGGGCGTTACACGGTTCGCCAGTTTTCGTAATTATTTTATATTTTGCCCATTTTTGTCTATTTTCAAAATTTCTTTCGACCAATTGTCTCCATTTACGCTATTATAACGATTACAGGTGAAACTTTCGCGATATCTGCATTGTGGAAATGCCATGCGTTATACGATTGTCATTTTTCCGTAATTGTGTTATATTTTTCTCATTTCTGTACTTTTTCAATATCTTGTTCGACCCATTATCTCCATTTCCGTTATTACAACGATTACATTTGGGACTTTCCCGCAATCTGCATTCTTGATGAAATTCAAGGCGTTACACGTTTCGCCGTTTCCCGCATTTTTTGTATTTTTCTTATTTTTAGTTTTTCAAAATTTCCTGCGACCAGTTATCTATATTTACGCTATTATAGCAACTACGGGTGAAACTTCTGCGATATCTGAATTTTTGTGCCAATTCATTGCGTTACCCGGTCCTGGCTGGGGGGGTACTCGGCAAAGAATGCTAGGCATTATAAATTTCGAGGACAAATCCCGCACCAACAAAGCTATCGCAGATCGCGAAGCTATCTTTCCCCGTAGAAGAACGAGTAATGCTATGCGACTCCCGTTTATGCCCATTATGCGCTTAACGCGTGGAAACGGCCAGTACGGGATCAAAGGCCAAGTCATGAATGTCGTGCGACCTTTCTTTTATGAAACTTGACAAAAATCGGGTACCGCGAGCTACAGTACTACTGCAGCACTTTCTGTCTCTGCAGTTTAAATACCCACTGCAGAATTTTATAGTGACGCGTCTAAAACCTCCAGTATGGTGTCGTGCGCTGCTCATGGTCCGGATTTCAGTGCAGCCAGAACCATGAGCGTCCACACAACAATTTTTTCAGCAGAAGCATATGGAATTTTACTGATTGTACGACACATACTTGAAAATCATATTCCAAAGTCTATCATCTACACAGATTCCTTGAGTGTTGTTCGCGCACTGTCATCGCATCAACCCCCCAAAAACCACATAGTTAATCTTGTATTCAACAGTATCATGTCCGTGTATGCACAAAAGCATCAGCTGCTCCTCTGCTGGGTCCCAGGACACGCTGGGATCGCTGGAAACGAGTTGGCAGACGAGAGGGCAGATGCTGCTGCACTCAGGAACACTGTAGACATAACAACCGTACCATATACAGACCCTCAAGCCACACATAAGACAAACACTTGCGTAGAACATGGCAAACACAACTGGAGTGAACAGACAGACACAAGTTACACGCTATAAAACCACGCTTGGGACCATACACCACTGACAACACGCAACAGACACACGAAGTCGCCTTGGGTAGGCTGCGGATAGGGCACACCCATGCAACTCACTCGTATCTGCTGACGGGATCTTCTAGACCCCAGGGCAGCAAGTGCGGAGAGGCCCTATCCGTAGTGCACATACTAATCACATGCAAGGCACTTCACACACACGACATAAACACTTCAGAGAACTCTACAGACAACATATTCCCCTACATCCATCGTTTTTCCTAGGTGATGATGCCATTGTTTCCGTGAAACGTGTGTTTGAGTATTTGTCCGACGTCAAGTTTTTAAACCTCATTTCCTATCACGCATCTTGAAATTTGGCCCTATACACCAGCCATGCTCATTGTTGTTTTGTGACTTTACTTTTGTTTTTGCTGATTTTACTTAGTATTTAAGGTTCACCCCTATCATCGATTATTGTTTTGGCGCTCTGTGCCCCAGTTGGCCTTGCGCCATAAACATCCAATGATCATCATCATCATCAAGTCATGAATGTCCCGATAGACGTACAGAAAACGGCGCAGTGCCTTCCCCGTGACATAGCCGGCGACGGAGGCATGGATGTGCATATAATGCGGAAGTTGATGAGTAAGCCCTCGTACAAGTCCAGACTTGTCAAGAAACGGAACTCCGTCCCTGGTTGAAATATTTGGAAAACTCACCTCTGTACAATTTTCTAAACATCAAAATACACTGGAACCGCCTCAGTGACGTCAAAGATGACGATGTATCTTGCAAAGATGATGAGATAGAACCAGCGCCAGAAATTGCAGATCTTGTAGATTCCGTACAAGTGGCCACTACGCTGAATACGATTACCCATTCAATGATATGCGATGATGCTGCAGCGGCAATAGGACAAGTCTCAGCCACGCGCGACATTTGCACAGAAGGCGAAGCAACAGGTTTAGCTGAGGGAACCAACCCACCGCCTCGACATAGCTCCCGTTGAAGGCCAAGCACACATATCGCTTTTCTTTGACGAGTACGCGGAAGAACTGTCGTACCCGCAAATTTACCACGGTACGCGCCGCAAAATTACGGGACTGCACCCGACCCCGTTTACGAAAGCGAGCAGCGAGATCTGCAGAACCGACCGCCGCGCAGTGCACCCCGAGCATGTTGCCATGAGGTGAAGTGAAAACAGAAGACGACGACAACCAAGACGCGCGGTGCGGGGTGCATTCCAAACACTCCGAGAGCACCATCATCATCATCGTCTTGCGGGGTCACTCGCCGCACACTCACTGGCCCGGCCAGTCGCGAGGCGCCAACGCCGATAACCGAAATATAAGTGAGCCCGAGAAAGGAACGCCGAATGAGAAGGGAGTCGGAGGGTGGAGCGTGAACGGGACCCGTGCTGTGCCCCAAGATGTCCCCCACAACTGCAACCACCAGGAGGTCTTCTCGGCAGGGAAGTCAGGCCGTCGGACAACGGTAGAGGACCGCAACGCCCCAAGAGAGCTGCGGTCGCCACGATTGTGCAACGTGAGCTTGGTGCACGCTCTACCACTGCCGCCACGACACGCCACGGGGACCTTTGAACACCGAAACACCACGATTGCGCCTATGGGACGTGAGATATATCACTGTAAAAAAATCCGTTTTGTTACGGACAAAGCCTATGTAAAAACGGAAAATGCTCCCGTATTTGAGAAAACGTAGGGAGTGTCCATGAAAAAACGTAGTTTCCTTATTTTAAAAAACCAAGGGAGTTTCCATAATTCGATAAAAGGAGTGAGGAAAGCAAAATTGAATCTGGTTTAACCGAGATAAGATGTTAGCAGAACGTAATTGCGCCACCTGCAGTCGTTATGGAGACCTCCTAAATGTATTTTCACGTAGCGAAAAACGACCCAGTTTTCTTGAAAACAAAAGAAGTTTATTGCAGCGAGTTTGTGCTCCCTAACAACTCAACGAATACACAGGTTATAACGAGTTCGTCTGCTTCAAAATATCACATTGTGAGATTTTCTTAATTTTGCAACTTTTGCATATAAGGCACCTGTTTGCAACCTATGTATACACTTGTTTAGAATGTCGACAAGTGCAACTACAGTTTTAACAGCAGAGCTGTTTAGACCGACACAAATCCGTCCGACGGATACAGAAAACCCCGAACACACGTGAGCGCGGGACTCGCGGTGACCGCCCGCGACCCCAGCGCGAGGCGCCGGGCATGTCCTCCGCGCAGTCGCTTTAGAGAGAGAGAGAGAGAGAGAGAGAGAGAGAGAGATATGATAGAGAGAGAGAGGAGATAGAGGAGAGAAGAGAGGAGAGATAGCGAAGTTAGCGAAACATCATTGTCGGGGGGTAGGGAGAAAAAGAGTTAGGAGCTCTGGGCGGGATCCGGGCCTCCTGGTTCTTCGAGCTGGCAGCTCTGCAACGCGAACTCCCACTGCTCAAAAGTAGGGGATCTGGGTGGTGGAGGGTTGGTGGGGCACGTCCAGACGAGATGAGCTGTGGTGTTAGGCTCATCGCATTGGGGGCAGTTAAGTGGGTAGTAAGTAGGGGATATGTGGTGGAGATGGAGGTGATTGTAATAAGTGTTGGTTTGAAGTCGGCGCCAAATGCGGGCGTCAGCGGTAGAAAGGGAAGGTTGGGGAGGAGAATAGGTGCGTCGGGTTGCTCTGTAGTGGTAAGTGTTGGTTTGAAGTCGGCGCCAAATGCGGGCGTCAGCGGTAGAAAGGGAAGGGTGGGGAGGAGAATAGGTGCGTCGGGTTGCTCTGTAGTGGTAGAGGATGTCATTGTAGGTTTGGGAGAGGGGCGTAAGGGAGTTTGTAATACTGGCTGCATTGTTGACCTCTTCTGGGAATGGCCGGTGAAGGAGAGCCAAAAGCAAAATACCGAGCGAACGTGAGCGGGTGCCTCGTGGCGACCGCGCGGCGTCGTCCAGGCTTCCGCGTGGGCATGAGGAGCTCCCGCCTTCATCGTCGTCGTCGTGCAGTGACCGGCGCGCCGCCGGGTAATCAGCGCAGATGACATTCACGATGAATCTGTGAAATGGCCACTGGACCAGCTGACGAAGAAGTGGATGTCTACCGAGTCGAGGACGTGCTGTAAGAGGATTTGCCCTGCGCGGCTGTGCCGTGGGAAGACGACGACGAAAGGGATGACGACGATTGCTTCTGTGTAAAACACTGTAGATACTTTAATGGTGTTTGCTTTATAGCGTCGGCAAAAACGGCTGCGCACTTTTGGGGTTTGTGACAGGGTGGGGAGAAGCTAGGTCGACCCCCATATTTGCTGCTTGTCCGGCTTTGCACCACTAGGGCAAGCTGCGGCAATTTTTATTGATTCTTTCGCGTTACCCGACTCGTATATTGTAACATAATGCACATTGCTTCAGTTAGTGCCTTCATAAATTTATTACCTATCCCCCGAATGATCTATCTGCACTAAGTGGTCCATGTGAGGGGCGGATGTGTGAAAAGATCCCATGCCACCTGGGAACATTTTTAACCTGGGAACATTTTAATATTGCGATGGTTCTGCCTCTGCTGGAAGCTCGGTTCGCCAATCGACAAATGGCGCCACGCGGCCGAGTTAAAAATAACCCTAAAAATAAGTACGGATGTCCTCCAAGAAAAGTCACGTAAAAATACTCATCGTGGCGCCAAAAAAAAAATCTTTAACTAATTGACCAATCCTTAACCAATCTTTATCCCAGACACAAAACGCCCAACTAAGAGAAAAGGGAGAAAAAGAGAAGAAGAAATGATAAGACTCATGCAGCCACTGCTCATGAGCCGAATAATACAGGCCCCTCGATACCACAAATTTATCCATACCAAAGAAAGTGATAGCAACACTATCACCAGGACAGGACATGTGGTAGTACTCTACCTCGCACTTTTGACCGTAAGACAAACTAACCACGGCTGGATCACATGGCAAACAGAACGAATATGCATAGACGGGTCACGAAGTAGGGAAAGGCCATTTACTCGATGGAGTGATAAAATAACAATATTCGAGCAAAGAATGGACTCAGGCTGCGCATGACCGGAGCGGGTCAAGGTCAATTAGAGATGACCTCACCCTGCAGTCATCATAAATAGGATGTTTGTAATAATTACGATGAATATGTCTAATTTAGAGCAATCATTTTAGAGCAAACGCATTTAGAGCAATCAGAGAAACCACTCTCCCAGCACCACGAGAGCGGATAGAAAAACAAAATCTGGGAGTCATCGTATAGAAGATGGGCATTATCCTCCCCCCCCCTCACCGTTTAAAAAGAAACTCCTGCACGCCATAATACACCTGACACCAATACAGCGACTACGGGTTAAAATTCTCCTGTACCAAAACTTTGGCTCCAATCGTATACAGGAAGAGGCGATATGGCAGGGCCAAGTTCATTCGGGGAAGGTTCCAAAATCATCAGGCCACAGTATGCACGGACTCCGGGATGTACAAAAGCACGAAGCTGCAATTGTTGTTGTCCTACTCTGGAAATCTTTGTGACTGCAGGACCCTTCAACATAGAGGAAGAAAGACGCGGAAGTTGGACCCATTCTCTTGGTATTCCGAGTAGCGGAAGTATCGAATGGAAACGTAATATCATAATAGAATCTCGAAGGACATCATACTGTTTTCTACATGCAGAGTACCTAAGCGCTTCGGTAAGATATTCCAATCCACAATGCAAAAAGTTAACAACCTCACCTGGAAACCCGGACAGAAGGGTCTGGAAGAGAACGACGCACCAGCTAAGAGGCACACAAACTTACCTACGTGCTCCTACTGACCACGGCTATGACACTGCCCTCCTCGAACAATGTTAAGAACGAATCCCCATCCTATGCCTATAAAAACGATCTCTCCCCCTTGCCACAACCATCTGCAACGCCAATGCTTTCTTTCTAAATCTGAAGCCGGAGCAAAGCGTACACGTCTGCCTGATACTAAAGGTTTACGAAGATCCCCTTATGAACATTCAGGAAGGCGATGTGACGCTTTTGTTTTACTATGAAGGCGTTGTGGCTATCAGTTCAGTAGTGAGAAGCGATAGCGTCACTTCGTCGTCGAGGGAAAGTTTTGAAACGCAGCTGGTGCACTCACCTTGTGTATTATCCAAATGCTGAACAGCAGCTGACAGAGTGACACTAGGACCTCGTTTACATGGCTACGACAGAAGCACATACCCGCCGCACCATGATCACAACTAGAGGATCTTTCGTTTGGGGTTGCCGGTGACCCGTCGTTTGCTCGACACGACATCCGATTTTCTTGCCTTCTTGTGGGAAGGGCGCTTTTCATAACGTTTCTTAGTCCCAGAGATTGGCCGTCTGATTACTGAGGGCTTTGCCAGCGGCCACCAAATGCCAGCCATTTTTTCGTTGGGCTTGGTGGGTTGGCAGGTATACGCATCCGCCATCAGCTGCGACTGAATACGACTCATTCAGGAGCAACAACGAACAACGCCAAGACTGGGCAAGAGAGAGAGATTTCTTTATTTGGCGGTGATAATTAACCTCCTCTCGCGGACGCTTCAGAGCACGGTTGATAACCACGGATGCTCCTGACAGCCATCGCCAGGGAAAATTACACTGAGCCTAGTAACGCACTCGGCGTTAGAAATGGTGTGTGTGTCTTTAATTAACCCCGAGCAAGGGTGCATTTCAATGGGTCGTAAGAGGCCGTGTTGTTCAACTCGCTTCCCGGATACACGCAGCTGTCATTCAACCGACAGAAGACAACGCCAGCGAGCACGGGTTCCCGACCGTCGTCCGGTGGCACGAAGACAACAGACATTCCTGTGCGTTGATCTGGTCTTTGGCAGGGTTGCAATAAACAATTCTCTCTCTCTCTCGCAAATCTCTCTCTCACTCAATCGCCTCTCTCTCCTCCTCATCGTCTCTCGCATCTCTCTCTCCTCCTCTCTCTCAATTCTCTCTCTCTCTCTCTCTCTCTTCTCTCTCTGTCTCCTCTCTCTCTCCTCTCCGTCTATCTGGTCAAGTTTGCGAAGTGTTGCCTGTTTCGAGCCTTCCCCTGATCAGTCCCTTCAGAGAAAACCCTAATCACGTATTTTTCCTTTTCGGCATCTAGCCGGGGTGTCTCCACTATTTGCTATTTCTCCCAACGTTGCTGGTGACGAAATTTGCACACCAAATACGTTTAGTTCCTGCGAAGTTACGCTAAGCTTCCGGTAAATCCCTCGTAGGTTATGTGTCGCTTGAATGGCCTCAGCACATGCTTTATTGTCCTCCTCTTCATCTCCTCCATCATTAGCATCCCAGTTCCTACTCGAAGACGCATCCGCGTGCATGCTAAGAAGGAGAAGAAGAAGAAGGCTTTCTTCGTCGAAGTCATGGAAAGCGCGTTCCCAGTTTTCCGCGGTGGTCGACCGAACAAGAAGAGCGTCTTCCTGGCCTCGCTGTTCGTGGTTGCCATCGCCGCAGGTACGGCGGTCATCGCCGCCCTGGTGATCATCGCCATCTTCCGCGACATCAGTATCACCCGCACCAAGAGGCAGTTGCGTACGGTCGAACCGATCGATGACAAAGGTGCGTGATCACTGTGGGCCTTCTCACTTAAACTCTCGTATTAGCAAATATGACAGCATCGTCCCACCACATCCTTTCCTTTACACATACTGTTCGGTAGCTTACAGTCAAAAGTGCCAACGTGTGTTGAACATTAGTAGGAGAGGAAGATAGGAAAATCAAGGCCTTGTGATACTCTTGCTATGCGTGCTGGACATGCGATTTCCTTGCCTTATTCGCGTAGAGCTAAGTTATACAAAAATAGTTCCGACAAGTACAGAAAATATTTAATAATATAAGTATATTTATTATTACAGCCATTCGGGGTCAGCCTAATGTGTCATTTTCACTGTAAAAACAGTTCATGGAAGCTAGTGTTTGCTGCACGTTAACAACCCTTAAAACAATCAAGTTGCATTTTTCCCTGGGAAAAACAATACAAAAAAACAATGCGAAAAAATGCTTTCTTTAGCTTACTTATGGGAGGTTTACAGCCAATCAAAAGTAAACAGGGGTGAGCAACCAACAGTTATTTGAGAGCCGTTGAATAAGGATAAAAGCATAAGCCTGCAACCTTTTCACCAGTACATATCAGTACGTGCAACGAAAAGAGGGCCGCATGTTTATAACGAGGGATTAGGTAAAAACGAGCGCACAACCGATCATAGCACAATCCACTTCAGGAGCAGTCGGCGCAGGCCATACGACGAGCCCTCCATCGGTGTAAAAGTGGTAAAGCACTTCATTGGGGAGCGTGTGCGCTGCTGTTATGACTCCTTGGGCCAAAATCAACATGCACGGACCACTATATAGAAGTAACTCAAATCATTGGTCTGAAGTCGAAGTGGCTGCGGCCGCGAACGAGGGCACATGTACATTATTGCAGCATAACACCACCAAAACCCCTAGGCACTTGACAGGACATAGCATGTAGCTCACATCGTTCCGTATTTGAGAGGAAGCAGGATTTCTAACTATTGAGGGGTCTCTCGCAGTTCTTCATACGTGACACCAACTCGGAATAGTTTTGAAGGGCATGTAAGTCACGCCGCCTCTTCTGTACTCAGAATGCCGCAGATAGAGGCACGTGTATTTGCAGAGGTGCAAAGTTTTCGCTTAAAGCATAAACAAATGAACTGGTACTTCAACGTAAAGACAAAGCCCAAATATTTACTATGAAATATTACAAATGCTGTAGAACTCAGTCAGTCAGTAGTAGTAGTAGTAGTAGTAGTAATAGTAGTAGTAGGGTCACTTTATTTTACATTGGGTTCAGGGTAGGGGGTGGCGGAGGCCCGAAGGCTCTGTCCGTGACGGTTTCTTGCATTGCGATGTCAGAGCTCCCCAGAGCCTGCTCCCAGTGAGAAGGGGAGGGGAAAGGGGGAAAGGCGTCGCGCGGACACTCACAGAGCGAGTGGAAGAGTGTCCAGCGCACCACATGAGGGGCAGTGAGGGGAGGTGAATTGGTGTGGGTGAGTGTGCACAAGGAGAGTACGGTGTGGGAAAGTGTGGGTTTGTAAGAGCCGCCACATGTGCGCTGCCGGCGGAGTAAGTGAAGGGTGCGGGGGAGGTAGGTTCCTGCGGAGGAGGCGGTAATGTTGAGTTATGTCCCTGTACGTAAGTAGGTACGCGTGGGACATTTCGGGTATGCCTGTGTAGGCGTAAAAGAAACGGGAGCCAGGGATATCAAAGCTCGGGCGTGTTGGTGTGCCGTCTCATTACAACCTACGCCGGTGTGGGCCGGAGTCCACAGCAGCGTCACCTGCTGTACAACCTGCCCACCCCGGGCAGGGGGATGCTGAAGAATAATTTTGAGGGCAGCTGTGGAAATGACGCCCTTTGTGTAATTTCGTATGGCAGTTTGGGAGTCAGATAAAATGATCTGGGGGGTAGGTAACTGAGTTAGGGCAAGGGCAATGGCTGCCTCTTCCGCAGTTACCGAGGAGGTGGTGGTGACTGTAGCTGAAACCTGAGGGATTGTTGGAGAAGCGCCTACTACAGCGAGTGCGAAGGCAGGACCGGTGGGGTAGGCCGCTGCGTCTACGTAGAGAGTATGCTCAGAGGGAGGGTAGCGGGAGAGGTGTGCTTGGGCTCGTGCTAGACGGCGTCCGCGGTGGTAGGCTGGATGCATATTTCTCGGGATCGGCTTAATTAATGTGGAGATGCCCGCGGAGAAGCCGGGGGATGTGAGCTGGAGGATCTAGAAGAAGCGGGGCGTTGGCATGAGTTCGATCGAGGATCTGCCGACCAGCCGGGGTCTGGGAAAGGCGCGTGAGCTGGGCCAGGCGGTGGGCTTCGATTAGTTCGTCTATGCTATTATGTATACCAAGGGCGAGGAGTCGCTGGGTGGGTGCATGTGGGGGCAGTAGCAGCATGGAGCAATAGGCTCTCCGAAGTAAGGCATCGAGGGAGGTACGTTGAGAGGGGGTGAGCTGTGCGTACGGGAGGTAATAGAAAAAACGGCTCACCAGGAAGCACTGCACAATTCGCAGCCGTTCTAATTCCGTTAGCCCATGTTTCCTAGACGCGATACGCTTAATGAGACCAATAGTCTGGATGGTGTGAGTCCGCAAGAGATGTATAGTGTCTGTGCTGCTCCTGTTGGCTTGGAGATGCATGCCGAGAAGGCGAAGCTGGGAGACCCGGGGGATTGGTTGTCCGTCCAGCATAACCTGAATGGTGGTCAGGGGAGTGGGTCTAATTCTAGCTGGATGAAGGAGTAGGAGTGCTGATTTAGTGGCCGAGCAAGTCAAGCCTGCTTCTGCAGCAAGACGGGAGACTGTGGCAGCCCCTGCTGAGAGTGTGGCCTCTATGTGGGCGACGCCGCCTTGTGTGACCCAAAGTGTAATGTCGTCCGCATATATGGTCGAGTGGAGGGACGGTATATTTTCTAGAGCATTCGCGAGAGGGAGCATGGCGAGATTGAATAGTAGAGGCGAAATAACGGCCCCTTGGGGGGTGCCTCTGTTGGGCATGTCGAAAATGTTTGATTTGACGGTGCCCAGTCGGAGAGTGGCGGTGCGATCAGTGAGGAAACTGCGTATGTAGGTGTATGTCAGATCGCCTAGGTGTAGTGTGTTGATGGAGCTAAGAATGGCGGAGTGCCCTACCTGATCAAATGCCTTATGGAGATCTCAGGCGAGGATTGCCGCATAGTCTCTGGTGGAAGGGGGGGGGGGGGGGGGTTGTAGAATATCATGGTGGATTCGCAGAAGGGCGTCCTGCGTGGACAGTCCGGGGTGGAAGCCTATGAGGTTGGGGGGAAAGAGGGAATGTTCTTCAAGGTGTGCGGATAGCCGAGTATAAATGACGTGTTCGAATCTAGCTCACCTCCTGTCTCAGAACTCAGTCAGCCTCTTGAATCTAAATGACAAAAAAGTGACGCCAAAGCTGGTTTGATTCAATTTGATACAAATTGAATCAAATTAGCTTGATTCAAATTGAATCAAACCAAACGAAATGATTCAGGAATTTGATTCAAATGATTCAACAGCATACTATGATAGACAAATGGCAATGATCAATGCTGCCTTAGAAACACGTCATGCTGAAAGACGTGTACTTGAAAAATAAGTTATACAAATTAAGTAATCATTTTTAAGTCGGCAGCCGGTTGTCCTGAAACTAATATCGAAGAGTACAAGCAACGCGAAAGTAAAGATCACACCCGCCCGGTTGTCACAGCCTTTAATAAAAAAAATAAATTCCTAGAAAATAAAGTTCATGTGCAAGCAGGCAGAGATGCAAGGGATTATGTTATGGAAAGTCATTATTTCTACTAAATTCTGTCTTTTCTCTCATTTTTCTCAATAGCTGTCCATCCGGATAAAAATTTTTATAGTGAGCTGGGCTTCATCTGATTGCCATGTACTGCAAGGTGTGCTGACTACCTATCTCTTTTCAGAACTGCCAACAACATTGACTGTTCGGCGGATCAAGGCCAAGGCTACGCTGCCCGCCGCGCGTACGCAACCACCGAAGTCACGTGACCACTACAGAAGAAGAAACTTTCCGGGAAAACAGCAAACTCCACCCAACACCAGTGCGGCACTAACTTTGCCGAGCCCTGCTGAACTAACAACTTCCTCCGACACGACGCAGACTTCCCGTATGATCGCACAAAACGACATTAACTACACAAACTTCACTGTAGTAACCTGGGACACCGAATTCCGCAACAAATCTCCCTCAAACAACCTGAAGTCGTCGGCATCTATGTCTACGCATGCAAAAGCGAAGGACACGCGCTCGAAAGCCTCCAGTAACTAATTTCCTGAATACGGCGTCGAGTCGAGGCAACAGCAACATCACAAGCGACCGGACGCCTGGAGAAAATACAACCGACCCATACGTAACGGCCACGCATATTGACGGCTCGTTGGACATTGAAGTTTCGGGAAATACAATTACAGACACTCCCCACGAGGGAGCGAAGCCAAATCACACACGAAAGGCGAAGGGCCTACGCACAGTTCGACCGGTCTACGTGGGAGGCAGAGAATCAAATTCAACCTCGAATATCGAGCTGAATTCCTCGTCTTCCTTGGACGGTTCTGCCTCGACATCGACAGAAGAATGTCCCACCTCACCGATGGCTCCAGGGCAGCCCTATTCGAAACGGCCTCCAGTGGCGAGTGCGAGCACCGAGAGGGCAGAAACTCACATATTTGTGGGACCTGGGCAGTGGAGCGACCTTGCGAAGGAGGACGACACCCGCACTCACGGTCACTTTCCGATTCCTAACCCGGACTTGGACGACACAACGACAGAGTCACTGGGCTTAACGCCAGATTATAATAACTGACTTTGTCCAAAGAACAGTATGTGTTTATTATGCCTGTAGGAGCGCATCATGTATTGTTTTGAAGTTAGATAGTATTTATTATTTTCTAAGCTCGTATGTCTGCCAAACTTGGGTTTCGTCTCTTTTTTAAACCCCCTTCCCCCCACACCACTGTATTTATTTCACAACTTTACAATAAAGTGGTTTAGGCATTTGCCTTTAAATGCATCTTTGCAATGACGTAATGCCCGACTACTTTTTTCTCATCCCCCTCGCTCCCTCCCTTCACCTATTCACTCTTCTCTTGCGCTATCCTCTTTTCCTATACGCTCCGAAAGAGGAAGTTGAATATTGGTAAACACAAAACGAAATAACATTCGCGTGATTGAGGGGGAGGAGGAATAAAGTTTTACTGAACAGCAAGTTGCTGGTGTCAGGGCCCCCGCCCGGTGAGAGGAGTCTTAGTCCAGGACCCCTTCGAGTCTACCGGCCTTCTTCGCTCTCTCCACGAACGTTTGCTGGTCGGAGAGGTCAGAACTGGTCAGCATCTCCACCCACTGCTGAAAGGAGGGATTGGGATTTGGTGTAAGTTCGGCGTGGAGGTTTCGGGCAGTATTTACAGTTGGCAGTGTGTTCTGTCGGGCACATGGCGTGAAGTAGGCTGTTGTGAGGATGTGTGTTTGTTTGGAGCCTTCGTGGCGTGGTGGCGTCTTTTTTGGCTAGACGGTGGCCCGCCGCGGATAATTGGAGAAGGAATTTTTTTGTCCAAGAAAAACGACAAAAATATTCCTTGGACCATAACATTTTATCAAGGCTGGAGCGCCGACGCTAACGAACGCGCGACGCACGACAGTCACGTACGCAAGATGAATGGTGTGAGACCACAGTGAGTTGCGCCCGTCACCGTTGGAGAATACCAATCCACTTGGACGTGAACACATCCTTTGGAAGCGCCTTCTTTCTTGTAGTGCATTGTGTAGATGTCCCCCCAAGGAACGACGCCCTCATGGGACCCCGGTGGGAAGAATTTTTACAATGCGTGCTATTAGAACTCGTTCCGTCGCAAAGGTGTTTGGACGACGTTAACTAGTGACATCTGTTTAGAATAGTTAAACTGAATACATTTTGGGAGGTTATGGGGCGATGCGTGTTTGTGCTCACGTGCCGATTCTGGATGAGGACGTGACCCCAAAATCAGTACTCCCAGCGTAGTCAAACTAAGTGTGCATAACTGTTTTATACCCCAGCTACACTAGGGTCCGAATGTCATTTGAACCAAATGTCATTCGACTCAAATGGGGTGCTTCGAATGCCATTGAGAATCCGCCGTGCTACACTACAATGTCAGTGGCATTCGCAGTGCTGCATGGCGCTGCTGCTGTCGAGTTCTGTTTTTACACAATAATGCAAGAATCAAATTTAGCGGCAGTCTTTCGTATTAAAATGATATGAATTCCAATAACGTAAACTTTGACACGGTTTTTGCTTACCGTATTTACCCGATTCTAACGCGCCCCCGATTCTAACGCGCACCCGATTTTCCTGGCAAAAAAAACGAAAAAACTTGCACCTCCGATTGTAACGCGCAATGGACTTTGTGACCCAGACAAACGAATGCGAGAGAAAGGGGCGATTTATTTCCCGAAGTAATCTCGCTCATTTCACTCCTCGTCGCTCTCCGCTGACCACAACATCTCGGCCTCGGTGCCTTCAAGCGCATTCGCGATGCCCCACTTCTGAACGAACGTTCAACCATGGTCGATGGGATCGTGGCCCGCGCCTCGCACGCCCATCCCGAGAGCTTCTCCAGAGGTGCACGCTTCAGCCGACCGCTAGTTTTGAACGCGTGGGAGCTGCTGCTGCCATTGCTGTTATCAAGCGCGCAAGTGAAACGATTTGACGATTTGTGTGAACGCCTATAGAAAAGCCTAGGCGCCTAGGCTCGCTGCGTCCGAAAAATCGTTGCTAAAAGCTTTGGCGCCATCTTGAGACGGTGATGGCGATGGGTGGGACGAAATTTCCGCTGTTTCGGCAGTTTCGGTTTTGTATCCGATTCTAACGCGCATGCAATTTTTCGGCCTATTTTTTCGGAAAAAAAGTGCGCGTTAGAATCGGGTAAATACGGTAATTCTGAATCCCAATCGAGGTTTTTTGTGCTGTCTGGCCACAATGGTTCGTTGCTTGCTCACACTGGTGCTAAGAGTACGGAATTATTACATCTTGATATCACGATTTAAGTGAACGAGAAGTAAACAAAGTCCCACAATTAAGAATATTTTCCTCGTTTTAAGTACGCCAGTAATGTATTTGTTTATGCTGACTTGGAACGCTGTGCCGCGAGAGTGCTATAAAATGGCATTTGAAATCCCAAATGTCTCCCTCGGCTGCTCATTTGGCTCGAATGTCATTTGAGCCGAATGGCATTTCAAAACCTAGTGTAGCAGCACAACTTGGCATTTGAGTCAAAGGACATTTGGTTCAAATGACATTCGGACGCTAGGGTAGCAGGGGTATTAAATGCAGTCAAATCTGGGTATAACGAATCACGCGTGACCACCGAAACCGTTCGTTAGTTTGAAATATCAGGACAGGCAAACTCTCAACTAAAATGTTGCGCTCACTTCAGAGCTGCTTTAGTTGAAGAAATCAGTCTTTTTTTTTCTCTCGCGTGCAGCACGCACGACCAATTAGGAATGCCTCTATACGTATCCCACCCTCACAAATACCTCATCGGGTACGTCATTGGACCGAGCAATGAAAGTGCGGAATTTCTTCGCGTGCACTAAACCATCAATGTTTGACACGATCTCATCGTCTGTGTTCGGTAAACCACCGTAGTCTTCCTTCGCGTCGTCATCGTCACTAAAGATGGTGACTGCTCTCGCTTCATCCTTGCTTTGTGGCTAGCTGGATTCATCTTTAGAGCTCGTAAGAATTTCGCAGCAAAATCACCCGCAGCAAAGAAATACCTGCCCGCACACGTGATTAGCCTGAAGAACGACTGACATGGCCCCGTCGCCAAACACAACGAGGGAGAAAAGAGGCAAACGCGGCTAGGCCTGTTAGGCTACTGCGCATTAAACCACAGCTTTGTGGTGGAGCTAGCCTGTTGGATCTCGGCATGGCGATGATGATAGCCACTAACCTTAGGGAATACACATAGAAACGGCGGTTTCTGTTTCACGCGAGAGTTGCGACGCTGTTGCTTTCAGCCCAATTTCGTAATACCGATTATCCTCGAGTATAATGGAGAAACAATTTACGTGCGCTATTCCGAAATACGCGCTGTATTGAAATTCGTAGTGCTGAAATAATTTTGCATTGAAAATATAGGTAATATGGCGAGGAATACTTAAAAGATTCGTAAATGTTAAGAAATTCGTTATTGTGGGGTTCGTAGTAACGAGATTTGACTGTACAGACCATCTTCTGTGCGGAAGGCTTCTTTGTGTCACCTGGATTTCATGGTTTTATTCACATCCACGCCAAATGTGATTGGTCTTTGCCTGATGAATTAAGTGTAAGAGTGCTTATGAGGTACCCTGTGTATCTATAGTGCACCAAAATTTATTTTTCAGTGACTCACAAGACAGCGAATGACGTCTCGCCCTTAATAGCTAACAGTCAGAAACGTCAATGAGGAGGAAGGGGTTAATCTCTCTTAACAGCAGAGCTGATTAAGCTCTTGGTTTTCTGCTGTTTATACGCTGAAAAAATACCAAGAAAATGCCGGGCGCGCGTACCCACGTGGGGGACTGGTCAGGAATCTCGCGTAAGGAGGCCTAATGTGCCCGCTACACAAAACTGTAAATTAGAAACTTAATCATATGAATGAAGAAAGCGCACATAATCACAATCTAGGCTTTTTAAATCAATAAATCATTTAAATCAATTAAATACGCATCCAGGCTTGAGCGCGGGCTTGCGGCACGTGGAGGCCTCGTAAAAAGCAAAAGAAAGAATGCCAAGCACACGTGCCATTCAGGCGTTCGAGCAAACAGCATGGCCGACGAACGTCTTTCGCCTGCTCCTGACGTCACTCATTCGCCGTTGCTGGAGGCAGCCACATATCGCTCACAAATCTCGGAACAGAGGCGGCGGCGGCGGCGGCAGAACTCTCCCCGACTCTGTGCCACCCACATGGGGAACGGGGCGACAAAAGAAGATCCGGACGCGCAAGAAGATTCAGGTTGTCAGGAAGCGCGCCGTGCTGCCAGGCGAGCATGCAATCGCCAGAGAAGAACAAACAGAAGTGGTGCAGGTCTTCAACGGCGAGGGAGAGCTCGACGAAGACTGACGTGGCGGGACGATGAAGTATACGAAGACTGAAATGGGCACTGTACAAATAAAGCACTTATATGTTTTACGTTGTGTTAGATTTGCTCTTCTGCTGACGAGCGCCATATATACACACAGGGTAAATGGTTTTTAGGGACTCAAATGGTGCTCGTCAAGTTTAGCTCAGTGATAATAACACAGCTCTGCTGTGACATCAGGGTTGCACCAGTGTGCAAGCTGCCTTTGATGTTTTGCGTGACAAGAATTTTTAAATGGCAGTAAAGAGCAAAAATGGAGTGAAGTTGGCAGAATTTCCTTGCATTTTCTTGTGTTCTTAGGGTTTGTGTTTTCTGGGTTGAGTGGTGGTAGTCAGCACCGCTTCGACAACTTGGTGGAGCTGCATGCCTTCTCCTTAGCTCCCTGAGACCGTGAATCCAGCGTATACGCTTTGCCAAGAGCAGCGCATATGCAGCGCAGGGTATGTATAGTGTGTATAACGGTGACACAAGGCCACGAGAACGGAGGCCTGAGCTTTGCGTGCAGTTTATGATAGTTGTGAACGAGGGGCTCGTTGAATAAACATAATAAGGTAAGCCAACAGTTAAGAACGCCAGTGAGGCATACGACAAATTGTAAGTCTGTTTTTCTCTGCGTGAAAATAGAAATTTAATAATGGTTGAAGAAAAAAAAAACATTTGAGTGGTATCAAGGTTTTTTAGGACTTCTCACCAATTTTTAATTTCTATAACGTCATCAGATATGTCACTTCCGTAATATCGAGCCCGAAGATGGGGCATATATTGGCAATACGTTTTCCCGCAACTACCAATAGTGGCACTATTCACTCACAGGTTGCATTAATCTGGTTTTAAAGAAGTAAAACACAAGCACACAAACCAAAATTACGCTGTACGCACAATAAGAATGCGTCTCAGAGTTGCTATTCCGAAAATAAGGAAAACTTGGTGACTAAACTGCCGTCGAACCGACCGAGACAAATGTGTCAACAAAAATTTACCGTACCTCCCTAAAGAAATTTGAGGCAAGCGAGAAAGCTTTCTGACATCAAAAATGCATCAAAGATCCGTCAAAAACTTCGCTAAAAGCGCCGTCCAGCCTCCACTGAAAGTGCATCCAATCAATCGGCAAACCTTCAAAGACTCAAATCGTGAACGAAGAACGAACCCATGCGACAATTTTTCGCGCGCTAAGTAAACACATCTACGGAACTATCTAAATGTATACAGATACGTGGTCTACGAGAGAAAGGTACACTATTGTACTCCTTCATGATCGATGCATGTATTGTCTTATCTAAAACCTCTCGTTTTTCGCGATTTTCAAGTAACCGTCTTGACACAATGGAAGCCCGGTCTTATGCACGCGCCTTGTGTCCAATGATCTTATCAGAGATTTCCGGTCGATCAACCGGTCTATGGAGGAATGCATTAGTTTTCTGGCAGGACGCCATCGGGCCCCCAAGAGAAAGCTTGCGCTTTAAAAGCTTTCGTTATAACACTAGAGGGGGAAAAAAAATGGCGCAGCTTCCAGTAGTAGTGCAAAGCTGGCGGAACATCAGAGCTGGCGGCCCCTGTCCCGTCGTCGGACAACCCGCTAATGCACCTCGCATGGATTTTCAAACTTGCCGCTGAAAGTTCTCCATGACTGGCAAGCATGGATCGTCTTGTCCGCTGCCTTTTACATCTCTCCCAAGCTGGACCGGCGCTAGCACGCGGTAGAACCCACAGCACCGGGCCTTCGCGAACTCGGCGTCTGTAGCGCTAGCGGTTCTGTGTGTCCCCACTTCCGACACGAACGCACTGTGAGCTGGCAAGGAGAACAGCACGCTAGAGATTTCGCCACGAACGCTGGGCAGAGTATTCTCGAAGGGTCGGCCAGGGCTGTCTTCACGAGGCGCACGCTCACGGTGCGATCGCTATTTCTATGTTTTTCTCGTAACGCTCGACAGTGGAACTAATAGCTTAAACACTTCTGCTGCTAAAACAGGCTGTCGTTGTTGCTTTTTTCTCTGGGAAGCACCCACTTAGTGGATTCGCCAGGCATCTAGAGCTTTGAGCAGTCAATGTGACCGCTCCCCAAAATTTACAGTACTATGAATTGGAAACGTAAAAGTTGTATACTCGGGTGGTGGAGGAAAGAAAGCTCTATGCTCGGGTACAACTTAGGAACGGCAGCGGAAGTTGCCGCTGTGCCTCATCACCGCAGCCGGATGTTACTCCGCGCGGCGCAAGTAGTGCGTTACTGGGAATATTTTGACCATGGCACGAGCCGTTTTCGTGATTTTATGGACTTAATATGCTTATAAACTATCGCAGGACGACAAACAAACTACGTGAGAAAAGGCAGACGATATCACGCATTCATAGCATCTCCTTTCAAAACGTGCGCGCCCGTTGACATCCGGGTCCGTCGCTTAGGTGGAGTGATTCCGTACATGAGTTCTTGCCACTCTAAACTTGTTCCCAAGTATAAAATAGCCCGCGCCGCGTCGCACCCGAACGTGATGGAATGGGAGTCGAGCAGATACGCGGCCAGTCGCGCAAAATCCGGAATCGATGGAAGCTGTGGAGAGTGCTAGTATGCTTGCTGACGCTGGTCGCGCCGTGAGACGAAGAAATGAAAGCGGAGAGAGAGACGCGACCGTGGTGCAGCCGTAAAGAATTTGTTAAAAGATATCATCAGGCTTTTGCCTTTAGACCACGTAATTCTTTCCGCGCATATTATCTCCGAAAATGTCGTAAACTCTTGTTATAACGAACTAGCATTACTGAAATACCCGCTTTATTAGATGTTTTATCATGGTTTTAACAACACTTAAAACAAAGCAAGTGATTCCTTTATTAACGAAGTAATCCTTTATTAACTTCTGTCTGAATTACAACGCATGCTCGAGCGTTTGCTGTGAAGTCAAAAATGCCGCCAGCGGTGGCACATTTATTCATGCGGCCGCTGGATGGTGCCACCATTCCCACCATACGTTTTCCTTGCGGCTTAGCTTCAAAGATGGCAGAGCTGTCCCAGCGAGTCGCCGATTTTCTTTTCGCGCGCCAGATTCAAATCGACGGATTTCCGCACAAGAAGCCTTGTACCAATTTGTGCTAAGCATTGCGACGAGTGGAACACAAACCGGCTGGTAGTGTTCGTCGCCGTAACAACAAAATCAGTTGATTTCTAAACTCGCACGCACAGTGGAAAAAGCTTACCTTTGAAAACTTTTAAAAACTTTAAAAACTTTGAACTCAGAGGCGGGGTAATGTAACGTACGTCATGGGTACGCTTGTTCGCGATGTTGCGATTCCTGACGTCTCACCTCCGCTTTAATGGCTGCCAAAATGGCCACCGCCTCGGAGGCACCATCGGGTCCCCCGTAAACACTTCCACGCTGTAGAGCATAGGCTGTGGCACTAGCTAGAAATATTTCTCAGGGAGCGTTATCCGCCGCCGGCACACACGAATCCTGAAAGGAAAGCTAGCTTGTGGGCAAACATCATTTAATTTTTAAGTTTCTTATTTGTTTTTGCATATTAAGACACCGATGCGGAGGGTGAACAGCGTGAACGAAAAAAAAACAAAACGAAATGCGGAGGGACAAAGGAGGAGATACCGCACAGAAAAATTCCGGGGCTGTTCTGACACACAAACACCTTCCCCCCCTCCCCCAGGCCATTCCCCTGAAGATATGTCGACGTACACATATGCACTCATGCGCATACATTGCGGTAGCCAGTAGGTTAAAACTAGGAAGACGATTCATCTGACGATGGAAAGAGCCTAAGGTACAAATCGGCGTAGGATACTTGTGAGTCGCAGTGGCACAAGTATATGTATCCTTGCGGCGCAAGCGCACTTAGGGCCAGAAAAGACTAAAAACGCTTACTTGTAGCCTGCACATTCAGTGTTCGCTGAATGAAATGTTAATTGTATGGCTGTGATGGACATAAAATGGGTATTATGTGGGTGGGTGTGGCCCTTGACCTAAGATGTCAATAGTGAATGGGAAAATGGGAGAGCCGAACAGTGATACAGACTCGGAAACACCAATGACCCTCATATTTTGGGGTGTTTATGTGCTATGTGTTCAGTTTCCTGCTTCTGTATTACACTTGATGTTCTCTATGTCGGTTGTCTTGTAGACTTTGTATAACGTTGCTTTTGCTGGCACCATTCGTTCTTTTTTTTCCTTTTTTTTCTTTTTTTTCTTTCCCATCACCATTGCTGATGATGGCTTTTTGTAGTCATTGTATAACGCTGTTCCTTTTGACATTTCTTTTTTTCTCTCTTTCTTTCTCTTTTTTTTTCTTCTGCTCTCGTCATCAACACTGTGCAACGCCGACCGTAGGGGCAGTAGGCCGCTGTCAGGCAGAGTACATCTGCCTTTTGCCTGTGTACCCCAGGTTACTTCTGTCTGAATAAAACCCAACTTCAACTTCAACTTCAAATCCAAATCCAAACTGTTGGGATTGAATCCAATCGCATCGAAATAACTTTACTTTTAGGATGGTATGTGACCGCATTGGGTAAGGGAAAATGAATAGTCATGTCCCCGAAATCGAGCCTGTGACCCGAACAACCATGGCGAGTTTAAAGTAATTTCCCGCCGATTCGTTGGTCGAATCCGTCATATAAGAATTCCATGGGAAGCGTATCTACTACCTAATATAATTGGTTGTACTTGGAGGCGATTTCAACGCCTCCAGCCATACTTGGGTCTGCGGCTGCAGGAGCTGGAACATGCTGGAACAGGAGCTGGAACATCACGAGCCACAACAGTGTAACTCCGTGATGAAGTGAACCCTCCACGCAGGGCAGTAACCTTCACGCCCTCCGTGGGGACACGACCATCCACACTGAGCTCATATATCACATGGACTGGGCGGTTTTTCGGGATATTCTGGGAAATTAAGCCTCAAACCAGACAACCCCTGCAATAAAAGAATGCTGTATAACAGCTCAGGAGGCAGACTGCAACTGCGGATAAAGTGGCGGAACGCGGGCTTACGATGTTGACGATGATATTTAAAAATAGGAAAAAAAGAACCACGAAAGGAAAGGGAAAATATAAGAATTATGAATTAATTAATTAAAGAAACTTAGCTTGAGATACCGAACTCATCGACACTGCGCCTGCACGTTAAGTTCTGTTTTCTCATGCGCCAGCGGAGCAGGGTATGTGCGCCGTGGAAATGATAAAAACGTTTGCTGACACTGACATGACAATGACCGCGTAGAATACTGACAGGAGCGTCACTAATATAGTTTCACTCCAAATACATTCACACGTGTAGAAAATGCAGCATCTTAACTCTGCATTACTGCTCGGGAAGTTGCTTACTTGTCAGCGTAAAGGACATTAGCCCTGGTCAATCGCCACATAGGTTCAAACCATCGTCATCGAAGCCATCATACTCATCGCCACGAGAACCATTATTGCGCAAGGTCTTTGTGTCTCTCATCATGTCTGAGAACACATCGCTTTTCTTCCGCGCCCATCGCACGGGTAAAGCCACCATGATAGCCTCCGTCCTTGTCCTCGGCCTCTCCGTCGGCACGTTGGTTGTCGCCGCCGTCGTGCTCGTCACCCTCTTCAGGGTCATGGGCCGTATTGACACTAGCGGGCAGCTGCGGACAATCGAAATGCTCACAGCCAAAGGTAAGAGGCCGTGCATTCGCTATTTGCAAACGTATGTTTGGATAGCAGGGCTTCTCTTATCGTTTACGCAGGAATCCTGGTGGGCTTAATACTGACGCTTCGCCTCATGATTTGGCGCTACATAGTGCATGGAATGTTTTACAGGGAACCTGTGTACCTCATGTGTTCATGACCCGCACTTGAGCCAAGAAATGTCCGCGAACAGAAATCGTTGTAAGGAGAAGGGGGCGAGTGGAAAAGGTTCCATAGCACGAAGTATTTCATAGCGTGAGCTTGTACTTGGCTGTAACGAGATGTGGCCGTCCCCGCCAGTACAACGTAGATAACAGGAGGTAAAGAACGCAGTCAAGCGAGTGAACCAAACAGCAGCGAAATTCACCATAGTCGCCAACTATCCCTTTGCCAGGCTGCAGGAACGAGCACTCGGGCAACGCTAGGAGACAGAGCTAAGCTAAGAGCCTAAGGCGGAAAGCAAAGCAAAGCTTTCAAGCGGCAAGATTAAAAACCTCTTCGAGAAACCGATGCGGAAGCAAGGCGTCATGCGTTCAAGTGTACATTTAATGTCTGCGCATTCAGACCAATTAGAAGTTCTTATGGGTTTTCGCACTTTTTGCTTCCTGAATGTGTGCAACCCAGTGAGAGAGGCACCGCTTCGCTGGGTAATCGGCTATTATATAACTGGGGCAGTCCTCCGATTTTTTTTTTCTACTAAAGCTTCTCTTACTTCGGGAAACCTGGCGGCGAGGCCAGCTGAGCCTCCATATTGACGCAGCAAATATAGTACGATACTAATAAAAGCCTGCTTTAATCTCCTTCTGTAAGATAGCGACTTAAATACCTTTTGTGCTCCATGCCTGAACCATACTTAGTGTCACTTTAGGACACCTTCACCCGCTGCCGGCAAACGTTATAAAATAACACTGTTTGGGACAATTGTCTGTGAAGCGTCACGGCGGATAGGGCGCTGCGCTTGTGCGATAGACGTTGAAGGTTCCATTTTGTACCACGTAGGTTGTAATTTTGATAGAGGCGCAAATCCCGCTGCCTGTAAAGTGTGTGACTTCACATCTAGAACGGAATAGTATTTGCGTCCTTCCTGCAGATAAAGAGGACACAAGTTTGCTGTTCCAGCTAAGGGCTAAGTTTCTAGAATGAATGAATGAATGAGAGTGAGTGAGTGAGCGAGTTATTGAGTGAGTGGGTGAGTGAGAGAGAGGGTGAGTAGGCGAGTGAGTGAATTGTTAGTTAAGACGCATATACACTTGTCATTGCTATGGTAACGCATGGCTGTAAAACGTGGGCGTCAAGGAGATATGAAATGTTCCGTGATGTCCTGCTTTCGTTGCGCCGTTTGTCTGCAACATTCTGCTTTCTGAAGAATTTATTGAATATCTCCGCGTAGCGTTAGGGCCCGGGAAGAAAATATTTGTGTGAAATTGGAGCGCCTAAAACTCGCCCAGCATACTCCCAAAAAACAAAGGCGAACCACTAGGCGCGTACGCAGTCAAAGCGTATTGAGTGGAATGGCCGCGTAGTGACTGCTAAGACTATTAGACTAATATTTGCGCTACACGGCAGTTTCGAAGGCCTTCCCAAGGCCTTCGAACCAATTGTCTCTCGAGTGCCCTATTGTAAATGCATAGGGCGAACTTGTAAGCGAGCATTCAATTGTCAATTCAAAGTCGCCGTGTAGCAAAGGCAAAAGACTATTAGCCTCAGACTATTTGGAACTATCTAGCTTCATGTCCCGTAGAGCAGAGAGAAGAATGAATGAACAACATCAGGGTAAATTTCCTAAATAATTGTGCTAGATTCTTCGCGATTCTATTCATGTAATGAATATTTGATGCTACTTACTTATTTTTATTTATTTATATATTAACTCACTAGCGGGAAAGAGGCCTCGTCGGGTATTGTTTTTCCAAGTATAATTTTTCAAGAATTAGAGCTTCAACGTATATCAGAGGCTAGGAGTGTAGGAAACGATTCATTTTGTAGATCGGACAATATCAATCGACAAGTTTTCCAGTACGATTATCCCTTACAATTCCCCCAGTCTCGTTGTGACAAACAACAATTGCCTAGTTAACTGAGCGCTTACGATAGACTTCGGGCTTCAAGAACGCTAGTATCGAGAGTACACAACTCTTTGAAGCAAAAAGAAAGAGGATTGTGTTTGGTGAACAATATTTTGTTTCGCTTACTTTCCAGAAACTCCTTGGGCCCCCCATGCAAGTGACAGGCGGGCCCGCATTCCCACCACTCGCAAACAACGACGACGGGTTTACGTGGTCTTGTCCGATAGAAACGACACGCTCCAAACTGAAGACTTTCGACTCATTTTCAAGGCCACAACCGTTCGAGCGAACCTGCCAGCTAGCGAACGCGGGAGCAACGGAGTTTCGGGCCCATCTAGGAAATGGGAAAACTTGGCTAGTAGAAAGCCAGTCGGAAGTGCGTTTTCATCCACACCGCTGGAAAAGCATGCCGAACCCTTTGAAGTAGACGTTTTACCAATGCCGCCGTTCGCGATTGATAGCAACGCCAAGATTTTCCCAGTTGACACCACAGCATTCGCCACAGCAGTGCCTGCAGATGGCTTGCACAACGAAACACCCGATCTGGGTACAAACGGCAAACGGATCCATAAAGCTGACGGTGAAGAAGTAGCTTCGCTAACCGCAGGTTCCGGACAGACAAAACTGGACATAACACACCGACCTTTGACACAGAGTGCTCATTACAAACCATTCCAGCTTGCTCATGAGCCTGTAAATCGCGCCCCTCCGCGGTTTAGTGACGACCAGGGCTCTGGATTTCCGAACAATCCAAACATAAGCAGGGAGCATTTCTTCCTTAACGTGAATGGCAGTTTCCCTACGAGCTACAATCACAGCAGACATGGCCATCGCCACGTATTTCTACCAGATGCCCCCGGACACACACACAGGTTTGTTGGCGATACCTCAGCCGCTGGTCGTCGACCCGATATGTCATTAGCTACGCGTGGAGTAACGATACCGTTGGTAATGCGATCCCCATGGACTCCACAGATGACGCAGCGGACAGAATTCGGCAAACGAACGGATACTGTACCGACCGCAAACACAGATAGTCCACAAATTTATTCTGATAACGATTCGGCACATCCTGGAATGTCTGCTACGACACCAACAGCACCTTTCCGAAGACATCAAATACATGATTCCCAACTCACGCGCCATAATATATTCTCCAATCGACCGCCTACAACACTACCAACAAACCCGGACAATTCTCAAATTTATTGGTACAATAATGAGTCTCGCAGTGCTCGACTCTCAATCACCGTGCCAACTGAGCCTTTTCAAAGACCTCACGAGCATGATTCACAACTCACTGCAGCATACAATGCCTGGAAATCTACCGGATGAATTAAGGTTAACAGATCTGGAAGATGCTGGAATCTATTCGTATAATAATGAGCCGTCCAGTGGTCGACTTCCGGTCACCATGCGAACTCCCTCTTTTCAAAAACCTCATAGGCATCATTTTTCCGACACCCCGATTATTTCCGCCGAGGCAACAACGGCGATTGCGTTCTCGACGAGCGAAGGGACAGCCCGTACAAATGACGTTAACCTAGGAGCGACTTCCGTGAACGGTGCGATACTAGGTAATGCTGGGAATCACATTGGACACGTCCCAGCGTTTGCCGAACGAAGTGCATCGCCCGCCGTCAATGCGTCGCAAGCTCTTCTGAAAACAGGAGCGTCAACCGCCAATAGCAGCGCGCCTTTATCGGACACTGTCACCTCATCTCTAAATGACGTCAGCTCAGGACATTGGTCTGTACGTGCAACAACCACGGGCGAGGAAGCGCTGACAACCGATTATGGTAAAGAGCCTTTCGATGAGGACGAAGAGATAGATACTCACGCCCCTGCAGTTGTCTCGACGAAGCGGAATCAAGGCACAGCACGGCCACAAACAATGACCGGAACAACAACATCTGAGATTCATCCGCGTTCCTCAAGCCACAACCACCACAACCACGTGTACGTTCCTCTTGGCGCGGTGGTCAATGCGGCAGTTGTGCACCACGCCACAAAACCTAGAGCGAGTAAGAAAAGTCGAACCATACTCAAGCTGTCGCCACACAGTTGGGGAAAGAAGCTTTCATCTAGAAATTTCCTTCATAACATCCACCCCACGTCGACTTACTACCAGAAACCAACCATCCAAACACAGTTCAGTCTTGGAAGTTGGGACTATCAAAGTGTGGCAAAGAACGAGCTCTATTTCTACTGCAGATCTAACTGCGCCGACAAGTTCGGGCGGCGATATGCAAAGTAACTAGGCCGCATACAGTAAACATCGTTCTTATACATTCAAAAACATTCGCGAATAGAAACGATGGTTTATTCCGATAAACCTTCAATGTTGCGAGTTATTCTACAACAATTATCACTCTGTGTTCAATAAAATAGTACTGTAGTTCGGCTTTATTACATCGAAGGTGGTGGACAAGCCACTTAATCAACCCTCGGTTTCGACTGACATAACATGCAAACGTTCACAGTGAATATATTACGAAGAAAAAAATGTGTGTCTCTGTTGAACCAGCATAAAAAGGAGAACATTTTGTGGTTACAAATACTTCTGCGTCCTTGGCTCCCTTGCCTTATTATTTACTTCGGAGCAAATACAGCATCGTTTGCCGTCGCATAGCCGCTAAAGGAGTTTCGAAGGCTCCTTCCTTCACCTAATTATGTTACAGCACAGTAGCGAAGAATGTAGCAGCATAGTATTTAAAAAACATCTTCGAAGGTTACTTACTCTGCCCTCTAACACCACCACCTAAATGTAATAATAGCATTCTATTTACCGCAATGTAATTCTGAGCACAAGTACCCTTCAATGATCCAAATTTGCCGTAATAATGATTTTACAAATCGTTGCTTCACATTTTCGCTGTGGAGGTAGTGCCGCCAGCGGAACTCCTGCTCAGCGCTGAGGCCACTCCTAGAGGGTTGGTCGTCCGACGACAATGAAATATTTAAGACTACGCTGCAATCCGTCTCTCGCCTTCTTTAGTTTCTTTTTTTCACCTTTTGTTACAATTATAATTTTTATGGCTTAGGTTAGCTCTTTGTGTTGTGAATCGTTGTTTCTGTTCGTTAGGTTCTCTTGTATCAGGTAATCTCACGTTACTTTAGGGAGAGCGCAGGGAGGTGCAGCATTTTTTTGTACAAAACACCGGTGGACGTCGCTTTAGCTTTTACTACGTCGGACGGCACTCTAGACACAACCTATAATTTTCCTTTTTGCAACTCGACAACTGACTATTCTAATTGCCCTGCTAGAGCTCAAGAAGTCCAAGTTGTTGAGGTCATGGGTAAGCGTCGCTGCTCGCGCGGGGATGCTGTTGCCATTGTCAAAGAAAGGACACATGGTTACGCTGGAGTTACTGCCAAACAATCTCCATCACTCGCTGACGCAGCCGTAGTCAGTTACCATTGTTGCCGCGGTGGAAAAAGCGGTTGCCAAGCTCCAACAGCCTTCCCTCGCTGACCCAGCTTTTGCTTCCGTTGGTTGCAGCGGCTGTTGAGAAGGGTGTCTCTTCAGTAATCACCCAGTTAACTTCCAGCATAATCGAGTGCGTGTCTCGCACAGTGGTGACTCAGCTGGCGCCACATTTGCAGCCCACTCCTCTCCCCAAGTGATCCAGCAAGTTTCCACCGCCCCTGAAGGTCCGCTGCTCTTAGCAGCTAATCTTGCCTCGGCTTCTGTTAAAGTCTCGTCTACTCTCACTACTTCTGTGCGTGGATCGGAACATCTTATCTTACGCTTCGTGGTCCTACGGCCGACACAGAGTATTTGCCCCCCCCCCCCCCCCTTTCGCCCTCTTCAGACTCGGACATGGAGCATCAGGCTTGGCCAATGGAGTCTGTAAATCAGTGTAGTAAACGTTCCGGATCAACCTAGTACCGAAATCCTGGAAGTGCAGCCAAAAGCAAAATCCAAGAAAGGTAAATCTGTTTCAAAGCCCAAGGATCAGATATTAGAGGCTGCAGTTGCTGCAGCCGGTCTCTCTGAATCATAGGGGTTCTATAAGTTATTCAGTGGAATTGTCGCTCTGTTTCGGCAGGCTTTGCGGATTTACTTTGTTTGTGCTCCCAATTTTCCCCAGACGTAATTTTGCTACAGGAAACCTGGCCTAGCAGCAACCAAGAATTGGTCTTTATAATTACCGCACCTTTCGGCAAAAAGGGACCAGGAACCAACCCCGCGGTGGCTCTTTTAAAGGGTTTGCTATAAACGAAGTTTGCTTACCCGGGCCGGGGCTGTGGCTCTGGGGGGCTAAAAGCAAATGCCCTGTGTGAGCGCGAGGTCCCCGGGGTAAAAAATTAACCGGGGCCCCCCCGGCGGCCCCCGCCTGTTCGTGGCGGCCGAAAAATCAAAATTTGCCCCGGGGGTTTTTCCCCCCCGGAGGATTTTAGGCGGACTTGAAGATTTCCCCAGGTGGTCAAAATTAATCCGGGCCTTCCACTAACCACCTCATCGGGGCTATTGCTTCGGGCGTAAACCCTCAATCTTTCAGGAGACTTTAATTCCCACCACGTTACTGGGGCCTTCCAACTTCAACGCCTGTGGGAAAATTTTAAAGTAACAATTGAAGCAAAACCTGGTTCCTCCCCTTCCTTGGCCCAACTTTTTTTAAACTTTCCCTTTGGGTGTTTCATTTTTTGACCGCCCTTGTTTTGGCGGGTTCGGTGTACCCCCCCAAATTATTTTTGCAGGGTGACCTTTAATTCCCCAGACACGTTAACTTAAGGTTTCCGAATTCTTGAAGGAAGTCCTTGTTGGTTGGTTACACATAAAACAAGCTGAATTCGACATTTCTCCGCCCTTTCCATTCAGCTCAAACGCAATTTGAAGTATGGATTTAAGTATACCCCTTCCCCTTCAAAGGTTTTTCGTGCCTTCTTTCGCCCGTAGAAAGGCCGCCGGGAAAGTAGTGACCCCAATTCCCAAAAATATTTTTCATCGGTATTCCCACGCCGTTTAATCAAAACCGCCAGAGCGATCTTTTGTTTAACTAACAAAAGGTTTCAAATTTTTCTCGCAAAGCAGTCCCTGTCCTTCCTCTGGGTCACTCAGGAACTCAACCCCTAAGTCGATGGGCTGAGGGGTTCAAGCTCGTTTTCACTTCCTTAGCGTATTATTTTGAAGTGGTGCCGACTTAAAGAAATCGCCTAGAGCCCTGGTCATGACTAAATTGTTCGCGCAGCTCCTAGACGTAGAAAGGCATTACCTGGAAGGAAATTTTTGAGAAGCTCCGCTTTACTTAACTAAAAATTATTTTTCAGCGGATTCCCGATGCGGCGTTCCCAAAAATGTTTTTAAAAGACTTATAAAGACAAAATCGATCTTTGTATTTCAAAAGAACTAGGATTCGTATCTTCGCTTTCTTCATCCACGGAAAGAGTCCCTTCCAGATAATACAGACTCTGTTGCTTTCCAGTTTTGAACTCTCGGGAGTCCCTAGAGCGATAGCTGATGGGCCAACTCATTTTTCATCTGCGTTAGCACGTTAGCTTTCCCCCAAGTGGTGCGTCTTGAAATAGAGGTAACGCCCCTCAGTGCGTCGCGACGGTCAGACTAAATTGACTCCCTGCACAAACAGGTCCAGTGGCATTATAGAAAAGTTGCGGAAATTGGCTATTGACGAGCTCCGAATTTTTTTTAAATATCCATTATTCTAAGACATGATATGGATCATCCGTTATCTGGCTCTCGTCTTCAAAATACTTCCTGGTCCTTAAGAATGCTGGTCAGGGCCTCTTGATTGAAAACATCAGGCCTATCGCGTTGACATCTAACGTGGTTAAATTAATCGAGCGGATTTTGCAGCCGCGCATAATGCAATTGGTGTCTAGTTCTAGAATCTTTAGCCCGAGACAAATTGGTTTCCGCCCTGGGTGTTCGATTTGGAGTGCGCATATGGACCTTGAAAGCCGGATTAAACTAGCCCGTCGCACTAACCAGTTTTGGGCCCTCTAGTTACCCTAGATGTAGCAAAAGCTTTTGATAGGGGTGGAATACCCTGTGTTGTTGTCCCGGTTACAAGTCTTAAACTTCCCAAGGTACATTATAGCTTGGATTTGTGAATTTCTGAGAGACAGGCAGTTCAGTTGTGTTAAATTTAATGTTACTTCCTCACAGCGGCCACAGTCTAGGGGCGTACCGCGAGGGGCGGTCCTTTCCTTGTTCTTTTTAACATCCTTGTAAGCACTATTCCGGTGGTTTCTGGTGTCTCTACATATGTATATGCCGACGATGTTGCGTTTTTTGCATCAGCACCTGACATTCAATCACTTTACGCTTTAATGCAGTCATATCTGAACCTCATTGCCTCCTGGTTGGACAGTATGTTTTCGCTCTTTGAATGTCAACAAATGTTCCTTATTAGTTTTTCCGATCTCAGGCCCTTTAACATTACTCTCAGTTACCGACAGTGCATAATTCATCAGGTTCCTTGCTTAAAGTACCTTGGGATAATTTACACCAGTGAACTTGACTGGACCCCACATATAGCCCTCATTGAGGCCAAAGGTGCACGTGCTGTTGGGATGTTGAGACGTCTCAGTCATAGAAAGAAGGGAATGCGCAGAGAGACCCTTCTTATGATATACAGAATGTACGTTCGCCCCATTTTAGAGTTTGGGTGCGTGTTATTCGCTGGGTCCGCGGCGTATAAGCTTCATCGTCTGGTTATTCTGGAGCGCCAGGCTCTTCGCTGCTGCTTAGGGTTGCCTAAGAATGCAGCAAATGCAGTAGTTTACTTGGAAGCGCGCGTTCCTCCTCTGCTTAATAGGTTCCGGATACTGACTGTTGAAACTTTTCTGAGAGCTTATAGCTCTGAGGTGAACAGGGAGCAGTTTATCTTTATTGCAGAACCAGGTGCGTTTATGGTGCACCAATGGCCCAGGTCCTTATGTCCACAAAGCACTTTGGTACAGAGCTTCCTTTCTCCATTGGGTGTAGCAATAAATCAGGTTATTCCATATACTGACAGGAGTTCTCCTCTTTCTATCAATTTCCAGAACATTTTCCCCAAAAATGCTAAACTTTTACCAGCCCGACTGCTCAATCGTCTTCTCGAAGATTATTTGGCCTCCATGCAGCCAGGTGCTATAATATATACAGATGCCTCTCAACGAGAAGAAAAATCCGGTATAGGAATATTTTCCCTTTCCCTTAACTGGACCTTTTCGGTTCGTCTGGTTGATTTTATCCCCATATTATTCGCGGAATTCCTGGCAATTTTCCTGGCGCTACGAAAGCTGGATGTATCAATTACATCTCCAATCATAATTTCTGATTCTTTTTCTGTATGCTTAGCCCTTTCTTCCCCTAAAGACACTCCTCTTCTGCGGACGTTTCGGTCACTCCTGCCACCTCACTTCACTGAAATTAACCTTCTTTGGGTTCCTGGTCATGCGGGGATCACATTCAACGAGACTGCCGACTCTCTAGCAAGGATAGCACTTTCTGGTCCTGTAGTAGACGTCGTAGAGCCGACACCTTTAATAACAGCAGCTAGGTACCGTAGGATGCTGAAACTCCAAGAACAGCAAGAAACGGTTTTACTGTCATTAAGAGATTTTAATCATCTCAAATTCTCATGGAAACCTGAATGGTGCCCTTCACGCAACTTAGAAGTGGTTATTACAGCCTTACGTTGTCGAGTACCCCAGTTAAATAGGTACTTGCACAGGTCTCGTCTGGCGCCAACAGCTCTGTGCAGCTATTGCAACGAAGACGAGTCTGTCGAACACTACCTGTTGACATGCCGACGTTTTTCCCGACTGAGACGTCAGTCCCTGGAGGTGCCGCTTTACAGTTTGGGGATATCCCTAACAGTGCCGGCTATACTATCGTTCGGGGCATCCGAAACGGGGTTCTGCCGCCGGGATGTATGCTCTGCCCTCCTGCGCTACATTGAAAATTCAAAACGATTCTCTTTATGAATGCGATTGGTCACCGTCGCTTTGATTTTCCAGTTTTTTTTTTTTTTTTCAAACCAACTGATCTAAATTGTCTTTCCTAGGCGTCTCGTGATTTGATGAGAATTTCATTCATTTTTACCATCCTCTGATGATTGGCTGATCCCCTGATTGGGTATGCGCCATTAATTATCAGAATCAACAACAACAGAGCCATGGAAAGCGGCTCTCCCTTTCTACGCGGTGACCGAACAACAAGAGTTTCTTCGTGGCCTCGCCGTTCGTGGTTGGCGTCGCTGCCGATACGGGGGTCATCGCCGCCCTGCTGATCATCGCCATATTCCGCGACGTTAGTGTCGCTCGCACCAAGAGGAAGCTGTCGCTCTGTCACTCGGTGTCACTCCTAACATTTCCACACCTAATATACCGAACACACGCACTGTGTGCTTGTGCTGGGAAATTTTGAAGGGCCATGCACCACGTACTTTCCTTCGGAGATACTGTTCCCCAACCTACATTGCTCAGATAAGCTCAGATAAGTTGCAGGGTATCTTGACGCCAGTACAACATCGAGGAGGGGGGGGGGGGTGAGGCAAATATTTTATTTCCAACTAATTGTAATAGCCCCTTAGCCACATGCCCCGTTTCGCCACAATTTCGGAGTTTTAGTGAGACTCTTTCTGGTGAATGCACCCAATGCGAATTTTGATAAGAGGCGCTGGCCACGGAAATCTGGAGCCACCCTTGCTCACGCGTTCTTTATGTACAAACGTTCCGAGAAGCGTACATTCAAGTTGGGATGGTGACGCCTTCTGTTAATTTAGTGAGATTCTGGTTTCGTTTCATTGCGTGAGCAATAGTTGTTCCATGCCGGCACAAGTTTGCTAACTGATACAGGACCAAGAGCGACGAATAACAGATAACGGTGCGTGCAAGAAAGGGGTAACGTGAAATTATACTGGCAGCGGCGGAGCTGCGTTCACATAGCTGCCGGGTGTGGGCTGTAACGGGAGATTCTACCCGCCTGACGCTCCTGCAGCCAGGCGTCCCAGCGTAAATTAGATACGTGAAATGCCCGGAGTGCAGGGCTGAGTAGGCGTCAAAAGAGTGCGGAAAAGGACTAACGGTGAAAAAATGCTCATACTGGCGAAGACCAAAAAGAGCCACAGGCAGCCAATTCCGCCGCTAAAGCTGGGAAATGTCACGCCTGAGACGGTTGAATGCAAAGCATGGGTAGCACGATGTGCGATTGGCGTGTGAGAAACGTCATGTGGCGGGCTTCGCAAGCAGGAGACCAAGTTAGAGCCGAGACTCAAGTTCACGAGCGAGAAGGATGAGATGTTGATGCGTTACTAAACACTCACCAATGAGGTCGCCGAGTAATCTTTTTCTTCTGGCCTAAAAATCTATACATCAATATTATGATTTGCTGGGCACGATTTGTTTCTTCTGTACTGCAAAATATACTCATTGATTATAACTTTTTTTTGCAAACTTCCCAAGGTTCTTGCTTTTCGGCAGAGCAACTTCATGTCTGTACTACCAACTACAAATACGAAACCACAGAAGTTACGGCCTATTACAGGTTCGAGAAAGACGCGTACCAAACGTAACACGACGCCCACAACAACCACTACGACTGCCGATCTGCGGCAGAATACGCCGCACAAACTGAGTCAGATCCGTTGTCTACCCGGACGCGGCAAATAGGCCATTTAATACCGACGCCTGTCGGGAGCAGAATGTGCCCGTTTAAACCAAATCTTTCTACTGACGCCGGAGAAGACCAGCGTACTACAAGTCGTCATACATTTGACGTGCCGAGAGTTTCTACAGCTAGTATCGAAAATTCGCCCTCACTTCAGTAAGGAATCTTTGTATGAAAAACATGCTGAAAATTTTAAATTACGCACATCGAGTTTGATAATCGTAGCCAACGTACTTCAGAATGTGGCAGCCCTACTACCAAGCCTGCGATCGCAAGGGTACCCTCACGATATCGATTCCCGCGTGTTCAACAAAGACGAGAAATAGTTTGCACCACCACCTTCGTCGCCTGTTCGTTCAAGAATAGCCACCGCTTTGTATTCTACTGCATCAAGCGCTCTTAAGGAAAAATCCCGCGCTATATCGACGTCCCACCGCACAAGCGATGGGCACAAACATAGCGCCACCGTAGTTGCGAAAGGCCCTGCGCACACGTACAAAAATACCTGCTGAAGGTAAACTGGACACTGAGCCTGCAGCATTCAACGGCCTCTTCACCTCGTCAAATACAATAGCTGGTGAAGGGACGTCAGGTATACGTCCGACATTGACTAGGGACCAGGAACCTGGGAAGTGGAAGAACCTTGCGAAGTAGGATAACCTGCACGCTCATGCTCACGTACGCGTCCCACAGCAGGACTTGGACGGCAAAAGGACCCGCTCGGCTTAACGCTAGATTTGAATGGTAGTTGACTTTTACCCAAGACAGTATGACTTTATTGTCCGTGTAATAGCTACCATCGTTTGAACAAACAGCGCAAGGACGTGGACGACAGAACAGAAAAAAAGACAGTACAAGCACTGTCCGCGTCCTTGCGCTGTTAGTTCATACGATGTATAGCCAATTCGCCAAAAACCAAGCCTTACTTAAATAGCTACCATGTTGTGCACTTGCTTGACGACATATCCCATACTTTCTTTACGAAGTTGTGTAAACAAACTATCTTGTTTTTGTAATGAAATAGTGGTTTTTATTTCTTAAGCTATCATCTCATTCTTCGTGTTAGTCTGTTGTGAAATAGATAATTTTCCGATTTTCCTGATTTTGAATCTTTTGCATATAAGGTATCTGAGGCAGCGGTTTGGAACCTAGACTAGTTCAGAATATCGACAAATGCAACTGCTGTTTATTTTATAGATTCTGTCCTGTTACCAGGTTTCTATAGGGTTCTATAGGCTTCTACCTATATGCATCTTGCTTCAGTCACAGCCCACACAATTTTATTGCGTAAGGGTCACGTCGACGAAAGGTGAGCGGCGTCGTTCTGTGGCTGAAAAGGTAACGCAAGGGGGACAGGGGGAGGGGGGGGGGGGTACGAGGCAAACGAAGTGCTATTGATGCGTAGGAGAGTGACGTAATAGAGAAGTAGCCAATCCGCGCACGAGAAGGGGTGACGTCACGCCGAGGTCGCCGCCAGCTCCGCTGTTTCTCCAGCCTTGCACCACTAGTGCAAGCTGCACCAGCCTTGTTTTTGTCCAAGAAAAACGACATAAATATCGTGTGGACAAAAACTTCCGCTTTAAACCCGCAGTAAGCATACAGTCATTTTGACATTACTTTTTGCGACACCAGCGAACCATATACGAAAAGAACAGTGCTTACAAAACAGAACCTACCGGTCAGCCAACGAATCAACTAATCAAACCTAACTTGATATTTTTTTTTCCAACTTCCATTACCTAATTCGTCTTCCCTAGACACCAAAATTTGCTAAAGCGTAACATGGCGTCTTTGTATCCTTTGTAGATAAAAGAAGTGCTTGTTACCACCACAGCCACCTTACGAAACCGTACAAAATTAAACAGACATTACCTAGAGCGTTTTATTTCGCTTAACTGACAGTAAAAGAACGCTGAAGTGAAGAACGAAGCACGCAAAAAGTTACGCAGCAAAGGCTTACATTAAAGTGTAGCCTTTGTAGGAAAAGCTGCCGTCGTTTTTACCTATCGACAAGATATAAAAAGCAATAGCACTGAAATTCTGGCTAGTTGGTGTACACTCATGACGTTAACTTTGCACGCACCAAACGAAGACACGCCGAAAAAAACGGACACAAAATCAAGCACATACTAACAACTGATTTTTTATTCACAACACACCACATTTACACCCTCTGTATCGCGCACGATCAGATCTGCGCCCATTTCGTCAGAGCACGCAATCACAAGATTAAAAAGACGCAAAACACATTGCACCAACTTATGTTTTTTTAACATCTCGACTTTGTTTTCTGATAAGGTGGCAGCTGGTTGACCCACGCACGCTCTTTTTTTACACATTCGCCAAGCTTTTACTATTTCCTTAGTAGTTTGATAATGATGATGGAACACTATTGTCGTCTGGTCAAACAAGGGCTCGCATTTGCTTGTCGTACAATTCGCGCCATGCCTTGCCAGATGTGTGTACGGCCGTCCTTACAAGCTTGACACTCCCTCAGCTTTAAATTTATGCATCTACAAGTCTGACCTACATATTGGTCCTCGAAGTGAACGCAATTCCGAACACGACGTTCTTCTCTTGCAATCCAAAAATTTTTATGTGCGACACATCGTACATTTTTAAGTCTTACTACATTGCCCTTTCCTCGTGAAGATCTAAAAAGGCCATATAATGCGAGATTGGAGAATAAAGTGTTTAGGGTTTTTTTTTTTTGATGTACGCGCGCTTTTTCACTCGAGTGCTTTCAATTGCGGAAGCACCCACATCACGTGGAACCATCTTCTTCGGTAAGAAAGGATGACTCCTCAATTGTATTCAACAACTATAGGTCCTATCATAGATGTGTTTTTCCTCCCTGCAGGCTCACTTTGGTGCAGTCGATGGCCCTGTTCAGGGACTTCTCGGGAAATTCCTATAAGTAGCGGGGCATTTAGGGGCGATGCAACGTTTCAAACAAGTAACTAAGAGGGATTCTCACACTTCCAGACTACGCTGTACAATTACAAGTGCAAAACTTATCAATCAGATGAGTTTGTTCTATGGGAATGTTTCGGCGACGCAGTGGCCCTAGAAGTACCGGTGGTAGGGTACTGCTACCGGGTGCAATACTTTGTGGCCAAAGACAAAGGGATGTGAATGACCAGAATAGGCCAACGGCCTGGGTGCAGCGTGAGCCACATAGCCAGGCAGCTGGGGTGCGAAGTTTGCGTACGGGTTGCCCGCTGCAACAACGGGGGCTGCAGGTGCCCCGTAGTTGCGGTGTTCGTAGACGATATGATGTGGGACGTGGGCACGTCCAACAAGAGGCGCTGGTGGTGCCACGTGACCGTTCAAGACGGCGAATGGCGCCGCTCCCGGCAGTCCGACGCCGTGGGGCACGGGGCCAACGTGGGTGGTCGTATGGGTTACATGTGCTGGAGCAACGTAGGCAGCGGGAGCACCCTTGTAGTGTACAGGCCTCGGAGGGGCGTAGGCCACGCGAGCAGGCGCCGCCACTGCGTTGAAGAGGGGAGCGGGAGCGGCGACGGGCACTGCAGGCTGTACAGCTACCGGAGGCGCCGGTGGAGCCCCTGTAAAGAGTGACAAAGCGTTTGAAAGGAGGGATGGTTTAGACATACCTCCTCCCCCGGGGGACGTGGCGCCTTCTGAAAACTCTTTCCTCACCACTTGTGCATACTCCCGCTTTTTTTTAAGCCCGGGACTCGCCTGTTAAATCATTCCTGTGGGACTTTCCCTACTCCCCCTTGGGAACACTGGGGGGCTAAAAAACCATCGGGGGCATCGACGTGCGGAGTTTCCACCGACTCCCCTACTCTACAACCCTAGTCTGCTTATTTTTTGAAACCCTAGTGACTTCTCACTGTTGCGATTGAATCCAAATTTGTTACTGCCGCTCCCATTTGCTTGACAAACCGCAATGCGTTTCTGGATTATTTTTAGCCCTCGTAAATAAGTGATATATTTGTAGAAGAAGCCTGTACCTTTTTAAAATCCCTTTTAGATTGATAAAACCGCTTTCACAAATTGGTAACAAGCCCACATTTTTATTTCCTGGGTAATAAATTAGTGTGTTTTTTCTTGATCAGTGGGTCCGTTAAGGCAAAAAGTCTGTGAGCCCCATGAACCTTCCCGGGGCCCGTCGTCGTTAACACAATCGTCCCTTAATTCCGGAGCCCTTTAGTAGTACCTAAGCCTACTAGACAAGGTGCGTGCATTGAACGTTGGGGGTCAAGTTCCAAAGGAAAGTTTTAAATTTTAGCCCCCCGTGTAGGTTTCAGCCCGGGTATGAAGGGGAAGGGGGCCCCCGGGGTTGGGGTTTTACCCCTGGGGGGGACCTTTTTGGGGCCAGACCTTCCGGGGAAGGCGGGCCCAAGAGCCTTTCGGGCACCCTTGCCGCGTCTCAGGTGCCATGGTTGGGAAAGGGGGCCCGGAGCATGAGAAACGCCTGCGGGGGCCGAGTTTCCCAAAGCAAAAACAAAATTTTTAAAAATTGATTAACTGTTAAATTTTCTGTTCTGTGAAAAACTTAAAATGCACAGGTTGGAGATTTTTTTCCGGGAAAAAGGAAACTCCCGTGTGCAAATTTTACGAAGTTCCGGGGGCTTAATGGCCCCCTAAATCGGGAAATTGTAATTTTAAATCAGTATATATTTCAATTATAATTAAATTCAAAATTGCGCTCGCAAAACTTTCCGGGATCCAGCTGTTTGATAGGATAACCCTTTCCTAAACCAGCCCGCTCTCCAGTTGATGGGAACGAGGCTGTCAGCTGGCTATGGGTCGTAATTCTTGAGGGTGGTACACCCTTCTTTGAACAGAAAAGTGGCGTTTCCGGCTTTGGGATTTTTTGATCCCGCTTCTAAAAAAAAATAATACAAATTTTTCCAGTGCAATATCTCCTCTCCTTCAAAAGATCCCGGTATGCCTCTTCCCCTGCCGCTTTTCCTATTTTCATTCCTTTGATGCTTCCAACTTCTTTGAAATCGCAAGTTGAGCTTGTACTCCCAGTTTCCCTGGTCTACGTCGCTGGCATACAGCCTCCGTAGAATCATTCTTCTACCTATTAGTCCAGGTTGTCCGTAATACCTGCTCGTCTCTGAGTGCGTGATCCTGTCTTTGCCGATGGCTAGCTTCTCTTAGTTTTAGCTTCCTCTATGTGCAGCGTTTCCTCGAACACTTCCATGTCATATGCCAGAATGTCGTTTTTTTTTGTTACAGTTTCAACTCGGCTAATATCGATCCGCCGTACTTGACACTTTCATGTTTTTACGTTGGCAATTGTTCCTTTTTTCTTTTAGTTTCCCAGTTTGGTCCCTACAGTTTCTCCACAGCTGCTGCTGATTCACTGAGTGCATGTTAAGCGTGTTCTGACAGCGGCCGTGGTCAGCTGCTCTAGACTTGCTGGGGACTGAGGGTCGAGAGTTGAGGTTGTTAGTCATGGTAGGTGGAGGCCAATTACTAAACCTGGGTGGCCAGATCCTTCTCTGGTGAGGGCGTGCTGTTTGTGTCCCTAAGAGCCTTTCTGGCATGCTTGAACGTCTCTAGTGTAGCCTGTATAGGTATCGGGAAAGATGGTTGCTTCCGGAGCAGGTAGCACTGAATACCTGCATGGGTTGAGCACAGAGATCCGAAGAAAGTATAGACGTAAAATCTTATAAAAAAATTCATTAACTGTTCAACGCTTTTATTTTATGTGATAATTAATCTTGAAAATGCACAGGTTGCGAGATGTTCTGGTGTTTCGGGCTTTTTTGGTGGAGGCGAAAAGCGAAAACTCCCGTGTGTTCGAGATTTCGGCTCACGTTAAAGATCTCCAGGTGGTCGAAATTAATCCAGAGCCCTCCACAACAGCGAGCCTCATCACCTGTGTGAAGTCGGCGCTTTAAACCTCATAGTCAATAAATAAATAAATAAATAAATAAATAAATAAATAAATAAATAAATAAATAAATAAATAAATAAATAAATAAATATGTTTCGGGCATTTAAACTGCCCATAGCTTGTGTCCTTGGAGATGGAGGCCAGCTGTTTGGTGCAAGTTTATGGCGTATCCAAATCTTTAAATACAATAATACAATAGCTACGGGTTTATAACACCCGACCATGGCTACCAGAACAGGCTTCGAGCATTCATGTGAGGAACAATGTTTACTTGCGACTGCTCCCTGTCTAGTGCCGGCTAGCACTGAAGGTCCCTGTTTCCAATCTCCGATCATGCACAGATCGTGTCACGAGCGCAACATTCCATTTAGAGATACGAACAAGCCCGGCGGTTCCGGTGCGATGCGGAAAATGAACTAAAATGGTTGATATGCCGCGCCTGTCTGTAATCCGACCGGAAAGACAGCCACCCCTATTTACGAAAATAGTGTGCAACGTTGAGCCAAGGGATATCTGACAGTAAAAAAATCGCGGTTTCTAAAAGAAATCAATGGCGCCGGAAACATCAGCGCTGGCGGCCCTTCTCCCTTTGTCGGAGACCCGGCTGTTGCACCTCGCATGCATTTACAAACTTGCAGCAAGCTCTCCATGAATGGCAGACCCGGATCTTTTTTTAGATGCGAAGCATCTCATGCTCGGGGCTGTGTCCCTCCCTCCCTCGTTGTCGTTGTCCGCCGTCCGCACTCTACTGCGCATGCGCGTCTCTTCAGCCCCGTCAGCGTTCGGGCTGACGTCAGCGCAGTTTACTATAAAAAGAAATAGTTAGGCGGCGCCTGGTTTCGATCCCACGACTCTCTGGCCGCAACGGGAGGTACGGGGCGCTCTTCCCACTGCGCTACAAACCGAGACGAGAGCATGTAATACGAACACGCATTATGTCCTTCACTCATTAAAACTACGTCAAGAAGCTACTGATACAGCGAAGGCACGTGAAGCGGAACGTCAACGGAAACGACGAACTGAAAACTAATGGGAACTTCAGTCGACCCCATGGCTGTTTCGCATACTACTCAGGGTTCCCCTACGAGAAGATGGTGTAATTTTTTTCGTAGGCTTTCACATATGTCTCTCCCAAATGGACCGCGTTACCTCGCACTAGAACCCGCGGCAACCGGCTTCGCGAACTCCGGGTATGAAGCGCTAACGCGGAGTCCGTGCTCCCCTTTTACGGCAGCAACGCATGCGAACTGACGAGGGGAACAGCACGCGAGAGATCACGCCACGAAGCTGGGCAGAATGTTCGCGAATGTCGAGCTGGCCGACGCTGGGCGCTCCTCAGGCGGCGCACGCTGACGTGCGCTGTCTTTTTTCTTTGTATTTTTTTTTCTTGCAACGCTATACGGCGGAACTAAAAGCTTAAACAGCTCTTCTCTTAGGATAGCATAGCTGGGGATCGAAACCAGGATATCCGATCCTGGGCAACTCAGGCAGAACAGCGCGTCTTCTTCAGCATTTGCTCAAAACAGCAGGAGTGTTCGAAGCGAACCAGTAGATGACCCTGGGTCCATACAGGAATCGGCGGGCTTCAACCCACAGGGAAACATAACATCGCTTCAGGTGCAGCCTGTGCGCTTCACCGTTCTTTTGAACTGGCGCCCGAAGGAATAAATAGCCGCCAGGCACGGGTGTCGGCGTTCCGGTTCTTTAAATGTGGCTCTCTGAAGTATCCTGCAGCGTTGCCTTATATTTCTGTTTAGCTGGCTTGTGGCTTACCTGGTACAGCCGCCGGAGGAAGTGCCGCGCCCGGAGCACCGATTGACACGTCAGCGGGGGCCGACGGCACGATTCCTGGCTCGTTGGTGGATACTGATGCGCGGAAGCCGTTCGCGTCGGCCAGGTAGTTGACGACGCGCACGCGACCGTCGGCGTCCCGAAGTCCGTACGAGCCCTGCTTGACGCCGAGGGCGTTGCCCGTCTCGCGCCGGAACGATCCGCCCGACTCCACGGGGTTTTCTTAGCTTTCTACGAGTTTCCTTCCTTCTCTTGAGATTTAGTCTCACCTTGCATGTACCCATCTTATGATCGCCACTCTGAATGTTACTTAGCACCTCTACGTCTTGCATGATACCGGAGGTGACACTTACAATGAATTAGATTTCATGTTTGTTGCAGAATCGGGACTTCTCCATGTCCATTTCATATTATTTCATTTGTAAAAGGGATGCATTCATCAACCTCAGGTTATTTCTCTGTGCAAATCCCAGCAGTGCATCTCCTCGACTGTTGCGATTGTCTAATCCGAACTTTCCTACTGACCGTTTTCCCATTCGCTTCGTACCCACAACCGCGAACTGCGTTGTTCCCTTCTTCATTGCTGATTCGACGTCCTCGTAGAAGCTATCTACCGCTCCGTCATCATAGCTGGTTGTTGGCGCATAGGCCTGTACTATCTTTAACCTGAATCGCCTGTTTAGCTTGATCAACACAGCCGCGACTCTCTCGCTAATTCTCAAAAACTCCTCCACATTTTTTGCTATTTCTCTGTGGTTAAAAAATCCCATACCGTGTTCTTTCTTCTCTTAGGGTCCACTGTGGCACAGAATATGCCCTCTAGTGAGCTCCATGAAGCCTTGTCCTGTCCTTCTAACTTCGCTTAACCCTATAATATCCTACTTAATGTCCGAGAGCTCCTCTAGTAGTACAGCTAAGTTTCCCTCACTAGACAAGGTGCGTGCGTTGAACGTTTCCAGGGTCACAAAGGCAGCCTTTCCGGACCCAGAGGTTCTTAGCACCCTCTGCTGTATCGCTGTTCTGACAGCGGCCGTGGTCAGGTGCTCTAGAGTTGCTGGGGACTGAGGGTCGAGAGTTGAGTTGGTTAGTCATGGGAAGTGGAGGCCAATTACTATATTAGGGTGGCCAGATCCTTCTCTGGTGAGGGAGTGATGTTTGTGTCCCTAAGAGCCTTTCTAGCATGGTTGGACGTCTCTAGTGTAGCCTCTTAGATATCGGGAAAGATGGTTACTTCCGGAGCAGGTAGCACTGAATCCCCGCATGGGTTGGGTACAGAGATCCGAAGAAAGTATAGACGTAAAATCTTATCAAAAAATGTCATTTACTGTTCATCGCTTTTATTTTATGCGGTAATTAATCTTGAAAATGCACAGGTTGCGAGATGTTCTGGTGGTTTCGGGCTTTTTTGGTGGATGCGAAAAGCGAAAACTCCCGTGTGTTCGAGATTTCGGCGCACGGTAAAGATCTCCAGGTGGTCAAAATTTATCCAGAGCCCTCCACAACAGCCAGCCTCATCACCTGTGCAACGTCGGCGCATTAAACCTCATAGTCAATAAATAACTAAATAAATAAATAAATAAATAAATAAATAAATAAACAACTAAATAAATAAATTGTTTCGGGCATTTTAATTGATCATTGCTTGTGTCCTTGAAGATGGAGGCCAGCTCTTTGGTGCAAGTTTATGACGTATCCAAATCTTTAAATACAATAGCTACGGGTTTATAGCACCCGACCGTGGCTACCAGAACAGGCATCGCGCCGTCATGTGAGGAAGAATGTTTACTTGGAACTGCTCCCTGTCAAGTGTCGGTTAGCACTGACGGTCCCTCTTTCCACATGCTCAATCTCCGATCACGCACAGATCGTGTCACGAGCGCAACATTCCATTTAGAGATATGAACAAGCCCGGCGCTTTTGGTGCGATTCAGAAAATGAACTAAAATGGTTGATATGCCGCGCCTGTCTCTAATCCGACCGAAAAGACAGCCAGCCCTATTTACGAAAATAAGGTGCAACGTTCAGCCGAGGGATATCTGGAAGTAAAAAAAATCGCGGTTTCTAAAAGAAATCAATGGCGCCGGTTGCACTAGCGGTGCATGGCTGGAGAAACAGCAGAGCTGGCGGCCCCTCTCCCTTTTTCGGAGACCCGGCTGTCGCACCTTGCATGGATTTCCGAACTTGCAGCAAGCTCTCCATGAATGACAGGCCCGGATCTCTTTTTAGATGCGAAGCATCTCATGCTCGGGGCTGTGTTCCTCCCTCCCTCGATGTCGTTGTCCGCCGTCCGCACTATACTGCGCATGCGCGTCTCTTCAGCCCCGTCAGCGTTCGGGCTGACGTCAGCGCAGTTTACTATAAAAAGAAATAGTTAGGCGGCGCCTGGTTTCGATCCCACGACTCTCTGGCCGTAACGGGAGGTACGGGGCGCTCTTCCCACTGCGCTACAAACCGAGACGAGAGCATGTAATACGAACACGCATAATGTCCTTCACTCATTCAAACTACGTCAAGAAGCTACTGATACAGCGAAGGCACGCGAAGCGGAACGTGAACGGAAACGACGAACTGAAAACTAATGGGAACTTCAGTCGACCCCATGGCTGCTTCGCATACTACTCAGGGTTCCCCTACGAGAAGATGGTGTAATTTTTTTCGTAGGCTTTCACATATGTCTCTCCCAAATGGACCGCGTTACCTCGCACTAGAACCCGCGGCAACCGGCTTCGCGAACTTCGCGTATGAAGCGCTAACGCGGAGTCCGTGCTCTCCTCTTACGGCGGCAACGCATGCGAACTGACGAAGGGAACAGCACGCAAGAGATCACGCCACGAACGCTGGGCAGAATGTTCGCGAATGTCGAGCTGGCCGACGCTGGGCGCTCCTCAGGCGGCGCACGCTGACGTGCGCTGTCTTTTTTCTTTGTATTTTTTTTTCTGGCAACGCTATACGGCGTAACTAAAAGCTTAAACAGCTCTTCTATTACGATAGCATAGCTGGGGATCGGAACCAGGATATCCGATCCTGGGCAACTAAGGCAGAACAGCGCGTCTTCTTCAGCATTTGCTCAAAACAGCAGGAGTGTTCGAAGCGAACCAGTAGATGACCCTGGGCCCTATACAGGAATCGGCGGGCTTCAACCCACAGGGAAACATAACATCGCTTCAGGTGCAGCCTGTGCGCTTCACCGTTCTTTTGAACTGGCGCCCGAAGGAATAAATAGCCGCCAGGCACGGGTGTCGGCGTTCCGGTTCTTTAAATGTGGCTCTCTGAAGTATCCTGCAGCGTTGCCTTATATTTCTGTTTAACTGGCTTGTGGCTTACCTGGTACAGCCGCCGGAGGAAGTGCCGCGCCCGGAGCACCGATTGACACGTCAGCGGGGGCCGACGGCACGATTCCTGGCTCGTTGGTGGATACTGATGCGCGGAAGCCGTTCGCGTCGGCCAGGTAGTTGACGACGCGCACGCGACCGTCGGCGTCCCGAAGTCCGTACGAGCCCTGCTTGACGCCGAGGGCGTTGCCCGTCTCGCGCCGGAACGATCCGCCCGACGAGTGGTCCTCGTCGTAGCCGAAGTTGTAGTTTCCGGCAAACTGCATCGAGCACGCGATGCCTTTTATCGGTTTTGCGTGCCTTCAAAGGGCGTGCACTGACAGCGGATGTACTCCTCCTTTGGGTGCGTTTCATTTGCGCATTAACTTGTTCTTCAAAGCAATTTAATAGCACTCGTTGAAATCTCAAAGCAGTTTTCAACGTGACGCGAATGCTACCCCGGGCATTGTGGGGTGACTACTGTGTTGTAAGGAGGAAATCACGAAACAACTTGATAGTAGTCCGCACGGATGCGCACACCTTGTGCGTGTGTACGCACACAGCTTGCTCTGATGTGTGACTGCAGCTGCCATTTTAAAAGGAGCATTGCGAGCACGGTGAAAGACAGTGAACTAATCTGCCACTCTTATCTCGAGAAACGCCAAGAAAGCTGAGAGAGATTCAACAGAAATGGTGGTGCGGAAGTCATGTGCAAGCAATGTATATTTAAATTAAACAACAAATTGCTCATTCTCAATTCTGTTTCTCTCCATTTCTCTTTCAAACAAAGCCAACACTCAAGAACGTCAGTGAGGGATAGAAAAAGTACATCGTGGCCAGCAGTAATCTTTCAGCTCTCATGGGATGAAAAATACATGCTCCGTTAATTTTCTGCTAGCTATCCTCAGGCAAACCATGTCACAGACTTCTTTCACAACATCCCCACCCCCCTTTTTGAAGAATAAAGGGTGTGGCCGTGCCTTCACACAGATTTAATGCTTTTAAAATTGTGTCCACTCCTACGGCTTCAGGTTATTTACTTATATAAGAGCTTAAGAACTGTTCAATGTAGCTTCAAATGACACCCGTAGCGGTGGCTCAGTGGCTAAGGCGTTGTGCTGCTGAGCACGGGGACGCGGGTTCGATTCCCGGCCGCGGCGGCTGCTATTCTGATGGAGGCGAAGAGCAAAAAAACGCCCGTGTGTACGAGATTTCGGCGGACGTTAAAGATCCCCAGGTGGTCAAAATTAATCCAGAGACCTCCACTACGGCGCGCCTCATGGCCTGCGTTGCGTCGGCGGGTTAAACCCTACAATCAATCATCAATCAGCTTCATATGACACTGTTATTGCTACCGTCTTCAATCTAATGATATGTTTAGGGACGCCTTTAGTAACAGAAATCGTTATATAGTTTAAAAGAACTACACGGGAACACTTGGCACGTCACGTTTGACACGTGTTGCCTCACGTTACTGTTGTACGGAAAAAGAGCGCTTCATGAATATCATTTGGCTTCCGCCTTCCGTTTTCGCAACTATCTAAGATACCTTCCGCCTAAACATCAAGATTCCGTTCCTTGCAAGCGTGTCACACCATGATGCTTTATTTATTCCTCTCCGTTTCTGCTTTGCTCCTTCTGTTCGAACTACGCTTCTCCCTTTTACGCAACTTAACCTCGCGCTTTCGCTTTCAGCGCCGTAACTAGATACAAACTACCTGCGCATCGCTTTACACTTCCCACCGCGTGGAACCGACGACTGGTTACGCAACAACGCACAAGTCTTGCTACTTCTCGCCGCTGCTTGGTCGCCAGACGCGGTCGACGACAAGCGATGGATGCGCGCTGCTTGTATGCGAAGCCGCATTCCAACCGCCCGCAGCTTCCGTCTCCCGGCTGCCAACAGAATACATGCATAAACGTTTTGTAAAAAAGATCGGCGGGGGGCCGTTTTCACCTCATTCAGCTTTCGTTTCTTCTGCCGCGTTCTTTTCTCGGAGCACGCTCCGCATGCGACCTACAAAGCGCCCCTTTTTACAAGTCGAGTGGAGTGGCGATGTCTTCTGCCTTTTTTTTTTATTCTTCACTTGGTCGTGTCTTACCTCTTTGAGTGTATCGTGCGTGACAAACGAGCGGAAATGCCGCGTGCACGCTTAGGATATCGCTTGAAACTTTAATGCCGATGGGAAGCAGCCGAGAGTACCGCGTATTCGTTCCCAGTCGCGTTGTAGGAGAGGAAGGGAATGGGAAGGGGATGATTTAGAGACGAATGTACTCACGTCCTCATTCCGGAATTGAGAGCTGGTGCCGGTCTCAGCTACACGTGCTAGCGGTGCGAACTCGGCGAAGGCGTGTCCTAGCACGAGGCAGATGGTGACAAGTTGGGGCTGCGCAGTCATCAATAACAAAGAGAAGATAGGAGTTCTCAGTCGCGTTCGTACTTATCAATGGCTAACCCTTCAATTCCCCCCTTAGGTTGTGTATTGCGTGATGAAAAAAAATCGAAACCCATTTGCAAAGAGAAAGATAGCTAAAACGCGAAGCATGATTTAACAGCGCAGGGAACGAGACGGGGAGCAGAAATACACAGGACGAGCGCTGAATAACAACTGTCCCGTCCCGTGTCTTTCTGCTCCCCGTCTCGTTCCCTGCGCTGTTAAATCATGCTTCCAAACCAACTGGCCCAAATTTCACTTTTGCTTCAGTTAGAACGCGACGCTTTTTCCCGTGCAACCTGAGTCGAAGTCCAAGTCCTAAATACAAACTGCTTCAACTGTGCAGGAATGATGCAATTGAATAGACGTCGGCTCCATAACACGAGGGACCCAGGTTCGATTTCAACCACGGAAAGCGTTTTTTTTTTCTTGAGGCACTTGATGGGCCTTTGTGGAAACTCATTGTGTAAGTCAGCTTTCCTGCAGTGCGTTTTGTGCGCAACGATTTGGATTTTGGACTTTCACTTTGGACTTTGAAGACATTGGCTTTCCAACAGAGGAAGCTTCGCGTTTCAACCTTCTTTCACTTCACCTGCGAACGTCATCATCATCATCGGAGAAGGCTTTCCTGCAGTGCGTATTGGGGCAATTTCGCCATCAGTGAAGAATAAAAAGCTTCGCTTATATATAACAAGGCTTTCATCTGGGGGAGGCTCAATTCACGAGAAGCATTCACTTATTCAGTACCGTCGGTCGCGTTTGAAATTGAGTGAACATTTACTGTTATGGCAAGTATGACTTTAGTTCCACGAGGCTAAACTTAGGTTGATGTGTTGCACCAAGTGAATAAGGGCGCACTGAAAAGTTGGAAAAAGTCATCCGCCAATGTCGACGCAGAATGCCTGCCAAAAGCAGTCAGGGTTCAGAGTTTCCCCTGTTATCCCTAAGACGAATTGAATACGAAAGTCTGAGTGGCGATACCTTACAGACAGAAGCACATAATTTAGTCTCACGTTCCCTTTTTGCCCCTTCACGTCCACTGCCGGCTGCCGGCCCATCTTTTTTCCTCTTCCAGCATGACTGCTTCACCGGCAGCCCTGATATTGACATCCGCACAAATTGGATATGTTATCCATACTTTTTCGCATTAATTAGTCAGCTTAGTTTGTTTCGCTGCTTGTGTGTTCGATTGTGCGGCTGCGTTCTTCAGCTCCCTTCCCTTGCGGTGTACTGGCGTGAACTGCGAGTTCTTGATGCTGCCACATTGAAGCTCGTGCTATGGAGAACCCCGTGCTATGGAACCCGTCGCGCTCTTTTGTAGCGTGACCTACACTGGCCGAGGTTGAGTAGTTTCGCGTGGCTCCTGGAGAGCCGTGCTGCGCATGCGCGAGGAGCAGTGACGTCTCACGGCGCACAGAATGTTGCTGGCTGCCCGGCGTCTCTCGTACACTCCGCTCGCCAAGCCTCTTTTTGCAACTAAACATATCATTTTTTTTGCGATAACTTCTAAACGATGATCGAAGCCCCCATCTACAGGTAACAAGGATATTACATGAAATAATAACTTAATAAGACATTTATACCGCAGTTGCTATCGTAAATGTTTTCGATATGACCAAGAAGCGCTGTTCCTTTCCTTATTTTCTTTTTTGAACAGCAAACAATATTAATACTTTTTAAGGTCTAGAGAAATCCCTTCATAGCTGCTCTGCTCGTTTCCAATTGGTTCATTTTAAACCTTCCTCTAAGCTGTAGACTTTCCTTTGTATGCTTTGGTGTTTATAAATACTTGTGTTCAATTGATTTTAAGTCTTTTGTTTGCCCCGACCAACGGGGAAAAAATAAACGTGATTTTTCGAAACTTCTTTTTATGGGACCAATTTCGCTAGGAAGTGCTTCAGCATGTATGGGCTAATACACCTTGTGAGAAAACAACAAGTTCAAAACTATCAAGCGGGAAACGACGACGATGCTTGCTTAGTCAGGCGCTTTTCACGAGCCTTTGTAACATCGACACATAACGTTAATAGAACAGACAACCTGCGTTCGAGAACTAATTTTTTGGCTTTAAAACACTGGTATAAATTTGTTCCCACAATCAGGTGTAGTCATTGGCCCCATTATGCATCAGAGAAAACTGTTTTCTGTCTTTTTTTTTTCTCCCCAACACCTCTTGCGCGTCGTGACGAAGGAAAAAAATCACGACTGCTTGGTAGAGCCCGAAGCAGTTAAGCCGAAAGGTTATCGCAATGCTCTCTGCTGTACGCCTCTCACAGAGCTGGAATAGGTAGGAACGCCGAAGTAGAGTCATAGTGCACAGAGCTCGCGGAATTCATCGGGAATAAATGCTACATGACCATTTCCTGCTTCTTACGTTATGTGCGGACAAAACGTACACCTCAGGACAAGAGACTAATTTCATTATAAGCAGTGCTTTGATAAAATAGGGCATAATTCGTTCTCGCTTCACTGTAGTGGTGCCGCGAGAAAACTTTGATACAACGAGAATTCAAATAATGGGATTTCGTTATAACGGTCGTTTACTTATATGGAAAGCGTTTATATTTTACTAGCTTCAAGCTTGCGTAACATCTTAAAAGGGGAACACCTTCAGAGGTAGTAGAATCCATTCTCTGGGGGGAACATTGCATTCAACCACGCTGCACTGCATCTCAGTTGGCATTGACGGCGCCCTGGACTAAGGGTGCTTAGGAAAATAAAGTTTGCTTCCTTCCTTCCTTCAGTTGGCATTGTCGCTATAAAAATACCCTAGCATGCACAAAATACGCTTTGGAATCTTTTAACGATGATGGTATGATGGTATTGCCACTATCGAAGCCAGCACGTTATGCAATACCTGTATATCTAGGTCGTATTGGACATCTTCAGTGGTGTTTAGTGACCAACCGGAAGGCTCGCGAGATTGCGCATGCGCACTTCCACCTCCTTAATCGCACGCAGAGTGCGCATTGTCATTGACGACGTGCAGGGCGCAATGCATGTAGAAGAGTAAAAGTTAAATCAACCGGGCGTTTTGCAGTCTACATGGCCCCATTGTGCATTCTTTCCGAGTTGATCCATTAATTCAAGCGGCACTTCTGGCGATAGCTCTGTGCTAAACAATTTGCTGCCAGTCAGCCCACTCTTCGTGCTTGCACGGCAATAATTAAAGGTTTAGCGCAAATACTATAGGACGGCGGCCAACTCAGATGGGAAAAGGGTAGTTAAGGAAACGCCTATAGTATTTGAAGGAAGGTTCGATGTCTAACAGTGTAGCGTATGCGTACGTAAGACCAATCAGGAAACAGAAAAAAAATCCGTCCCAGGATTTACAACTACAACCTTCGGTGCAAATGGTTGCACATTTTGTCAGAAGGGTGAATTTCTGACCAAAAGTTTCACACGTTCCGGCAACTGGTTAAGGAAGAGATCGAATTGTGACTTACCGTCATTGCTATCACGACTAGCGAGGGGAATCAGTTAAAACTGACGTATTCGTGACTACGAGTCCGAAAACCAACTTTCACGTTTCAAACCTACTCACGACAAGCAGCAGAAACGTCGCTGTACCGCTTATATAGTGCGACCCACCCCTTTTCCGTCGGACCTCGCCCAACCGTGAAAAAAGAGACACCTCTTCCTTTCCTCACGACTGCTCTTCACACGGCGGCGAGCGTCGCCAAAGCACCCACACGCTTGACAGTGGCGGTGATCCTTTAAGTTATGGAATAACATTTGTTTACGCTTTGCCTCGCTATTCTCTCCGCAGTTCTGCCTAAGCCATTCGCTACTCAGCGCCTTCGCGCCTTCTACCTGCTGCTTTTAGATTCATTTTTACCGCCATTTCTTGCTATTTTAGTTGGTTTTTTTTTGTGCGCCCCTCAACACACCCCTTTTCTTAGCGTCATTTGTTTTTACTTTGCACTGTATGCTTCTAGAGACCAGCTGCGATGAGTAAGCGCGCATGCCAAACGCCACGTCTTGACAATTGGCCAAAACTCAATCCTCCAGCCTATAGCCGTGCACGACTGGCCAAAAAGCGAAGGTGAGCACGGCCGCAGAAGCTTTGTTGGCCATTTGTTTGTTTTTTCTTAAGACGCTACGTCTTTCCGGTTGTGTAGGCTAACGGTTCTGCCCCATCTTTTCCTGCTTTCGAATGCCTACTTGTCTTGGACCGCACTGATTAACGTGAAGCCGTATGATCTGTCAAATCTCTACCGTCGAGGAGGGTCATGTACGCTGTTGGAAATGTGGTTACCCGTGGTTTTGGTTGCAAGCTAAGAAGAATATGGTGGCTACTGTAAATGATGGATCGGTTGTTCTAGCCTTGGTGCTATTAGAGCGCGAGCCAACAGAGTTCATCTTGTCAAGGCTTACACGCCACCGCTATCCAGAAAGCAAGCATAAAATGCATCCGTGACAGTTATATTTCTCTTTGTCCTGCCGAGGATGTCAGTTGCGGAAGGGTTTTACAGGACATATCATGACAAAGAGGAAACCATGAAGAACCATTTGGAAAAGCTATTTGTGGTCAATCAATTGACGGAGGGTGCTATTTCCTAGCGGAATTTTATTCGCTTAATCAACGATTCTGTCATCGATTGAGTGTTGGATGAGATATTGTTCAGCTGTTTCACCATGTCAAGGGGTATTTGACCGACTAACCTACCGAACGATCGACCGACCGGCTGACTGACTGATCCGTCATTAGATGGCCCTGTACCCTCAAAATATGCTATACTCAAAATATGCTATGCTAAATATGCTATACAAAATATGCTACTCCTGAAGCGAATTTCAAGCGGCTCCGAAGATTTCAGTGATTTAGTACTGCAGACATCAAAGTTGATAGCGGCATTTCCGAAACACTCCCAGTACCATCCTAAATGTCCTGCGGTTTTCGCCTTAAGGACATCGTCAAATGCCGATTAGGTTTTAGCCCTTAAACAACTGCAGATTCCCCCCCCCCTCGCCCTCCCAACATCCCGTCGTATTTGTTCCAGGGTTCAAGACGTTTTCGGGTCCAAGGCAGTTAAAGCCAAAACATAAATAAATAACGCGTCTCGTTGGCATACAAGCGTGCAGAGGGACAATGCCGGAAACGCGAATCATTCCGAGATTAATCCAACTGGACAAAGAAACTGCTCGCTACACCGAATTCAGCACAATTACCTGTGCGGGAGCGCAGTACTTAGGCGCACGCAAAACTATTGGCGGCGAGATTGTTAGGTGGCGCCCCCTGGCACCTGACGTCAGCTCTAAGACGTGCGCCGTTATCGTCTGCTGTACTTTTATTGGGTGTGACTGTAGTTTTTGTGATCTAACTGGCGCGTTTCTATGCTTGAGGGCAGCGAAAAGAAATCTCGCATTATATTTTCAGCTTCTGACGCCTGTAAATACCTTGAGGTGTATCTCACAATTATTAATTAGCACCACACTAGGGTAGCTTGTGTTTGCTTGTTCATTTGCGAAGTCTAAAGCTCAGAGCTGCCTGATGAGGGCCTACATTGTTTAGCAGCCTTTTGGGAATCAGTCAAGAATAGTCAGTAGGCTAGCCTCTCATGCTGGGCATACAGTAAAAGACATCAACACTAGCAACACACCGTAAAAAAAGATGAAAGGAAAAGATAAAAACAGATTTTTTGTTTTGTTTGTAGTCTTGTACTAGATAAATGTCATTGCTGTGCACAACGCTTTTTTTTTTTAATTTTTGCGTACGCCATAAAAGTCTTAGTGGTTCAGGGATGTTTGGGAAGACCAAAGTACGTTTGTGTGGATTTTCTCTTCAGGCCGCATAGCATTCACTTCCTTAAAAACCAGTTTAAGTTGTTACTGCGTGCAAGGGCGGCACATGTTGTGGAAACAAACTCTACTTTTTTTTCTTCGTCGCTATATCAATATTATGCATAAATAATTTTATCCAAACGCAGTGGATGAACGCCTGAGTGACAGATGTTTTTAAAGGCAGAGCATTCGGCAGAAAAAAAAATACAACTTCCAAACGTCGTAACTTCGAAGCAAACGCACTTTCCGACCGCGTCGGGGGTATTTTTTCCCACACCTTCTGACGAACATACCTCGTGCCGGTGATCGTAACTCTCGATAAAATCAACGTGTTTATAAGTGAAACTGGAGACTACGTATTGAGGTATACGAGGCAAAGCACTTTTTGCGAGTCTCTCCACGTCATAATTCCCAGAAAATGGCAAATGCTTCCAAGCATCTTTACTGAGACCTGGCTAGTCCTCAAGTTCCAACACTGAGCAGCTTGTTTATCGGAAAGGCGTGCGGGGCCTTGAAGTTCATTCAAACTGCTCTGCACTACGTACTTTTGTTTTTTTTTTTTTTTAAAAAAAGCTTGTTGCGTATTCCGAAAGCGCGCGTCCCTTTTGGTGAAACGCATAAGGATCCGTTATAAGGAAGCACGCGCACACCGAGCCCAACGGAGATAAAGACGTTCGTCTTGTACGGTTTATCCACCCGAGTCATCGATGCAACATGGGGATTACCGTGGAGCAGCCTCGGTCAGTCTGGGAAACGTGCTACTGGCGCCCGAAAGTCGTGTCCAGTGTCGGCGAAACGAACGGGCTGAATAATTCACGAAGTTCTCGCCAGCCTGAGGAGTCTGTGCCGAAACAGCCTTATTCGCTTGGGCGTGGTAGCCAGTTGTGGTCACGGTAAGCTTCCCAAGGTATTCTAATGTAGTGACCACCAAAAAACTGACAAGCATTATATTAGGGCTGATATATTAATGCTTTAAGCGCCCCGTATCACAGAAAACCCGGCAGCGTCGGTGCGGCTGACGTGAGAAAAAAAATTGCCCTGATGATGATGATGATGGTGGTGGTGGTGGGGGTGGGGGTGATTTCTAACGGTATCCCCTCTGTAGCGTGGTGATGTCGTGTCATCTTACCAAAAAAACTATTATACTTATGTGTTATGCTCTTCGTTTAATACTGGCGCTGCGATTATGGCAGGCTCAAAATACGTATTAGGCACAAAATACTGATTTTTTCTCTTGCAGGTGGTAGCTGTGCTAGGCAATATTCCCCTCTCTGCTTTTCGTCCACTAGTATTCTGATCGTCTTCTCTGAGCAAGAAATCAATAGCGCCACATTGCGGCGCCCACTGAAACCTCCGGGTTCGTAAAGCGCTGCTCAACAGAAGGCGCTCCAGCAGGTGCGGAAAGTGGTAGGATGACGTCAGCGCTTTGGTGCAGTGTGCCGTAGCGCGCGTTCACTCGTGATGCACATGTGATGAATGTGCTGCCGTATATCTGCGCCGGGCGCACTACAGAGTCGTCCTCATCACCGAGTACGACAACCCGTATCGCGGCCCAAGCTTAGAGGTGAAGCTACGCCTCCTCCATTTTTTTTTCTCTCCCTCATCTGTTGGCCCCCCCTTTCCCGAAGGCCCTTTTGTGATCCTCTCCCTTTAACTGATGATCCTGTAGGCGTTGCGGTGGGCTACCAAACCCCTCAACTCTAGTAATGATCTCGGTGTCTCAGTGTCCCGGGGTAAACAAAAGTTCTCGCGAAAAGTACGTCGTACCATAGTGTAGCCGCTCCGTCTTTTAGACGTAGTCCAGTCGTGATAGCGTGCACCGATCTAGCTCAGATACCAATTTGTGTCTATAAATTCCGGTGCTACAAGAACTTTGGATGTTTTGGAAACTTTATGCTAGTTTTCAGCCAATATCCCATAGTACTGCTAATGTAAAAATCACAGCGCGGGAGACCGGTATAGCACTCGAAAAAGAAGAACGATTCAGTCGACAGCACCGGATTTATTGCAGCTACAAAAGAGCAACAAAAATACTGGCCATTCCGAGCAAGGTATTTTTAATCGAGAAGCTCTGAAATTGGGTTCTTTACTCGACTACTTGTTGATCCCCTCTTAAGGGTGTGATTCCATATGGCTTATTACATTTTTCCGCTCCTCCTCTCCCAGATGTCTGAACCGCCGCGGTGGCTCAGTGGCTATAAGGCGTTGGCTGCTGAGAACGAGAATGCGGGTTCGAACCCCGGCCGCGGCGGCCGCTTTTCTGATGGAGGCGAAAAGCAAAAACGCCCGTGTGTACGAGATTTCGGCGCATGTAAAAGATCCCCCGGTGGTCAAGATTACAGCGGAGCCCTCCACTACGGCGCGCCGCATCGCCTGCGTTGCGTCGGCGCGTTAAAACCTACAACCAATCAATCAATCTCCCAGATGTCTGTCAGAACCCATGTAACACGCATACGTATGCACCAATTCCCTTACTGCTTCCTCTACACATAAGTAGCCGGAATATCATGCCACGTGGTCGTTTCTTAAGAGAGATGCACGTGCTGCGCATTTCTTTAAAGCCCCTCCCACTACCGAGGCAATATCAACCACTCGTCAATGAGTCCTTGCTCTTTATTACATGGAGGGAAAGCATGCCGTCCCCACACAATACTCGGGTCACGCAAAATTAATAATGCTCTGAAGGCACCTAAGCACTCTTAAAGTTGTCAAATATACTTAATATTGCCTAATTACGGGGCGGATATGCCCGTATGTGAGCGCTGTTATTCTATGACCACACCGAAAAGAGAGAAGAAGCCGCATAGCAGGCAGGGAGTGCTGCGGGGCGCCGCAGAAGTATGCTTTCCCCATCTGTGACTGCTGCGCCACTGGGCGAGGAATCAGTTATTCACTGGTGAAGCAATGGTGAAGTAGCGGTGATTCTGTGTTTCTACGGATCACTCAGTTAATTAGATTATTACTGTCGTGTCCAGACGTCATTATAACTGTAAGGTATGCGGATAGCTAAGCCTGCGCAAGATGGTAACATGTAAATCTACAGCCCCTCGTGACTTTAAAGTGCATACAGAGCATCACTAACGTTCTTCATAAGCTAGTTCATTATCGAGGTTTGTCCTTTGTCCCTTTAATTACTCAGCCTCAACACTCACCAACAAGAAAATAATGCAAGCGCTATTAATAAATGATTTAAAATTCGCTCTGTCTTGAGGACGCGGTGAAAACGTCATACCAGTTATACGCCAGTTCAGGTGCGCACAGTACGCTTTTATCGAGCAGTTTTCCTAATAACCAGAGACTACACCTTCGTAAGAAACCGAAGGAAATTTCTCATTCTGAGTTTGAGGCAGTTAAAATGCATTGCCCAAACGCCGTCACATCATGCACACTATAAAAAACTCACTCTAAGTTATCCTGTTATTCAAATTAGAGTGTCGGCAACGTGGCCCTGCATATACACGCAGTGCTTGGAATTTTCGGCACAAGACTGAAATTCCGTACAACCTCCTCATAACGAAAGTTTTTTTTTTTTTTGGAAATCTATCTTTATTCCAGGTGTTTCATGGGCCCCAATACATTGTGTATACTCCACATCACACCCATTTTAAAGGAGTGTCGTTGATAACTAAGCCAATCTTTGCTACAACAAGGTTTTTTCTGCAGTAATCAATTAAACTTCCCTGTACTGTTTCACCTAGTAAATGAACTAGAAATAATCTTGTCTAGGTCACAAACACCATCCACAGCATTCACGTCTTTCCGCCAGCATTCGAGACATTGGCTCATCTAAACAAGACTTATATGTCCTTCAAGACCGTAAGACACAGTCCGGACACTGCAAGACAGTCTCAAATCACGAAGGTTTTCGGCTTTAAGCCTCGCGCAGGCATGCACAAACCACTCCTGGCCAACTATTCTTCGATATGGCGGCTATACGCCTTGTCATCTATAATCTTCGAAATGCACTGCCGACTGGGGGAGAGATTCTTTGCTTTGTTGAAGTAGCCGAGCGATCTGCGCTTGGTGGGGTCCCCTCGCGCGGGGGTCCGCTCCAGCATCTAGGTCTCCTCACTTTCGCTGACTGCGCAAATGACTTCATACTCCCTCCCCCGCTTATTCCCGGTTGTATGGGCAAACGCGTCGAGAATTTCTCCGGGGGGAGAGCGGGTATAAAGACTTTGTTTCGACTTCTCTCGGCTTCCATTCTCTTGCCATCTCTGCTGCCTTCCGTTGCTTTCTCCCCTCCCCTCTTCCACATCACTCTTCGTGGGCCGCTGGGGGATGCGTTGTTCGTGATTCGCTGGCTCTTGTTTTTTATCCCACATATAAAAGCGCGCCCTCAATGGCCGCCTTCCGGGATTACCTCCGCTCTGGAAAAGCACGGACGTACTACAGCACGGCGCTGCACCGAGATATGGTGAGTAGAAGGAATTTGCAATTTTAATAACGCGAACGCCGATCAGTTATTTATGCTAACCGAAAAAAATGACATAGAGATGAGAACAAGTATCGTTTAATGTCGACAGATCAAATTTTCTCACCGTGAGCGTAAAAAATTATGCGCGATGTATTTTCGATGGCAGCAGAAAAACTTTCTTCGATAAAGAACGTAGATTGGGTGTCAGAGGTCGGTAGTTTTGCCACGCATCCTTCACTTACCACATACCACGAACATCGCGTTTAGGAATTTTGGCTATTATTATGAACTACAGTTAAATGTATCTTGTTTATGCTGAAAACAAAAGAAACAGGACATTATAGCCAAAATTAAACCTGAAGCAGTGATTAAAGTTGGCACATTTTGCAGAGCTGCTTTATTGACCCGGTGTTTTCTCCAGCGTTATCTTTCAGCGTGCGAAGCCACTACTGTAGTGTATTCTGCTACTTGATAACAACAGCAAACAGGAATTTATTAATGCATGCGTCCTGGTAATTTCGTAGCTTAATCCAGTAAAGATCAATAACGACCATCATTTCGTGCGGGCAAATACGTTCAGAAGAACGACCTTAAAGTTCTCAGCAAAGTTCTCTTGCGTGGTCACCGATTAAGATTAAACTTTTTTGGGTTTATAACATGTCTGAAGGGTGAAAGCCATTCGCGGTGATCCCAGGGGTACAACTTTTGAAGGTTAATTGTAATATTTTTGAAGAGTTCTGTCGATAAGTTAATGTAGAGGCTTGCTTCGTGCAAAATAGCGTATTCGTTAAAGGGAAAGGTCCTTAAGGGGAGCACCACATATCCATAATTGTGACTATGACTGTGTTTTAATGTGATAGAAATAATAACTGAGGGGTTATGGGAAAGGATGAATGTATGATATTTCCTGCTTCAGGTGGCAACGCTGTGAGCAGGAAGTGAGGTCTTTCGTAAGATATTAGATCTCTGTTGGTGAGCGCACGAAATCTGGCTAGTTCGTGCGGCATACGGAGAGCAAACTGCGTGTAAACAGGACAGAAGACAGAAGTGCAGGAAGCAAGGCGCTGCGTCATGTCGTGCGCCTCTTGTGTCGTGCAGAATCTTGTGAAGCGTCTTGTGTTGTGCGTATCTTTTTTCCGTACTGCTTCCGTGTTATTTGAATTTATTCAGTCTACATTGTATACATACTTTCACTTTACCACAATATAGCGGACAGTCCTCCAGAATCTGATGCAATGTGTATCTACAGGGGCACAAATTTGTTTAGCTGTGACTTAGAACTTACAGGGACCATGAAGACAAAACACAACTTGGCTAAGTTGGAAGATCGTTACTAGCCTTCGGTAATTCACTCAGCGCTATTCCAGCCATTTGTCTACCAAAAAAAAACGCAAGAAATATTGAATAACTGTCAACTTTCGCGCTACAGGGACGTAATATGGGCGAAGAGAAGTAATATGGGCGAACACTAAAACCGTAGGTGTGTGTCAATTGCACGTTAGCATTTAAGTTATAGACCTTTTTAACTTCTTAGTCCTGGGAGCTGGCATTTTATCAGCGGGCTGGGCTGATGGCCCTATAATTGGCGCAGTCGACAGGAAGATGTAACTGCGCATGCGCAACACAGCCCAGGACAAATCCTGATCTTACTAAGGATTAACGGATGAAAATGTATTTACGATCAAACAGAACGAGAGTCCCCACTATTATCGCGCAGTCATGTTACTTGACGGTGGCCTTGGTCGGCGACGGTCAACCGCACAAACAAGCTTCTGTGACGTCATAGAGGCCACCCAAAGAGAAGCTGGGGAGCCGCTGCTGCTTATTTGTTTTTCCTTAATATCTCGAATATTTGTTTGACGTTCGCGATAACATTGGTATCGGTCTTATAAGAAACAGCAGCCTTTTTGACGAGCCAAACTTGTATTTTGTCTTATCGGTCCTTTACCTATGATCGTACGTCAGAAATAGTATAGCTAACAGCCATGGTGGCAGCTACGGCGCCAGGTGATGCCTAGAAACCCACTGCTGGTAGTTAGATAGGTTTCGTACCCGAGGCGTTAATACGTGCATTTGTTTATTGGCCATTTAGTGCGCAAGCTATCATTGTTCTTTTTACAGTGGTTCCATGTCCTGTGTGCGCTTCTTGGCCTGGCAGGGGCAACAACGAATGGAGGTTCCCTTGCTTCTCAGTCAGGAGTGCAGTACATAAATGAACGGGTGAGTGCTAAAGTGACGTGAATCGGGTGATTTCATCGCTTTCAAGAATAGTCCGAAAAAGATCGCCCAGCAGAGCAATATGTTCTCTGGCATACACGTCTTATATGTGTGGCACGCCCTATGGTACTTCTATGCAGCTGGAGCACAGGCGTTTTACCTTGTAAACTGCTTTATCGCGATTTGTGCAGACATGGCAACAAATCTATCACATTTCCCTTTCCGAGATGTTGCTTATACATAATCAATATTTAATTGTTTTTTGCACGATGTCACCGTAGTAAAGTTGTCCTTACCAATATTTGGGCGCCATCTACAAGGAATGTACAAAGAACGTTTTACACTTACTGTCTGCCGCATTTTCTTCCCCCTACATAGTATTTGTTTCATATTCTTCGTTCACGCAGACTGCAAGTCAGTACGGTGTCGTGTACGATGAAGCTCCACGGCTTGCCTACCCCGGAAACCAAGGCAAGCTTTTGGATGAGAGCAAGAAATTTCCCCAATACGCCTATCAAGCGCAAGACCAGCGAGCCTACCTGAACCCAGTCGCAATCCAAGCCAATTCGTTTTCCCTACAGCTTCAAGCGAATCAAGCGCTTGGCAGCGCTGAGACAACGAGTAAGCATCACCACGTGCCGGTCTTGCAGCAAAGGGCGCCAGTAGCTGCTGTGATGTCCGGCCAGTCCACAGGACTCTACTCGCAAGGACAGTTGTCGGCCTACGTAGCGTCTCCACAAGCCGTACCTCAAGGAGTTGCTTCTGGACAAGGAGTTTTTGATTACTACCGCGGGGGCGCTACCTACTCCCCCACGTCCGACTCGGCTCACTACGCAACCGCCCTCCAGAACTACGCCCAACAGCTTGGCTACCAGGCGGCGATGTCCCAGAACCAGGGCTATCCTACCGAAACCAGCGCTGGAGACACGCAGCAGTATATTCAGCAGGCTTACTACGTTCCGTCTCTTCCTAAGTACAGTTATCCGGTTCCGAGTGTTCCGCAGCAGACAGATGCGGGCCAAATAGGTGGTTCTCAGCACCCGCAGCCACCAGTGCAAACAAACGGTGGCTACGCCCCAGAAACACCTGCTGCCCAGCCTCCGGAGAATACACTCGTCTACCCTCCGAGGTACTCTTCTGGGGCCACAAATGTGCCTAAACCCACATACGCGGGAACCGACGGTAGCACAGCTCCCAATACTGTCAACGACCTCAACGTCCCTTCGGAGTACTACACAAAAGACAGGGTTCCTACGCAAGTCGCTCCCATCGGAGCTGCACAGGGCCTGTACCGGCATCCGTACAAGTTGCCCGTGACCTACATTCCTTACAGGTATCCTTTCCAACCGGCCGGACAGGTCGCACCTGCGTACGCGAGCCCCAGCCCCGCCCAGTCTCCGCACTCCGTTCCTGTAGCAAACTATGCTGCGTATGTCCAGCCCCACACACCATCAGTCAGGCTGCAGCCTTATTACCCACAGCAAGGCCCTTACGCCAGCCAAGCACCAACGCAGCCAAGTCAGGAACAATTCGCCTACGGAGGCCCGACGAGAGCTATCTACACGCTTCCAGGCCCTGTTGTGACGGCGACTCCCAGCACCTCCCCACAGGTTCCTCAACATCACCAACTGGCAGTGCTGAAACAGCCTGTTCATCCACAAGTGCCCTCTGGCGCTCAGGGAGAACAGCCCGTGTACGGAAGAAGCTTCGGTGACATAGGTTACACCGCGGCCTCCATCTATGGCACGCCGATGTACTCCAAAGCGAGCCCGAACCCGTTCCTTTCGAAGTACGTGAATACACCACACCCTTACTTTCCTAAAGGCGTTGTGTCGGACGCAGCTGGCAACGTCTACATCCAGGGCCCCCCTCGCGCCTTGCCTCGGTTCCACCCAGCCCATGTTCCGGCGTCTGCAGCCGGACAGTACGCTGCATCTCAGGCACAGTACGAGCTGAGCCGCTTCATCACAATGCAGGCTGGTAAAAACGGCGTCACGTACATCAAGAAGAAATGAGCAAATGTAACATGGAGCACATCAATGGCGTGTACACCAAAACTACTACGCAGCATCTCATCGTCTTCATTTCGCTCACCTGGTTCTCTTCGCTCACCTGGTTTCACTACTACGCCACCGTATGGGAACGTTGTATGCACTGGACATCTTTCTTAGTCATTGTCGAAGTAATGTTCGATCTCCGTGCGACGCAAGGCTTTGCTGTCGTGAATTATTGTCTTGGCAATGGATGGGTGCAATAAACAAGAAACTTTACTATCATTCCACGTTTACGTGTGTGTGTCTTTGTTACACGTTTACAATGCATTCCCATGAATACTCGGTTGGTAATGACTGCATGGAATAACTGCTCTCTGTAAAATGCGATGCCCTAGTCAAGATTGGCTATTGTATACCACAGGACTATTTATTAGCCGCACACTTACTCAGCTAGACAATGAAGCGATATTTAGTTTGCCACGCAGTCCGCATGTAAACGCGTAAAGCATAAACTACGCAGAATTCTAGCCCTAAATGGCCAACTGTTTTTTTTAGGTCCTGGTTGTTGCGATAGGTGGTGTCAGTGCAACAAAGACTTTACCATCTTTTCCTCGAGAAAGTGGAGAGAAGCGCGAAAGCTAAAAGTGCGTTCAATCTTCGCTTAAAGTGCGTCCAATCGACCGTAAAATTTTCCAAAGACCCAAATCGCAAGCGAAGAACGAGCCCATGCGACGATTTTTTTCGCGCACTAGGTGAACGCATCTACACGAACGATCTAAATGTACACCGATTCGTGCTTTATGGTATAAAGGTATAGTAATATTGTACTCCTTCTTCATGATCGGCGCGTGCATTGTCGTACCTGTATTTTTTGGCAATTTTCTAAAAACCGTTTAAACACAATGGAAGTCCGGTTTCACGCACGCGCCATATGTTCAGAGACCTTATCAGAGCTTTTCGGTTGACCAAGCGGTCTATAGAGAAATGCAGTAGTTTTTTTTTTTTTTTTTGAAAGAACGCTAGCGATCCCACTAAGAAAGCTTTTGCTTCAAAACTCTGCCGAACTCTTGTCGCCCTAAATTACAAGCAGTTTTTGATTACGTCGTGGTTGCTGCGATAGCATGTCAGGCAAGCGCGAAAACGTGCAGACCTCGTCTTGGGTTTGCACATAAGAACGCAATATCAGTAGAATAATTTGAGTTGAATCAACGTCGCAAATTGTTTACTCCTGCAATGGCTCCCTTTTCTTGGGGTCAGAATATTGCTTCTGCCACTGGGCAGAATATTATTTTTTATTGAAACTTCTCCTTCTTCCTTGGACTGTGGTTCAAGCCTTCCGCTGTAAGGTTAGCTGATTTTCTATTTCATAATCATGCTGTTATCGGCGAGCTTCCTTTTTTTTTCCGCACGTTAAGAAAGCGAGCTGTGCTGCATCTTCTTAAGAGGCATCCGTATGGTGTCATTTTACTTGAGTTTGAGGGAAGTCTTCACACCATTTATTTCCCTGAGAAGGGGCATCCGGCAACCCAATATTTTGTCTAGTAGACTTGTTCGTCGGGTAGGTTTTATAGAAATTATCTCCCCACGTTAAATTTTTTTTATTTAAATTCGCTGTCTAAAATTACATTTTGGGAACAAAGCAAATGCCGATACTGCGACAAAACAATATTCGCAATACAAACAAATTCCACGATTAATTTTGCAGAAAAGCTTACGGGAGCTAGTTGGCCAGTCTTATGCGGCAAACGCGTTGCCTATTACATGAAGTACTCATTCTAAATAAATCCCAGCATGTCTATGTGATTCTTTTTATGGCACTTATTCCTCAGTTCGGTAGCCGTTTTCGTGGCCTGACTCAATTTTTTAAGTTTTGTTATGTCCTACAATATTTGTTGATCATGGGGCCGTTCAACAAAACCGCGCCCGATATGGAAGGTTTATAACATGCACATTGAACCTGTCATAATGTCCCCTCACATAAGATGCCTGTTTTTTGACGTTCCGATCATCGTCTAGGTCATTCATCAATCGCAAAGCGTCGAAGTTCTTTGGCGTACACAGCTTTTAAGCTGTGTATGCTTAAATTGATTTGATTGTAGGGTTTAACGCGCCGACACAACGCAGGCGATGAGGCGCGCCGTAGTGGAGGGCTCCGGAATAATTTTGACAACCTGGGGATCTTTAATGTGCTCCGAAATCTCGTACACACGGGCGTTTTTGCTTTTCGCCTCCATCAGAAAAGCGGCCGCCGCGGCCGGGAATCGAACCCGCGTCCTCGTACTCAGCAGAACAATGCCTTAGCCATTGAACCACCGCGGTGGATGTGTATGCTTAAATACTTTCGAATGCTTGCGCGTGGCGCGAATACTTGATTAAAAGCAAGTATTCGCCCATTGATAATAATCCTTAAACGCTGACATTGTCTGCAGAAATTTTCGGTGGTTTCTCAGCACGGAACCTTCAAGCCTCATTTAAATTTTTTTGTTCACCAGATAGATGGTAATGAAGCCGATAGTAAATTCTATTTCACTTTAAGCATGCTACAATATTCTCTTTTAGGCTGATCGCCAAGTCGATGCCAATTATGGTGTTCCGAAGTGTATTTTATATTTACTGTTAAACGTCCCGTAAACGTACGACGTAACACCCACATAACGACAAAAAAGTTACTTAATTAGTTAAACGCGCAAAGAAACTCCTCCTAGCGTGAAGAGAGTAAACTTTATTAAAGAAAGGTATGCTTCACAACCCATCAATCAAATTACCTTCTCCTGCACACGTCAGAAAAAAATGCGTATTTAAAGCCGGCCAAGGACTAAAGGCATAGAAAATATGGTTTGCCCCGGTAGCTGCATGACATAGAGGGATCTGGAACGCGAGTGTGTGCCTGTACACTGCGCAGCTACATTGTTTATTCTTGTGTTAGTGGTGTTGCTATTTCTAATGCTCTTATATTCAGGTTAGCTGCCAAACATGAATCCATGTCTCCGCATAAAACAAAGTGCCACAGCCTGGTCTAAAGTTTAAGCGTGATTTCAGAAACGCATTGCTTTGTCACCGGTTTTTGTTGTTGTTATTGTTGTTGCAGGCAAAAAGTAACGTCCGTCGTAGACCCTTCTATCTCATCGCACTACATGCACGCTTGGAAGCTACTTTTTTAAAAAGCGAAAGCGAAAAAATCGGGAGCGGAAATTGCGGACACGGCCAGCCAGTCAGCCAACTCGCGAGCGCACCGCACAGGCGCCTGGATTCCTGCTTCTCACGGCATTAAAGGAAAATTTACTTCCGCGCCGCATTCTTCCCCGCTGCAATCTTCGCCGGACAGCGAGCGGCCACACGAAGCAGCGACGGCTTTCTCGGGGCAGGGGAGAAATAAAAGCGATATTCCTGAACCCCTTTTCATTCTTCTTTCCTTCACGTACGGCCATTATTTCGCAGCGCTGTCTCCTTTTCCTGCGCGCGGTTTACTCCGGCGCGTCTTTCGAAACACGCTGCCCTTCTTCCCTGAATATAGACGTAATGGCGGCGCCGGTCTTGTAACAGTCTGACGTCCCGTCACCTGCCGCGCTGATCGCTTCGAAGAGGTCGCGGCATCCTATTGTGTGCGCTCACCTGACCCGTGTACGCGCATCGCAACAATTGGCGCCGCCGCGAGGATGCGGCGCTTTCGTTTACGTTGGTGACGTAATAACAGGTTGCCGAGCCATCGGCACCTAGATGGGCAAGTGCATTTGCCTCACTGCTCCGTGAAAAAGAAGGCCTCTAGGACGGCTCTTCTGTAGTTGTTTCTTTACTTTGATGATGTGAAAGCGTGTTACGTGGAAAGCACGGTAATAACGCGACATATTTGGAACTTAGGTCAGCTAAGAGAAAATTCCCCACTTTGAATTTCTCCGAGAAATGTCTTGCAGCTGGAGGCCTTTTCTGAACAATGCCGACCATCAGCCCGCCGCCAAATGTATAACTCTTGAAAAGCGCATGAGAAATCAAAAACCAAAGGAGCCTGGCTGATGCAGAAGCAAGAGCAGGGCTGAATGGAATGGTTCACAGTACCTTATTAAAGCCTATGCAAATGTGTTGGTGTACGCGCAACCAAGGAGTTGAATTTCAAGCGGGAACACTAAGCGCAAACTTCGACCTCAATAAACATGCTCTCAAAAAATCACCATTTTTAGAAAGAACCATTCCTTTCTCTACGTTCTTACAAAAACGCTGAACCTATGGCTATGACATTAAACCTGGTATTCTGAATCCCTCCTTCACTCGAGCCTCTAGTGGAGGAGATCCATGAAGTAGATTTCCCCATGCATAAGCATTGCGGAATCCTCCCCTCAGCCGAGTGGACGAAGCAAGTGAAGTGGAGGAGGGACTCAGAATATGGCCCTAAGGCACACGACTTTCGGTCTCACAGTGATGTCGGAATGGCCAATTACTTGATCCTGGTTCTTTACACACGAGAATTCTATAGTCCCGACAAAAATCTCTGCCTTTTTATGTCCTCTTCGTCCGGCTGCCGCACGGCATTTTGATTATGCCTGTCCGTCAAGGCAAATCGCCAAAATGCAACCTTCTCCCAAAATGTAAACATACACTCGCCTAATTATATGACACCCACCTGGTTGTGAACACCAAGCACCATTTACACGCTAGACAGCAGTGAACTTAAACATGAAGCTAAACTGGGTGTGTTAACACGTATTTACCTACTTATCCCTCTCGCAAAATTTCTACGGAAATACGTTATCTTTCATTCGCATCTCACGATAAAAGCCCATGTAAATTATGTTGCTGGCACAGTAATATTTCACCTTATCATTCCGCGCAGGCAACGTTTTCAGCAATTTGTTTTCCCTCTTTAACTTCGATACGTACCAAAGGTTAGTGAATGACCCTTCGTATCCTCGGGATATCCTTACAGTGTTATATACCATTACAGATCCTCTTGGTAGACTACGTACGGCGATTGAATTTGTTTGAATGCAGGGATCATTAGAAGATGACCACTTGTAAACTGGGCGGAAGGATTAAGGCACAGTACCGCACCTGCAACATGAAATTCTATCGCCGGGAACGCTGTACTCTAGCCCCAACTTTTTAATCATTCTTTGCCGAATACACCCACAGCCAGAACCGTGTAACGAATACCCTGCATCTGCACAAAAATGCAGAAATCGCGGAAGTAACGCCTTTAATCGTTATAATAGCGCAAATGGGATATTGGTCGGACAGAATTTCGAAAAACCAAGAAATAACTAGAAAAAATATTATTTCACAAAAACTATCTGAAAAAATAAAAAAATATGCATCTTATACATCCCTCCCAAAACCGAAGAATAAACAAAAAAGTCCCCAGAAGAACGTTCAAAATACGAACAATACAATAGCAAGAATGGCGAACCATGTAACACCCTGCATTTCCACAGAAATGCAGATTTGGCGGAAGTAACACTTTTTAATTGTTGTAATAGCGTAAATGTAGGTTATTGGTTGAACAGAATTTTGAAGAACCGAAGGATAAAAAAAATACGACTTAAAAAAGATGTGACAAAATCAAAAATATGCATCTTAAACGTCTCCCAAAATAGCTAAAAAATAAACAAAGATAGTCCGCAAAAGAACGCTGGAAATACGTATAAAAATAGCGTAGAAAATACGTAATAGCGTAGGAAATAGCGCCGAAGATACGTATAAAAATAACTCGGCAGTACACCTTGGATCTTCGCAGAGAAAACATAATTAGTATTGTAAAGGCACTTCATTGCTCTAGTCGTACAAATTTACATCATTGACGAAAAGAAAGGAAAAAAAAACTTTAAAAGAGCAAAATAATCCAACGTATTCCGCTACTCATAGCTATATTTGACTTTAAAGAACACCCACTCTAGACAAGCAGCATAAAATGCTAAGCATTAGGCATATTAGGTTTATTTTTCTTTAAAAAATTTGTGCCACATAATGCAGGTATATAAGAGAAGGTCCCAAGATTAGAAACCACAAGTGGAACCTCCTATGCTTCTACACCATAAAAGTGAGCATTGTATAAATGTATACGTTGAAGTTAGCAATCAATTAGCACATAAAGGTCAAAGTATTAAATATTTAGTGGCGATACAGATATACCTCGAAATCAAACAATTGTAACGTCTACATAGAATATGGCAAATATTTATATACTGCACAAACCAAATGAGAACATACCATACAAAAAAATAGAACGAAATAGTGTACAATACAGTTATTTCCATGACATTTTGATTAGAAATAATGTCTACATGTACTATCGTGATAAATTGAAATATGACGGGCCGTGTATGCGCAGTGCGAACAAGTTACGAGAGTTCGTGTCCAACGTTGATATGGAAACACCGTCGTTCGGTGTCTGACCGTTTTGGTTTGTCTTCCCACCGCGTTCGGCACGGCCGCTCACGCAAGCATTGTTTAACTTTGTTGCTGCGATGAGTGAAAACGGCGCACGCAGCTATATTCCTTTATTTTTTATTTCGCGCTGAGCCCCCACGGACGATGGAAATACGATGGTCTTTCCATATTGAGGTTGGTCGCAAACTCGCGTAACTTGTTCACGCTGCGCATACGTGGCCCGTCGCCAGGATGTACTGAAAGCCACGGGCTCCGCTGTTCGTAATTCAATTTGTCGTGATAGTACACACAGACAAAAAGCACCAACAGCCTAGAAGCGACGAACAGAACCAAAGCCGGTAATAGGGTCATAGTCTAATTCCTTATAATGCGTTGGGTGCATGCATCAATACTTTTTAAAGGAGAACAGAGATTTAGAGTCTTTAGGGTTGATGCTTCAGGTGTTCCAAAAGCTTATTGCGGAAAATGCGATAGGAGATTTATTTTTACTTTCGCCAATAACAGGTTATTTTGAGATGCAAAACGTGTATTATTAGGGTTCAACACAAATGAAAAGGGAACCTCTCAAGTTCACGGTCATTATTTATTGCACGGAATGGCATGGTGTCAAGGCTGTAATCGTAATTTAGAATGGGGAAGAATAGTCAGTTGAGTAAATAGAGGTGACGACGGTTATTCCCGGTGTGAGAAAGTAATGTTACGCATGACCTTTTTTTTTAATCTTTTCTATCGGGCTAATATGAACATTGTATGAGCTTCCCCACAATGAAACACAATACTTTAAGTGACTGTAAACGCAAAATACAAACAGGTCAGAGTTCGCGTGTTAAAGAAATGCCTGCCTTTAGGAATTGTCCTTACTCCGTAAATGATTTTTTTTTTGCAGGTAGAAACGACATGAAAATATAATTTTTGGTGTGTGCCTATAATGATACCTGGAAAATAAGGTTTTTCATGCAACGAAGAATTAGCAGACAAGTCTGAATTTCTGCAGATTTCTTTTTGACGGCCCATTTGATCTTACCTTGTGCTCCTGTGCTTAACCACTAAGTCCGGAAGCACCACATGGGGTGCTTCGCACAGCAAAAAATATGGAAGAATGTATTGCGGTATCTGTCTCCATCTGCTCAGATCTCTCCAGCCGCTGCAATGCGTAGCTGGAGGAGCACACAAAGCATCGTAGGACTCCGGAGGCAGCTTTATTGATTGCTTGTGTGAGGGAGGTGCACTGCTGTTTGCCGCTGTCATTGTTTAGTGCACTACTTACATGCTAGGTTGGCCCCGGTGTCATGTGATCTATCTGCTCGTTTGTTGCCCTCCTCGCACACAGGCGAAATTAGGTGACTAACACTGTGATGCTGTTTTCCCAAGGACTTCTACAAAGTGCAATACTCCAGTGATACGTGGGGCACAACACTGTCTTAGATCGGTGTTCCGTCTCAATAACGTCACACGTTATTAGTGAGAGTACAAATAACAAATCAAATAGATTGCATGGACGTCGACGGGGCTTGAAAATGCATGGAAAGCCTGAAGTTCCCAAACTAATTGGGGACGTCATCTCCTAACTCCCCTTCTTTGAGATGGTATCTTGGAAAGTACAGAAAAACATACTCTTCATATCATGTCGGTTATTTCTTCATCGCAATTTTGACATTTCTTTTTGGTTCAAAAATTTGCCACCCAGAAATACCGTGGCATTTACATGCGCTCGTAAATTCCAGCTTCGCTGTTGACGTGTTGGGCAGAACGCCATGGCGCAACATAAATATTTCATGATGCGAGCTTGAAACAGGTCTGCTTCATATTCGGTTTTTATAGGCAGGACAAAATCCACACTCGAAAAGCGTTGGACTGCCTTGTCACACCTTATACCACGCCGCCATGGGTTTCTGGCAATTTATGACGTTTGAAGGGAGAGAAACCAAAAAGCGCCCATCACTCTACGGCACCCAGTAGCAACTTTATAGCGAGGAAGGAAAGGTCTCAGAGGTCTAAGAGCCTTCTTGTGCAGGTTGGTACCTCGTGGTGGTGAAAGCGGTCGAACTCTAATGTATGCACTTACATCGTGACACCGTGTATGACAGCAGGATTTATCTCTGAACGGTCGTCGCGTGCACTCAACCGCTCCAGTAGGATGTTCCGTGTTTCTGTGGGACAGCTTTCGCCTTTTTTGGTAAACAAATTAGTGCAATCTAATCTGTGTTAGGTCCCCGATTGAGCATAGAACATGCGAAACCAAGAAAAATATCTAGAGATAGGAAGTACTTTTCATCTTTTTTAAACAGTTTAGAGTTTCTTCTAGCGTGGCTTCGCACTGCTTGCAGTCTCTTCGGGTCCCACATTATAGAGGTACCCACTGGGAGTAGTCAAGTTAGTGGGGGTTGTCTTCTGCATGTTAATAGTTACGTAGAAAATTGCGACGAAAACACAAATGACTACCGGCACCACAAGGTCTCAGTTCACCGTGGCGAAATCTTCAATAACAGCCAAACTAGCTTAATTCTTTCTCTGATGTGTGCTCGTGCGGCACAACTACCCCACCGGTTCAACTGTTTATTAGGTAAAGGCTTCCGTTCAAAACCTGTTTATGCGCAAGCGACTTGTAATGGGTCGTCAAATTTAAGTACACATATTTCCGTGGTAAATTATTCCTTTGGCACAAGAAAGATACCACAGCAAGATGATCAATTATTTGCTCCGTCGCACTACCAGTATTATCTGCAACACTGGCGAAGTTCAACAGGTGTTAAGCATGACAGAGAGCTATAACGCTTCGTGCGTACATAGCTGAAACATGCATTCCTTCAATATTTCTATAGCCCTGCTGTTTACCACTGTCTTCACCATTCTAGGTAAACGCAGCAGATTAGCCAAAAAGCCAACTGTTGACCAGTTGGAATTCTGGCTATCGTCTCCTGGATGCACACAGAGATCATCGACCAAAACTTCAATCATCCGTGTAGTCTCTGTTGCCACAGAAATTTGGATAATAAGCATAATGTGAACCACCTAAACTTTCGCCACCGTTTTCAAGTGCGTTTTTTTGGCGCGGCGTCGCAAGACTACGCCCACATCCGTAAAACGTCGCTGTTACTCTGAACGGAGACATTTGGCGGGGAATTTAAACGTTAGTGAAAACATCCCCCAGCTGGGTAAAAACTGCTGTGGTTGTCTTCCAACTCTTTAGAGAATCCATGAAGACAGAATTCAGCCTTGTTCAACTTGAAAGAATTAGCCTTTGGTAACTCTATTTCAGCCGCTCAAGTCATTCTGTTTACCAGGAAAAAAAGGACGACAGGAATATTGAAAAGCTTTGAAATTCGGCGCTACTCGACGTCAGTAGTAACGCAATAGCGGCAGCCGTGTGCAGCTAGATCGAAACAATAAAAACAGTTATTCAGTGTGTTAACTGCACGTTACCATTCAAGTGATACGAACAAACGTAACTAAAGGCGCCACAACAATCATGCAGATGTGTTTCTTGGTGGTGGCTTCGGTTTGCAGCGGCCAACCGCAGAGACAAGATTCTGTGACGTCACGAACACCTCTCAAGAAAGTGGCTGGGGTGTCGCCACTGCTTCATCTACTTACATTAATATTTAGAATTGTTTGTTTGACGTTTGCGATAAAACTGGTACCATTGTTATTGGGAGAAATCAGTCGTTTTCACGAACCGCACTTCTATTAGGGGCGAAGCCCCTTTGGGGCTCGAGCTGTTGGCGTCTGCTGTCATCGTCGTCGTAATCGTCGTATCATGTAGTCACGGTACTAAAACAACGGGAAACTGGTTTACGCCTCGCGTTAAAACGCAAGGCGTACTAAAATATGGCCGCGTATCTGCTCCTTTCATTGAAAATGTCGACAAAAGTATATAGTCTTTGTCGACATTTGCCTAGTAAATGCCTCCCTTCACTTTCCGGCTCACCTCCCATGTTGTTCCTCTTCCTTCGCACTCCTCCCAAGGTAAACACGCTAAAGGTTTGCTCAAGTCAGTTTAAATTTACCGCGTTCCACTGCTCCAGGCTGGGTGCCTCGATGTCAGCGCTGCCGTACGGCGGATACGCGCGTGAATCGAGGAGCCCTGCTTCAACGTTTATAGAACCGCGTTGCCCTAGTCCACGTGCGTTCCAAGCAAAACGTGAAACCTACCTAGTGGAACCTTTCGTAAGTGTCGCCGCTTGATTTCTTAAAATGCCGCCAGAAGCTATAGTTGCGCGAACGACAGCAGGCGACAGTGTGATTTTTTTTTTCTGTAGTGGATGTAGTATTTCATTTCGCGAAAACCAGGCATCTATGAATTTTTTTTTTACAAAAGAGCACTGTAAATATCCCTTCTGTATTTATTTTCGGTCTTATATTTGCCTAATGTTTGTTCTTGTTCAACAATGTTGACAAGTATGAACATATAAACCGATTGATTGTAAGCTTTAACGCGCCGACGCAACGCAGGCGATGAGGCGCGCCGTAGTGGAGGGCTACGGATTAATTTTGACCACCTGGGGATCTTTAACGTGCGCCGAAGTCTCGTACACACGGGCATTTTTGCTTTTCGCCTCCATCAGAAAAGCGACCGCCGCGGCCGGGAATCGAACCCGCGACCTCGTGCTCAGCAGCGCAATGCCTTAGCCACTGAGCCACCGCGGCATGTAACATATAAACCGGACTTAGACGTTTTGATTTGGCTGTTGAGTATAAAACTATTGCGCGGTCTTCATTTCACTTTGGCCGGGAGGCTGAATCGGGTCACAGAGGACAGACAGACAGACAGACAGACAGACAGGCAGGCAGGCAGGCAGGCAGGCAGGCAAACCAAAATTTCGGGGTTTAAGTAGCCCAAGAAACACTATCGTCTTTAAAAAACACTTGGACACTCGTTTACGCCTCGCGCTGTAGCGCTTCGTTACACGAACTAAAAAAACACCGGGAATACTCGTTTACGCCTCGCGCTAGAGAGCTTCGTGCTTCAGAGACAAAAGACTTTTACAGCAGAGCTGCATACCTCTACCCCCCTACGGTTTCATCTCCGTTGGCGAAAACGCCAAGGCACCAAGAATGCACTTATACACTGCATGCTTCGCCCCTCCCCAGGTTTCACATTAGTGGAGATGGCCCGGGATCTTTTTTTATATTCATGGCCCGTTTAGGGCACACGCCTAAACTGGCCAATATTAGGGCCCATATGAGAAAACGCGGAGAAGTTCTTGCCGAGAGTCTGCCAAAAAGTACATTATCAGGTACGCCCATGCCTCAGAAAGAAAACCTAAAAAAAGGAACCGGTACGTCCGTTCCCATAGGCAACGGCTGCCCATGAGCAGAGCCACAGGGAGGAGCAAAGGGTTGCCATCCATGGTTCCCATCTGTTGCGGCAGCTGAAAGCCGGTTAGGCTCGCCTGCTGAGCCAAGGAACGCCTTTCGGCTGCTGCTCCCATAGATAACACCTCTGGTTAAACCAACCTGTTTGATTCGGTTACGTTGGCCTCGGATAGTCTCGCGTAGTCACTATAGCTTCGGGGATGGAACGCGTTTTTGCGCAACAGCGCTAGGTGCGCCCCTTGAGAAGTGCTCGCGCTAAAGCCCGGAGAATACCCGCGCCACCTTAACCATAACCCCAAAGGTAACGCATGTAGAAACATCACTCGAATACATTTCCCCCGCGGGAATATACGGCTTCCGCATTCCTACTACCTAAACAGTTTTAAGTGTTTGTACCGATGTTTCTTCTTTACAGCGAAGCTGTGTATGGCTAGGATCCAGCAGATCGTCTCCGGCGACAGACCAAGCGTGACCAACAATTTTTAGCGTATGGGAAAATTCATAAAAAAATAGAAATGTCCCCAAGGACTCCATATTTTGACATAAAACGACATATAATTGCCTTGAGAAAGTTTCTTCCCAGCAATGCGTGTGTGTGTAGAGGTGAAGCTATCTCAAAGGAGATCTGTTTAAGTATAGTCTTTTTTTAAATGCCTTTCACACAATTTATTTTGTTGCACAGTGAAGCATGGCCATCTACGGAGGGAGTATGGTTCGAGCCCCACTTTACACTCCTTTGCACCACCGCAGCGTCTTTTGCTGTTGATATAGACGGTTCTGAGTCCACCGCTGTATACACCGCGCCTATGAAGTAAGATAGAAAGAAGGCTTTTTATTGAACAAACAGAGAGGTTTTCCGGCGTTTGCAGTCGCCTACATGTCTCTCGGCTACGTATTGGGAATGGAGGAACAAAAGGCCCAAAACAGACCTGGGCAGGAAAGAAAACAAAAATCTAGTGTGAACATGGCCACGATGGTGGACTTACACGCATATTTTTTCTTAATATTTAGCTTGGGCTACAGATTTTACAATAGACCTTTTCCAGTAACGCTCTGCGCATGCGCTACACTCGCTCCCAGCGACGAATCCGCCATTATTGGGGGGCAAAATGTAAACAATACGACGCCCTATTGTATAAACCAGTTGCGAACGCCGAACCAACTAAGGGCTGCTGCATCTGATTTCTGCTATCTTTGTCTTTTTTTCTATTTCCGTCGTTTTTGGTTTAGCCTTTTCACTTTAACGTTGTTCGCTTTTGTCTTAGTTCGCGTAGTATATCGTGTGTGGTTTGTATCGCTGTGTCGCTGTCTAGAGGCAACACATGTGCGCAGTGTTTACAATGGGGCACCTGCTGCGGGACGCCCCACTCTTGTGCTGCGGTAGACTGCGCCAACCATAGAGTTTCATACTAATATATACTAGAGGGAAATCTGGCGCCACTGTCTAGGGGAGCCGCGCTTCAGCGAGCGTGCCGTCATGTACCGAGCAGGCACGTTCCACTTGTCCTTGGCATGGCTCACGAACAGGCTCAAAAGTTGGCTTTGGCTGCAAAAATGCAACAATATTACTACAGAAAATTAATCGAATTTGTTCTGTTATTATAAAATTAAAGCTCCAGAAAGATTAATTTGACAGGGATTATATAGAAGCTTCATGGAAGATTAACAAAAAACAATGTTACCCCTTTTGGCTTCAATACGAAAAAGAAGCCATGTGGCTAACCAAGCCAAAGAGGCGAGGAACGTCGCTAGCTGCAATGGCGCCGCCCACGGCGACCCGCGAATGCAGCGCCAGATTTCCCTCTAGTATATATTAGTATGAAACTCTATGGCGCTAACCGCTCAAGCGGTGGCTGTGGCTTGAGATTTTTGAGGAATTTCCACCAACGCCACATCTGCCGTTCGCATGACGAACCAGCTTGGGGGGTTCGTAATGCAGCTCCAACTCCCAGCGACCTTTAAGTCGGTGTGACACCTATACTTCGCTGAAAACACTCGAAAGCGGCCGGCAGGTAGGCGCTACGGCTTCCATCGAGAGATTTCTTTGCCACCAAAACCATGCGTGGCGCCTGGGACGGCTTCCTCAACTGCGCAGGGCAGGCGTAAATAAAACGAGAAAAAAAATACACCCCGAGTGCGATTCAGGCGTCCGCCGCTAGAGGGCTACGCCACTGGAAAAAGGTCCCCTTCAAAATTTTACGATATCATCCAAATAAGAGAACAAACTTTTTAGAGCTTGGCGCTGCTTCGAGGAGCAAGTCCATTGTGTTTTATTGGTCCTTATTCTAGGTGTTTGATGTTTTTTAGAAATTGTGATCTAGGTGCCAAGTAAGCCACATATTCTAATAAGATATGATCAACTGTTTTAACACAAGAACAATAATCGCAGTACAGGTTTTGGCGTTACCCCAAGGCTACTTCCCTCGTAACCTGGAAACTCTACATGATCGTCTACCACACCAGTAAAATGTTTACAAGTATCGCGGGGAATCCAGCGCGTTTAGTCCACACGTGCACGGTGATAACGCGGCGGCCACGTGTCCGACAGTGGCAGGTGTCCAGTGGTGTGCACGTGTTCTTTCACTGTCATCATCACCATCATTTTTCCTTTGCTGCGTTTTCTCCCTCTTTCGATTACTATGACTCAGAGGCCCGGCCACTCGATTTTTACCTTTACAAAATACGTTATTAGCGGGAACATGCTTTGTTACCTGACGTTAACTGCTACTCGCGTAACTACATTACCCAGATTTTTATCGAAATACGGAGTGCATGTCTCCAATAAACGGTTTCTAAGTCGATAGTCACTACCCACACACTAGGTTCACCTTTGGGCATCTGGAATCGTGATATGTTGTGGTTGAGGGGTCAAAAAGGAGAAAAAATGAAGTGGTTAAGAAGTCACAAAGAAAAAAAAATGTTATGGTTGAGGGGTTCCATGCTTGTCTCGCACTCCAAAAGGAACGTAGTTCGATTCCCACCCAGAGCGAAATTCACCTAATTGTGTCTGCAACTAACTCAGTAATATCCAATATAACAGCATCCTTAAGAAATGTGACACCATTCCAAACATTCATTTGCGTGTTTTTTTTTTTAATCTTTGCAGCATCTGGCCGTCCGTGTGCCGGCTTTTCGACCAAAATAGCTAAATAATGCTCTCGCATGAATAAATACGTGCACATTATCTAACCATGTGCGTTATGTGTATTTTGTGCAGCTTCGCTGGCCATCCACCCTCATAGAGTGGAAAGGCTTTCAATTTTTATCTCTGCTCCGTATCCAAGCTCGAGCCTTAGATTTTAAACCTTTCTCCATCGCAGCCCATCGAAGAGGTTATATGAAGGGCTAGCCTACAAGAAAGTTCATACCATAGCGCTCCATCCTGCAATGGACAACACCAGGATGACGATGGTAATGTACCGTAGTGGCCCCTTTGAAAAATACATGAACATGTGCTAAAGAAACGCTTGCTACGCGTTTACACGTTACGCAGAGGTTAGACAAGTTACAGAAGCTTGTACAACAAAATAAATGGCAGTCCGTGTGCCCACCATGTGGACCTGCACGCGATTCGTACATTAGATGTGTCACGCTTAAACATTATAATTTGGTCCGGATCTTCGCTTCAAAAGCTCTTCGAGAGAGATTGAGAGAGAGAGAGTAATGTTGAGAGAGAGAGAAGAGAGAGAGAGAGAGAGAGAAATGCAGAATTCAGATTCCTCCTCATTTTCGAGCGTGGGGTAAATTGCGCGAGCCAAGTACTGGTGGCTTCTAAAAAAGCGCCGTTGTCTTGAATAATAGGCGTTGGCGTTGAATTCAGCCAGTTGTTTACTTCAAGAGCTCAAAATGGTTTTCAGAGGACTCGCAGGAGCAGTTTGTTTTTTTGCGGAGGAAACCTTACTTTGGTAGGGCAGCGCTTTGTCTGTCTTTCCTTTTCCCTTGACTATCACTGTACCAGGCTGATTTTTGGCCCGGGCGACTCGACTAATTCGCCCAGCTTTTCATATGGTTACTTATAACTTCTAGCCGCATTTGCGCGAGGTGGTGTCGCCGAGAAAGAACTTACTAGCGGAATATTACTGAGATCAATGAATTGGAAAGTTGTTGCAATGCTACCAATGCGACCAAGCAATGCAACCAATGCAACTTTCCAATGCAACCAACTGGAAGGTAATCGAATTTTTTCGGGAAGTGGTAGAAAGAAATCTTTACAGCTGAAACGAAGGACTGGTGACTGCGCAAAATTAGGTTTCACCGACCGCATCCAAGTGGCCGTGTAGGCAGAGACGGCGAAAGTAAAGCACAGAGCACATGAAGATTGAGGTTGTTCGGCCACATAATTGGGCCGGGCAACGGCCTTGTCAAACAGGAAATGAATACGAAAGAATACGGCGGGGCGACAAGATGCTGGCGGAAGAACAGGCAGGAGACCATCGCGTTGGGTGTCAGAGTCTCGACACGGAGTGGGTCAGTGATCGAGCGGAGCGTACAGCTCTCGTCAGAAACAGCGACCCAATTTGAAAATGGGGTAAATCTGCATGCCTAATGAGAAGAACACAGGGACGAACGTTATTTGCTTGCTTTAACCATCCGAGCACATAAGCCTACGTAAAAAATGACCTACACGTGGTTTAACGTCTCCTTTCTTCAGTTTGGTGCCACTAGAAAACACAAACGCGGTAGTCTCGATGACCCTTAAGATTGAACACGAGCTTATGGCCCTATGGTGCCAAAAGACATCTCCATGTTCTGCTCTCAATGCATTTCGATACTTTAGACCATCCTTGAGTCTTGAGAGCTTTGTTCCGTTAGGTTCCGTATTCATTTCCGAGTTTCGGAGCATCACAATGTTTTTCACTCATTGTCACTTCTACATGTACCGAGGAGACGTGCGCGCCTGCTGGTTTCTGTTTTCGTATTTTCATTTCCTGATCCCGGTGCACTTTCGGGTTTTCTGGGTTTTTTGTTTCTTTTCTTTTTTTATATATAGAAGCTTTCAACTTTTTTATTTTTTTATCCGCTCTCTTCAACGTTCCGCCGTGCTTCACGATACGTAGATAGGGATCTCTTTAGTCCATATACGAAACTGCAATGTGTCAAACTCAAGCAAAAGTTTTCTCGCGGTATAATGTTTTTTTACACCTGTTTAGCACGTTCCTGTCGTTATCCCGGGGGCGGTTAGACTAACAGGCTGCTGAAATGTATTGTCGCTGTAGTTGGTCTGCCAGACGCGTAGTATAACCAACGGCTGGTGTGCTTTCTATGGCTTTCGTGGTGCACGGAACCTAATGTCATACACACAGGTGGCTTTGGATTTTTGCGTCTTTCTCAAAACGCCGTAGCACAATAATCTCCGGCGCGTATTTGGATCCTCACTTATTCCATCGGTACAGTAAGATGTCCGAAATGTGAGTACAAGCTGCGGCTGAATCATACGCTTTTTTAATTTTAATAATCTCCTGCTAATTTATGACGTAAATGCGCTAATTTTCGGGACTATAATTTGGCGTCATTGTTTGTTGCGTCAAGTAATTAAAAATGCAATTGAATTGCATTTGGCACTACACGTGTCAGTAGTAAGGCATCTAAGTATTTAAAAAAACACATTATTTTGCAATGAGCCAGCTTCAGTCGTGCCTTTTCACCGCTAGTTCTATTTATGTCACCGACTATCAGAAGCGGCAACATTTCAGCACAATAAAATAACAACAAAACAAAGTATTGGTACGTGGTTAACTGACATCCCGTTGCTATGCGATCCCCGGAACTGTTGTGCCTGTATTTTCTTTCCTTCCGAGCCCGCCTGTTTTATTTTATATTGCATGGCTTTCGTCTGAGTATTTTTTTTTATTTTCCCAAAATAATTTTTTCTTTGTCTCGAAGTCTCCCTCAGTTAATGTTGGCTCGGGCTCACATATGCAGAGCTCCGTCCCTTGTTTATCAATTCCTTTTAATGGCGAGTTTCAAAAGCCTCTTCTCTAAATTTAAATAGCAAAACAATTTGAGCCCTGCGCTTGAACAGGAAGCGGCCAATTATCGCTGGCCATGACACTTGGTTATCGGGCTAAGTGGTGGGAGATAACAATGGCGAACCAAAATGTCGCCCACCATTGTATCGTCGAGCGGGGTAAGACGAGTGGCGCCCGTATCAGCAAACGTCGCCTGCCCTCGTCCTCGACACCGTAATTAATGGTGTCGCATGCACGGAGGTTCACTTCTTTCCCGCACCATGCGCGGTTTCCCGCTCCAAGTCGCGTGCAGTCAGCGCCCGCCATATCGCGGTGTTTTCCCCGAAGCCAGCGGCGAGCCAAAATTAGCGGGCTTGCCCGTGGGCGGGCCATGTGCGTTACGCGTCAACTAAGTCACGTTTACGTCACAGGCGCCAAATGAGTCACGCGCGCGAAATATAAACACCGCCTTCGAGGTTGCACGAACGTCGTTAAGGCCGAGCATTTCACTATAAGCGTCGCAATTAGCCACGGCTTGCCGACCACTTGGAATTACTCCGTCATGGTTGCGCAAGCCAGCTTCGAAAACCTCTGACGTGTTACGGTCTTCTGCAAGCTGGCCATGGTTTCGAACCTGGATATGCTGTTTCCAAAGCCTTATTAAGCCTTATATGTCTCATTGGCAGGGGACCTTGAATGACCCCGGCGTCGACACCAACGGTACAAGAACCCAGGGAAGGCCAGAAGAGAACTAAAGCCTCCCAGTCATTTATTAGAGATTATTATTGCAGAAGGTAATTAATGATCAATTAGTGATTGATAGCAATGATTAGTAAGGTGGATTAGGGTGGGATTAATGTGGATGAATATGGAGTGAGATAAATGAAGATTAAGATAAATTAGGGATGAATAAGCTGAGTTCAAGTGGATCAAGATGAGATTAAAGTAGATTATGCTGGGACTAAAAGGAGTTAAGGTGGATTAGGGACTTTGAAATAGCGTGACTATTGTGTCGACGGCTCGTCGTGTACATAAAATTAACCCGTCACAACAGTACATACGGCATCCGCCTTCAAATCGTGATAGAGGCAAAAATTTATTCTTTTTGTGTTTGTGTGCGTGTATGTGTGTGTGCCTGGAGGGGGGTGATTTAGAGCCTTATTTAGACGAATTGAAATACTATTTTCACGTCAATTTTTTTTTCTTCTGGAGAGACATATGATGCCACGTTGAGTGATTTAGCTGCGTAATTACTTTTGCTACGCGCGTACCATAAGGACGTGTGAAATAACCCACTTAACATATTTATAACAATCTAAAAGCTTCCTAAAATGCAGGATAGTGAACCTGTCCCTCGAATGGAGCGTTTTCAGACATGCACGCCGGCCGAAAAAGTAGGCCGCTCACAGAAATGTACAGTGCTGCTCCAACTAATAGACACATTCGGACCCAACCAAAGCATTTTAAATGGGTCAACTATACTTCACGTCTAGAGGCAACGGAACACAGACAGCAAACATTGCTGGTTCCGTGATAGTTTATCGAACGCCGTTTCATCCAAGTGGTGCCGATTTCATTCAATACCATCGTAGCGAGCACCGGTTTATCAAATTGCCTGGCGCTTTGTATTCCGCCCACGTTTGTTCAGGCGTCAGTAGTTTGAACTAAGTTTCGATTTCATCACCCCCTTTCTTCGTCATTAGAAACAATTTCATCCTAATGCTATCAGAACATCACCAGAACTCAAACATTAAATCTTAAAATTCTCTAAGAACATTAAAAAACGCGCCCGTAGAGATCTGTAAGGAATGTTCGACAAGAAAAATGCGTGCAGGCGTTGACAATTTAAAAGGAGTTACGCCAGCGGAGCAAGGCTGCTCTGTAATTAAGTCTGCCGCCTTTCATTATGGGTGGCTCAGTCGCCTGCGCCGGTGAGACCGTTGCTGTTATATCTTGGTACCTGCCGTACGCCGACTTCAGAAATGCATTTCGATTGCCCGAATGCGGCCGAGATTGAATGGCATTCACAGTACACACACAGCTATAATTTAATTGAAGGCCAGGGAAACCGGCAATATTGCCCACACTGCAGCTCGATTTCGGCCATTTCGACGTTTGTTTACTGACTGTGCCAAAACTAGGGCTATGTGAAGAAATTAAGAACTGTGGGGCAACCACGAAAGCCAAAAGGTTTGCGCGAAATATTACGAAACATACAACCTCGCACTGTCTGCCGGATTTTTTATTGAAATATTGTAAAAGAAGTACTGGACATAATTGTGACTAAATGCTGGGGCTGATACGAAAAAGGGTTCCAGATTCATACCCTTTTTTGGAGGGTTTACAATTTTTCTCACATTTGGTCATATCGTCTGAAGCATTAATTCGACGCAGACTTTTAAAAATTGTAGCAGCAAGCATTTTGGCTTTAAGTATAAATCAAGGCCGCCGCATCAACGACTTTTGCTATACGAATAATTGCTTGAAAGACATCAGCAAAGTGTTTCCTGGCATCAGTTTTTCGACGTTGCTTCATTTTTTATTTATACACTGTTTCAGATCACAGGGACCATACAGTGAAAAAGATATTTCTTCATCAGCAGTGTCCACAAAAGAGAGGTATATGTCGGCTACCATCTACAGAGGCAGTAACATAGACGAGAAAATTCGCGCCCACGAATATTTTTTAAGGTAAGAAACGTCGGGCACATTTGCGGCAAGACATTTGTGCGTGATAAAGTTGAGCAGAGATCGGTTAAGGTCACGAGTGCACGTTGTATTGGTTTTAATGATATTTAATATTTAATTCATGCAAGTAACTGCCTGGGACCGTATCGTCAAGTCGGGCTCCACGCGACGTATCAAAGAACCTACCCGCGCCCGCACTACGTGTGTGGCCCTAAGAATATCTCTTTAGGACTTTTAATGCTCCAACAATCGCCGTCCAGGTCGAAGCAACTTCTGAAAGCAAGGCGCATTGAAGAACGTTCATGGTCTGCCTTACGTAGCCGCCTACTCAACTATGGCACGGCTCTAGTCGGCGTCCCTGTAACGACAAAATATAACTATTGTTTAGTACAGGCTGGTTGTGAAAACAGTTGTACCTCTTCTAGTAACTGAGTAACAAATAGTATTTGTCACTCGGTAACAAATAGCCTTGTGGCCTCGCTGCCAGATATACTCAATAAGCATGAAAAATTTCATGAGGCCTACTATGCGAAAGAAGTTTCCTTAGTCGTCCTCCTTCCGTTCTGAGCACGAACGTTTTCTGAATAGGGCCATATGCAGAAATGGCACTTCGGAACCTCACGTAAATGAACGACTGCTTACCACCACAGGGGTACTCACTTGATGTAAAAAAGGCAAATTCAAGACCTCTCCCCGCGGCTACCTTTGTCATTGAGCTACATATGCATATCATGCTCTGACCAAGCCTCTAAGATCTCTTCTGAACTTAAATAGAATTGCCTTTACGATTAGCAACCACGTTCTGGAGACTTCTCATTACGTTGAAACATGCATTCCTTTTGTCTTAAAAGCTGTTAAGCACAGCCATGACCCAGAGGTTCTAGATAATTTTGTTGGCGTAAGCACGGTACACACAGAACACTTGCCCAGTCCCCTTTAATGCTCACACCAGACGGTCTATAATGACCGATCACCCGAGCGTAATCGATTCACCCAGTAATAAGTGTCGGTGGTGCCGATAGGCATTTCAGAATCGTTCAATCGTTTAATCGTTCAGCCGTAAAGGCGGGCCGCTTCCAAAATAAAATGTGCGCTCAAACGCTGTCCGCCGACCTACCATGACTGCAAAGGCGTGGCGGGCAACAATGCCAACAGATTAGCTCAACCGCAATTAAGGCAGCCATTAATTTAAAACTCAGTTTGAAGCCACAGCTGGCACTAATGGTTTTTTGCGTAATTCAGGGCCAAAGTATATTAAAATGTGGTTTGTTATTACCTCACAACGAAACGAGCTAGCACACAGTTGTGTAAATGACAGGTGACAGGCTATGGTAGTATTCCCACTTTCATGACGGCTGTTTTAGTACCACCAACAGGAGCAACTTGGTTGTTCGGGGACCTTGTAAGGAACACAGATTAAATTGGGGTTAACAAAATCCAAATTCAGGGTTATTTTGCTCAAGGTTTGGCACGGGGGCGGGGTTTTCGGCTTCAGAGTAATCATTCTGTGGAAATGGCAGCAATTCCGTTAAGGCAGTGATAAAAACGAACTATCTCGCTCACTGCACGTTCAAGCCTGTGCGCTTTGAACCGCAGAATTATTCACGAGCGTAATTGGTCTTCCGGCCTGCTTCAATTCGCACTGGCCGATTGAAAATTAGGCCGTGTGTTTTTGTGTGTCTGAGATGTAACCTCTCCCCACGTCGCTTTGCCCCACTCATGTTAAGGGGATTGGTTAGTTATCAAAACTAGGAGGAATCGCAGGAAAGAAGAACCTAGATCAGACCTGGAATGGTCTAATGAGACTAATCTTATAATGTCGTGAACGGAGCGTGGTATTACCTTCACGGTTCGCCCACGTTAATTCTTTTCCGCAGCTACCGAAGGCCTCGTAAGAAGGTCGGCGGTAATTTGGAGTATCTCATTGGCTTGAACCGCTTGCAGCCTTCAGAGAAGTGATCAAAGTGGTATTTTCGCCTTCATAAGTCAACGATTCACGACCAATCATAGACATTGGCACGAAAAGCGATCACTTGTTGGCAGCGCCTTATAGGAGCCCTCGGTTTCCATTTCCGCCACATTCTTCGCGCTGCTCAACAACACTGTTTTTAGCGGCGTTTATATGGCCAGGGTTCCTTGTATTTTTTATGTCTTGGAACAAAAAATCCCGACGCTCCACATGCACTTGAAGTGCTAGGCGTTTATAGTGCGAGGCGTTGACCGACGTCCGGGTGTGTGTGTGTGTGTGTGTGTGTGGTGTGTTGTTGTGGTGTGTGTGTGTGTTGTGTGTGTTGTGTGGTGTGTGTGTGTGTGCGTGTGCATTGCGTGGGTGCGTGCGCTCGCGTATGTGCGGTGCGTGCGCGTGTGCGTATGTATGTGTGCGTGTGTGCGTGACTCGTGCGTATGTGTGCGTGTGCGCACGTGCGGTGTATGCGTGTTGTTTGCGTGTGTGTGGTGCATGTGTGCGTGTGTGGTGGGTGTGTGGTTGTGTGTGGTGTGGTGTGTGTGTGTGTGTGTGTGTGTGTGTGTGTGTGTGTGTTGTGTGTGGTGTGTGTGTGTGTGTGGTTTTGTGTGTGTGTGTGTGTCGTGCGTCGTGCGTGCGTGCGCGCTATAAGCTTAAGGTCCCGCACAAAGTGGCACGCCCTTCAAAACATAATTTTTACCCCAAGCTTATTTGTCTGATCACTTGGACATTTGTCTTGATTACATGGGTTATTAGTAGGCATCATTAGCAAAATCAAAATGTTACGTGGGCACCAAAGCTTATAGGTCCCTATCATAACTTGGATATGAATTTTGAGTATATCAATGACAAGAAACGAAACACAAGCGCTGGTCAGCGCTTGTGCTTCGTTTCCTGTCATTGTCTGCGTACCCAGTTAAATTTAGGCTGACCAGTATTAATTCAAGTATGATCCAACTAGCTCAGATTCTGCCTATTTAGTATATCAGTTATCAACGTACAGGCACAACTTTCAAGATCAGTAGAGGACAAATAAAAGGGTGTGGGTGCATATATGTGTCCTTCTTAGTGATCGCTGCCGCGAACGCTCAAGAGAAATAAAATTTGATCGTACCTATCACCTAAATTCTGTGTCACCCCTAGATCCTGGGCCGAAAAGCTTCGCTGGACATCCACCTTCAGAGAATGGTATAGCCTATGATTTTTGCCAAGTATTTCTCCCATCTCAGGCTCCTGGCATCATGTTTTTAGCGATGCATTTGCATTTGGACTGGCTGTATTCAATGGGGCTTTTGCGATCGCGGGTGTAACAGGGTTTTCCGGTTACCTCTGCACCGAGACAGACGTCTGTTCGTACAACCGCGCGTTAAAACAACAGTCTGAACTAACTCCCTGACTCACCGTTACTTTGCCAGCTTCAGAAAAGCCCAATAAATTCGCCAGAACAATCACACTACCTGACCTCACGCCTCTCGCCCTCGGAGGGAAAAGGAGCGGTGATAATCACGCGCAGCCATTGGCTCCCGGTCGTCGGAAAGAAAAGCGCCGGACGTTTGAGCTAATCGGCCAACCATTTTCCGAACGCGTCTTTTGTTAGTTTTTTCCGGGAACAAACTAGGCGATTCCAAATGAGAAGAAAGGGAGCGAAGGAGGGACGAGGGCAGTTTGCACGCTCGAACACGCGCGTGTGTGTCCGTTTGTGTGTGGAGCAGCGGCCCGTTGATCCGCCGGTGGAAGAGCGGCCTTGCGTCACCCATTGGCGCTTGGCGTACAGCGAAAAGATAGGTCTAGGTCCTCGCTCCGGCTGCGCCAAGACTGCCACGTCGACTGGCTGAGGAAAAACACAGAAAGAAGGACGAAACAAGTGAAGAGAGAGAGAGAGAAACACGCGTGAGGCGAAAGATCTCGTGCCTTGGCCGCGCCCCCCTCCTGCTACATGGGACCCCCCCACTCTATACACCTTATAAATATCGCGCGGTACAAGCCTCGTCATGGAGAGAGATCTGTTTGATACTTTTTTGCCGTTTCCTTCCGAGGAGTGTTTAAGTATGTGTGTGTTTCCCGCGTACTGCGTCTCGGAGTCTGTTCTCGGCTGACGACAGTTGGCGACGCTTCTTCGTCTCGCGTTACATCCTTCGCTTGGCGTCCCGCGAGACGTCTTCTTCGGTTGCCATGAACGTGGTGAGTGAGCGACGAGGTTTGCCCGAAGATGATTTGAGCCAGTGCCACGCCTTGCGGTATGCCCTTTGTGTCGGGATTGAGTGTGCGTGTGTCGGTGGTCGGGACGCGACGCTTGATGAAAGACAAAACGGAGGTTTTTTTATCTGTAGGAGCAGTTGTAAACTATGTTCAAGAACCTTTTGTTTTGTCTAGCGTGCTCAAAATGCGACTCTGTTTTCTCCGGAGGATATTCATTCATTAATTCATTCCTAGCTGCACTCGTTAAGAATGAGATCAATATAATGTTTCGGTACAGGTGAGCGACGAGAATACACCCTTCGCCAATAAGCAGGAGCAGGTATTTTTATAACTTTGTTGTGCGAACCTAGTATAATTTTCTGCGTGTACAAAGTCTTCGACCATAGCCTAAAGCACTGGTTAGCGCTGGAGGCACCATCAGCTGTTTTATTGGTTGTTTGCGCTAGAGGAAGCCTAGTAATCATTAGTGGCCATGATTTCAGCCTTTCCCTAAGTGTAAAGAATACAAATATTGAATCGACAAAATGCATTAATAAATTTAGACAGCAGAAACTGGCCTGAACGTTACCGTTATCTTGGAACCATGTGCACTGAGATACGTTCCTAAAAGCAGTTCCGGAATCGTTGAATGCAACATGCCTCTGTTATGTGCACTAATATCTGCTTCTTTGTCCCGGACACTTTTTGTGGCTACCTCTGACTGCTCGTGTGCTAGTAAAACACCTTGCCGACAACCATGACCAACTGCTCATTGCTGTGCACACTATACTATCAACGGCTTGTTCGCAATGAAACACATGCTCAATGTGAAGATGCATTAATTTCATGTCGGTCAACTTATTTTATATGGCATTCGTGGAGTCAGAAAGGTCAGAGATGTCAAGTAATTTACCTGATGTGTTGGAAGAGCAGGATAGTTTCAAGGCATTCGCACTTCCCATCGTATCGAGAACATCGAATTTGAGGAGCGCTTACTGTTTAAAGTAGTTCTACTTAAATGTTTCTTTTCATAACATTACGGTTACTTTTGTGCATTCGTACTCCATGGGTCTTTTTGAATTATTTATGAAGAAAAATGAAGTTTTGTGTTTTATTCCCCACCTCCCAACCATTTTATTTTATTTCTCGTCAGACGAGTTGTTATATACCACCCTACATTACGCCTGCCTCTCTTCTTTTTCAGCTCATCATACAGATTGTACTCAGCCTGCTATCAGCAGTGCACTCTTACGTCATACCGCACGCGCACCCTTTCGGTCCCGTCGGTCCTGGCAAAGTGTTTGTTCCTTACCCGACGTACCTCGGCCACATCCCTTTCGGACACCACCCGCATGTCGTCCACCCCCCTGTATTCGTCATAGCTCACCACCCTCCTCACGGTAACAAGCCCGCCTTCCCTGGTCCCGGCTCCGACGGGCACCCGGGTGACGTGCCGTTCTACCCACCACAGTTCCCCAGATTCCCAGGACCATTTCCCGATGGAGAACCCGGCATTGTTGTCCCGCCACCACCGGAAGAGCCAAAACCTGAAGGCGTACCTGGAGGCGCACCGAAGCCACCGGGACCAGAGTGCACGCTTTGCGGGGGCGGAGAAAATGGTGGCGGTAATGGTAACGGTAATGGTCCAGGGGGACCGCCGTCGGACGAAGGGGGCCGAGGGGATGATGAGCCTTCTCCGGATGGTCTGACGCCCAAGGGCGGAGTTCCAGAGGCCGAACCGAAACCGGAGGAACCGAAGCCAGAAGAGCCCGCGCCTGAGCCGAAGCCGGAAGGCGAGCCAACGCCGGAAGAACCTAAGCCTGAAGAACCGGCCCCAGAAGAGCCAAAGCCTGAGGAGCCGCAGCCGGAACAACCGGCAACCGAGGAACCAACTACACAGGCCCCAGCAACGGAAGCACCCGCAGCTGAAGAACCAAAAGCCGAGGAAGAACCAAAGATCGAAGCAGCCATGCCTGAGAGGGAAGGGCCAGAGCCAGAAGACAAGTCAAGTGAGGAAGAGGAAAGCAGTCCAACTGAGGCACCCGCTTCGGCTCGCCTCCAGTTTTCGAAAAAAGGTGGTACCCTTGTTCCATAGTCATTAATGTAACAACTCTGGGCCTGGAGTCACAAACTTCGTGTGCGTAAAACCTCGCACGTGGAGTCACAAGGGGACACGTTTGTCTCAGAGTCAGACAGGGACATGCTAGAGGTGCGGCAAGAAGGCCAGGCGTGACTACACCATTATTAATCGTGTCGGAAGATTTTTGTATGTACCTGAAATCCTGCAGGCAGGGATGCAAGTACGGCGAATGTCGAATGGGCATTACACAAATGAACTAGAATAAAGACGAAGTTCGAGCAAATCGTTTTGTTGTTTGGTGCATGCAGTGATAGACAAATGAAACACGAACGCCGTAATAGAAATCAGCACACAGAAATTGCGGGATTTGTTTTGGAGCATGTGCAATTATCGGATTGCGCAATAACAGTAGTGATATACCCAGATGGTCCCAGTACCTTGCCTACACAAACTGTGCTTTGTTAGTTTTAGCTCACAGTTGTGTGTTTTGTACGTGTCAAACGGATGAGCTATTCCTTACAAATTCTAGTCTCCCCTGGCGTACGAGTCGAAGGATAGATGAATATGCAAGGTACGAAAACTGAAACATCCCTTGGGAGGTGTGTTCCAATCTTTCACACTAAGACAAGAAAAATACTAGTTTCTCCTAATCTCTGCCTCCTTACTGGAACTTGTCGTATCGACACTGCTCCTCAAAAATGTTACCCAAAAATCTTAAAAACGTTAAAAAATGTTGTGCATCTTGGAGGAAGATAATGGGAGGACCACTTTAAAAATACTTGGGAGTGTAGGTTGCTACGCCGCGAAATGATGAAGGGACCTGTCTGGACGTGTACAGAATCAATTAGAACAAATTACCCGCATTGCTCGTGTATAGCGATTTTGAACCAACGAGAAACGGGATTGTGGGCAAAAGCAGCAGCAGCTGTGATGTATCCATCACACTGAAGTCAGCATTGTATATTATATAGCTTAAGTAAGACTACGACGTTTTGATGCTATGCAGTTTTTTTTTTGTCAGTGGAGAAGCAGCTAAGCAGGAGTTGTACGCATTTGTCTCCAATTTAGTTTACTTACTGGCTTTAATATAAAATTACGGTGACAGTGCAAAGCTATTCAAGGCATTGATAAAGAAAACACGCCACCTTGGTTCGACTAGCTGACTTTTAGAATGGCTTGTGACGGCTTGCTGAAATGCGTTGTAGTGGAATATAGTGAGAACATGAACCACAACAAGGTGAGTACAAGCAGCACATCATATGTTTCCTACTCATATCGTCGCGGCGTTTTAGGCATTATTTTCTCGGTGAATGGATTGAAAATGGTCAGCTTGAAAGGGCATCAACTGTTCATACTTGCGTTAGGATATGTACCCTGTATCTCGTGCTTCAATTTTGTTGTTATTCGTGATAGCGTGTTGGCAACACGACAGTGGCAGCAAAAAGCAGTGCAACAAAAAAAACACATTTAATTTCTGTTTCACTTATTCTTCGTTGTGGAAGGTCGCGAATGGGGAAAAACGTCTAGAACACCTAAACCTATTTTATGAATTGTAAATTCGGAAGCATCAACGTTAGTTGAACGTCGCTGGGAGCATTTAGCAGTATCTTCGTCCCCTTGCCGCTGGAGACACCTTGCTTGCGCATCGCGTTATCGGGGGAATTCGTTGTCGAAAAATTTCGTTTCAGAACGTTGACGTCGCAACTAAATGGGAAATGTTGAATCGGCCGTGAGCTCTGATGATCATCGTCATTGGCAAATGTCCTTCCATGAGTGAGCGTGTTAGAATTGTGAGAGGGGGGGGGGGGGGGTGCTGACGTCGCAGAAAAATGAGGAATTGGTGAAAGACAGTTAGCTTCTGGCGGCAGCTGTCATCATCCCTGGCCAATCCACCTGAGTGAGTATATGGTATGCCTATATCAACGAGGTTTAACGAGTGGCTACCGTAAGGTTCAGCCCTACGGACGTGTCGAGCAACGTCAAACTCGTGTGGCTAGCTGCCTGCACCGCGTGTCGACCTTTTTTCAACCCTAAGTTCCCAACACATACGTTCGGCCCACATTTAGTAAGCTATAGTCATGGAGCTGTACTAGTGAGGGGGATCAGGACCTGTCTCAGATAATCCGGAAGCCTAATAGTCATACAGGTTCAAATTTGTGAAAATTTCTTTTCTGCTACAATTTTTTTGCTTGAGTTCTCATTCCTCCGTCAACAATTTTACGGGGCATTTCGCTGCTAAGGCACCGACGCCGCGACGCCGGCTTTTTCGCCCGAGGGGTCGATTCAGTGCTTTCGCGTTAATATTCGGACAATTCTCTCAGAAACCCTTGATGAAGCTTGAAGGGTAGCCTGGATAAGCATCCAGGAATTATCGAAGATAATCGGTGCAGCTGGGCCGGTTTGCAAATAGAGGAATTACATTATGAAGTCTCTTGATACAGTTCGACAAGAAGCCTGCGTAATGTATCGGGTATTTTCCCAGGATAATGAGTGCAGCCGTACCCGGGAATCCCGTCGAACGTTGCTGCTAGATGTCATTTTCTGCAGGTGAGCACTTGTTCCATTCAACTTTCATTTGTGGGAAATCCTGCATAAAGAACCGTGCGCACTCTCACCACCCACAGAAAAATAAAAATTGAAGGTTTCATTCATAACTTTAAATGCGCCAATTCCCAGCGCCGACACAAGCTAAATGTTTTGAAACGATTCAGTGTTTACCACTACACTGTATATATGAATGTACGTGCGGTTCGAAAATCTATCGATCTACGCGTGTGACTTCACCTACCGATTCGAATCCCATTTGAGTGTAACAGATGCCGCTGCATTGTTACAATGGAGTTAAGTGATTCAGATTAGCTCAATAGGACTCAATACGCTCAAATTTCTGCTTCTGAGTGCCGGCTGTCCATTCCCCGTCCGTACATTATTTCACATTAACATTATTTGGAAGCCGTGTATTAGAGCGCTGCGTAATGAAACTGCTTCTAGAGGAATTGCGTTATTTCATCACTGCGCCATTAGCCTTACTATGTGCATTATAGCATTCACTATACTAGAACATCTAACAATGTAATGCTAAAAATTACGGTTATCTGCCGCCATTCTCCATGGGAATTGCTCAATCATGCTTGCAAAATCTCTTTGTCATCTACATTTAACCGCCTTAGCTAGGAAACAAGAAATTTCCAATCATAAAGAGAATTGTCCCTAAGGGTCTTCAAGGCTCTTTTCGAACTAATAAAAAATATACATTTCCCCTTCGCTGTCCTCCCTAATAGTGCCGTTTATTCTTCTTAAACGTTTCTAAGCTTTGTATAGGCCTGAACTGCTTAAGGTTGACCTGGAAACTAGATCGCATCTAAACTAGAAGAACTAAATTCTTTCTTCGTTTGGCTAGCGGGGAACGCGTTACATGCTAATAGGTAACCTTAACTCCTGCGTCATGCACTGTTAGCACAACTAATTGGCACAAGGCAGAAAACGCCAATCAAGGTTGAACGCGACTCTTGTGCTCAGTAAAAGCACGTTTTGTCTTACCGGCAGGCACCCTACGCAGTCTTGAACGCTATCAAGGTAACTAACGTCTGCTTGAAGTTTCTCACTCACAAAAAATGCCCTAATTTTACCGATGTGAAACACTCTGACTACTTTCTTACGTTTTTTTTTTAATTTTTACCGTCATGTTTCGATTCAGTGAATCTGGAGTTCGGTGTATTTAGCGACTTTGCCAGTAGTTGGTTTTCGTGGTTCTTCCAAGAATTTAGCCTATATATACGTCCAGAAAGAAAGTGTTTAAGCAATATGTACCAGGACCAAGTGTATCATAAAACGTCGCTCTACGCTTTTTTTTTTTTTTTGTAATTCTGAAAATATACTTTTATATTAGCAAGAAGTCAACCCTTAAGGTTTCAGGAAGCCCAGAACTCCCACAAGCAGTAAAATAAACAAACAAAAATATAACTTGGTTGAGAAAGCTCGCTACGATCCTTACTATTGTGCCTTCAATTACGAACGGTAAGTCAAAACTTGCATGGTTCCTAAAAACAGCGTTGCCGCTGTTGAGCACATCACTTTAGGAGGCGTTTAATAAAGTGGCCCTGCAACACCTTTTTCGACTTTTTTAAACATCCTAAATGGCTTTCAGGACGCAGCCACAAAACACACTCAGTATAAAAAAGGAGGTCGCAAAGTACCTCAGCCAAAAATTACTGCTCTATGCCCATCAGATAACTTTGGAAACCTGTTCAAAGGAATTTTCTCTCTTTCCCGATCTTGGCGCTTCCTCAAGCGCTCGAATCACGTCATTACAGCGGCGTAGTGGCTATTGGCCGCCTTTCTTTCTATTCCAGCAATAAATGCATTCGATAGCCACTTTAAACGATATGCTCACAAAAGCAAAGCAGAAACGGAAGGCCCATCTGCTGCGACGAGCAAATCGCGCAGTGCCGCTCCGGTCTGACGATTACTGCAGCTTTCGCAGTGCTTTGAGACGTGAAGAAAAGAGTGAAAGCATTTATCGGCAGTGTTGCAGGGTGTACTTATAAATTTGTCATGAAAACAAGATACAACGTTGTTCAACTTGAAAGAACTTAGCCTTTGGTAACTAACGCAGCTCCATTTAAGCCACGGAAGACATTTCTTTTAACAAGAAAAAAAAAACAACACTAAAAACACAGCACGGACGAAAAGAGGGAAGCACTGAAACATAGTTATCAGTGTGAACTGCACGTTAGGCATTTAAGTGATACGATGAAACGGAACTAGAGGTCCCGTACAATCGTCCAGTTATGTTTCTTGGCCGTGTTTTTCTTCGGCGGCCGCCATTTCAACCAAATAAGATTTTGTGACGTCATAGAGGCTTCGCCATAAAGTTGCTGACGAGGCGCCACGGCTTCCTGGGTTTTTCTTTATACTTTGCTTACTATTTGGTAGAATAATATGCCCTTGGATATGAACTTTTGCTTCCTTTGTCCCCATAGTAGCAAAACCAATTTTTATTGCAAACTTCCGGGTTTTGATTAAGCCAAACTTGTATTTGGTCTTCACGGCGCGTTTAAATACAATAAAAGGTCAACTGTCACAGTTAGAGGAAACATATTTTAAACAAAATGACTTTAAGTGTATTGGGTTTAGGCAGCACCGCAACAGGCTTGAATCAACTGTCTGCAACGTGTACCTTTCGGGGTGGGCTGTTTCAGCGACGACCTTCACCAAACACGGGAAAGCGGTCGCCTTCCGAAAGTCCTCTCTGAGAAGAAAGCAACAGGGGGCTCTTCCGGCTGCACTGCGCGTTATCCCCGTCCTGGGTTTCTTCCGGGGACTTCCCTACACCCAACCTGTGCTCGCGTCTGCCACGCATTTCGAGAAGCAGAAAGGCGGTCGGACATCTCAAGGCGACGGCCGCTACATTTTCGGCTACCTTGTGCCGGCGCACGGGCCTTTGGTGCCTTTTCCAGCTGGCGTAATACAGAAGCCTGTACAGGCAATCGTCAGGCTACAAGGCTGAGAATTAAAGTGTGCGGCCAGATACGTGCGTGCGTGTGTCCATTCTCTGCTTTGTGGTGGGTACAGTGATGGCGGCCAATTCTAAGCGCTTTGAACATGTTTCCCTAGACGGAAATAAATGGGGAGGGGACACCGGATATTCTTTTATGGAGGAACAACTCATGGCTAGGGTTCAGTGAATTTTGTTCTCCTCTTCAAAAAGACGACTTAAGGCAAGTTCAGTAGTTTATCAACGTATCGCTAAAGCGCGCAAGGCGTTCCGTAGCGCGAGCAGTTCGTCGACGTTTGCTCGCTTTCTGTCTTGCTCGCTTGCTAGCTCGCTTGCTCGCTTGCTCGCTTGCTTGCTTGCTTGCTTGCTTGCTTGCTTCTGACTTCTGACTTCTGACTGCTTCTGACTTATTGCTTGCTTGGCTGCTTCTGAAGGAGGAGTCCGCCGTGGCCGAGCACACGACAGGAAACCGGAAATACGCTGGTTGAATTTTACTTTACTTTTGTCACGTCGTGATCGGGAGACAGCGTAGAGTCTGGACTCCTGGACGCCGGGGACGTAGAAAATTTTCAACTGTGCGAAACATGTGAAGACAATCTGTTTGAAGGTGCCGCCCCCGAATGTTTACCACGAACGGGTACGTCTACCCCTCGATTCGTGACCATCTGCCGAGATTCAATGGCGACAAGGAACTGCCAATCGCAGCGACGATTCCGTCAAGAGTTCCTACCTTTGTTAAAAAATCTGCCTCACCTCAGCTTTGCTGGTCATCCCCCGTCACAGAGTGGAATGGCTGATATATTTTCCTCTAGATGGTATGGCTTTCCTCTTAGTGGATACGGGTGGGATACGGTACGTGCTAGCCGCAGATTTTGTCAAATTTAATTGATTATTTCATTATCTCTGATCAGTGCGCTTGCGATTGGATGTGTTCATTCGATTACACATTGGACACGAAGCGCAACCACTGGTGGAGCGGCGAAATGCGCTTGCGTCACGTCAGCTGACCGAGTCTGCATTTGTGATCTGACTCTATCACTCGGGATATTCGTCACTACTTTCTTGAGCTCAATTAACCCGCGATGCTTGTTCATGCAATAATTGGACGCGTCAGTAATGTTTATCATATTGGAAGGCTTCAAATCGCATAAGCACACTCAAGGGGACGCTTTAAAATGGGTTATTTGGTTGTTACCCGGCCCGGGTACAGCATCGCCTGCTTCGCTAGGTGGCGAGCGAAGCGCAGAGACAGCAATAGTAAGACAGGGCCGACGCAGGGCATCGTCCCCTGTATTTAGCAACCTTCGAAACAAATAGGACAGGCTAGCTGCTAGTTCCCGACAATCCATGGAGTTAAAGACCACCCACAAAAAGCCGGCCCTCCCTTTTGTAGGAGATTGGGAGTCAGGTTTGAAATCACACAAAAGTTTATTCAGGAGTGTGTCTGACATGATGCTTTAAGAGCGCTACAAAGCAGCAATGGAAGTGTATGCGATTAGAATCAAGCGCGTTAATGCGATGAGAGAGAAACAAAAATGCGTCGTAAGCAGGCCATACACGTGCCGACGGCTGGCAGACGTCATTTCGAGCGTTGTTGTGCATGTTGGCATATAACGTCGGGAACTGATAAGGCCATGTAAGGTCAATGTCGATCGCCTTGCTTGGTGAGACACGCAGTTTTTGTCGGCTGTCAGACATTCGGCCTGTAGTTAAGGCAGGATTTGCGCCCATAGGTCGTAGTGCCGTTTCTGTGTACTCTAGCAAAATTCACTCGGGACTGGTAAGATAACAGCGTTATCGCTGTGCCCGATGCTTTTCGTTGCCGAGCGTGAACCGAAACAACGTTTGGGCCTTCTGTACTGATAAACTGAAAGGTGCACTGGGCCCCTGCACAGGGCACTGGCATGGATCAGGAGAAAGACACCTATACCTTCCACTTCAGTTTCAATGCACCGTGTCTGTGAAGTCTGAAACATACGAGAATTGATAAAACGTGCATACGTTGTATATAACATCATTAACTTGGAAATTACAATAAGAGGCCTCGTATAGCCACGTGCGATAACCAGGAAATAAGTAGAGTATGCGAGGCATCAAGGGGTTAGTCTTAATGAAGGCGCGGATAAACGTGACAAATAGCAAATATAAAGCGAAACAGAAATAACTTCAAGAATAAAGTACAGACAGCTGTTTTTGATCAGTAACGCTGGCGCTTTAATCTACGTTCAATACTGCTCTAACAGGGTGAATAGTCGCTAAAAGTTAACAGAGCACACGGCTTTGAGAAGAGCGCTATTAACATGCGTAAACCAGTCAACCAGTCTTACAAATCCCAAACCACTAACATTTCGCACACATTGGGTGTTAATGACCTCTTTATTTAGAAAATTCCGGTAGGTCCTTTAGTGGGTGAAACATGGACACGCTTTTTAACATTTAACAAGATTTTATTACAGGCGACTCTCGATAATGCGAGGTAGCTTAGTTGGAATTTTTCGGTTGGTTGTAAGTGATGTGGTGGTCCCGGAAATTTACATGCAATCCAAAATTACTCTAAAATTCGAAGCTAATTCACATTATAGCCTTTTATTGGAAGTTATTTCGAATAAAAAGCGTAGAGGTGACCGTCCTTTCTCAATAAAATGTCAAAGTTTCTGGCTCTAAAGCAGCGCCGTGTTCTGTACTGAGGTTGGCGCCATCGCAAGTGAGGAAGCACACTGGTCATAAAGCAGCAGGCCAGTAGAGACTCGCGCCAGCGTACGCACCTCTTTCTCCTGAGGTTCTTAACCTTCCTTTGTTGCTCACAGCGCCGTGTCAGGCAGTTTACAAGTGGTGTGAACGCGTCATGCTTCGATTATAGCGATAAATCTCAACTATCCTGGCAACCGCTGTCGTACGCTCGCGACGAAAGTCGAGATTTGGAACGAAATCAAGAATTGCGACGTGTGGCCTATTAACTGATATGCTGTTCTTGTGTTTTTTGTTCAATTGGAAGTTCGGTTAATTCCAAGTCTTTTGCGGTCCCCGTGGACTTCGTGTTAACTGGAGTAGACTGTATTATCAGCGCTTTTGGTGGTATTTAGGAATATTTGCTGGCCTTTAGTGGTAGCGCCCTTGGAGGAAGTGTGGTCGTTACAGCCCTATCAAAAAATGGAGATGTTAAGTATACAGACGGCGTTGGCACACGCTTTCCTGCTGAAAATAAGTTATCGACTTCGGACAGGTCTTTGCTGGGGGGCAGCTATGGGACGATTATAGATGCCATTAGATATCCCATCTCTCTGGTGAGCTGATGCATATTAGGTGACTGTATCGGACGCAATGCTGGGCGCCGTTTCGAGGTCGTTCATGCGCTGCACATTTTAAAGCCCACTCGCGTATCACGGTTGCAGCGACGTTCTCTCGTGTTAGACCTTGAAGAGACATGCATCGACGAGCAGGGGCGCGGTGTTGTGCGTTGCAAGGCGATCTGGCTGTGGATAGGGCGTGAGCTTTAAGGATTACCGGAGACGTGAACATTTATTTCGTTTCGCTGCCTACCACAGCAGCGGGGCTTAAAAGGAATCGAGGGCGGCTATTCGATGCCAAATCTTGTCCTATAAATTCGTGCATGTCCTATTAATATTGTCCGAAAGGTTTTTTGAACTCTTTTTTGTTTGTATGTTTCTTAGTCGCGCGGCCACTGTGAAGGAATGCACTTCCACATACTCGTTCCGTGTCCGACCTTGAGCTCGCAATGAACGTCACGGATGGCCACGTATCGCGGAAGCTATCAGCAAATTATGGCGTGGCGCTCGTGAGCAAGACATGAAATGCTCGAGCTTTTAGGGCCCTAATCAGGGCAAACTGCTTCCACGAAGTTTACTTTTCAGCGTTCCAGTTCTAGCCTCATTAATCTACATGGAATCCTGATTTGCGCTCGCAGCCGAACCTAATGACAAGGCTTATGTGGATTATTAACGCACTCGCATGTTGCTGCAGCACGTATATTGTGCCCCGCTGTAGCGACAATACAATACAATAGCGATATGGAGAAGCAATTGATCATTCTCTTCAGACCAGGTTGCGTTTAGTGAGTCCGTCAGTGGCATAGTGCTGCACGATACTGTCCGAGAAATCCAGTGGAGGAGTTTGGGGTCTGGTAGGTAACGCCTTGAAAGGAGCTACTAGCTGCGCCCTAAAGTACAAGATAGAATAGCTTGAAAGAAATAGACCAAACTTGAGCTGTGCCCAAGCCGCATGGATAATTTTAAAGAAGGTTGGCCGTGTCGTTTACAGAGAGGTGGCGAAAAAGAATGCATACTTAATGCGAATCATTCGTCTGAAATTCCCCAAGATTCCACCGTGCTTCTTGCAACTTTAGCGAAGTGGACAAGGAAATAGTATCCAGGCTCGCTGTTTGACCTTTGAACAGAGGAGATAGGAGGGGTGGTGAGATAAACTGGTGAAGTGGAGAGTGGCGGGAGAGGTAATTTGGCCTTAAAACAGAACATAGTAATGTGGAGGTAGGTGGGGAAGCAGAATGGATGAGATGCTGGATGAAGTAAATTCCTTTCGTCAATACAAAAATATATTGCACAGGCCTCTCTACGAGTTTGATTCCCACCATACACCCTAATCTGAAAAGCTGCTTAGCCAGGGTTAGTCAGAGGAGCGTAAGCGAAAAAGCGCCGAGGTTGACCCACGCCGTTATGCGGCCAAGACCTGGGAAGCTTGCTCTGCCAAACAATAACGAACGCGAAAATCCTTACGCCAAACATCTTTCGCGTGTGGTTTTTCGCCGTCGTTTCAGGAGCGAGCAGCCCGAGCGGCTACACGTCTGACAGTGTCGGACGAACACTCTGAGGATGACTTCAACCTATACACCAACGACCCTTCCGGGAAATTGTGCAGCGCAAGCGATAGGCTTTGGCTCTCCTCCGGCGTCTACACGATCCGGGATTCGTAATGTCATTTTAGTACCAAGCGAATGACGCTTCGTACTAAGTTTTACTCAACTGGAGCTGTGGATACCCTGCCTTTTCATTGTTATTTCAGCCGGTGAGGGACGTGCGAAAGTTTCTCGCCGGTCTACGCATTAGCGCTTCTTCGTGTATATCGCTCGTACTTGGATCAGACATTAACTAACATTGATTAAAACAGAGCAAGGGACAGGACGAGAAAAGCTGACAAGGACGGGCGCTGACTGACGACCAAATTTTATTATAGAAAGCAACTAAATATATATGAAAAGCAAAAGCACAAGCAAAACTAGAAAGGCAAACAAAGGTTACAAAGATGTCCGCAAACAGTGGTGTCACCCACCGCAGCCACGCCGCCCAAATAACTCATCTCTATAGCATGCAGTGCGATTGATAGCATGCTGACACACGACTACCTATATTATAGAATGTGCCCTACACAGAAGTTGCTACCACCTTGTCCCAGATAGCTTCAAAACACAAGACCTGCAGCTCAAAGAGGCAGGCTTCCCCAAACTGGTTCGGTCAAGAGCGTCGCAAGAGTCTTTCTGAAGGGAATCCGTAAAGACAGGCCTGAGAAAATCCGCAACAAAGAGAGAGAAAGAGTGGCCGTCATTCCAGACTTGCACCCATTGTCCCACAAACTTATGAAAACTGGAAAGAAGGCACCACGAGGTCGCGGGTTCGATTCCCGGCCGCGGCGGCCGTTTTTCTGATGGAGGCAAAAAGCACAAACGCCCGTCTGTACGAGATTTCGGCGCACGTCAAAGATCAACGGGTCGTCAAAATTAATCCGGTGACTTCCACTACGGCGCGCCTCATCGCCGGCGTTACGTCGGCGCGTTAAACCCTACAACCAATCAATCAATGGAAGAAAGGCTGGCGTCAGAGTGTTTTTTTCCGCCCCCAATAAGCTTTCAAAACTCTGCAGAAAGGTCAACAGAGACGACCGTAGCTTGGGACATTGCAACGTCAAGCATAAATGCCCGTACACGGATTGCAGTCTTTCGGTGCTATTCAAATTCCCGCTGTCCTGCGGGACGTCCTACGTAGGGCAGACGATCGCCTCAACGATCGCCAACACGAGCATGCTAATTCGCTCAAGACGTTCCAGGGGAGCGATCTCGCTACTCATTGCGGAAAACATGGCTGCTCGCCTAAGCACTACCACGCGTGCATTGTGACCAGGTACTCGGACGAATGCACGCGTGAAGTTTCGCAAGCGTTCACAATCTATAAAATGGGCGACTCGCGTGTAAGCATACCATCGATCCCACTGCATGCTAAAGATAAGTTATTTGGGCGGTGCGGCTGCGGTGAGGGACACCGCTATTTAGTAATCTCTATGTAACCTTTGTTTGCTTCTCTTGTTTTGCTTGTGCTCTTGTTTTTCATATATATTTCGCTGTTTCTTTCAATAAAATTCAGTCATCAGTCAGCGCCCGTCCATGTCAGCTTTTCTCGTCTTGTGCCTTGCGTTGTTTTAATTATGGATTTTTACCGACTCGCCCAGCTTCGCACACTTGTCGATTACCTATCGATCGTGGACTGACTGAGAACAAGCATTCAGAAAAAAAAAAAAAAAAAAAAACAGGCTGGACAACTTAATCGGCTGCCTCGGATGGGATCCAGCGTACTCAAAGCTTGGAATTTACTTCTGTTATAAGCGGTGGGGGAAACCTTTAAGGGGACGAGAATCTTTAACGACCCCGCTGAAACAAAAGACGTACTTTGGAACAGAGCGACGGACGCGTGCCGATGACCTCAGGGGAGTAGGATGCGTACGAGGGATAACTTCTTTCTATAATTGCGCAAAGCAATTTTAAGAGAAACAGAAGAACAATTGTTGGATTTATTTTTTGTGTAATAACTCCGCTCGTGGCTCTTATCTCAAATTTAGCGACAAAAATTGTGTGGCGAATACACTAATTTATACGGGGTATAATAGAACCCTACAAGCTGGCAGTGTTGTCTATGTGCCCCTTGGAATTGTTAGTGACGTCTTCTTTATACATACTACAAGTAAAGTGTCTTACATAACAGCATTCCTTCTACTTTTTTGCGGCATTATATTAGGCTTGGTACGATAAAGGTGTGATGGTTTCTCCAGGCAGCTATGAATGATTTTGGCTTATATTGGCTTATAGCTTATGGCTTATGTCTTATAGCTTGTGTAGCACAGCTACACTCTCCTCTGTTGTGAGCGACGCCCCGTGGACAGCAGCAGTTATGATTATTGTGATGGCTGCTCTCTGCATACCAACAGTACGAAGAAATGCGCAACATGATCTCTGCGACAACGCAGTGTGAACAGATGCGACATAAAAACATTTAGGGAAGCTTGAATTCACGCGCAAGACTTGAATGGCGAACTGTTGTAGGTGAGCATGGCCGAACACATAGTTACGTTTTAATATCATTCTTTATTTGCATAGTTGAAGGGTTACCAATCGTCGTCATATGGATCGGAGAGGTCGTCGTCTTCTTCGCGGCGAGTGGTGGATGAAGTCATCCTCAGCATTGTAAACTTTCACCAGCTCAACTGGCGAAGCTCGTACAAAGTGCGCAAGGCTTGAACCATAGCGAAGCTGCAAGATTTCTTTACACGTGAGCACTGAAGGACACATCATCGCGCAGTTTTATAACTTTCAAACTGTTTATTCACATGTTCCGTCGTTGCTTTGCACTGTGCTAGTAGTAGTCAACGTCATATGCATCGATATCGTCGTGTTCCTCGTGCCAAGCATTACATGCGCGGTAGCGCTTGACGACAGCGCGGGAGGTTGTTTTGTTTTTCTTTGCTAGAGTCACTGCTAGGCTCAGAGGGTGGTTATGAAGGCTGGCTTGAGCACGGTGGCGACATCGGCAGCTCTGATCACCCAGGTAGTTTGAACCTCAAGGTATGTCCTGCTTAGGTCAGCCTCAAACGTATCACGGGGTCAGATCCACCAGAGATAGGTTTTTACATAGAGAAAAATCGCCGCTCATTACCTTCTTTCCCTGGCTCACGGATACCTTGCAAATTCGCAACAACATGTGCACATGCTGCGCCTCCTTCAGGCGAACACAGTTCCGAATCCCGGTATAGACAAACAGCGACCAAGAGACGGTTCATAACGAACAACAACTTTATTAAGAATGTTTTGAAGAGTAACGTTGTCGCCAGAATCTGTACACAAAGTTCAGCATGCCAAGGTCTACTGATAATCTACTGATAAGGTGCCATAACGAGAAACTACCAAAGGTGGCTGCAATACAGCTGACCTATCAATTTCACGGTTGTCTTTTTGTGTGCTCTATTTTGTTTTCTTCTTTCTGCAAGCAGATAAGAGGACGGACATGACGTCTTTGCCGCAACAAATATTCTCTTACGAGGTGCTTAATCAATGAGCAATAGATGTGAACGGTCAGACGCTCAGTACCCGTACACCACCCTACCCTGCACTGGGATAACGCCGGTCGGGTGCGAGTAGATCACTGGTGTAGATGGGTAGTGATGGTAGTGCAGCGTCGCTGGCACCACTGCCCTCGGAGCGGTTGCAACTACGGGTACGGCTGTAACAACCTTCGCAGGGGTCGGAAGGGCTTGGCTCTGGTATTTTGCCGGCTGGTACGTCGGAACCTCAGCCTTGGGGGCGGTATAAGGGGTCGGTGTGTATGATCCCTGGGGCGTCTGGTAAGAGGCATCTGCTGGCGACGAAGGGATGGTGCCGGGCTCGTTGGTGGAGACGCTCACGCGGAATCCACCTTCGTCGGCAATGTAGCTCACGATGCGCACCAGCCCGTCTAACCCCTTGAGCCCGTATGATCCCTGCTTGCGGCCCTCACGGTCGCCAGACTCCCGCTGGAAGGCACCCTGTCCTCCAGGGAACGTCCAGTCGTAGCCGAACTGGTATCCACCCTCGGCCTGCGTTGGTGAGATGCCAAAATTAGAAGGCTTTTGGTCAGAGCATTTTGATTGCACATGGCGGCGAACGAACGGCATGCATTCTTCCCTACGTGGACTTTCATTATATGATGTGTTTTAATCGAAGATTATATGTCTAGGGTTCCGTGTGCTAAGACTCCCGATACTCTACGTGTCCTTTGAAGTTCGAAGCGGTCTATACGGCGAGGCGTTGAAAAAAAAACACCCCGGTGCCGAAGTCACACGCCGCTGAAAAACATGATTTGTACCGCCTAAAGCTTATACGTCTCAACACCTGGATATGTATTTGGAGCAGATTAGTTTTCAAGTGGGTACAATATTCAAGATCAGTGGAGTCAAATGGGTATGCGGGTATCTGCGTTCCTTTTGATAGGGATGATCGCCGTTAAGTGTCAGTGAAATTAAATTTGGTCATAACTTTCAACTAGATGCTTTTTCAGCTCTCTGTCGTGTGCTCAAAAGCTTCGCTGGTCATTTTGAGTGATTGTAGGGTTTAACGCGCCGACGAAACGCAGGCGATGAGGCGCGCCGTAGTGGAGGGCTCCGGATTAATTTTGGCCACCTGGGGATCTTTAACGTGCTCTGAAATCTCGTAAACACGGGCTTTTTTGCTTTTCGCCTCATCAGAAAAGCGGCCGCCGCGGCCGGGAATCGAACCCACGACTTCGGGCTCAGCAGCTCGCTGGTCATCCACCTCTGTATAGTTAAACGGCCCACGATTTTTTGTTCGCGGTTGTCTCGAGGGGTGGACGTGGAATTCCGTTTTATTTTGCTTTCAAGGCGGCTTACGCACCTGGGGCAGTGTGTCAAATACTCCTAAGCCTACCCCCCATCCCCCCCCCCCAAAAAAAAAGAGAAATATTACAGTCCATCTCCACTAACGTGAAACCTGGGGGAGGGTTGAGGCAAGCAATGTATGACTGTATTCTTGGCGCCTTGGCGTTTTTTTCCCAATTAGATGAAACAGTTGGAGGGCCGAGGTATACAGCTTTGCTGTAAAAGTCTGGCATCTTCGAAGCATGAAACGTTCTAGCGCGTGTCGAGGGAAAACGAGTGTCCCGGTGTGTTATTTTAGTACGCGTGACGTTTCTAGCGCGAGAAGTTGAAAAACGAGTGTCCCGGTGTTTTAGTACCGTGACTACATGAGACGACGACGACAGGAGACGCCGACAGCCCGAGCCCCTAAGGGCTCCTCCCCTAAAAAACCGTTTCATGGGTTGCACCTACATCCGGGGTGTAGAATCGGTTTGTCACGGCACCATCCGGGGCGCCGGGCCCAGCCCAGATGGCTGCGGGCAGCAGTACGGCAGACAGAACCAAGGCCAACGTCTGAAAAGAATAAGACAAAAACATTGAGATTTTTGTTTGTAGTCTTTGTTGCCGTCAAGTTCTGCGCAGAATATTGCTTCTTTAAGCAACCTTTCCTAGGACCCCAGTCCGGTCGCAACTCTTCGGTGATTCATGTACATCGCTGCAATAGAGGAAAAACGCCGCAGCCTCGATGACCTCCTCGCGTCTCCTTAGTTCAAAGGCCTCAATATTCTGTAAATTGCACATGAAATAAAAAATTGGCCGCGTATCTGCTCCTTTCGTTGCAAATGTCGTCAAAATACGATAGTCTTTGTAGACATTTGCCAAGAAAATGCCCCCCATTGCTTTACCGCTTACCTCTCATGCTGTTCCTGTACTGTCGCGCTCATCCCAAGGTAAACACACCAAGGGTTTGCTCAAGGCGATTTGAATTTACCGCGTTCCACTGCTACCGGCCGGGTTCCTCGATGCCAGCGCTGCAGTACGGCGGTGACGAGCGTGAATCGAGGCGGCCGACTTCAAGGTTTATACACCACCAAGGTTTATAGAACCGCGTGGCCGCTCTCCACGTGCGTTCCAAGCAGAACGTGGAACCTAGCTAGTGGAACAACCGATTTAGCCCTGGTCAATCCTCTATTGTGGGTGCCTGCCGCCATCTTTGAGTACATCATCATCATCATCTTTCGTTGCTGTGGTCGCGTGATTTTTCATATTCTGCAGTAGATGTGGAATATCATTTGCTATCGAAAAACCAAGTATCCATGAATTTTTTAATAAAGGAACACTGTAAATATCCCCTGTGTACTAAATTCTTGTCTTATATTTGCGTAATGTCTTGTTCTTGTTCAACAAAGTTGACAAGTATGCCCATATAAATCGAGCTTCGACGTTTACCTTTGGTTGTGAGTATATAAGACTATTGCGCAACATCTACTTTGCTTTGCCGGGAGGCTGAATCGAGTCAGAGACAGACAGACAGACAGACAGACAGACAGACAGACCAAAATTTCTGGGTTTAAGTAGCCCAAGAAAGACTATCGTCTTTAAAAATAACGAGAACGAATAGGCCCCTTCCGTACTGCTATGTCGAAGCATTGCTAACAGCAGCATAGTTTTTACACGCTGTATTAGTATAGGTATTTACTAACAAAATCAGCTTCAAGGCAAAAAAAAACACAGAAAAGTTCAGTCCCGTATTTTGACTTTGTTCACGGTTACAAGACGTTATGACTTCCGCGTGGATGTGCTAACAAAAGAACCAAATCAAATTTTTCTTGCGACTAACATGTCCAAGGAGTCCAGATTTGGCAACCATTTCTACATCAATGGCCAGTGAAACGATCACCCTTCGCCGTGGACTGCTTTAGTACAGCCATGACTGCAGCCATAGAACGAGTTCGTGTGCATGGCAAGCGGTCAGCTTCATGTGTATCATTTTCGGAGTAAGTTTAAATGAAAAAATCAGTCATTTTTTGGTACTTTTCACCTGCAACTGTGTACAGACGCACGCATGACAATACACAAGGGACGTAAATAGCTTCCTACCAGCCCACCAGAAATACCTTAAAATTATCCCCCCCCCCCTACCTTGCTGCGGAAGTTGGGTACAAGGAATAGCCTATATTCTGAGCAAGTGTCTCCTTTATGTTGGTCCTGACCACCTCCTTGGATCGGGTCATGCAGCTCCGAAAGTGGTGGTAGCCATAGCCGAGGGTGTCGAATAGCAGCTCAATCAACATCGCAGATGATAATAGGAATACAATAATTATATCCGCTGCTCAAAAAGCACTCCGCGTAATTACCAGAGTTAGTTATGATAACTGCGTACTCACATATCAGTGGTACCAGGCTCAGTAAACGGTCACTTTGTCGTATGTTACGGCTACCTGTTGGTGCGGCAATCAGGACGCTACACCTCGACCAAAATGCAAAGGTATGGCGTCTGCCCACATTTCCCCGGGTTTCGAGAGGAGTGCTTGGTGCATGCGTGCGATTCAGCAGCACTCGAAGGCATCCAGACGTCGATGCTCGCATTTCTCGAATGCTGTACACGCGTGCCCTCTCGTACGATAGCAGCCTTCAGACTCCCTGTCTTAAAACGCACATCAAGCTCTCCCCGTGTCCGAAAAATTTATCAGAAATTTTTTTTGCGCTGCTTTACGCTTGCTTAGCGCCATTACAGGCTCCGTTAGACGCAGAAATAGCAAGGAAGAGCTTTTTTCCGGTAAATAATCCATAACTACTAGCCAGCGAACTGACCAGAAGAAAGAATGGTGCACACCGGACACTAGCGACTCGTAGTGAGCGTCCGGTTCACATCATTTGTTGTCTTCGTTTGTCCATTTGTTGCCATAGGTTTGTGTCAACACTAGCTAGCCTAACTTTAATAGACCTGGAAGCCCCCAATGAGAGGATCAGTAGAAAAAAGGGCAGCTTCAAAAAAGAAACTGGGGAGGAAGAAAAAAAAATAAGAAATCTTTTTGAAAACAACGTTATCAAGAATTAATCGTGGTCAGTTTTGCTTAGTCAAAGGAGGTGTGATTAGGAATTCTAGGAGTTAAATGCTTTTTGGAAATAAAGGACTTGATGGCTGGTGAACCGCATATCACGCCAGAGGACAAGGTAAGTGACTTATTACACCGTAAGGAGCGCAAATACGCCTTATAGCACAAAAGAGCGCATTCGCCAAGCCTCACTCTAAAAACAACCCTTGTCAAAGAGAAGATGAGCATTTTTGGTAATCTGTCAGCGGCGGTGAGCATTATACCCTGCATAAAGGTGACTTCATTTGATGTTATCTGTATTCGTGTCACTGACATCACTTCCTTTTTCAAATTTTTTTTACCCGAATCCCCGGTGAACAATTCAGACCGCATGTGAAATCAGCAGTGGGTTGTACTTCCGGAGTTTTTTTTTGGCTTTAAAGCCATTACCATGCCTATTTTAAGTGTACAATGCAACGAGATAGCGTCAAAATTTTAAAGTAGTTATTGCACCTTATGCAGCGCCGATTGCGTCAGTACACTAACCATGTCAAATCTAATGTTCGTCTTTGCTGTTGCAAAAAATTGCCAACTTTTTAGGTATGACTGTTCAACTCAACCTAAGCCATACCTTCGAATCGGAAGTTAATGTGTACACAGTAACGTAAGAAACGTTCCTCAAATATTTTCAATCTTACCTGAAGCTACGCTGTTCTGCTTTTTGGAATAGCTATAGCAAGAAAACTAATCGATATTTTCATTAATGTAAACTTAAACGTATAATGTAATAGGAATCCATGGTGTTTCTTGTGAATATAGGAGAAGTAAAATTTTTTTCAAGGGCTGGACGTAAATAAACAGCGCGCAACATCAACTGATGCCAGAACTGGCAGCCGCGAAGGATTGCCGTCTGAACGGCAGCACGAACCCTATATGAACGGTAGAACAAAGGCTCCCAACAGCGAACAGCAATTAAAGTACGCGAAAAGCTCGGCCTGTTAATGTAACACATTTAATTTGCAAAGTAGGGGAATGTTATTCATTGCCCGAATAAGCTTGGAAACATGGCACCTTTTCACTGTTTCAGCACAATACCTGCTTTGCAATGTGTGGTGTAAACTACCATCCTTTCTACCTCGTATGTCCGTATCCTTCAGCATCGCCTCACAGCCGCGCTTAGCTATCACTGCGTTTCGAAAAAATTCTCGCCATTCACACTGAATTAAATAAGTATCTAATGGGGCTGATTGATCTGAAAGCTTTGAAGCTGCCTGACTATTCCCCGTTAGGATTAATGGTATTTATTTTGTTGAACCCGTCTTAATTCGAAGTTTTACCTTCGACACAACCAACCTCTATTGAAGTCGGTATTTTTATTGCTTTCTTTCATCCCTCTAAACGCACCCAACCATTCATACCACCCGCCTGCACCGAAGAAAAACCAATGCTAAGTTGCAAATTTCTTCATTTGCGTCAAGTGATCATACTACATGGGCTCACCTTCATGTTTCGAGAGATCGACCGTAATCCACAGCTCACAAGACAACCAAATCCAAACAGCGGGCTTTTTTAACTCCCGCCTCAGCTTTTATACCAATAACTCCAAAAAGAATTCAAAGAAATAACGGCGCATACACAAACCACGTGACTCTCCCTCTCCTTTCAATTCCTTCTCCATTTCCAGCACAAAGATAGCAAAACAAGGGGAAAGGGAGATACAGCAGGGCACAAAACTGCATCGTACACTCCTCTTTGAGTCAGGCTTTCAGAAAACGCCCAGTATAGGATCCCATACCCCGTTCACGTATGGCACCAACACCGGTCGTGTCGTGGCCGTTTTCAAGGCCAAAGAAGCCATCGCAAAACGAGATGGGCGGTATGTATACACCGCTTTTATACACCTACTTTAAAATTCATTACATTCATTCCCGCTTGCTTGGCTGCTCTTGCCTCTAATATATGTGCGTAGGGTAACATTCTGAATCGGTAGATAGGGGCTACAACAATGCTGGCCGGTCGTGGTCGGGAATGTTAAGCGGTTCATTCCTTCGAACGCACACGTCTAAAGCTCGGTGTGCCCGCACTCACACAGACATAGATTCACACACGCGCGCACGCACATGCACTCAATCTCACGCACACGCACATACACGCATGCCTTAAAACTCCTTGAAGGTCGCCTTTCGATATTATTAGACTAAAAAAGGATTGGCAGGCAGCCGAGCGTAGAGGAAACTCTCCCACGAGTTTTGTCAGCTGTAGCTAGCCCGTCACCTCAACTTCTCTCTTTTTTTAGCTTCATTTGCTTGTGATCCATCGTTGTACTTGTTGGCGGGGCATGATTTTCCTTCTCGTTTCCTGTGGTTTCCTCTTCCCTTCTTTTTCTAAAAAGACTTGTTTTGACGCAGTACGCTATCGCGGTTGTTGAACTTTTTCGGAATGGGATTATTTTTGATCTCACGTCTCCAGTCGCACCTTCTTATGTGGCCGCTCGTGTGTGTCTGCGCTTCAACTCTTAGTATCCTTCTTCACACTTCGCCTCCTTTTTACGACTCAACTTCGTCGTTTCAAGTTTCGTCGCTTATCGCATACCTGGCAGACGAGTGCCCTAGGCGCTCCTAAAAGAAAGATCCCAGTCCGCCCTTGATATTTAGTATTCCCTTTTTTGTCGTCAAGCTACTATACGCATCATGTGCTGTTCTCGTTGATTTTTTTTTCTCTGGTGACTTTACATCCTTTTTACGACCAAGTTCAAGGAGAGGATTTTATATACGTGTGGTGGGATAGCGCACTGTCAATGTATCCTAAATAAATGCGCAGACAGGAATGTCTTCTTTCGCTTGTTTTCTATCGAGGCGTTCGCCATCAACATGCGGTTGTTTGTTGTTCTGGGTACAAAGTGGGGATGCTTCTCAGGACATTTCGAGTAGCATGACGTCATTGTTGCGTTTTACTAGCTCGTATATCTTGCGTCAACGTGCGAATTCGTAGTGCGCTGTCCGAAGAAATAACATCATCAGATAGAAAGTCCGGGTACACTAGATCGGTATAGCCGCACTTAAAAAGCTATTTGCAGCACAAACACTACTGTGAAGAGAATATGGGCGCCCTGGGGTAGTACCCGGCTGTACCCCTTCAGTGACTAAAACCGCGCAGAAGCTCGAAATTAGTGTAGCGGTTTTCGACCTGCAGCACACAAAAATAGGCAGTTGTTGTTGACTATTATTGATGATGATGATCACGATGATGATCCCGACGACGACGACGACGACGACGATGATGATGATGATGGTGGTGGGGGGTGGTGGGGGAATGCCGCGTTGTACAGGAATCATGTTTTATGCATGACTTTCTTCAGTCTGCGCTGCCAAAGTGTACACATTATGCTGAAATTACTATGGCCCCTTTGGCCGAAGGGAAGAGGTGGGGAGAGGGCTACAAATAGCGCTCTGCTCAAAATGCGCGTACTGCATAAACAGTGATGGCTAACCTGTAAAGTGCGAAGTAAAAGTAGCACACTGAAGGTGCTGTGATATTACTTTCGTTCTTCTTTTGAACGTAAGTTGCGTCAATTTAATCATTTCTGTTGATATATTGATATATACTACCTCCAGACCATCTGACGTAGCAAATCAAGCAGACTTCTAGGCGGGCCTCTTTAAAACATTCTCTCTCTCTCTCTCTCTTTCTCTGTCCGTACCAGCCGGTTTAAATCGCAAATAGCAACACGTTTTGCAAGAAGCTTTGACCTTTGTGCACCTGAAGTGGAAATTGATTTACCCGACGCCACCCAAACCTCAAGCTCAATATCGAGATTAAAGTCCACTGAATGCTACGCCGAAAATGACGATTACAAATACAACTAATGAGACGACAAACAAACAAAGCGGACTGTATAGTCCAAGTTCACTTTCACCATTTGCATACCGGTTTCCAATGGTGCCATCGTTGTTCTTACCGTTACTTCAAAGCTCCAACGGGTTCTCATTGCATAACAACCCAGTGTTTGGGCTGCATTCTTTGCTTAAGCGAACTGCTTTCTCCCACCCGGCGCAGCTCGTGATGAATGCTCAGAAGAAGGCTTCCTTGTTTTTCTGTGGCTTAATCGGCACAAGGAAGCGCACGCACGGCTTGACGGGAGAGGCGCGCGGGTTACGCAGACTGACCCTGTGAGGGAGCGTGCACGTTGGTAAACAGGCTTCAGCCAAGCGCAAACCTCGAGAGAAGGTGACGGGTCAAAGTCGTATACCCACACGGTACTATCCGAGACGCTGCGCTGTGGAGGGGCGCCTCTTCGTGTCCCGGGACCTCAGGGGCAATGAAAATTTTATTCGCTCGTTCGGCGACGTAAACAACGCGGCGAAAATAAATATTAAGCGCGCGCTTTATTATGGGCAAAACGCCTTTGCAATGACATTATGTAATTTTTGTTACGCAGACATGGGACGTCATAAATTAACTTCTGTACGCCTGAAGACCTGCATCCGTAACAAGCAGAAGAATTTACCAATGAATATGCTGCAAATGGTTAGTCCGGAACAGGTACGTCCGGCATGAAGCCATGGCTATATTAAATGATGTAAATGTTGTAGATGTCGTTAAACGATGTAAGAAATATTGTAACTTGGAAAATCTACGAACACTATCTGCGCAATTTGGACCGGTTACTCCCGACAAGTGATGTGAGCTGCTCCCAATGTACGTTCGTGTAAAATATGTCAAGAAAACGTAGAGATATTTTTCTCTTTATGGCTTTTTACGTTCTATAGGTAAACCTTTCTGCTTGTTTTTATCAGTTGCAAACAACCGAGCTGCACCAAAGCTGAGAGGGCCTGGTCCAAATCCTTGAGAGATACTTCGGGGCTGGCCTTGAAGCGACTGATCATGATGTTTTGTTTTACAAATTTACCCCAGGTGTTTACATCAGCAACATGCATTTAGAGCGGTGTACGCAGTCAGAAGTCCCAAGAAACTGCCTATAATTCCGGCTCAATGGACAGGCACACATGTATTAATGAACCACGGTGATCTTTTATTGTAACAAACGACTACTAAACAGGGCCCAAGATCTACGATGAGCAACGGGTAGGGAAGAACGTTCCTTTGTCCTCTTCTGCGTTTGGCAACTAGCTTCCCATTCGTACAATCAGCACGTCTAATCAATCCATGTGGCCATACCTGCTCGAAGATTTTTTGAAGCTGTGGGCATGAAATGTCTTTCAATAAAGCTACGTGTTGTTCACGTGTTGTTCACGTGATCAACACGTGTTTACCACGTGTTGTTCACTTCTTAGTACAAGGAGGGGAAATTATATTTCAGGTTTACAAACTTTTACAGTTTTTGGTGCTTTGCGCGTCCAAGCATATACGGCTATGCGGCTAGGCTACGCGGCTACGGGCTATGAGGCGCGCCGTAGAGAAGGCTCAGGACTAATTTCGACCAGCTAAATACCTTTAACCTAGGACGAAATATCGACCGGTTGTGACATGGGAATTTCGTTTTTCGACTCCATTGGAGCAACGGCTGGCGCAGCCGGGATCGAACCCGCGTCCTTGGGCTCACCAACACAGCGCCTTATCCCCTGAACCACCGCGGCGGGTCTACTTTGGGATTTAACGCGCAGATGCTGCGCAGGTGCTTTTATGACGTGCACAGTAAGAAAAGTGAGCGACTAGCTGCCATCCGGGTTCTGCGATCTACGTTCAGATATCGTGCTTTTTTATGCTTCTCTTTCAAAGAGAAATACAGCCGCGACACCCTCGTTAACGGCAGAGGTGGCTTCGCCACTACGTGGGGGTGCGGACCGCTGCTGACAGTACTGCGTTTCGACACTGCTTGTGATGTGAAAGCTGTAATGCCCGATTGCCGAAGGTATCGCCTCATTACTATACATTTTCATCATCATCATAACCATCATCGTCGTCGTCCTCGTCGTCATAATTTTATCATCAACATCATCATCATTTCCTCTTTGCGTTTTTTTTTTGTTTACTCCGTTAGTATACCAGAGAGCCTTGGCCTATCACCCTTGCTACGGTACTATACGCTTTAGCGGAAACATATTAACTGCTTCCCCAAACTGCTGGAATTAACATGCCAAAATGCTTATGTAGGACCCTGAACATGCCTCTAACATGAGTCAAGTAAATGGCTACAACGAATCCACTAGGTTCACTTTCCAGCCAGAGCCACGGATCCACCGTGCTGTAGGGAAGAGCACTCGCCTCGCATGCCGAAGGCCTTGCTTTCTATTCTAACCCAGACCCAAATTTACCCATTTCATGACTTCGCTCTGTTTTCAGACGCTTCCCCGAGAGATGTATCGCTAATCGCAGGACTCGTTCAGATATTCTTTAGTTTTTAGTGGTCGGCCATTTTGTCCGCCATCTCTGGACCATGACGACGCCAGATTTTTGGGTATAGCACGTGTAACTAATGCTTTCAAATTGTTATACCGACTTAAGCATATTCCTGAATGCATGAGTTTGGCATTTATAACACCTGTTCAGTATGATTTTACTAGAAGGTCAACATTTCATTACATGTCAGGTTTTATTATGAGCGTAACCTTAAATGTTATCTCTAAAAACTATTCCTTAATTCCAGCAACTCTTAACGCTCTCTGAGCTTAAGATATTGGTATAGTCTAAATTACCATTTGTTGGCATTTATTAGGAACCCGTACACTCCCAAAATCCTTCCAATTGGTGAAGGAGCTACTTCGAAATCATCTTGACCTCATCACAACGATTTTTTTTTCACAGTGAACTATAGAGAGCAGATAGGTGCAGTATGTAAGCAAAAAGATGACTTCATTTATACAATAAGTTGCACAATCGACAACGTTCTTTATTCGTAACAAGGTGGGAAGCTGGACGACTTGGAGCACATTCTTTTTTGAGAAAAATCTACGCACAGAAACCAAAGACGCGATGTAAGAGAGTGTTTGTCCTCTGTCTAATCTTCGTTTTCTGTGCGCTTCTTTCCTGAGGAAGTGAATATGCATTTATTTCGACATAACTAACGCGAAATGCAACACTGCGATTGACCAAGAACCAAGACATAAGTGCACTTGCACGCACAGTTGTGGATGAAAACAAGCGCTCAGTGACTTCCACTACCAGATCACGAGTCGACCAGGTAAAAAGCAATATACGGTATGAGCAGCCGCACCCTACAAACTGCCCATTAATAAGTTACAAAGAACACCACGGCACAAGGCAGGGGTAAGCCAAACATTTCATGTTCACAAGTCATCCAATCCCCTTATGCGGACCGTCGGTAGCCTATTTGTGTTTTCCGCAGCAATATCACTCGTTACCGGCAAGTCTAGCGATTGAAGGACCATAGATGTTTGGGGCGAAGCCGACAAGAATTGCTGCCACAATCTTGGGAGTACGGACGCATAGCCTAGCGGATCTCCGGCGTCGGGGACGGCCAGGATCGATAAGGTGGCAAAGTTAACTGGAGGATCTGCGGCTATGTAAGAGGCAGCAGTACCACAGCGAAGGAAAACTTCGCGGTAACTGCGGTACTGTGCGTCACGTCGGGGCCTCTGCAGCCTGCTAGAACTTCGGCGACGGAGCAGCGGCGAAGGCGATGGAAGGAGCGGGAACACCCGTAAAAGCTGCAGCGTATGGAATGGCGGAAGCGGCAGTTAAGGACACCTTAGTTACAGGAGGAACGGCTGCAGGAGCACGCGCACGAGCAGATGCGGCCACGGGAGAGGTGGCTGCGGCGGCAATCTCGGCTCCTGCAGCGTCACCATAGTGAGGTGGTCGTGGTGGTGCATTGATGCCCACACCAGCCGGCCTCGAAGGCATGACTCCTGGCTCGTTTGAGGAGATCGAGGCTCGGAACCCGTACTTGTCTGCCACGTAGTTGACGATGCGTACTCGGCCGTCGACGTCGGTCAGCCCGTAGGAGCCGATGGTGTTGCCGAAAGCATCGCCAGACTCCTTGCGCCAGGAACCGCCGCTTGTGTGCTTCTCGTCGTAAGCGAAGTTGTAGTTGCCCCAGACCTGTGAGTTAAGTAAAGCCGGGAGAGCTAGGATGCCGTATCGCATACGGTTACAGAACACGTAACAGCACGAAAGGTAAACGAAGACTCGGAAAACAAAGCGCTTTTTCTGTTTTTCTGTACTGTTTCTTTTTAAGTACTTGTCCTCTATTCGCTCTCTTATGTGTTCAGCAGCTAAGTACCAACTCGCCCAACAACATATTCTTCGACGCATATAATTGTTTTTTAGATGTGTGGCGGAATTGACAGTCGAGGAAGTCATTTCGAAGTCACTTTTTAATATCGCAAGCTCATGGAGGAAAGTTTACCTTGCACATGCAATGATATTTTATGTTTCTTACATGTGTTTTTAAAGCTGGTGTGTAATACTAACTGGTTCCACCGAAAACGTCGAGTTTCTTACACTCTCAGGAATGTCCTGGAACGAAAAGAACGCTTATACCACTGCTTTTACATTGCCGTTATTTTTTGTAATTCCCCCATTAATAGCCAGAGAGATTTTGTACCACCTAATAATGTGCCTGAAAATATGGAAGCTTTCATTATACATGTTTTTGTGCAGGGTCTCGCTTTAACCATGAATATACACTAACCTGTTGCTTATAAACCTCTGTTTTGGGTCAAAATCATTCCCCCGTCCTCCTATGGTCGTTGCAAATATACACATAAAAATTTTGCTTTCTGCTTTTATTTTACAAGCCGGAGTTATTTATTGCTGCTTTTAGAGCCTCATACCGACAATTTATGAGGATTTCTTTCTCGACATCCATCCGTTCGCATGATATTTCTTCCATTTCAAAACATATATCCACCTCAATTAGCTAGAGTTTTCCGCAAGCACTCTGACGGTCTTTGTAGAGGGTCCAACACGATGGCTTTTCTGATTAAAGACAACAGTAGAAAGATTGGTCAAAAGGAGCGGCACCTTATATTATTATTTGCGGAAGTAACAACTCAATGCGGCGTTCCTAGGAAGGTTAAAAAAATCCATGTGTATTTTTAACTATAACAACACTGCCAAACTGATTCTTGTACTGGTGTTCTGCCTTATATGTGCCTGAGGTTTGTTCGGCGTTAAAAAATCTCTACATATATGAGCTACATTAATTGATACAAGCTAAGCCGCGCTGGCCACCTCCATTCAATACATTCTTTCTCTGTAAGTCATGCCCCCAATGCTAATAGTTATGAGGTGCTGTTTGCGTATTTATACCTCGATCGTGTTCAAAGACAGTGTTGTTTCAGAAATGTTTCCCGCAATGGTATGGTCCACGTTAATGTGACGCAAAAAAACAATGTCAAAAGTGAGCGACGCCAAACGTGCCAGCATTCCCTAAATGACGCGTCCCGTATAAAAACAAGGGGCGAGGCATGTTGCTTGCAAACACCAGAGTTTTACATCTGTCGTTCGTCAAGTAGAGAGTCGTTACCCTTACATCTTGCGTGTGGTGCATGGTGGAGACGCCCCTTTCCAAAATAGAATTCCTAACGATTGCCGCACGTGCCGCTGCCACTGCGGCTAGGAACACCAAGACCTGCAAACAGAGGAACAATATGCGAAGTAAACATCGTGAAAACAGAATCAGAGAGCAAGAAATGGAATTACAACTGCCGACTTGCCTTAAATGTATCGGACAATCAATAAGCTTGACGTAAGTGCCTTCGTTCGTACAGTTGTTGAGCGCACACTTCGGGAAGTAAGTATCATACATTTTACGGCATTATTTGGCAGGTGACGTGCTCACAGCAGGTCATGTCTGTAACGTGAAACGCCTCAAACATTCTTGTTGCAAGATTCAAGGCTGACGAAAATTCTGCAAGCTCAGTTAATCCTGCTTTACGGATTGTAAAAGAAAGTTCGTGGAGTGAAATATCAGAAGAACAGTTCTTGCAGAAACGTCAAATGACTTTTGATGTTGGAGAAATGGTCTTAAACTCCTTGCGAGAAAACTCCAGGAAAATCTTCGAAGCTTCGTAGATGTGGTATACAAATAAACACTTAGAGCACTGGCACCTCCACAACTAGGATAATTTTGTTCAGTATTTAAAAAATTGTAACTGATCATGTTCTAGCCGTAGATAAAAGCCAAACTCAGAACATCTAAACAATGTCACCATTCTTCCGTTGTACAAGAAGTGCCAAAACCTCCAGAAAACACTCTAAATTCGCTGCTTCTCCCTGATAGCTGCGAAAAATGCGACAGGCTAATGATAGCGCAGGTGATGCTATATTGTACTCAGTATATTGCACAAATAGCGATGAAGTGATACTGGGCTACTTTAATAATTCATGGGTTTTCCGACTTAAGACGTTCTTATTGAATTGTGGCAGTTTTTACTTATATAGCCCCGTTACAAGAGCTGGAATGGCTGTTGAAACCTTGAATAGTACCGGAAATATTATCGGAAAATCTCTCTCCGCTGTCGATTTTTACAAGCTTTGGTCTTGGGGAGATATTAAAGGACGTACATCATAAATCAGCTCGAACTATGCTAATCTGCCTAAATTAGGCCACCTAAAATGCTACGTCATGTAAAGACATGCACCGCTGCCAGTTTGCTGGAAAAGACTCATTTCAATTATCAAATTATGTTGAAGTGAAACGCGTAGCTTGGTTAATCTATACAACGCCACCTTACGTGAAGTTGTGAGAGAACCTAGCCAAAAACATTTTTGCATGAAAAATTTACCACCAAGCTGCTTCAGCCTTCCGTCTTACAGTAATGCTAGAGTGTAAAGCTACGTAATTTCAGTTACATGTTAATAATATTTGCCCTCTTACCCTTGCATGCGACTGCTATTATATGTGATAATATGTGGGATTTTGTATGTTGAATTGTGCATGACGGGGGAGTCACAGCATTGTGCTCTTCACAATGTAATGTGCGGATTGTACGCTACATGACATCCTCGCTCACTCACGTTGATAAATTCCTGTAATAGAATTCCCGCCAACGATGGGCTAATGAAACATCCGATCCCCTGCTTTACGGCGACATGCTCGCAGGAGTCTTTAGCTCAAAGCACGAAGGAGAGGGGGGGGGGGGTGTATTGCCATGCTTCCAAAAGATTTTGCCTTCCGTTGGTGCCACACTAAACTGTAGCGTCTGTAGGTAAATATAAAACCATCACTGAGTACGCTCATGTACTCTGGAAAGCAGCAGAGGTCCAGAAAGGTTCTCTATAAATTCAATATACTTAATGCTATACATTCGGCAGAACAAAATTGTAAGTATAGATCTACACACACGCCTAAGACAATCTGAAACAGAATATTTTTAACCGACGCTCAAATATCATTGAGAACATATCTGAAACATTCCTGAACAGATTTGAAACGGTAAAGTTATTTGTATTTTTAAAAAGTAACGGTACATTTGGACGATCGATCCGTCGCGCAAGTTGTGATTCCGGCAAGTTTTCTCACCTTCATGTTTTCTGTTCCGTCGGAGCCAATTACTCCAATGGAAGGGTTGTCTCCGTTGTCGCAGTCGAATGCTGTCTGCTGTCCGTTTTTATAGCGGACTCTCCCGGTGACGTCAGAAATTCCCTTTCGGTCTGTCCGGCGAGTTGAAGGAAGCGAGAGGACCGGTCACCACTTCCGCCTCAGTGCCTGTTGGCCCAAGTTGTTCCAAGATGGCGGTCTCTTCTCACCATCGTCGCCACCGAGGCTATGCTGTGGTTCGTCCTAAGAACGCTGTTTTGTTCGAGACTGAGAAGAGAGAGATCGCAGAGGGGGAAGTGCGGCTACGAAGGGGCTGCACTCCTTGGGGTTACTGCGTTCCCCGTCCCTTTGCATAGGTTAAAGGTGGCAGGCAGCGGTGTACAGAGCTAGGAAAGGTGGCTTACGCAACACCCGTCTCCGCCCAGAAACTTCGCAGTGGCGCTAGGGCGCGTAGATCGGGGTTATGTTCATGCCTGTTCGCGTTAAAAGGACGTTGCCTGACAAGCGATGAGCAAGCGAGGCCGAACATTCTCCACACCCTCGGTCAAGCGTGGACACATATACATTGCTGCTCCGACAGCGTACAACGGACAATCCGTCGGTACTCATCCTCTTGGACTAAAATGTACATGTATGACTGGGGTGAGTGCGAGAGGGGCCGAGTGCGCGTTGATTAGCGAAGCGGGATCAACGCACTATTCGCTTTCACCTGAGCGGGTCAAATAACGGAGTTGCGTGGTAGGTACACAAAGGTGCCCGCTCACCCTGGCACAGGGAATGCGCGCCCGTCCTTGCCTGTATACACTCGCTCCGTTACTCATTAATGCATTCGCGTCTGCCAAGTTTGCAAACGAACAATAAATAGTGTGATTTTGGTGCACCGGTTTAATCGAAACTATGGCTGTGTTGTAAGTTTGTACGCACACTGTCCTTTTATATGCTTGCGGCAAGATTGAAATGGAAGTTTCCACACAAGTCTGATTTGGTAATGCTCTCTTCCTCAGCTGGCGTTTACACTTACGATGCTTTAAATTCGAGCCATTTAAACTCGTGACCAGTCCAGCCATGGGTATGAACGAAGTGTTTTGTGAACAGTGACCCTAGTTTACGTATGAGAATAAACATGTATTGAAGTAAATAAAGAAATGTGAAAATAACAAAATACGTTTTATTTATTTATTTATTTATTTATTTATTTATTTATTTATTTATTTATTTATTTATTTATTTATTTATTTATTTATTTATTTATTTATTTATTAACTGAAATGGTTTAGTTGATTATCTCTTACTAAAATATTGTCCGATACTCTTCTGCGGTTGTGTGCACTGTGCGAGTACGTAACACTGTGCTACGCTTGAAACACCGGTGACGCGCGCCAGTGATTGACGGGCTTCCTACACACACCCAGCGTGGGCGTAAGTGGGGGCGTAATTACTCCCGCGTAAAAGCCCGCGATTCGATTAAACAAGAAAGACAACTTCCTGAGTTTGAACGCCCATATCCTGGTCAATGCATGGATGACGTTCGGAACATGAACGCACAGGTACAGGCGTTTGATGCTGCTAAATACCGCGGAGCTCTAGTGCGGGCGCAATCGTAGCATTTTACTGAAGAACCACCGCGCCTCTGCTCTCCAAGTTAAGCGTCCTCGCGTCTTGTCTAAATAAGTGTCTAGGATTGAGTACTCTGGTATGATACAGCATATATTTAGCTAATAACGGCGGTGTTCGAACATTAGTCTCCAAAACATGCGACCACTGAGGGATCCACCGACAAATTCATTAGTGTGCAGCCGCAATTAAGCCAGTAACGTCGCAGCTCTATTGGCCAAGAAAAGCATGGGCGACAAGCGAAAGCCGCCGAAGGCTTGGACGAAGACAAAAACGGAAAATCTGGCTTTAGATCGCTAGAATGCTTGGAGCAAAATCATCTAAAAATAAACCTAGATTTTACGCCTATCGCGATCATCAAAAGAACCGCAATCAGAAGTCAAAATCGCTGAGAGAAGCTTAACTGTTCTGGACAGCATAAGGTGTTTTCACCAGATGCCTGAATAAATTTAAACACAGTAGCCAACTTTGAAATGGTGGTTAGGTTTATTCCGCGCGGCAAAATGCTAGGTTGAGTGTTGTATAACGCTGACACAACAGCTCTGACAGAGCTTTGCGCCAAAAGAATCCGAATACGAAATTAGAAAGCCAGATTAAAGCCGGTTGCTCTCCTGCGTAGTAGCCCCAGTGCACTTCGCGGGCTTCATCCGTGACCAGATGTGGCACGCGAAGGTCGCCGGCTGGTGGTTTATAGATTGATGCGGCGCTCGTCACGACTGACCGAGGCTGTGGTTCAAGGCGACGCGGGAAACGGGGACAGATACATCAGCGCCGATCTTAATCATTCCTCCCGAGTGCGTTGATTGCCTGTTCGTTCAGTGACTGGCTTTTATGTAAAGGCTACAGAACAAGTAAAGAAAGCGCTTAACCCCGCGTGAGGTGCAAAGCATTCCCTGTCCTTGGACCTTATTTTCATGACGCCCTGACTTGAACCAGCCCCCTCATGTGCCACCTTTTCAGTGGAAAACAGCATCGCCTTAAGCTGTTGGGGAGCAAAAGTTCCACAGCATTATGATGGAATACCGAAGGAATCGAGTTTTACTGGTGTCCATGTGGAATAGCTTTTTTATCAGGCAAACAAACTTCGTTTTGCTTATAGAACACAGCTGTAGCGTGCTTTTATGCGACTTACGACTGGTTCTACTCCACATAATTTTTGAATGACACGTGCAGGACCTGTTGACCGTTTTGAGCCGCATACGCGTCTTATCCTGCCGAGTACGCATACTCAGAAGATACCAGTACTGCACACGCATCAAAGCTGGGTGTCGAAGATGGACTGCAACACTTTTCTGATATGATCCTGAACGGAGGATGCTCTCGCCGGATTCGAACTGTACCTGCGAAGTATATTAAGAAGGCTTACGACAATGTCAGCCGCGAAGCCGCTGTTTGGATGCTAGAGTGGAATAAGTCCCCCGGCCGCGTCTGCACATTTGCGAACGCCTTTCTTCGGTACCGCACCTTCTCCCTTCGCTTAGCCGGGAAAGCTACAAGACACTTCACATCGCATCGTGGTGTTCCACAGGGCTCTGTGTTGGTGCCGGTCCTGTTCAATGTCGTCTTCCTTCCGCTAGCTTGGCGTTTGGCCGAGATACCTGACGCCTATTACATCATGTATGCTGATGACATTACTTGTGGTGCGGGAATCCTGTCATCTCTATCCAAGAAAACACGCTACAAACGGCGTTAACTTAAACATTGCCGATTCCTGATGCGCCCAAATAGAGCTCGAACTATCGGAGTAGAAAACGTCATACATGTCAGTGGCTAACAAGTATGGGCGACGCTGACTGGAGAACCGTCCTGTCCGGTTGTTTATTTGTCAGCAACCTCTACAGGAAGTCCCAATGTTTGTGTGCTGGGCCTTGATGTTGCCTCGCTTGGGTCCGCGGCTGCATGGGTGAAGAGTGCAAAAGATCGTGCCTCGCGGACAATACCCCTTGATACGTCGAATGGCGACGAAGGCGGGCGGGTGGCGCACCAGCGTTGCTCGCCTCCTTGTACGGTCAGTGTTGCAACCCCGACTTGTGTATCAGGCTCAATTCCACCATCTCCCGATGAGGGACTGGAATCGCCTCGAAGCCATCAATCGGATGTCATGTGGGCAATTACTGGACTACCCTGAATGAACCCGATACTAACTCTGCAGGGTAAGGCCCAACTCAACACGATTGTTGAGCTGGGGCACCAACGCCACTGTGCCTGTGCCTGTAAATGGTGCAGCCGCTGCGCTAGACCGGTACATGGGGTATGTTGTACCAAGTACCACCGTAACCGTAAAGGGTTCAAACATTCCTCCGTGGCAGCGAGTACAGTTACCAGACAACAAACCAATCGGTCTCCTCCATCACCCAGTACCTGGCCAGGCCACGGCGCAAGTCTCTTGCTTACATAGCCGAGACAAGGAAATGGAAATTGCATATGTAGATTCCAGCGTCAACAACGACATGGTTCACACCGCACTTATATGCCGACCGCTACCGGAGATGGACCATACTTGCTCTCATGAGGCTAACCCGTTGCCACTAGCTGAACTAGCAGCAATACACGATGTGATGGCCGCAATACTGCCTATTCTCCAGGCAGGGTCATACTCTCGACTAATATTACGAACAGACTCTACGCAAGCCATCCACGACATCCGCCGCGTGACACAAGCCACATCGTTCGCAGATGCCATCCACCGCTTAGCACGAAGCACTCTACTGTAGATTCGCATAGTATGGGCACCTTGTTGTAGCTGTGCCTGGCCGTAGGCAGACAGACATGGCTAGTCGCCCATGTACCTTGATGCGACCGTGACCACATTTCCCCGAAGATCCTTGTGGAAACCTGGCAGAACCGAAGGAAACTCTGGCGCACCACACGAGCAATCATACCCCTGTATGGTTCAAACATCCCTGGTGACTTAACTCTGCGAGAGGAGGTTCCGTTGCGGATATTACGGTTTCGGATGGTGCTTACGCGGTCCATGACTGCCTCTTGGCTATCGCAGTACCACGGCCCATATGACTCTACCTGCCCATCCTGCGACTCCGCCGTACAGAATGTGATTGTGCAGCATCTGCTGTGGACCTGTCCGGAACTGCATCAGATCCGACTACGGCACCTTCGTGCAACCGGCCTCCCCCCTGGCCGCCCTCCAGACCTGCAGTGCTGGGTTCATGGACCATTTCATCGACAACTTCTAAACTTTATACACGAAACAAACATGTTCGTGTACCTGTGAAGTTGTGTACCGTTATGCCGCACGGCAAACTTTCTAATTAAAAACAATATTAAACATGTATATACGATACTGTGCATTACTGAGAGCTCGAATCCCCACGAACATGAAGTCATGGCATCATATTAATGTAGCAGCAAAAAATCGCGCAGATCATAACGGGCTACGAATGGTATGAATACAAACAAATACGTACAGTTTCTGATTACTCAATACTGTGTTCAACGGAGGTTAGAGATACCTTTATTTTAGATTTAAATTTCCACACTTTACCTTTCCTTTTATACCAGCTCCGCCAATCCCGCTTCAGCATTCACATAATTAAGTGCGAATAAACGTATTAAACAGCAAAACACGTTTGCACTTTTTTTCGTGTTATCTGCGTAAACTGGTACTGAAGCACTTTCCACCGACCATATAACACGCATGCATAGGGCCTCGCACGTTTTGATTCGAGTACTGAACCTCCTTAAGCATTTTGTTAAAGCAAACGCGTATAAATATAGCGAATATTAAAGTTAATTGTCTGTTCTCCCCTTACGAGCCGTTGGCCACGCTGTAGAATCTTTAGCGCGGCGCTGGCTCAAGACTACCACAGGCCTGGTTATGCACACTTCAGCCAAGAATTTACTCTTCAGAGCCTTGATCGATTAGGTCGTCTCGATGCGCGCGTTCACCGTAGCGTGATGGCCTGGAGCCCCTACGAAAACGCGTTATGACTGATGGCATAAGAGCACGCGTAACGAAGTTCCCTCAAATGCCATTGCGGGTGCTTGCCACTAAAGCCCCTGCATTAGCGGTAGCAGCGTCGGCATCGTATCTTGTTTCAAAAATGTTTTTTTTTTCTGCAAGTCTAACAAAGTTTTTAACCTCCGAATTTCTTCAGTTATTGTCGACAGGAAAATGGCGTCCACACACGTACACGCATTTTTGCTTGCCTGAAGCTCAGGCCACATTCGATATGGTCGCGCTTACGGCCCGCAGCTGGCTTTCCGGTGGGATACATTACTTTGGTCTGTCTGTCTGTCTGTCTGTCTGTCTGTCTGTCTGTCTGTCTGTCTGTCTGTCTGTCTGTCTGTCTGTCTGTCTGTCTGTCTGTCTGTCTGTCTGTCTGTCTGTCTGTCTGTCTGTCTGTCTGTCTGTCTGTCTGTCTGTCTGTCTGTCTGTCTGTCTGCAAAGTTCCGAGCGAACGCCCTCCCCCGAAACATCGCCCACTCCCCATTGAGGGGCGAAATATTCAATGTACTAAAAGACCGCAAAGATCGCCCACCCCCTAAAATCGATGGCATTAGTGCCGATGAATGAGCAAAATGAACGCGAATTATCTATTCATGAGTTGGTGCGGTCCCTTATTTGCCTTTCCCGCAGTTGAACCGAAAGTTCGTCCATCTCGCATTTTTATGTATATCCGCAGTTTCGGTTCGCGGTGCGACCACGTTTTTGTCATTTTTCGCACCTGACCCGAAAGTTCACCCATCCCATATTTTTTCACTTGATATCTCTGCACTTCGGGTGGGAGTTCTTTCAGAACTTTACGGTAGGCAAGATGATTTCAAGCTACAGACACTGCTGGCAAGGCTCATACATGACCACATTATTCAGGGCAAAGAAAACCATCTGTCGTATATAAGGCAAAGTGCAAATAACCAAGAGTGCCATTGTTATCCATCTTATTCTGCACTGCTCCGCTTTTGATCTTCATAGACTAAACCATAGTGTTTTTCAAAATTCAAATATGGAAGCATTACATAGGGACATTCTCGAACATCCTCAACACCTGGTGACCTTAGCCGAGTTTGGCGTTGCCAGTGGCCTGGCGAGCGTGATTTAGTGGGTGTCTACCTCCCTCCCTATTCCCCCTCTTCCCCCTCCAGCGACCTTCGGTCCTCCCCTTCCTAATAAAAGAATTTATCATCATCATTTTAATTCAAATACACGTTGGATTGGTTTTTGTGGTAGCAAATGAAAAACAGTGCGTCCAAAGCGTTGCCGTAGAAATGGGGAATAAAGACGAACACTAAAGCAAAAAGGTGTCGTCTCTAGCTATTCTAAGCTCAACAGAAACAATTATTCCCAACAGATGGCGTGCGAGCAGACTGAATATAGGGAAATTGAATTGAATTAAGCAAACCTTTACTGCATTAACCAGAGGAGGAGCGAGAATGCGGCAGCTCTAGGCATGGGTAAGGCAGAGGGGCTGTTACGTGGAAAGGATGAGAAAAGATTATCCTCTTTTGTCAACATTTGCAGAACAGCAAGCAAATACGTGGCCAATTTTAAAGTATAGCTTGTGAAGTGTTTTAAAGTATAGCTCGTCCTAAAGTATAGCTTGTGAAGTGTTTTAGCACGGTGTGAGAGAGTGGCCCGCATCAAGGTAGAATGTGGTCGATGGTCACGTGTTAACATTCCTATGGCAGTTACTACAGCAAAGCCCGCTTATATCGAACACGGGTATATCGAATTATTGCCTATATCGAACCCTTGTATAATTCTGGTAAAAATTACATGCATTTAAAACTTTTTATATCGAACGTGATTTTGCTTACAATGACCCGCCGCGGTGGCTCAGTGGCTAAGGCGTTGCGCTGCTGAGCACGAGGTCGCGGGTTCGATTCCCGGCCGCGGCGGTCGCTTTTCTGATGGAGGCGAAAAGCAAAAACGCCCGTGTGTACGAGATTTCGGCGCACGATAAAGATCCCCAGGTGGTCAAAATTAGTCCGGAGCCCTCCACTACGGCGCGCCTCATCGCCTGCGTTGCGTCGGCGCGTTAAACCCTACAATCAATCATATCAATCAATCAATTTTGCTTACAATGGATATATCAATCTCTCCCGCGCGGGATTTTTCTCTCTCCTTAGGCACGCGGCAGGCTTTCCCGCAATACATAGGCGCGCAGCGGTGGCGCGGGTGTCGCTTGCGACTCCCGCGCGAGCTCGGACGCGTCCAAACCGGCCGTGGATGAGTGGACCAGCTCCACGCAGGCATACCGTTGGAGTCGAAAGCACCGAAAGCGCCACATTGGGCGCTGCGTGCTGCGGTGTCACCGAACTTCAACTCCGCGCCACTCGCTGCGCGAACTTGCTCGGTTCGCTGGGTACGCCGTTATTCGCTTGTATCCATGCTTGTCTCCGCTCTGTCGAAGACGCCGAGGGCTCCGTACCGCTTCCGAGCACGAGCGAAGCCGTCGCTGCCGTGGCCCTGCTACGGTGATCCTGCAGTGCCATTGAGGGCAGCGGTCTCGTGGTTGTCGACTGTTTAGATACCGTGGAGCAAGCAGCTACCAGCAACGTGTTGCGCTCCAAGAAGCAGGCTACACTCACGCAGTTCTTTTGTCCCAGTAAATTATTGTTTTCTTTCCGAGAAAATGTTGTATCAACGGTGGACTGCAGGGTGGTAAGAGCTCAGCGTTAGATCGTGACTTCGTAAGGCAAGATTGCTCTCATATAAGTTTTTTTTTTTTTTGCTTCACTTTCTATATCGAATTTTTGCTATATCGAACTATTTTACAATACTCGCGCTGTTCGATATAAGCGGGCTTTACTGTACTTCATGACTCACGGAATTAAAAACCATCGTGCACGAATACCAAAAGCTTTACGCATACATACCAACGTTCAAAACGGCCTAGTTTGGTTATTTCAGAGATATGTCACATCTGTACTGAAATAACTAACTAAACCTCTTGCTTACTAGAGAGCTAGCGTCATCTAGTGAAAACTGAATGAACCAAAATGCGCATCTTGTTTATTTTTTATCTCAGTAAAGAAGTTGTATACTTCTAAAAGGAGCGAACTAGGCCGTTATGAACATTTCTATGAATTTGTAAAACCTTTTCGTAGATGTTCACGATGCTTTTTAAGCACGTTGGTCGTGAATTAGTCAGTCTCATAGGAATGTGATCGGGTGAGTCCGCGTTAACCATAAGGTAAAAAACAGTTGCACAGGACACCTACACTTAAGTGTTAAAATGTGACACGCGATAGCGTTACTTCGCCGTCGAGGGAGCGTGTTGGAATGTAGTAGCTGCATTCGCCATCCATATTGTCAAAAACGCTGAAGGCCATCTGTGAGAGTGAGACTAGCAGCAACGGTTTTATACGTTGCTGCTCATGAAAACAATGACTCCAGGCGGAAGCCCGACTCAATGAGAACGAACCCCACAGCGTATAGGTGAGACATGTGCTGAAACCAGGTGTCCCCTCTTTACTCATTTGTGTACTATTCTTGTCGTTGCCTACCGGCGCTCCTCCTCCCCCTTCCCCTTCCAGTTTTGGCTGCGCCAGATTCCAGGTGCGTACGGGTGCTCGCCTCTCGCTGCCCCTCTCGTCTTTTACGGTTGGCAGTGGGGGCACCGTTTCTGCAGACGCCTCATAAGCACGGCGGGGAAGCATAGCTGATGCGTAAGCTTAGCTACCACCTAGTACGCGAGCAGCAGCTCATATACGGTATCACTCCGCCCAAGCGACGGACCCGGGTGTCAGTGGACGCGCGCGTCTTGAAAGGAGATTGCTATGACTGCGTAATATCGCCTGCCTTTTTTCGTGTAGTTTTCTTGTCGTCGCTGCAGTAGTTTATAAGCATATTAAGTAAAAAAAATCTCGAAAGCGCCTCATGCCATGTTCAAAATACTCCCCGTTACGCCCTACTTGCGCCGCGCGGAGTAACATCCGGCTGCGATGATGAGGCACAGCGGCAACTTCCGTTTCCGTTCTTAGGTTGTAACCTGCTGTGGTACGCTATCGCCTTCAAAATATGTTCTCTGTGGCGGTGAGTGGATGTCTTCGGAAATAAATACGCAGAAAGCAATCACAGTACTCCGTATGCAGGGTTGAATACGCGTCAAGTATTTATTCAAACAAAAACCACCGTTTGCAAACACCAATTATTACCGTATGTACAAAACACAAAGACCTCCAAAGCACGTAAGCATACAAAACCTGTTATACCAGCTGGCGGATCACGGAACATTTGTTCACGTCTATTTGTATCACAAATCTTAAGGAAGGGCTGCATAAATTGTTCCCCGTGGCTATTTATACATACGCCGCAGGAAACTTTGCATAGTACTGTCGCAGCCCACACTGTAGGTTAGGAACATTTTAGCTTTAGCATCGATCAACTCAAAGCAGCAACCAGCGACCAGTGGTAACACGTATCTGCAATGTTAGCGCGAGCATATGAACCTTGCAACCAGCAAACGCAATATTAACAATACTGTACTTCTTGCCGTTTTATGATAGGCCAAAGAGGCACGTGTATGTACAGCTACACGCGTTTGTTATTTACGCCAACGCCTAGGTTTAATATAATCGTGTTTCATAGGAAAAATAATACTGCATGTGGTAGCAGAAAGAGGTTATGACAGGGATTAGTGTTACTTCTCCTATCGGTGCACTTTTCTTGAGATCCTTGTGCATCCCTTCCTACGCCCGCCACCGCCAACCAAAACCCGCGCAAGAAATTTTGTTGTTTTACCACGCAAAGCTGAGTACAGGTTTTTTTCCTCCATGCCGACGTTTCTTGAAACCGGCGTAATGCCACTTCCCCTCAAATAAATCTTACGATATTCTGACTAAGCTTCAGGGTAAGCACCATGCAGAAATGATGGAATGACTCTACCTTTTCGCTATACAGTGTCCACATTTAAAATCGGGGCATTATTGGGGAAGTAATATCCGCCACACACATTCTTAAGTTACTGAACAGTATAAAGACCATAGCCACACTTTGAAAGGCTTTCCAAAGCTTCCAGCTTATACCTGCAATTTTCCTGAACGGTGCTTTATTGGTGGTTCAAGTTTTCATACTTTGTTTAATGAATTTCTTATCCGAGGTCCCTCTCCCCCCCAAAAAAACGTCCTTTTTACTGTGCCCAATATCATGCACTGCTGAAGATACACTTAAGGATTATTCGGAACGTGTCGGCGTTTACTCGAAAACGAATTGACTAAAGCGGTTTTCGGCAGCATGTAGGACTTTACATATAAATATTATCTCTATAATAGGTTCCATGAAAATTTATTTCGAAGTACACTCGTGAGCAGATAAGTCCCTGCCATATTTTGGTCAACACTAATTTTAATCTGCAAGAAGCTCCGTGCACCATATGCTCTGATAGTGTTTTAATGTGTTTTAGTAGGAGGTCACATACTAACACAGGCTCTATTACCAAATGCAGAGATTGTGCGAGTAAGCTCAAAGCCAGGCACGTACGTAAAAGAAATCGCGAACTCATCCGAAAGGCCCGCGTAACATTTTTCCCCTCCTGCCTACTCCACCTTGACCTTCTTATCTGCGACACATCTTCACCAGAATTTTCCATTACCAATAAGGGCAAATATTACAGTTCCTTTATCTCTTTTTGTTATTTCAAACAAATATCATACTCTACCCTCTGTACGTACCAAAACGATTGTCGTCTGCATGCCTACATTGCTTGGCAGGCAGCGATGCTTAACGTTCTTTCCTTCTTGTGAAAAGGGGCTTATTCAAATAACATTGCGTATGTTACAGCATTTGAAGGCTTGTAAAAGTTTTAATAGTCATTTTATGGCTTCACAAAAGGTGAATGACACCACATTGAAAACTGGTAACCTTTTCTGAGCTATGCAGTCGCTTTGGATAACGTTAAAACGGCGTTTAACGCGCCGAAACTATACGATTATGATATGAAGCACGACGTAGCAGAGAGTGCGGATTAATTTAAAACACCTCAACATAATTCACCTGAGCCGCCATCTCGACACACGGACGTTTTCATTTCTCGGCCCCATCACAAAATGGCCGCTGGGGTCGGGATTAGACCCCGTCCTCTTGCTCATCACGACAACGCCACAGCCACTGAGCCACCGTGGCGGGAAGGGTAGTCAACAAACTACGAGATCAGACATCGCTATTGTCTCTTAAGTGCTAACTGTTTTCTCACGCTTCCGTTTTAACTGTAAAGCATGAATAGAGGGCTAAAGAATGCCTTCCAGACGTAACGATGCTCATTCTTGAACTTTTTCGCACCAGTTGCTAGCTCACGTATAAAGCGCGTTAGTGCTTACATGTATTAGCGGAATAAGCTCAATTTCTATTGTGAAGCAACATAACACACAAATGAACAAGCATAAACACCGAAGGAACTCAGCAGTCCTTGCAGCCTTAGCAAAATTAATTACGCACATTCTTTTACCAGTGCCTATTGCCTCGAGTATCGTACTCAACCTCCAGCGGAGCCGGTGCCGCGTGGGTCGCCAGAAACGGCTTCTTCGCATATGCTGGCTTGAAGACTGCTTGCTCTATAGCAGGACCGTAAACGTGAGCTGCCGTCCCCGGAGACACCCCCACGGCTGCGGTTGGCGCCAGAACCAAGGGCTCCACGGGAACGGGTAGGGCGACTGGAGCGTTGATGCCGACGGCAGCGGGACTCGACGGAGCCGTTCCGGGTTCGTTGGTTGCGATGTGCACGCGGAAGCCGTTGGCATCGGCGACGTACTTGACGAGGCGGACGCGTCCGTCGGAGTCGGCAATGCCATACGCGCCGACCTTATGGCCCCACGGGTTACCCGTTTCCTGACGGAAACTGGAGCCACCTGGGTGGCGCTCTTTGTAGCCGAAGTCGTAGTTACCAGCCACCTGTGAGAAGTAAAATGATGCTGTAGTCAACAATGAGCACCAACAAAGAAAGGACCCGTACGAAGATGCAGAAAGAGGGAACATCTCAGAACGTTCCTACGCTTTCAAATGGAGCTTTGGAAACCTTATTGTTAATATGAGATTACTTTGATGCTACTGTATTTAAATATGACTAGTCATAATTCCCGAAAGGAAAGGGTAGGAAAACAACTCGAAAAGCAAGTAAGAATGTGAAGGACGGGACCCGCATGACAAAGAAAGCTCCGCTGTCAGTTGAGGTATAACTCGTTATTCGCTTTTTAACAATCGTTGCAATCTGAGAAATGAGGTCCCCTTTTGCCATACATTCAGCCAAGCCTGTTTTAGAATTTTTATTGTTCGTTTATCTTGATACAGCCTTAGTTACCTTTACTGATATTAGATCAATGAACCCCCGACCCACAACAAGGCGCTGAACAACTTTTGACCTGCAGGCCGCATGGTGAAACCACTTCGTATTAAAGCTTCAATTCTATGAAACGCTTAAAAATTACTTTATTCCGAATAAGAATGGTTGAACAAGGCGTGCACAGGTTCACGAAAATTGACCATTGACCTAAATGTTTGCACGTGAACTGGTTACTCAGATTACGTTAAGGCATTCAGCACCCTGCAGTCTCAGCCTGAAAGAGTCGAGCTGTGATACCAGATAGCAGATACTGGTAGCAGATTCTGGTAGCAGATACTGGTAGCAGATACTGGTCGATATGTGATAGCAGGTAGGTTCTGCAGCTCCCCGGTATAACGGAGTCATTGCGTAAGCCTCGGACACCACTGAATGCGCGGCAGTGGCCCACTCAAGCTGACTTCGAAAAAAAATCGCATTTTATAAGCACTGAATGGCAGAGACCACAAACTCGTCTTATACTCGAGCGAGGCCTGCAATGACAAGTGTTTCACGATAACTTCATCCAAGGCCTTTTCATCCCATCACCTTTTTCCTTCGCGGCATTTGAAATGGTACCTCCCATACAATATTGGTTCACTGATCCCTCCATTTCTAGGGAAGCTATGGGGAGAACCCAAAAATTGGCAGCGCAAGCTTCTGCTCGATCTTAGTCCCATATATGAAGAACTTGGTAGCCTACATGATGGTCGTGGAGGTGCTAAATTTCGCTTTTATCCCTGTGGCCGACATTGGGCTTGTGGGTATGAAATAGGAACTGCAGCATAAAATCTCGCTTAAGAGTTTACAAGAAAGAGTGCAAGAGTGCTTCCCAAACATTTCGCCATTGTTCGTGCTCCACCTCAATCTAATTTCTGGCAGTTCACTCTGAAGATGTCCTGTTATCACCATCTGTGCCATCAAATGTACATGGCGTAGACTGATGTCTTGTTGCCAGACTTACGTCTTGAGAATGATGGCTCGTTGACGACTCCGTTTCAACAAACCCGGTCACTGGCGCCACGTATCCAGATCGACCGACAGCCAAAAAAGCCGCAAAAAAGAAGCACTCCTGCGGCAAAGCACGAATGAATGAGTACACCCTTTTTATTAAAGCGAAAAAAAACGAGGAAAACGAAACCAAGGAACAGGGCATTGCACGATTAGCTGATGATATGGGCAGTTAGTAGCTCGAAATTTTGAAGGGTTTCACTCTGTAACTACGGGTTCTGGGATGGACTTGTTTTGTTCTACTACAACTGGAAGGAAGGATAGGTTGAAAGTGTTAGGGAACCATGAATACGTTGGATGCTTAAAGAATTGAAGAGACGGTGTGATGAGCGCGCTAGTGGAAATAAAAGCGAGGAACGAAGGTTAGGAAAGTTATGGTACAATTTCTGGAATGCAGGAACGAGCTGTTGTCTGGGTTTTTACGGGTAGTAATAGAGCTTTCGTTCCAAAAATGATTTGATTTGGCGAAGCGTCTTTTTCTACACGGACTGCACGTGACTTCTGAATCATCTAAGTTGGTGTTTTACAGACAGCTATTTACACAATTAGAAGTTTGTGTTCCCTTTAATCGTACCTAAGCGACATCTAAGTTCCCGTGAGTTGCCTTAGTAAAGGGAAGCCACTTTTTTGCTTGTTTGGCGATGCCATTCCTAACGAGCTTAGTATTCAATTAACTCCTAGATGTAACCAATGCCAGAGCATTTATATATTACGGAATCCTGCACTTTCTTGTATTGTACGAACATCCGTAAAGTCAATATGACGTTTTGTCCTCGTCGGATGCTTGATTACGAACAAATGTCGGCTATTCAGATTCTTGTGTACGAACAACATTGCGGCTGTACTGACCGGCCGCCATGTAGAGAGACCACATTACTAAAAAAAATTTGAACCTGGCGAGACTTCCCGTTACAGTCCCCGTAAGATATAAAGGTACGAGGTTAGAAGCTGTCTTTCCTTTTAGGCGCGGCCTTGCGTCTGATCTTAATTAACCATAATAAAAACAACAACCAATTCATTCTCAATTATCTTTGTTATGAAGGTCAGCTCTCCATCTGCACCGGTTCCCTCTGGCGTACCCCAAGGATATGCCTTTGGTCCTCTACTCTTCTTCGCCGATATAACTAAACGCCCAATTCTGCATTGTCCCAGGTTATGCTTTTTGCGGGCGACCACCCAACCTATATAACACAAGCTTAATAATCAATCGTCTGTCATTGCATGACAGTTGACGCTCTTCAGTGACGCTCTTCTATCTCTTCACGATGTGATCGTCCTAGCCAAGCTACACGCCAACTATGTCGTTGATCCAGTTTGGCACAATCATTCGTCCCGTCTACCATAGCTGACTGGAATAATTTGCCGACACGCATTGCAACCAAAAAAGACACAAATTTTTGGGCCTCACGAGCTCTACGCTCAGCAACTATTTTTTTCTTTTCTTCTTAATTGTATCAGTATCATCACTATTACAGGGGAAATGTTCGCCTCACTACAAAGAATAGCTTAAACTAACGCAATGACGTAAACTACGGCTAGAAACGACTTCTGGTTAAAAAAAAACATGCTGAACGCATATTATGACACAAGGAAGTGCGATAGCTTTCAGCGCAAACACACGCAGCCTAGCTTTTCACACGTCTGCCGGAGGGTGCCTCACCTTCATGGCGTAATCCCAGAGGCGATGCGGCAAGCCACGATTGATGAGATCGCGAGGCGACTTTTGTTCTCGGAGTCAGCACGCGCTCGTCTTTTATACGTTTCGAAGGCGAGAAAGTGAGGCCGACCTGACCTGACCCGCAGTTGACGCGATCGGTCGCCCTCCGTGGCGCGTGTCACTCCTGTAATTGCGTGTCACGCTCGTACAAACACACGCACGCACCCACGCACACACGCGCGCACACACTCACACCACACGTACGAAGCAAGAATGTGTCTGGAGTTGCGAGTACGCGATCGGTGTATGTCATGGCGGCAGCACAGCCATTGAAACCGTCGTTACTAAGTGCCAATGACTTTGCAGCTCCGCTGGCCGCCCACCTCCGCAGGACGGAATGACCTTGATTTTTAAAATGAAATGTAGCGTGAGCTACACTGGCCGAGGTTGAGCAATTTCGCGTGGCTCCTGGACAGTCGTGCTCCGCATGCGCGAGGAGCAGTGGCGTCTCACGGCGCACAGCTGCCGCGCCGCAGCCGCCGCGGCCCCGGCTGGACTGGACAGGACTGGACTGGACCGGATTGGATTGGATTGGATTGGATTGGATTCGATTCGATTCGATTGCATTGGAATGGAATGGAATGGAATGGAATAGAATAGATTGGATTGGATTGGATTGGAAATTGTTTTAGCAGCAGTAAGCGTGATAAACAGCTAATCCTAGACAAACAGGAAACCTGAGAATAACCAGCTGAACCTTAGTTCACGCTATGTATATCCTGGCATAGCCTAGCTAAGCCACTGCTAATATTTTTTATTGGGACCTATGGCATCCTTTAAAAAAAGCTAATGCATTTCTCCATAGATATAATTGGTCTACCGAAAATATCTGATAAGACCTCTGGACACACGGCGCATGCGTGAAACCGGGCTTCGATTGTGTCGAAGCCTTTACTTGAAAATCGTGAAAAAGGAATATTTCTAGATCGGACAATTCACGCATCGATCAGGAAGAAGGAATACAATAGTGTATACCTTTATCTCATAAACCACGTATCGGTATACATTTGGATCGCTCGTAGATGTTGTTACTTGGTGCGCGAAAATTGTCGCATGGGTTTGTTCTTCGTTTGCGATTTGGGTCTTTGGAGGTTTAACGATCGATTTGACGCACTTTTAGCGAAGGTTTCGACGCAATTTTGACGTGTTTTTATGTTAGAAGGCTTTCGGGCTTCTCTTATCGCTCTTTAGGGAGGGATGGTAATTTTTTTCTGGCACCAGTTGACCAGCACCTTTATCTAGCAAAAGATTGGCCTTCATAGTTTTCGATAGAGTTGTGTCATGTGTCGTGTAAGCGTGGGTCTGCAGCAGCAATGTCCTGTTTATCCTGTCTTGGCATGTCTGTTTCCGTTTCAAGTGAAATCTAAAAGCCATGATGGATTTTTCTTTTACTTCTTTGACCTGAAGCTAGGCCATAAGACGTGCACAAAAAACCCCGCACCTGAACCTCCTTATCTTCCCCGTTTCAGAAGCAGGAGGGCTGGTGTTTCACACCGTGGTTCCACACACTCCGCAGACGTCGGAAACTGCCAAGTGCACTTTGTTGTTAAAGTTTCGGCTTCATATCTTTTGGGCATTGTGCACACACGTGCCAAAATATCTGAAGGTAGTTAGTATACTTGTAAACACATTTCATGCCTAAATGGTAATAGACGATACAAATAAAGTTGTCCCTGCTAAACAACAGGGCAGCGGGCAAGACACAACTCCTGCGGGTTTTCTGCTTTGTATTTTTACTGGCACTGGCTTGCTCTCTCTCTTCGTAATCTATTTTTTGTTGAGTTGAGAGCCCTTTGCTTTTGCGCGCAACTGCCACTAACTGGAAGCGCTCATCCAAGCCCGGCCCCTTATTTTAAACTCGTTCCCTTGCCTTTGAACCGTGAACGTGAGCTTTGGCTTCATAGGCATGGCACATTTTGTTAATGCCATTTCAAACACGGCGTTTTTTTATATCTTTTGATCTTACTGAAGCCTCCGAAGTGTTATTGTTCTCTTTAGAAGCACCATCCTGCTTCTGCTATCAAGGACCGATGCCGAGAGGAACGCTTTGCTCCTTTGCTCGTAAAATCACCATGAAGCAATGGAAAACACCGGACTTTTCGAATCACTATCTCTATATTCAAGATACTCTTCTCCAGCGCCGTCTTGTGTATGGGTTGTCTCGACGCCAGTCGACTTTACTTTGTAGACTGTGGTTCGGAGTGACCTTCACGAAAGCCTACTCCTTCCTCATCGGGATGTCAAGCAGCGTCCAATGTGACGCCTGTGGGGCGGAAGAGACTATAGAGCATCGGCTGTGTCGCTACCCCGAATACTCTTCGGAGAGGAGCGCGCTTTCCACCGCGCTCAGCCTATTGGACAATCGACCACTTACAATAGAGACTATCCTAGGTCATCGGTCTCCACCATCCACTTCATAAAAGGCGACGAAAGCCCTTCTACGTTTCCCGCGAGAAACGAATTTGAATGAAGACTGTAGTGCCCAAAACGGGACTACACAGTGCGCCTTCCCACTACTATATCTTCCTCTTCTCCCGCCCTCTCTGTTATCCCCTGAACCCCATTCCCCCAGTGCAGGGTAGCAAACCGGGCTCTACACCTGGTTAACCTCGCGGCCTTTCCGTCCTTTCTTTCTCCTCCTCTCCGGACGTGTTGATGGCAGGTCCCTATGAGGTCGTAGTAAAGGAGTCGGGCAACAGAATTTTCGTAACCAGCGGGGCATCTTTATTAAAACGCAGACAACACACACGAACTTTGCGAACACTACAAAGCTGAGACAAAGGTAAAGCTGAGCAGCACAGGGACATTTGGGTACGTGCACGGAGGCGTGAGACTTTGCACAAAAGTGGAGAAGGGGCGGAAACCAACAAAGTGAGCAACAATACGAACAGTGACCATTCACCAGGATGACAGCAACGATAACAACTAGGCAGATGAAGCTACATTTCTACTTCCTTAGTAACAACCTAAAAGTGCTTAACAATGCCGTGACCGCCGTGTCCGTATCCTCCATAGCCGCCTCCGTATCCACCTCCATAGGCTCCACCGTAGCCAGCTCCGAATCCAGCGCCATAGCCACCGTAGAAGCCGGTTCCAGGGATGGCGGCGCCGAAGACGTGGGCGGCCTTGGTAGCTCCAGCGCCGAATGCCAGCTCCAGCTCCGTAGGCGCCTGCTCCGTAGGCTCCAGCTCCGTAGGCTCCAGCACCGTAGTAGCCACCGCCATAGCCGCCTCCGTAGCCGCCGCCGTAGCCGCCGCCGTAGTGGGGTCCAGCGGGCACGTGGAGTACGGGAGCGTTAATGCCGGCAGAGGCGGGCGAGGAAGGGGCGGTGCCTGGTTCGTTGGTCTTCACCGATGCGCGGAATCCGGCTCCGTCGGCCACGTACTGCACGGTACGCCAGCGGCCATCGGCTCCGCGCAGGCTGTAAGAACCCTTCTTGTTGCCGACGCCGTCACCGCTCTCCCAGCGAGAGGTGCCGCCCGTGCCGTGGTTCTCGTTGTACCCGAAGGCGTAGGCGCCGGAAATCTGTTGGGTATTAGGGAGGGGTTTGTCGACGACGTAATGAGAAAGCAGTGTTTTACAAGGTCAGCTTAAACAGCCTTGGGTCGGGCTGGACTTCTAGCGATAATGCACTACTAAACCATTCCACAGGGGAGTTAGAAAGAAATTTTGGTGAATCCAAAAGTTGGCCACACAAATTCTACGAATTCGCCAGTTGCACCCGCCATTTGTCTGCACTCAGCCTACTTAGCCCTCACCACGTGCTCTGCATTTGTCAACATGGGTCAGGACGTGACTCTATGAGATAATTTTGCAGGGATAGTCCTAAAGAGTCACTTTGTGAGCCAACAGTTTCTTTTTCGCGCTATAATTGTTTGCTGGTAGACGCGGGTGGTTCTGGGAGGGCCCTGAACCATTGCGAAGCCTTAATGGCGTATATTAAGCACCCAAACCTTTGCGTTGAAAGATGACGGCCATGTTTTGCAATATATCCCGCTATGTCAAGGCTATAATATACGCTGTTTTTTTTTTTACATTGTTCACTTGAAAACGTACGTGCCGGAGAATTTCCTCCTCTCATAACCGAAGTGGACTAAAATCGGTTAGCAAGGGCCTGCCTGAGAAAAGAATCATAAAGGTTTCCATCAGAATGAGGCCGCTGTTCTGGAGTATTCTTGTGGCTTATGTGAATTGATATGCTCACGTCCTGAGAACGGTGGCTGGTGGAGGTTCCTCCGTGACCGTGACCGCCAAGGAATCCGGCTTGAGCAGCAGCGCAGGCCGCAGCGAGAACGATGAAAACCTGTAAGATGTTAAAAAAGTAAATCTGTACTATCACTCGCTTTCATTAAATATACATGATCATGCTCTTCTAAAGTAAGTGTCTAACAACTTCTTGCCGGCAGTAAGTATGCGCCTTAATGTCTTCTATTCGGTTTCCAAATGATGCTTGGATAATCTTCCAAGTATAAAATTAAGTGTGGTGAGTTCAAGCTCCCGTTTTATAACTGCGCTTTTGTACGCCCTTCATCATATCACTTTTGTGAACGATTAGAGATATTATTGCTTTATTTATGTTGGTTTGCCTCCGCTCGCACTTAGATGGCAGGTGCTACAAAAAACAAAAAAAGTTAAAAACAAAGGTGGAGCAGACGGGTTGGAATTCTGGTTAGTGCTGGAGGACTAAAATATCATCATACGCTTTTTTCTCTGTCACGTATGTTTCTCCTGGCTAAGCGCAATTTAATTACGTTCCCAAGATAAGCGATTATTGGAAATCATTTTTGTGCACTTTTTACCATGCTCACAACTACTTTACACATCTTTGTTCCGCGTCTTGCCACGGATACTGTGCACTCAGCAAATTATCCTTCGATCTTCCTATCGGCCTCCCGAGGTGTCCAAAGTACTGTGCAGCACCTCGTTAAACGTCGACAGAAGCTTCGAGAACTAAGTGAAAAGTCGAGGTTGTCCGAGGTGGCTGGCAGTTAGGGCAAAGGAACGGCTCCGAAACGTTGCAGGCGGATCACGGGAGGTGCTGCGTTCTCACCTTCATGGCTTGTTGGTCGGTCGGCTGTAGGCACGTACTCCTCGGGAAGTCGTCAAGTGAACTCCGAGATGGTCGGGTGAGGTCTGGTGTCTTGGTCTGGGCGGAGGCTGCCCTTATATACGGACAGAGACACGTCGTCTGTTCAAAGAGGTCCGGCCAGTTGTCAGGATCTGCGACAGGGGCCCCGCCAGGACGCCAAACCACGTGACCACGGCCACGCAGACATGCCGGTTCACTTTCTTTGTGCATGCAGACGGCGGAAAGGAGCACTTTCCCGCCACAGGTCAGCAGAGAGCCCGTCCTGCTGTCGGCGATCCAGTTCCGTCGGGGCCAAGAGCAGACGAAGAAGAATAAGACCCTTCGTCTGTCTGTCTGGACTGTTGGCTGTGATGACAGAGGGTGCAATGGAATGCCTCGCCCGGGCCCCCTTTGTGTCACGAAGAGATATCCGCCCTCAAGGGCAGTCCCCGAGGCGGGCTCCAGGAGGCATCGGAAGCCGTCGACGGCTCTTGTTGTTCGCCAGACGCCTTCCGCTCCTCAGCGAGTTGATCGGTGTCCAGGTTAAACTAATAACGAGTTTTCTACAGCCGCACCAGCCGGTGCTCGGACCGCCGAAGAAGGCGTTCGGCGGCGGCCTGGAGGCCGCCCAGCCCACTTTTCTCTGCCCCGGTCGCCCGCGTTCCTTTTGCGTATTACGTGTTCTCCGCTTGTTTACATTCTGGGTCTCTTAGGAGGTTTTTCTTTTTTCGGTTTTCTTTAGTGTATGAGCCGGCGTGCCTACCGTGCGGGAATGATTTCACCCTAGAGCTGCTGAATTCGCCGCGATGTCTTTGTCGTCGAGTTTCGTGTCAGTATCCCTTTCTTTTTAGTTTGCCGCAGCAGTTTTTACGGAGGGTGTATTGGAAGTGGCTCGGGAAGCGGGACGTGAATTAACGAAGAGACGGAACATTTCGCCGTCGCTGGTCAGTATGTCGCCTTTGTGTCGGTATGTGAGGGCAGGGAGGCCTGCGTGATCGGTACGCTCTCATGACACGGTACGATTCCAGGACAAGTCCTCTAACCTATTCCGTTCTCTTCCCTGCCTCTTTTTTTTTTTTTTTTCGCGAATTCAACTTTGCGGTGCGTGTCTCGCACTTTCGCAACACCGTATCAAATCTTGTGTCTCCCTTCTTCTGGAAAATTTGATAAGTTGTCGGGACCTGGAACTCGTGCCTTCGCTGCAACTGATTGTGCACTTAGCGCAACTGAACTTATAGCTTTCGCCGGAGAATCAATTCATCCCATAAAAGCAGCCCCCCTTTTTATTGCAAGAGAGCCGTCACATATATTGCTAGAGCAAACTCTTTTTATTGCGGAATAGCTTTATACAAATTCTCGCTTTGTTGGAAGTTTTTCACTGGCCCCAAGTGCAATCAACACCTCTTTTAACGAAGTATCGCTTATAACGAAGCCAGCCTTCTGCTCCGGGGACTTCACTATAACGAGGGTTTACTGTATATTGACGTTGTACATATACGTAGCTACATAGGTGACATAACTCATACCGGGCCTCCTCGATTATCAGTGCCGGATCGTCCGCGGACTGGCCGAGACGCGATCCGGTGCTCGATTTTAAAATGCATTCCTGAGGGGCTTCCGGTCCGAACGCAGTCCTCGGACTGCCCGCGGATCGTCCAAGGCTGGTAAATCGAGGAGGCTCACCGTCTTTCTCATCTGAGCGATGCTTGTAATTAAATCGTATTCTGTAGCTCGCCTTTTAAGTTCGGTGTGAAGCTTGCCAGCTCACCCCGCATAATGAAAATTCTTATCGCGCAGCCTAACACATAACGATTTCACTGCTGCTAGTTAACCCCGAATTGGGGTGAACTAGCGCAATGGTGAATGGCGCAACGCTAATGATGACTCTTTCCCTGGAGATATGTTTGCAGCACTTATTCCCTCGCTGGTGATAGCGATTGCTCTGTCTGATGGTACACATGGACAGGTGCACTGGGATATACATTTTGTGAAATATTTTCTGACGTTATAATGCTTCTGGCACAGTGTGTAGGGGTCTTAGGACCTTTTTCAGGCTGTCTGCGCCTTTAGTCCCAGTCTCATCTCGCTTAGACAAGAAATAAAGGTTTTTCAAATTGAAGTTCAAAAGCAAAAATTCCAGTGTTTAATTTGGTCACTCACGTGTACGTAAGGCCCTACGGCCGTCCATATCTCCTTTCGTATATAAATGACTGCGCAATGCCGCCACCCAAATGCTCCTGGCAACTGCAGCGTGCATCTGCAGAGGTCAATATTTTGCGGTTAACAAGTCCATATAGGGTCCTTGTTAGAAATCAAAGACCATTACAAAGGAATGTTAAATGGCAAAAAATCACTGAAATAACAAAGAACACTTCCTTCTCTAGAGCAGCTGTACAAAATGCGACCCGTCAGGCCTCCACGTAAAAAGAAATTAAGCCCACTTTCGCATTTATTAGCGGTTATTACGAAATCATAATCGTCCAATTGATTATTTATATAGAGCAATACATGGGCCCGGGCTCACCCGAAATCCGGGGACCGACCGGCCCCGTGGGCCGGGTCGGGCCATCCGGAACGTTTATTGGCGAGCCCGGGGCGGGCCTTGGTTCGAAGTCGCGGTCCCGGGCCTGGCTCGAGCTTGAATTCGTGGACCTGGCCGTTAATATTTCCGGCGTGAAGTGTAGAAAAGAGCATTAAACGGAATGCCCCGAGTTTATTTCCACGCTCTTCTTGATCTTAATTCTGCGCACGATTTTAAAAACGTGTTTTGCTCGGTCTGATAGTCAGTGTACTGTAATTTTAATGACATTTCATGTAATGCATCAAACTTTTGGATTTTGGGGTGTAACATACCAAAGGTACTATTACGAGGAACGCCGCAGCTGAGAAGGGATTAATTCGGACAACCTGGAGCTCTGCACCTAGGTCTGTGAACACGTGTGTTTTAAATGTCGCACTCATCGTAATGCGGCTGCCGTGGCTGGGAATCTAACTCGCGTGCTAGAGAAACAGTGCCGTAGAGCAACCACCGCAGGCAAGACATTTCAGTGCACATACTTACATACTCGTAAATTGAAACGCCGCAACAAAAAATTCATCATACCAACTTGTGGCCGAGACAACCAGGTGACGTTGCCGAGAATCTAGTCATCAAAGGTGATGGTATCTCCGATGTAAGAATACTAGCTATTATTACGCTATGACTTTAACTGAAGACGGTCGAAGCTAAAGTACGGGCACTACGTTAACCCTAAATTTTTGCATTTAAATCCATGATGCCGTATCGACTAGACGCTCCGTCTCATTTACCGCTACGAAAAGGCTAAACCAAATAGGATAAACACGTTTTCGTCAGCGTCCAAGCCCGGGCCTGGTCACGCACGCGCGCAGTGGCGTAACTACATAGGGTGGCGCCAATGGCAAATATATTTTCGCGCTCCTCATGATTATAATGATGGTGATTATTGTTATTATTATTATTATTATTATTATTATTAGTAGTAGTAGTAGTAGTAGTAGTAGTAGTAGTAGTAGTAGTAGTAGCAGTAGTAGTAGTAGTATCGTCGTCATCTATGTTGAAAAAAGGCCGTCTGGCTGTTTTAGGAAAGCGAATGAGTGATTTCTTGATTGATTGTTTGCTACAGTGGACTATAGCCGTCTTAGCATATGTATTCATCGTACCATACGCCAGAAGTGCACAAAATTCGAAAGAAAAGTGAAAGAAGAAATGGACCTTGTCGGTCACCAGTTCTCGTCTCGTTTTACATAAAATAGGACCATGAAATGTATTGCACAAATGATTTATTGCAAACTTCATATCTGCATAATAGGCCCACATTTTTTATTAATGGTAATGATGCGTAAAAAAACTCATCCCAGCACTCCCTGTTGTCTCCTCGTCGCATATCACTGCTGTTTGTGACGCCAGTGCTGATGCTCATCGTCAGCAAGTTGCCAAGAAAAAAAAATTGGCTCCAATCCACGCTGTGAAGGTGGTTGGAAAGCAAAGCTTTAAATGACACCCACAAAAATTGCCCATGCGACGTCTCTTGGATTCACACACATGGCTCTAGAAAGAGTGAAACAAAAGATTCTGCCAGCCGTTACCTAAAATTCGCGGGAGCGGTGATCACGACCGCAGCAGCGTCGGCCATGGCAGGGCTAGAGCGGCGGATGCCGCTGCTGTAGCCCGGCCGTGAGTCGGCGGAAAGAAAACGGCGAGGAGCGTCTTCGAAGGATGAGACAGCGGAACCTAGCCATCCTAATGTGCTAGCTCGGGGCTGCGGCAGGGAATAGAACGCAACCACGCAAGCTCATGAGCGCAACGCCTTCCACTGAGCATTCGCGACGGGTATAGTTTTCGATGGAACACGACCATAATGGTTTGGTGTGAATATAAAAGAGGATCCCTAAAATCTACTGCGCGTGGTTCACCTCGCGTTTTAAGAATACCTGCAAAGGATTAATCTCATTGTAACGGTGCAAATTTTGAGAGCGCCGCCCACCCCACCGCCCGCTTCTGGAATACAAACGAAAACGAAAGCACATCCATACATGCAGCACGCACACACACTGGATATCATTTGGGATTTCCTCCTGGACTCCGTACCTAAGTATTCACTCATCGGTGGGGCCGCTTCGTGACAAGGAAAGCAGTGAGGAAAGAAACTGCCTGAACAGCCACATTGTAGCAAAAGAATAGTGCTGAGGAAGGCAAGGACGGACAGAGGGAGTCATATGAGGGACCTTATGCCGGGAGGTGCGTGGGACGCCTAGCGTCCTGTGTGTGTTCCCCGACATTGCGCCCCATGTGTGACCCACTCTTGTCCTTGTCTTCCTCAGCCCTCTTCTTTTGCTACAATGTCGGGCCAACAAGCCCATACTGGCGCTCTCTTCAACAGCGACTTTTGCGGTAGTGCCGCCCCGATGCGGTGACATACGGTAACCCGCTGCAGCTTTTTTTCCCTCGGGCACATGTTGGGAGGACTCGGCTCGGCGCACCCTCACAACTGGCGGCCGGGGCACTTGTACCCCCTTGCCCCCCCCCCCCTTCGTTACGCCACTGCACACGCGGGCCCTTCATAGGCTTAAAAATGAATGACCGGGTGCGGTCCTGGCCGGGCTATGTGCTACGGGCCCGGTCGGGTCAGGCTTGGGCTTCCTAAAGTGGTCTCGGGCCGGGCCCGAGCCTTAATATCAGCCCCGTGCAGTGCTCTTCGATTGAACTTCACCTAGTGCTCCTTCGATTTTTGCGATGTCCCTCCTAAGTCGTTCTTCAAATGCTCTAAGAGAAGACTTCGCTCACACCACTGCCAAAACTCACCTACGCAGGCACAAAAAAAAAATGATAGATGGTTTAGCACCGACACCGAAGTATCGCACAAATGTAGCATACATTCCGGCTTACCAAGCCATTCCCAATACCCCATGCAAATATGTAGTGCAGTTGATGAAGCTTGAGGCTTCTTTCTTTCCGTGGGCGTCTGTCTGTCTGTCTGTTGTCTGTCTGTCTGTCTGTCTGTCTGTCTGTCTGTCTGTCTGTCTGTCTGTGCGCGTGCGTGTGCGTGTGCGTCAAAAAGTAGCTTCTTGGAAACTGCCGCACGTGATGCAGCCCGAAAAAACCTCTGTCGGATCGCTTATTAAGGTACCGAGTTCGGGCCAACTAATTTCCCTATTTCAGTACTAGGCTAATGTTGGTGTATCCATTTATTTTAGACAATTCATTGATTGATTGATTGATTGTGGGGTTTAACGCGCCGACGCAACGCAGGCGATGAGGCGCGCCGTAGTGGAGGGCTCCGGATTAATTTTGACCACCTGGGGATCTTTAACGTGCGCCGAAATCTCGTACACACGGGCATTTTTGCTTTTCGCCTCCATCAGAAAAGCGGCCGCCGCGGCCGGGAATCGAACCCGCGACCTCGTGCTCAGCAGCGCAACGCCTATCAAAACTGCCTTCAAAACGCCTATTCAAAACTGCCTTGAATGGCATGGCAAAAGGCAAACAAAACTGCCTGACGGGGCCCTGCCACCCGTAACAATCAGAGGAGCAGCGGGATCACAAGGAACAACAATTAGAGGAAGAAGATAACAAAAATAAACAAACAAAACAAAAAAAAAAAAAAGCGAGTTACATACGTTCGCCAAAATAAAAGGTGCACACTGGCGTAATCATACCAGAACAAAAATATGAACACACATAGGATATCGGAACCAACAAAACAAGAAACAAAAAAATCTCAATGCACGCATCCTTCAGGCACTGGAAAGTGACAAGATTACAGCGCTAACTGCTGTCACCGGTAATTTTTATTTGCCTCAACAATTTTTTTTCTTAACTTCAGATACTTTGTTTGGGCTACGACATCGAATCAGATCCAGCATATCAGGGTACTGATTGAGGAGGTGAGTTATCTGCCATTTTAACATTTGATCCCCATAGCCTGTCAGAGAACGGCATTGTTCTACCAAGCACGTTCTCAGTCCATACGGGCTTCTATGTACATGATAGTTCAACTCAAACAATGTTTCATTAGAATTGTACTGGCGGATTACTTCTAGAGATAATTTTTGGGTGTAAAGTTGCCGTACTGGTATTATTTCATGTTTGTTAAAGTATGCTGCGCAGCTTGCACAATATTTTAGGTTTGCAATTGCTCATATGGCTCGTTTTTTAAGCTATCGTAAGATTATTTAGGTTTGTTTGCGTTGTGGTGGACCACACTAAAGAGCAATAATTTAATCGCGAATGAAAAAGCGCGTAATAAACTTGACGTTTTACTCTCGTAGGCAGTTAGTATCTCAGCCGGTTTAATGCACCCACAGCTACGCAAACTACGCAAACTACCTCTCACAGTAAACAATGTATTTCAACTTAACATGCCAGCAGACGTTGCCATACAGCGGCAAACACGGTATACGTATGCACTTACGCCGTGTTTCCCGCCTTTCGCTTGCTGGAAGACGTAACACGCGAATACCGATAAGTGGCACACGGAGCGGCGGCCCCTCGTCGTGCAAGTCGTCAAGCCGGAAAAGGAGCGAGAGAAAGCTACAGAGCGAGGTCTATCGGCGTGACCGTGAAGCTTGATTGATGAACGTGGCGCGTAATGGTTACACTGGGCCAATTGCTAGTGGCCTCACGCGAGCACTACTCAGCTTCCTGACTCGTTCGTTGTTGTCTACTTTGTCGTTGGTGCTCATCGACAACGTGTCGTTGATTTTAATGCGTAGCATTCCTTGCCGAGTACACCCTTCCCACCGTATTTACACCTTAACCGTCGAAACGTCCTGCATTGGCACAAACATTCAAAATTAGCGAATTAAACACCTTTCTTCGTTATAATGGCGAAAATGAACATAATTGGTTGAATGGAAATAAAAGAAAGAAGAAACACAAATAGCAAAGGTTAAAAATATGAAAATGAAATAAAAAATATATGCGCCGCATACCCCGCCCTCACAAAATGAAGACTAAAATGAAAAAAAGACCCCGAAAATACTAACGCAAACAGGAATAAAACCTTTGACTACTCCCGTGTTTTTAAGTTTACAACCCCCTTGAGCAAAGGCTGATGCCCAGTAGGAGCAAGGGGCGATGGAGGTATGCGACTACGCGACGTTATACGCCTCGAGCTTCGCGATCGCTGCGCCGCCTGCCGCCGCTTCTCCGCGGCGTTGACAGGATTTGCGCTGCGTGGCTGATAGGGGCTCGTGCTGTGTTTTGGTTCTGTTTTGCTTCTTTTCGCCTTTCCCCGCCCTAAAAAACTTGTTATTGTGACGTCTATAAGCAAAGAGTACGTTTAGGTCACTTAAAAAGCAGCTGCGTCTTCGTAGAGTGCGCGATCGCCTGCAAGAGCTACCCGGGGACGCGGTTCTGCGCACTTCGTCGCCGCTCTTCCGGGCGTCGGCGACGGTAGCAGTATATCACCACTGTCACCTCCAAATACGTCCTGACCTGATACTGGCGCAGTGAGACGTTGGCTTCATTTTGCAGCGTGGACAACGAATGCGGTTTCGTTTCGAATATATACGTGGCAGAAAAATATGTTTCGGGGATATGATTACCCAATCCCGGACAATAACTTATGCCTTTTATAAGAATATAAACCATGCGAAATTTTTAATGTGCGTCGTTAAATATTTGCCAACACACGCCTTATAGCTAGAACCAAGGCAGGTTAATGAAACCACGGAAAAATAAATGCTGTGCAAGTGCGGAAGAAACATAATAGCTCTAACGGAAATGAAAAAAAAAAAAAAACAGTGCAGCTTCTGACATGCTAAAGACGTTCGTCGAAACTTAAGCCTGGTAGGGTTCACCCCAGACCAAGTATACGCAAAATGCACTGCTATTTCGCGAAACATAGCTGGGGGGGGGGGGGGGAGGACGGACGCTGTGTACAAATTCGGAGTAGAATCAAGCAATTAACGTTTTAGTAATCACACACACAAATTTGGCGTTCACTGTCATTTTGTTTTTGGCTTCAAGGAACCGCTGATCGTACGGCGGACGATTTTTGGAAGTATACATGGTAGGTAATTCAACAAGCGATGAAAGTGGTCGTTGGAAGAGTGTGGCATGTGATAAGGCCCTCTGATTTCCGTTCCTGCTTTATTCTACAGACTCCCTGTGCCATATGACGATATTCCGAAAAAAGTATTTAGTCGCGGACGCGGATTATATTCTAAGCCCGTCTCCGCACTGCTCGAATATGATATATGTAGCAGATGAATGTTTGCGGGCGCTCACCTCACGACAAGACGACTCTGTAGTGTGCTGATCCCCGAGTATAATTATGCATTGCCCATCATACTTTTGTTGAATATTCCCGGAATTAACACAGACTGGCTTGTAAATTGTGGTGATCAATATCAGAGGTATCATATTGGCAAACGTACCTGGCGTGCTGTCACGTATGAGTGCTCCGCTGATTATGTAAGCGTACAAAACTGATTTACATCGTATTGTATACCCGTATGATGAACATCAGAGGAACCGGTGGTTACGGAGACACTGATAGTAAATTCAGGGCAGTGTAACTACAATCGGCTCCATCATACGCCAGTTCCGCGACGCTGGCCTGTGACACGCACCTGGCGCTTATACAGACCGAATATACCACACTAAGATCGCGTCAGAAACATTTACACTCTCGTAAACACACCCCATTTGCGAGCAGAGTGACTACTCCACATAACCATAGATTTCAAACGCCCGCCAACGGTAAATCTCGGTCGTGAACGTGCCGCAAAAGCAGCGGCGACAGTGGGGAGCGGGACGCGGACTCCCGCGGCTGCTTTCGAAACGGGCCGCTAGGAGGATTTCAGTGGCGCCCCTACAGGCCGCGCTCGAGGCGTATAGGCCCGACGTCGGTTCAATATCGTCAACTGGTGCTATTCGAAAAAGTGGTCAGCGTACTCAACATACTACAAACCGTGGGTACAAACTACTGGTACAAACTGTGCGTTGAAGTCGTAAGATCTCAAAGCGAAACGTTAAAAATAACTGTATCTTGTCTCCCACTCCGTTCGTTATGTCATGGAAGGTACCCTCGTCGCTGCCACGAGTAGAAACTAGTCTAATCAGGCTCACGTCAAGCACTTCCGGTTTAAAGCGTTGAAGAACAGTATTGTGACGACTGTGTTGTACGCACAACGAAGCTGTCCTGCTATAATTTCTGCGTCCCGGTGATAGCGCTCTTCTCGCCGCATTTCATGAGAGGGCTTTAGTCATGCGTGCTGCAGGATTTCCCACGTGAATGGAAACCACCACAGGACATAAAGAATTCGGACTAAATTCCTGTTCATGCGCTTCGCTCCGAGACAGTCCGACGTGGCTGTCCCAACACCGCGTTGACAAGATGAATTCAGCGCTGCAATTTCGCAAACCTGTTATTGTAAGCAGAATGGAAAGCGAAGGCGGTTGACACTAGCAGTCCATGTTTTTCGGAACGTGTTCGAGCAATTGAGTCTTTTTTCCCTCTTGGAGAAGTACCGATAAGCAAGCGGTGTGAATTCGGTTTCACCAAACTCTTCGGTACCAGAACTGCTCCTTGACATGGTCCGGCAGGCACACCTGCGACATGGAAAGGAGCTGCGCACTCCAGCAATACCTTTTCACGAGGTCGTCATCATCATCATCATCATCATACTCAGGTACACCGCAGGAAGAAGTCCTCTCCCATTGACCTCCAACCACTCCAGTCCTGCGCTGTTCGAGTCCACAGTTTACCCCGAATTTTTTTTTATTTAATCCCTCCGTCGGCTTTTCCCTACCTTCTTCTAGGCCTATTTCTTGGTATCCACTCTGTTGCCCTAATTGTCCACCGGTTGTCTGTTCGTCTCACCACATGGCCAGCCCAAGTCAATTTCTTTTTCTTTATCTGAACTATGATATCTTCTACTCTAGTTTGTTCTCTGGCCGAAGTAGCTCGTTTCCTGTCCCTGGGTGTTATTCCTAACATTTTTCGTTCCATGGCCCGCTGAGCTGACCTAAGTTTGCTTTCTGGTTGTTCGGATAAGTGGCCAAGTCTCAGCTCCGTATGTCATCACCCACACTATGCACCGGTTGTAGATCTTTCTTTGTTTTTTTTGTTTTTTTTTTTTTGAGTGACAGAGGTAGCTTACTTTTCACTATTTGGGAGTGCTTGCCCAGTGCTCCCCAGCCCATACCTATTCTGCACCGGATTTCTCTCTTGTGGTTGGGGTCAGCACTAACCATCTGTTAGCCCAGCCTGTTGGTTAAGCCTCAAAAGGCTTAAACCACCCATTAGTTTTAAGAACAAAATAAAACATCTGAAAAAAATGGGAGCTTCTGAAAGTGTGAACTGCATTTATGATTCACGACTTAGCGTTCGCCGGCGGAATTGCTTAATTAGAGTCACCACTCCAAAGTTGACCCTTACGAGACGCTAATGGTGCCTCTCGTTCGGAAAACAAACACCTGGCTTGTTATATGTAGGAATGATGGTGTTGGCGTAGCGTAGTGCAGTCTCCGACTAAGCCTTGGGGAAAGCGGCGTTAACCTTATCTGAAGTTTTCTGTGGTTAGAGCGTGAAAAAGGTAAAAGGAGTCTTCCAGAAAAAGAAAACGAGAGCGTCGTTATTTCACCTGTGTTTGTAATCAACGAACGGCTATGACGTATTGCTAAGACAGTTCGGTACGTTTATGTCAGCAAATGTGCCAATAGCCATTTGGCCATTTATAATGGGCGCACACAAGTGTTTTGCTTATTAATATCAAGCAGCAATTCAAGATGTCTAATAGAATATTGAAAAAAATTTAAAAATGTACGATTTCTTGCAGCAAACGACTTAAAAATGCAGTTGGTGTACGCGGATTGCAAGAAAACACTACCTGAAATACACAGTATTCGACTACGACTTCTTTATATTCACACGTGCACGCCCACCATACCTACTTGCATTTGCAGCGGGTCGACAGTGCGATTTTGTCCATAGAAGGTCTCTTATCTCGGTTGTTTTAACCACACCAGAGCTTTGGTCAACGAAAGACAACACATTTATTGCACAACAAGCGCATGAGAAACTTTGTACTAGGACACAGAGAGAAAGGATAGCGGACGACACGCTTAGAAAGGGAATAAATTAAGAGCAGAGATCCTCACGTTGAGGCAGGGAGGACAGAAACAGATCGGAAAGAAAAGTTCACATGTACGTAACGACAAGACAGACGCTACTCACTGGGCGAAGCAGAAGACGACACGAGAGAAGGGACAGAAGTCTATCAGGCAGCTAGACGAAGCACGGAGAGGCGAGGAACATCGACGTAGAGACAACGTGAGAGGAACAGCTCAGAGGCCTCAGTTCAGCGAAGTTTTTGGGAAGAAACAACACCTATGGTCTGGTGCGGAGAGGCTTAGCCGTAGTATCCAGCGTGGCCATGGCCTCCGTAGGCTCCGTGGAAGAGACCGTGTCCGTACCCGCCGTATCCGTGTCCGTAGCCTCCGTGTCCGTACCCTCCGTATCCGTGGCCGTATCCGCCGTGTCCGTATCCGCCGTAGGGGGCGTGAGCGTAGGCAGCGACGGGAACGGCGGCAGCGACGGCCACCTTGGCGACGGGAGCGGCGACTCCGTAGCCAACGGCGGGCACGGCGTGGCGAGCGTTGTAGGAGGCGGCAGCGGGGTGGGAGGCGGCGGTGCCGGGCTCGTTGGTGGCGATGTGGGCGCGGAAGCCGTGGCCGTCGGCGACGTACTTGACAACACGGACACGGCCATCGGCGTCGGTCAGACCGTAGGAGCCGACCTTGTTACCCCAGGCATCACCGGACTCCTGGCGGAAAGAGCTGCCGCTGGTGTGGCCCTCCTTGTAGCCGAAGTTGTAGTTGCCGGCGAGCTGGAATCATATAAAGGTATATGGACAAACCATACTGCTACGGTACGAGTTACAGAACAGTATTGCGCCATGCTGTATAATATTTTTACCGTGGCCAGTGCCCAATCATCATTTCTGTGGTGTGGGCTGGATACGGAATTATTCAAAATAGCTGTCAGTAAGAGACCTCCATCACTGAAAAGTTCGGTACACAAGCAATGTATGCTTGCAGTAGGAACCCGTGGGGAACATCACCCGTATACTGTATGTGCAAAAGGAAACAACGTATAATTTTGATTGTGATGCTGACCATAAGAAGAAAAGGAAGCCGAAAAACGTGCGTGCTACGGGCGTACTGCGGCCCCCATTCCCGCGCTTCTACGGGCCTGTTCACAAACATTGAAAATGAAGCCGTCCCCATTTGTCTACACCTGAATCAATGTATGAAGATGTGAGCTTTTTTTTTGCGCGCGTTTTCCTCTCTGCGTACGGGCACTTCTGTTTTGGTTTGATTACGGTGCTTTGAACACAACAGTTTGATTTCTGTGTTTTCAGAACGCCCACAGCGTGTGAACACAGCCTGCAGATGACACCCTTAGCACATACTTTAATGATAAGCTACTCAAAACGTTTACTGCGATCTCCCCATTTGGTTTAAAACTGGAGAGTCGTACTTCAGTTCGTGTGACCTTATCTTGCTTGAACTCGGCCATAGACTGTGCTCCGTTCATTAGGTGAGCCATTGTGTTTCCAGATGTCCTTTTCTGCTCCGACACAAGTGAAGCACAGTTTTGACTATAGCGCATCCCAAACAGAAAGAAACTACTCAGAACTTACATCCTGAGACCTGTGCTGGGAAGAGGCACCCGCTTCAGCGACCTTGGCAACGACAGCGTGGCCGTAGCCATGGCCATAGCCACCATGGCCGTAGCCGTGACCATACCCGGCGTGGCCAACAAATCCAGCGTTGGCGACCGCAAGGGCAGCGAGGAGGATGATGACCTGTAATAAGGATGCCGTCCGCAGCAGGAAAAGAGCACATTGGCATGGTAGTGCGCCTGAATGGCGTGTCATGTTTGCCCTTAACCCGCAGCTAACGGAACAACGCTGGCACAGTTCTACCGCTGGAGTCCGCAGCATCTGCGACGAGTGTGGCACAGGCTTTCTTTTCCGAAACGCAGGCATGTACATTTGGTGCTAGGTTGTTTCTTACCGACTACACTTCATCAAATTTCTTGGGACGTTCTGTGCTGCCTACAGGCCAATGAGATAATGGCGGTAACATGCACTTTGGTTTTGTGGCGTCTTTGACGTTTTAGACTTGTTGGAGCCTAATGTCTGCATGACTGCAGAAGGAGCTTTTGCCGTCCCCAAAAAAGTTCAGGCTACTCTCGTGGTATTTTTGCCTTCCTCGCAATTTTTGTCTCCATGCCATCTCTCGGGGCCGCTATACAGTCAGTTGCACGATGTCGCCGCGTTCTGCTTTACATTGCTTTCACCAAAGAATTTTCGGTTCCCGTTCTGCGCATTTGCGGAGATTACATTTACGCTTTTTAAGTACCTCAAGCTAAAGTGCCACATTAATATGCGTCATGCCGAAAGTTCTCAGATTCTTTCACTACCCGTTGTGTCTTTTCCCGTGCATGACAGGACCGTACACGTGCGTGTTCTCTTGCTTGTCCGGCGCGGTGGCGAGTTCGAATGCCGGCAGCCGTGGCAGCTTTTCAGAAGGAGACGAAAAGCGAAATCCTTCGTATGCCCAGGTTTCGGGGCACATTAAAAAGTCTCGTGGCGGTAAAAATTAATCCGGAGTCCTTCACTATACGGCGATGCCCGACAGGTGTAGCTTCGGCGCGTAAAACGCACATTTTAATTGATGTCTGTTCTTGTGCCTTGGTTTCACTATAAATGCGGCCGACGGGCTACAAAAACTAATCATGAAGCTCACTTTTCGTATGTACACTTCACCCTCTAAGTTGCTGCAAGTTGTCACGGCTCGAAGATCATCCACACTATCTACGTCCGCTTAAAGTCACCAGTCAAGCGGCATTCCACTGCCTTTTTTAACACAAGATGACGTTCAAGTACGTACGCGTATGGCGCGTTGCTCCCGTCGTCCCCCCACCCTGCTTTGCCCCACCACCCGTGGTCTCTCCGCGGAGGCTTCTTACCTTCATTGTGAGTCCGGTATCCGCAATGGCGTACAGCTGAACCGTGATGACCGCACAGAGCCCCCAGCCGCATTTATATACACCGCGCCCCGTGCTCCAATTGTTTCTCTAGCAATGAAGGGAGGGGAAGCTTCGGTCACGTGACCCGCGCATATAATCGTCGTTGTGGCGACGTATTGTTGCCCCGCTTGCTGATCGGAACAACCTTCTCGCGGACGTTTCAATGAGTTGTTGCGGCCCGGCGAAAATTGGCATAGCAGTCGCCTGAAAGACAAAACAGAAAGGACGCCGACCACCGATGGAGAGAGACGAGTGGTGGGAACAGGGCTGTGGTTGAGGCAAAGGCAGCGGGAAAGAGCGGTCACTTTGAAGGGAGTAGCACCGCGCCCGATGGACGTATGTCGTATGGTTTGGGCAGGGAGGTGGGGGAGTGCCGCTGTACGATGTGTCTGAGTTATGCGGCGGCGGCGATTTGTGTGGCGGCTTTGATGGAATGGGGCGAGAAGAACAAACAGGGGGAACGCTTGTTCTTTCAATAAACGGAAAACGCCCGTAAAAAGCACGCAGGGTCACGGTGGCCGGCGGGGCCGCTGTCACGGCGGCTAACGCGCATGTAATTCTGACACTAGCCGGTCGATGGACAGACAGCGCTGTGAGGGCCGTCGCCGGGAGGCGTGGAGCGGGCATTAATTGGTCATGCGTCCGGCTGCCCTGATCGGCTGTCCGGTAGTTTTCTTCTCTTTTTCGTTGTTTTATTCGTTGCTTTTCGCACTACGTACGCAACGACGGCTGCTTCTCTCCTTGCGCCAAAGCAATTGCCTTATGAGCGATCTTTGACTTAAGAGCGCAGGCTTTCTCCTTGTCGACATAACCTTTCCGGTGTCTGCCAGATTCCCCATCGATACGAAAGATTGCAGCATAGAGAAACAAAATAGAACAAAAAAAATGAAGTGGTGCCCCGACCTTCCGGTGTTACCGCAGGGTTAATGAGGTTTGGACGTTTGGGCCAGCCCACTTGACAATCTGCTTTCCCGCCGCAGTTATGCACACTTAGCGGCGGTCAAGCTTTCCGTAACGAGAGGTCGGGTGAACAGCGAGAGGAGGGGCGGAGAGAGATTTGGGTGAAGTGCTCGAATAAGGCGGCAATCCGTCCAAATCTTACGGCTTTTTTTTTTTTTACTTTGCGTTTATTCTTTTGCTTCCTCCAGTTCAATACGGACTGGGCGCTCGGCTTGCGATGGAATGCGGGGCTGTCCTTTTGTTGCTCCCCTTTCCGGCTAGAACAATCCCCCACTTGGCACGTGCTCGCGGTACCGCAAAACAAAAGGTGTGGTCTCTGCTTGTGCGCGGCCGCGAAGGATAAGGAATCAGGCAGCCCTGGCCGCGAAGTTATGAGGCTCGCCTCACGGCCTCGAGCAAACGTTTGCTTCGAGCCCCGCGACTTATCGAGTGGAACGCCAGTAAAGGGTGCCACAGTCTTGGAATCTGCTTGCAAGATTGATGTACTCGTAATTGTCGTCAATGCGTAGTCACGCATCGATGGGCTACGGTTTAAGGCTTGCGGAGGAGTGGGCCTGTGCTGGGGGGGTTGGGGGGGAGGCAATGGATTGCCACCATTAATACGGCTGTTGCTACGTGTATTCTGTACTGGTGAGTAGATGTCGGATTTATTTGGTGGGGCTAGTCCCTGGAACGAGGATTTTTCGCAGAAGATAATCAAGCGAATAAGTGCCCTTTATTATAGGGCGGAAGCCAGTCATTAGCAGTTTTCCAGTGTTTTTGTGTGTGTTTGTGTGTGCTTGCGCGCCACATCAGGTGTACATTTAGGCCTGCAATGACATGAATGAATGTGAACATTTCACGGAGAAAATCAACGAACGCAACAACCATGCTCAGCTTTTCTCGATGCACGTACCCATTCGTCTTGACTATGACAAAATTAAGGCGATTAATGTCCCTTCGGTTACTAAGTTCACATACTAAGAAAATGCGCACCGCACACTGTGATGCTATTTTTTGGACATTTCCTCCGATCGTTCAACTAACAAATTAATCTACTGACAAACACGCGTTCTGGCGGAGAAGACAGAACAGTTTGCACCTTGATACAAAATAAGTGAAAAGAGAAATTATTAGTATTTCTATACTATACAATTACCTGCAGGCAACTGAGTTAATATGACAAGAACAAACTGCTTAATCCATGTGATTTCTGACGTATTTCGGTATAGCCAACGGGGTATAAGTGCAGGGAGAAAAACAGAGTGAAATCTTTCCGTCCCATCTATATTCCGGAATGAGCCACGTGAATTGTGGAAAGCGTCGAACAGGTGAAGTAAAATTAAAACAGTGCTGTTGCTCTACTCGAGGTTCCTAACAGAGCCCCTGGTCCTAGCATCCGTTTCCCGACCTACATACATATATATATATATATATATATATATATATATATAGATATATATATATCAAGGTTGCAGTCGTCATTGCCAGTGCTATCGGCTTTTTTCGAAATATTTAATAGGGCCGAAGTGACCGGGTGCTTGTCAAGTTCCTTGGATTCATTGATAAATAAGCGAAAACTATAAATTCGAGAAAAAATTCCGGCCGTTTTTCCGGGAGCGGGACTCGAAACCCACATCTCCGCATAACCGGTGCGGGTGCGTGCGCCATTACGCTAATACCCACAGCGGCTTCTCTCTCGCGACTTGTAAAGCGGGGGTTATATTTACAAGAAGCTCGTGAGGCCGGTCAAACTTAGCGCCCGCCCCTCGACTACCACCGCGGGAGACGTAGAACGTCTTCTGTCCAGCGGCCGCCACGTAGAAACGTGGTCCGGAGGTCGGGGTTAGCAATTGGTGCATATCCGGTTATATGCGGGTTAAGGCATGGGCATATCATATATATATATTATAAGAGGGTTTTCAGGCTTTATCTTCCAGCCGCACCAGCAGCAGCGGTAGCACCGAAGCACCAAGTCGCGCTGACCAGCAAGTCGAGACGGAGAGCCAACGAGACGAGACTTCTTCTTCGTCCCAGCGATGGCGATGGGACATCCACGAGTTGGTGCCTCTTCCATGTGTGGCTTCTGTGTCACATACCCACGTATTGCGAATGACCAGTGCTGTCCACGCTCCTACATTATTTTAAACGAGTAGTGGTGTTGGCGATGGTCTTCCTTACAATTGCCCCCGGGAACGAAAGAGCCATCCTGGCGACTCAGGGAGATGAAACTACGACGGGGTCAATATAAGGCTTGAGGCGCTGAACATGGACTATATCTTTGCCGCGGCAACGCTGATCGGGCGACGGAGTGAGAGGCTCACCACATAATTTACTGGAGACGTCCGCTTGACGATGCGGTAGGGACCCTGGTAGCGCGAAAGCAGTTTACTGCTCAAGCCTGGCGTAGACACTGGAACCCACAGCCAGACAAGCGACCCTGGTGAGTAGGTAGGAGCGGGAGTCGTTTCGTCGTGTGCTGCGACTTCTGACGCTGCTGATCTTCCGTAGTTAACGATCGGGCCAACTGACGACACTCTTCGGCCTGCTGGCAACGTCGGAGATGGGTGTGCACTCTGACTCATCGGGCCGATAATGAAGTATGGTGTCCAGTGTGCATGAAGGCTCACGGCCATACAAAAGAAAAAACGGAGAGAAGCCGGTCGTGGCCTGCGTGGCGGTGTTGTATGCGTAGGTCACGAATGGTAGTACTGCGTCCCAGTCGGAATGGTCCGCCGCGACGTACATAGCAAGCATGTCACTCAGAGTGCGGTTGAAACGTTCGGTCAGTCCATTGGTCTGAGGGGTGATACGCCGTGGTGGTGCGATGGATCGTGCGGCAAGGACTTAAGAAGGGCCCTCTATAACTTCAGACAGAAAAAACCCTTCCTCGATCACTGAGGAGTTCACGCGGCGCCCCATGCCGTAAAATGAAGGTGCCGAAGAGGAAGGAGGCTACTTCGCGTGCGGTAGGCAGCAGGCAGGGGCGGCAGTCTCGGCGTACCGGGTCAAGTAGTCGACAGCAACAACGACCCATCGGTTGCCATCTGCAGTGCAAGAAGAGGTCCATAAAGGTCGATTCCTACACGGTCGAATGGTCTTGCTGGACACGGTAAGGGCTGCAAAGGCCCAGTTCCTTGGCGGGGAGGATATTTTCGGCGTTGGCATCGAACACACGAACGGACGTATTGACGAACGAAGCGGTACATGCCTCGCCAGTAGTACCGCAAGCGCAAACGCTGGTATGTTTTGGGGACACCCAGCATGGGCGCAATGTGGCTCTTCGTGAAAATAGGCACACATTCAGAGCGTAGGTGGGCGCGGAATACTAAGAGCCACTTGCGACCTTCGGGTTGGTAGTTGCGACGGAAAAGCAGGTCCGTCGCGAAGGGCAAAGTGCGACGCTTGCCGGCGTAGTGTCCGAGATGCAGCGTTCGTTGATGAGCCAGACAGAAAGTCCAACATGGAGGAAATCCAAGGGTCTTTCTTTTGCTCGGACGACATAGAGTGGATCTCCAATGGCGACACGTAGCAGTCGGAGCTCGAGACCCGGTCGCTGTCATGAGGCAGCGGGGAGCGCGAAAGGGCATCAGCATCATTGTGCCGCCGGCCTGAGCGATACGTGACGCGAATGTCATACTCCTGTAACCGCAAAGCCCAGCGCGCTAGCCGCCCAGAAGGATCTTTGAGCGAGGACAACCAACAAAGCGCGTGGTGATCTGTGACAACATGGACAGGACGCCCGTAGAGGTACGGGCGGAACTTCGCAAGTGCCCAAATAACGGCCAGGCATTCTCTCTCGGTCACAGAATAATTTGTCTCGGCCTTTGTAGCGTGCGACTGCATAAGCAACGACATACTCGTCATATCCTGCCTTGCGCTGAGCGAGAACTGCCCCCAAACCAACTCCGCTCGCGTCCGTGTGAATTTCGGTAGGGGCCTCAGGATCGAAATGGCGCAGGATTGGCGGAGATGTGAGGAGATGGCGCAGTTTAGTAAATGCGTCGTCGCAGGCCGGGACCACTCACAGATGCCGCCTTCTTTGCTGAGGAGCTTTGTCAAAGGCGCGATGAGAGATGCAAAGTTGCGAACGAATCGGCGAAAGTATGAACACAGCCCAATGAAGCTGCGGAGGGCCTTCACAGTTGTCGGCTGGGAAATTCCGCCACAGCACGTAACTTGGCAGGATCAGGCAGGACACCAGCTTTAGAGACAACGTGGCCAAGGATAGTAAGCTCTCGGGCAGCAAAACGGCACTTCTTCAGGTTGAGCTGAAGGCCTGCGGTCGTCAAGCACGTCAAAATCTGCTCAAGTCGAATCAGATGCGTCGAAAAATCGGGAGAGAAGATCACAATATCATCGAGGTAACAAAGGCACGTCTGCCATATGAGTCCACTGATAATATTATCCATCATCCGCTCGAAGGTTGCAGGCGCATTGCAGAGGCCAAACGGCATAACGTTAAACTCGTACAGTCCGTCAGGAGTAATAAAGGCCGTTTTTGCACGATCAGCCTCTGCCATGGGAACCTGCCAATAACCCGAGCGTAAATCAATGGAGGAAAAGAACTCTGCGCCTTGTAGACAATCAAGGGCGTCATCAATTCGCGGCAACGGATATACGTCTTTGCAAGTTATCTTGTTGAGCCGGCGGTAATCGACGCAAAAACCGAATAGAGCCGTCCTTCTTCTTGACAAGTACTACCGGCGATGCCCATGGACTGGTGGAGGGTCGAATCACACCGCGTTGGAGCATGTCCTCCACTTGTTCATCGATTACGCGGCGTTCAGTGGGGGAGACACGGTAGGGACGTTGCCGTAAGGGGTGCGTGACCACCGGTATCGATGGTGTGTTCGACTGTGGTGGTACGTCCCAGACCAGTCTGGACAGAATCAAAAGACGTCCGAAATCGGTTCAGCAGTGCGAGAAGCTGGTCTCGTTGGGACGGTGAAAGGTCGGCATCAATGGCGCGAAGGAAGACGTCTGCAGACGGGGAGGATTTTGCTCCTGAAGGAGCACACAGCCCACTGATTTCAAGCGGGGTTGAATCGTCGGGCACAGCCACAGCGACAACAGAATGAACGGTCTCGACATAGCCGACGCACTCTCCGCGTTGCAAGGTGCACGGACACGACCCGTAGTTGGAAAGGAGAAGTGTAGTTTGGCAGTTACGAATGGGAAGCAGGGAGAAAGGAAGCCGAAGACAACGTCGCTGGTGAAACAGGGTCAGAAGGCGTAAAGAGTACTGTCGCATTGGACAGAAGTGGGCAGGATAAAGAAGCTAGCACGGCAGAATGAGGAGGAATGCTAACTTCTTCCGTGAGGACCAGTTTGATGGCAGAAGGAGCGGGCGGTTCACCGGTGGTATGATCCATGAACGGGAAGAGCTCTACTTCGGCACGGCCACAATCGATGACAGCTCTATGTTCAGAAAGGAAGTCCCACCCCAGTATGACATCGTGGGAACAGGAAGGCAGGACAACGAACTGAACAGCATACATGACGTCCCGAATAACGACACGGGCAGTGCACATGCCAGTTGGATCAATGGGATGAGCCGTAGCAGTCCGTAATGAGAATCCAAGATGCGGCGTCCTAACCTTCTTCAAGCGGCGGCAAAGTTTGGCGTCCATGACAGAAACGGCGGCTCCAGTATCGACAAGGGCTAAGACTTCAGCGCCATCTATGGTAATATGAATGACGTTTGCGGGAGAGGGAGGAGGCCTTGGGCAGATCGACGACGGCGCAGTTCTTGCCTCCGGAACTGCGGCGCCTAGTTTTCCGCTTCCGTTGGAACAGGACGACGACGCATGGGAGATAGTGAGCGGCGTCGCGGAGATGAAGACCGACGGCTTCCGAAGTCACGACTATCGGGCGGCATAGACGTCATCGGCGAATACTCCTGCATGAGTGGGGAATGGGCGTAGGAAGAAGCTGCGGCAGGGTTGCGTCCTGTCACCGTGGCGCGGCGGCAATAGCGTGCCACGTGTCCAGGAGCCCTACAGGCAAAGCAAATTGGGCGATTGTCCAGCGTCCTCCAAGGGTTGGTGAGCGAGGGACCAGACAACACCGGCGGACGTAAAGGCCGGGTGGTGGGGAAAACGACGGGGCTCCGAGGCATGTACCTGGCAGCGACTTCAGCGTAAGGTCGTTGAGGGATAGAGTCGGCAAAAGTGTATTGGAGCGGCCATCGTCGCAGGGAGCATAGAGTCTGCATAAGGCAGGGTTGAAGTCGCTGGAGCTTGGGGTATGGTGGCGGCATAGGGCACAGGGGCAACAACGGGGCTTGACGGCAGTGCAGCTGGGAGGGAGTCAGCGACTTGCTGCTGGATAACGGTCCTGAGTTCAGGGCTGAGAGAAGATTTTTGCTCGGGCACATAGTTGATGATGGACAACTGCCGAGCCACTTCCTCTCGCACAAACTGCTGGATCCGTTGAAACAAGGTACCGTCGCCGTCATCAGCGGACAAGCTGGAGACAAACTGATTTTCTGCGAGGGGTCGCCGAGTGAGAGCCCTTTGCTTCCGCAACTCGTCGTAACTCTCTGACAAATAGTAACGACCCTCGGCCACAGTTTGGGGTTTTTCGCCAACAGCATATGGAAGGCATCGTCGTCTATGCCTTTAAGAATGTGTTTTATCCTTTCTGCTTCGGGCATGGCACTGTCAATCTTACGGCACAGGGCGACAACATCCTCAATGTAAGAAGTGAAGTTTTCACCCCTTTTCTGTGCCCGCTCACGCAAACGCTGCTCTGAGAGGAGTTTTCGAGCAGCGGGGCGACCGAATGATTTTATGAAGTCGTCTTTAAACTCAGGCCACGTTTTAAGACGTGCTGCGTTGTTCCAGAACCATTGCTCTGCGAGCCCAGTCAAGGAAAATTCGACTTATTCAGCTTGAGGCGGTCGTCCCAGTGGTTAGTGGGTACTCACTCTTTCAAAAGTAGCAAGCCAGTCCTCTGCGTCTTTCTCGTCGGTGCCGTTGAATGAGGGAGGGTCCCGCTCACGAATTGCACCCGCGCAGACGATGGGTGTTTGGGCAGGCCGGGGGGTCATCGTTGCGAGACATGCCTGGGAGGGGCGAGTGTCCGGTTGCGGAGCTCCAGCGTAAGAGAACGAAGATCGTTGCACCTCCACCAAAACTATAAGAGGGTTTTCAGGCTTTATTCTTCACCGCACCAGCAGCAGCGGTAGCACCGAAGCACCAAGTCGCGCTGACCAGCAAGTCGAGACGGAGAGCCAACGAGACGAGACTTCTTCTTCGTCCCAGCGATGGCGATGGGACATCCACGAGTTGGTGCCTCTTTCCATGTGTGGCTTCTGTGTTCACATACCCACGTATTGCGAATGACCAGTGCTGTCCACGCTCCTACATTATTTAAACGAGTATGGTGTTGGCGATGGTCTTCCTTACAATATATATATATATATATATATATATATATATAGTATTGTCATATTACGGCTGTACGAAAACCTGTGTACTATATATAGAAAGTAGTTTAGAGCACACATGCAATCTTCCAGCCGTTGCCCTTTCAATGTACTTCTAGCCTCATAGTTTGTTAAAACAACCATTGTGCGTTTTAATTACTCCAAAGTTTGGAGCAGCTCAGCTGTTTTTTTTAAGTAGGACCTAAACCCTCATCACATAGTTCCATTCGGGGAGATGGTGTAATTTTTTATGCGACTGCATCTCATTCACTCCCCTTGTCCCTCCATACGGCGTTGTTGTCCGTCCACACCCCTCCCCCTACACTATAAAAAAAATAATAGTTAGCGGCGCCCGGTTTCGATACCACGACCCTGTGGGCGGAACGCGAGATACATGGTGCTCTTCCCACTGCGCCACAAAACCGAGACAGAATCAAATGCTACGAACGCGCCTTATATCCTTGACTCATTCAAACCACGTCAAGATGCTACTGATAGAACGCATGATGGGGCAATGATTGACACTTGCAATAAAAGAAAAGAATCTCCCACTTACAGCAACAATGATGGAGTAAAGGTCGTTGCGATAGCGAAGCCCCAAGCATACCACTTAGAGAGATTGACCAAGATTGGCCAATAAAGCATAATAATAATCATAAAACATAATAATCATACGCGTTCCGGACACGTTTCACACGATTTCAGAATCAATCCAACGAAAACACCAAGTGAACCCCACGATGCGTAGCATCTACACAGGGTTCCCCTCGCGGGGACGTGGGCGCAATTTTTTGTTTTTTTTTTAATGCAGAGCATTTCAGTAACTCACGATGTCACCCGCGTTGACGTCCGTAGTCCGCACCGTCGTTCTCCCTACTATATAAAAAAAAAACTATCCGGCGCCCGGTTTCGAACCCTCGACCCTGCGGGCGGAACGCAATGTACATGGTCCTCTACCCACTGCGCCACCAAGCCGACATAGAATGGGACGCTACGAACGCGCCTTATATCGTTGACTCATTCAAATTACTGCTGACGAGCGCTCTCTCGTCAGCAGTTGCCACAAGTGCAACAACATTACGTAAAAAATACTATCCGGCGCCCGGTTTCGATCCCTCGACCCTGCGGGCGGAACGCAATGTACATGGTCCTCTACCCACTGCGCCACAAAGCCGGCACAGAATGGGACGCTACGAACGCGCCTTATATCATTGACTCATTCAAATTACTGCTGACGAGCGCTCTCTCGTCAGCAGTTGCCACAAGTGCAACAACATTACGTAACGCAAACTACTTAATATCGTGCGCCCCCGGAAATGCTCTGCATTTGATCGTTCCCCTCGCGAGGGGGATGTTTCACTGCGTCTTCTCTTGGTCGAGGGACCCGTGGCGCCATCTGGCGGAGGCGCGGCACAACTCGTAGCACTTTGAAAAGATGCGGCGCCAGCCAGCTGTGTGTATGCGTGCCGCACTTGTACAAATGGCGAGTGCATTGGCTGTCCACAGAGCAAAGCATTCGTGCAAGTAAGCCGTTGCAGTCTTTCCGTTCTTGTAAGGAAGAACAATTTTGTTTATGTATGCGCGCATTGGCAGCTGCGATGCACACCCATCCATCAAGTACTGCATTGTGGCACACACCGGCTAAGGATTGGTCTTATAGCACACAACGTTCGCAAGTGCAGTTGTGATCTGATTTTGGATTTCCTTGGGAGGCCCCAGCCAAACGGCCAGGGCCATTCAAAAATTGCTGTGAAAGCTCATCCAACAGCCCCTACCCACGGTGATCTTTAGTAAAAGGCGAAAGATCCCGCGGGGATTCGAACTTGTGACTGGCAAAACACTCCGAGCGACATACCTGGCGCTCCAGACAACTAGGTTACGAGCGGGCGCACCGGTCTGAGGAGAGGCCTGAGCGTGTTATTCGTTAACTGTTCCGCCGATGGGGGCCTTTCGCGACGAACAAACAACAGTCCCCGGTGGCCAAACGTATTTGTAACAGAATAAACGAACACTGGCTAAGCTAATTACACTTCTGAATACCTGTTGCCGTTGCCAAACTAAAGAGGCATGTCATTGTTAATAAAACATCATAGATTTAAAACTGGTGAGCAACATAGTAGCTATATACAACAGGGTTATAGTTAACGCCGAAGTTGCAAACCAAGATGGCGGCATTCCTTTGTCGTATAGCGAAGTGAGAAGATGAATGTGGACGTCTTGGGCGGTCTTCCGGGTCTTCCCCACGCTCCCGGGGATTCGTAGCAAGTGGTAAACACCAACCCAGTCTATCCATCAGGAGGTTGCCGCCCTGCTGCAGGACAAGACGGCCGGCCTCTTGCAGCTCTACACGGACGGCTCTAGCGTCACTTTATTTAGTGGCGCTAGACGGCTCCACGTGCAACCGTCCATGGGCAGAGCTAAAGCCACCTGCACGGCAATGGAACTTGGCACCAGTCGAGTGTGCTGCCTGCCCTTCCCCGCTTCCTCCACCCATGCAGAACTTGCCGGGCTGCACCTTGCTGCAGACCTGCTCCTGGAGATGGGCAACCATATTCAGTGGGCCGTCATCCTCACCGACTGCCGGCCCGCTATCTCGCGACTGCGAGCGGCGCACCGGCCATCGAGCTCCAGCGGCTACATGGAGCGGTCGCTGGCGCCGAAGCTTCACGTGCACGTGGTGGAGTCCCGCGGTTGTGACCTGCGGCTCCACTGGAGTCTGGTTGCCATCTCGTGTCGGAATCACCGGCAATGAGGTGGGACGCCCAGGCCGGAGGTGCTGCTCGCCAGGAGGGGGTCATTGCTTCCCGCGACCTGAGGCCCTTCGATGCCGCACAACCCATCCTGGCGCGGGACCCGGACCCCGGAGTCATCAGCGGCCAACCTCCACAGGTCCTGCTGGGTGCATTAGCAGGGACATCCGTTCGATGCTCCTCCGCATACGGCTCGATTGCTGCAACGTGACAGCCCGCTTGAACCGACAAGGCCGCCGGTCGTCGCCCACGTATGTGCTGACTGTCCAGTCCCCGAGTCCCGGGACCACCTGCTCTGCTCCTGTCACCAACACGATGCCCCGCGAACAGAGCGAATTCGGGCTGCACTCCAGCTCTAGGGCTGCCCAGCCACACCCTGATGGACCTGCTTCTCCCGACGGGCCCCAACTCCATCCGGCGGGAAGCATTCCGACGAGTCCTGGCCTTCCTCGAGGAGACCGACCTCATCCAATGGCTGCAGCCGAATGCCTGCTGGCCAGTCTTACGCACTCCTTATCTCTTTCTTTCTCTCCCTCTTTCTCCGTCCCCATATGTTCTCACCTATCTCGTTTCATCCCCTCTTCCCATTCCCCCGGACTGGGTTCTATACAGGTGAACTCCAAAATGCGTTCAAATGTCCATTCGCGTTCGCACAGACGCCCAGGACCCAGCTCAGTCCCCGCCGCGTGAAGAAAATACGCTGCGTGTCTAGAGAACAACGTTACGGTATGTGCCCCCGGGCAACTTTTTATTTTTCTCTTTCTTAGTAGGCCACTGGCCCCTCCGCGAAGGAATTCTCATCCCGAAACTTCTAGAGCGCGTTAATCCCCTGACGTGTATTTAAAAGCCAACTCAGAAATCACGAGCGCATTCGCGTTCGCACAGATTCCCGGGACCCAGCTCAGTCTCCGCCGCGGGAAGAAAATAAGCTGCGTGTTTTGTTATCATATGTGCCCACGGGCAACTTTTGATTTACCGCTGCACCGCCGTGCGGTGCAGCGGTAGCGTAGAGGTAAAGAGTAGAGGTATAGTATCCGCGCGCGTGTAGAAAGACCGTGGTTCGAATCCCGGGGCTGGACAATTCCCACAAAAAAACGCGCAATTATGGAATTGCAGTTGGGGCTTTGGGTGCGGCCTGGCCCCGGCGACCATTGCCGGCAACGCACTCCCTCACCAGAGCAGGATTGGCCACCTTGGTGCAGTAACGGCCACAACCTCCCATGAATACGCCAATTAACCCACGGCCCTCAGTCTCCAGTGTCTGCGAAGCAACTGACCACGGCGGCGGTCAGACATGTGACTCAGCAGGGCGTGCTAAAAATACTTGGACCCGGACAGGCCGCCATTGGAATCTGAACCTGGCAACGTTTAACACGAGAACCTTATCTAGTGAAGCGAGTCTAGAGGTGGTGTTTAGGGAATTAAAGGGCATCAAATGGGATGTCATAGGGCTTAGTGACGTTAGGAGAATATGTGAAACCTTTACGGTGCTGAAAAATGGACACGTTCTATGTTACCGTGGTCTAGAGGACAGGAGAGAACAGGGCGTGGAATTTCTAGTCAATAAAAGCATAGCTGGCAACATAGAACAATAATATAGCATTAAAGAAAGGGCAGCAGGTCTTGTAATTATGCTCAATAAGAGGTACAAGCTCAAGGTGGTACAGGGCTATGCCCCCACGTCCAGCCATGACGACCAGGTATTGGAACGCTTCTATGAAGATGTGGAATCGGCAATGGCTAAAGTAAAAACACAGTATACCGTAGTTATGGGAGCTTTAAATGCATCAGGCTGGAGACAAGGCAGTTGGGAACTATAGTCTGTGGTGTAGAAATAGCAGGGGGGACCTACTAGTTGAGTTTGCAGAATGGAATACCCTACGCATAATAAATACCTTCTTCTGTAAACGGGAGAGCCGGAAGTGGACGTGGAGGTGCCCTAATTGGGACCATAAAAATTAATTAGACTTCATATGATGCGATAACCCTGGCGTCGTGAAGGATGTGGAAGTGCTAGGAAGGGTAAGGTGCAGTGTCCACCGTATGGTAAGATCTCGAATTAGACTACAAGCTATTACGAAAGAAGCCGAATAATGAGCTAACAGTAAGGCGTAAAGTAGAATAATTCAGGATCGCGCTGCGGAACCGATACTCAGCTCTTACCGAGGAAGTTGAGCTTACGACACAGGAAGCCAGCGACAACCTTACACGCATTATCACGGAGTGTGCAGTAGAAGTCGGGGGCACGATGGCTAGACAGGATACTGGTAAACTTTTCCAGGAGACGAAAGATATAATAAGGAAACGGCAAACCATGACAATCTCCACCCCAGCTGACAGAATAGAACTAGCGGAGCTTTCGAAGTTAATCAAAGTGTGTAAGACAGCTGACATACGGAAGTATAATATGGAGAGCATCGAAGACGCTGTAAAGAACGGAGGTAGCCTGAAAGCAGTAAAGAGGCGTCTTGGCGTGGGGAAAAATCAGATGTATGCACTTAAAGATAAGCAAGGCAATGTCGTCACAAATAGGGATAACATAGTCACAGTGGCCGAGGAGTTCTATAGGTTTAGTTTTCTGCATATTAATTTTCAGGCCCACGGTTCTACTCCGTTCGTCTAGTGCGGAAAGCATGCTTTGCAATTCGTCCCCCGAGTTACTTAGCAAGGCAACGTCATCAGCAAATCAGCAAATGGCGACATATATTCTTAAGTACAATCATTTTCATGTTGCTATTTTAGCTATGCGAAGGAGGGAATGCTTTAACACACTTGGCAAATTAATAAAATGGATCCGGCATGGTTTGTATTTTTATCATAGAGTAAAAATATGTTACCGCTAGCGGTTGTGCCCGGCGGTGGCCTTGTTGGCCACTATACTAATTACACGAATTGATATAGCACTTGCTGAGTTATCTCTTACTCGTCAGAATCAGGTAGCTTCACCGTCGATTCGTACGCAATTAGGTACCCGTGCGGTTACGAGAAACGGCTAGAAGTCAAGCTTTATTCGAACCATCCCGCAACAAATTGTGCCAAGGTGGGCGTGCTCAGAGGGCTACTTACTGATGGTCATGGGAAGCAGGTCAACGTAATCTCTATTGACTTTTCAAAGCCATTCGACACTGTTCTTCACTCTAAGTTGCTTAAAAGACTCAGCGCCATACCAGCATCATACCAGCCTAGTAGATTTAATTGCCGATTTCCTGTCCAATCGATCCCAGTGCGTCACCTTCCACTCGGCTGACTCACCTTTTGTTGATGTCACATCAGGGGTTCCCCAAGGGTCAGTTCTTGATCCTTTGTTGCTTCTAGTTTTTATTGATGACTTGCCACAGTCCACCTGTTGTAAACTACGCCTCTACAACGACGAATGTGTCTTGTACAACACCATTACCTCCCTTCAAAGTCACCACCTTCTTAATGACTCGTTTAGTGCTTTTTTTTCCCTTGGTGTGAAACATGGCACATGAATACCAATTTCCGCAAAACAGTCACGATGTCCTTTAATGCCGGACCACAGTGGTCAGTTTTCAACTGCTCCTTTAATGACCTAGAATTTCAAACAGTTTCGGACTCTAACTATATCGGCGTGATTTTTACTAGTAACCCCTCCTGGTCTACACATATAAACTCAGCCTGCACCAAATCGGTTACAAAACATCGCTACCAACGACGCAGTCTCTGAACAGCACCACAGGAAACAATAACTAATGCACAAAAGACTAATTCGTCCGGTTCTTGATTATGCCTCCATCTTTTATGCATCTTTATGCCTGCATCTGTCCGTATAGGAAAGAAGAAATAAAAAAAATTGAACTCATGCAAAAAAAAAATTATTACGTTTCATTTGTCGCCACTATGACCATGATTTTTCGCCTACATCCACCCTTTAATCTTTAAACCTCACCTCACTCCCTACGCGACGCGGTATCGATTCACTAAAATTCTTCCACAGGATTGTTCATTCATCCAATCACTATTCCGATAGCAGCTATCTCATGTATACCATGCCAGGCAGATCCTGGAGTAGGCCCGCCCTAAACATCAGTCCATTTCATGCGCACACCAATGCATTCAAATGTAGTTTCTTCTTTTTTTTTTCCTGCCATTATAGAACACTGGAACTTGCAGCCGGGTGACATTCGGTCCCGATCGATAAATTTATTTCTGATGTTTATTGAAACTCGTGTTCAAAACAGGAATTCTTTGTCTTGTTTGTATCCTTTATTTTTTTTGTTTGTATGTGCTCCCCGTTCTACAACCCCCCTCATTGGCGGTATAATGGCGGTTATCTTATAATTATTCCATGTGTATTGGCATCTGCAGGATTGGGCACTTGTGCACTGAAGGGAGCTGCATTGTGTTATTTTTCTAGTGCACATTATACGGTATTGCAATGGGTGTATGTGTGCGTATGAGTGTTTTTTTTTTTTTTCTCGTTCCCTCAAGTGGTTATCTTCCCCTCGCCACTTTGTATTAGAACCACTACAGCAATAGCCCTTTAAGGGCTACAGTATGTACAAATAAAAAGAAAAAAAGGAAGAAAGAAAAATAAACAAATAAATAATACGGATATGTCAAGTGCACCCATAAATACAACTCCCTCCATCCCTCTCTCGCTCCATCTCTCTCCATCCTCTCATCTCTCTCTCTCTCTCTCTCCTCTCTCTCTCTCTCTTCTCTCTCTCTCTCTCTCTCTCTCTCTCTCTCTTCTCTCCTCTCTCTCTTCTCTCTCTCTCTCTCTCTCTCTCTCTCTCTCTCTCTCTCCACCTGTCTCTCATAAGTCGAAGTTTTAGTGTTATAATTAATAACATGGGTTCCTACGGTAGGTATGTGGTTGCAGAAATTCCGAAATGATGGCGAGCGCTGTCCTACGCGGAGAAAATTGAACTTAATTCTACTTCTAGAGGGGTATAAGATAAAAAATACCGCTGGCCTCTGTATGCTCTTGCTCCGACAAAATCCTAATACTGGTTTTTGGGCAATTTTTGTTGGCAGAATTTCTGTCTCTTAACACGTTTAATCGTTTCCCTCCCTCACTGGGACCGCACGACCGCCACGAAACTACTGTGCATGCCCCGGAAGAATGGTTCACGTTAACGTGTTAAAAGTTACACGCTCTTTGAGCCCGTAAACACTTACCTACCAGAAACCATTTCTACAATGCGTGCGAGCTAAGTTCCTTGTAAATCAAGATCACTGTTCGTAAGGCTGTCTATATACCACAGCCCGCTTTCGTCCCGCTTTAAGTGAGGAAACGCTCGCCCTTTCGAAACCGTTTCGCCTGTGTGCGTGCGCCGCGATTCCTCGCGAACCTCGATCAAGGTTCTGTTCTTTTTTTCTTTTCTTGCTGGGTTCCATCCCCCTCTTACAAGAGCTGAAGCAACCATTCGACGCCAGCTTCAGGCAAATTCATACCCTCAAGGCGCTTTACACACCGTTTGCCCTAACTGCAAGTGATAGTCCGCATACCCTGTTCAATATAGAAGGGAGGGCTCCCGCACGCCGCACTTCACCCCTACCCAACCCCAGTTATGAGCAGTGGATGACTCGACTGACCAGTTGGGACTCCTCTCACCAGCGATACCTGGTCACCAGGGCCTGAACTGACCCAAGATATCGGCGTTATCGAGAACAAGTCCCTCACATTGCGCGTGTCCATTACCATCAAGCTCAAATGACTTTTATGATTGGCAAATTGACTCTTCTCATTGGCCTTAAGCACCGACACACTCGCTTTTCTCAGCAAATGTTTACTCAACCAATCAATCAGTTGCTGGGCGGCAGTAAGCTGTTCAAGCGGGCGGGATTTTGTGTTGGTTTGGGATACAAGGGATAAAACTCTCGCAAAATATTAGAGCAACGCCGATGATAATTTCATAAATAAAATATATTTATTTCTTCATACCAAAAAGCACGACAAAAGATCGAAAGTATGCGTCAACCAGAGTAGCGGTGGTGTAGAAACAGATGGAAGGTACAAACCTGAAAAGATCATCACAAGGGGAGGCAGACGACAAAACCTCTTTTGACGAGAAACACAAAGCCGAGCAACATCTAGCTTTGGTAATACCTGACCAGGGAAGGTGAAAGGGGGCGGTAGCAACGACAATAATACTGGTGCAAAGAATAGGGTACGCAGTAAACAAAAAAAAATACAGACAACTATAGGCGTGAAGCACCCAAAAACGGCAGCTTCTTTCTCAACGCCGGCGCTTCAGGTAGGTGGCTCCGAGCTTGTTGGCCAGGTGCTCGTAATAATCCAGTGGCTTAGAAGCGTACGCATTAAACGCGGTGGATGGTACCACGGACCCCGCTCCGTACGAGTACGACGGTGCACCGGCGCTGAGCTTGGCTCCATACCCACCAGGAGCCGCTAAGACAGCGGGGGACGCGAAAGACGTCGCAGCGCCCTTCAGGAAGTTGACACCACCGCCGTATCCACCAGCCCCGTATCCACCCTTAAAGGCTCCTCCGTAGCCGCCTCCGAAGGCACCGTAACCTCTAGGAGCCCCAGTCTTGCGAACGACGACCCTCCGGGCGAAAGCAGGGCCGGAAGCGGCATACGGCAGAGATGGCACGAAGCCCGTCGAGTAACGACGCTGCCGCAGGGCCGGCCAGTACTGGACCAGCGGCAAAGCCGCGGCGGAATCCGTAGACTGGAGGTCCTGGGAGGCCTACTGTCTGAACCAGCGGCGCGGCAACAGGTCCAGCTCCAAAAACGGAAGCCGGAATGAATCTCTTGAAGGTCGTCACTGCTGCCGGAGCGGCGGAGAATGTGGCGACTGGAGCTGGCGCCGAGAAAATTGGGGCGCGCTGTACAAAGGGGCCAGAAGAGACGACGGTCTTGACAATAGGACCCGGAGCAGTGAATACAGGAGCTGGCTGCACCACAGGGGCAGCAGGCAGAAGGGTTTTTAGGACAGGAGCGGCCTGTACAAGGGGACCAGAGGAGACGACGGTCTTGACGACAGGGGCGGGAGCCGAGAATACAGGAGCCGGTTGCAGTACAGGGGCAGCAGGCACTACGGTTTTTATGACGGGAGCGGCCTGAACGGCCACCGGGGGCGGTGCTACGGCGACCGTTGGCACTGGAGCCGTCGCTACGGGCACAACGGGACCACCGCTGACAACGGTTGCCACTGGGGCCGGCGCCGGCACAACGGGTGGCTGGGGAACGTTGATGGAGGCTGCCGCCGGAGCCGAAGGCGCGGTTCCCGGTTCGTTCGTGTTGACGATGACGCGGAATCCGTTGGCGTCGGCCACGTACTTAACGATGCGCACACGGCCATCGGCGTCGTGCAGCCCGTACGAGCCGACCTTGTTGCCGTACGCGTCACCGGTCTCCTGGCGGAAGGAACCACCCGACGTGTGCTTCTCCTCGTAGCCAAAGTCATAGTTGCCGTTCACCTGCGGTGGGAAAAGAATGATAGCAGACAGCCCTTCGTGTCATACTTATTTTCAGTCCATAGTTTCCCGTATCAAGCGCGATGTACACCCCGAAGAACAAAAACATTTTTTTAGGGGCGAAGCCCCTTAGGGGTTCGGGCTGCCGGCGTTTATTGTCCTCGCCGTAACCGTCGTCTCATGTACTCACGGTACTAAAACACCGGGACACTAGTTTACGCTCGCATTAGAACGTAAAGCGTACTAGTACAGCACCGGGACACTCGTTTACGCCTCGAGCTGGAACGCTTCGTAACGCGTACTAAAAGCACACCGGGACACTCGTTTACATATCGCGCTAGAACGCTTTGTGCTTCAAAGACGCGAGACTTATACAGCAAAGCTGTATACCTCTATCCCCAACCGTTTCATTTCCGTTGGCAAAACTCCAAGGCGCTAAGATTACACTTTTACGCTGCGTGCTTCACCCTTCCCCAGGTTTCACGTTAGTGTATACGCCTAGAGATTCGCGATCGCTGCGCCGCCTGCCGCCGCTTCTCCGCGGCGTTAGCGGGATTAGCGCTGCGTGGCTGATAGGTGGTCATGCAGTGTTTTGGTTCTCTTTCGCTTCTCTTTGCCTTTCCGCGCACTAAACAACTTGTTATGGTGACGTCTGTAAGCTAACTGCATGTTTAGGGCACTTAAAAAAAACAGCTGGTCTTGGTAGAGCGCTCTAACGCCAAAAAGAGCTACCCGGGGAGGCGGTTCTGCGCGTGTCTTGGCCGCTCTTGCGGGCGTCGGCGACGGCAGCAGCATATCACCGCTGTCACCTTCGAACACGTCAGCACAAGTGAATTCTATTTATTGTCGCCTCGTTTAGGCCTGATATTGGCACTGTAAGAGGTTGGTTCGTTTTGCGGCGCAGACAACAAATGCGGCTTTGCTTCGAATATGTACGACGTAGAAAAATATGTTTCAGGGATGTGATAACCTAACAGCTGACAAAAACTTGTGCCTTTTTGGGAATATAAGCCACGCGAAAATGTTAAAGGGAAACTGAGGCAGTTTTCAATTTGCTGAATACACAGAAATTCGGAAACGTTGACCTTAAACACCTAACCTACGAGGTCTTTTTCTTTTTTTTTGGTTTAAATAGCGGCGTAATAGGCGAATAAACAAGCGCCATCGCCACGCCCCCGCGACGCGCGGAGCGCAGGGGAGGAGGACGGCACGAGAGTGAAAGGGGTCGTGGTGACGTCGTCGTGAGGAGCGATCGGCCGCCGCGGCAAGTGTTCGGCCCCTGCTGCTGCCTTTCTCAGCGTGCCGTCCGCCAGCGTTAGCTTTCCTGGGACCCGTGCTGTGTTTTGTTTTAATTTAGCAACTAGTAGTGGAAACTTTTTCAGTGCTGCGTTGTACTGCTTCACAATCGTGCCGAGGTTCTGCTCGGCATTCCGTTGCAACAGCACCTATGGCCGCGATAAAGTGGTCTTTCACAGCTTCCCGCGGGAGCCGAAACTCGCTGCTCAGTGGGTTGCTACTGTAAAGAGGGAACACTTCAAGCCAACAAAGGCGAGTGTGTTGTGTTCCAGACATTCCCAGACAGGCTGCTTCTAGGCAGTATCGGGATGCCATTCTGTCGAAGTGCAACCTCCAGCACAGCCCTGTTGAGGCACACATTTTTTTAGTTTTCTGGTGGTTGTGGCGCACCTGGGGTGCCTTTGCCTCTCTCGAACCTCCCGTATCTCCTGGCAACAGCAGCAATCTTCTTCGTCGGTCATTGTAACGCAGTGCGCGCATGAACACCTGTTATGAAAACATGCTTATCGTAACATGAGTGCCTCAGAAGGGACCACTACTGACCAAAGCGTTTCAATATAGCTCATGCTGAACTAAGTGACGACGCCACTGCAGTTACAAAAGCCCCAGCGGCGGGATATCGGCTCTAAAATCTGGAACAGCAGTGGTGACGTCGCAAAAAACATGTGAGGAGCGGCTCTCTGTAATCAAAATTGGAGTAATATCGTGTCGCCGCTGCACGACTGAAGCCGTTGGTGCGTACTGGCGTGTGCGCTGCTTGTACTGTATGTACTCCTGAACTTGTTGGATCACGGACAAAGAAAAAAGAGCTGTGCGCTGGTGTCGCGACAGTAATAATATGGATGTTATGGATTAACCCCCAGTGAAAAGACCTCTGTAGCACTTAAAATTTGCATATAAATTAGTGCGTACGTCAGCAGAAATTTAACCTCCTTTAATAAAGAAGGAATATATACTTTGCACCATGGTACGACGCATTTTCGGAAGCACGGTGCGAGAAAAGGGAAATTACTTGTTGTGGCTCAAGACGACACTTGCATGTTCGAAGGAAATTTTCCATAGAGAAGGTGGTTGCTACTCAAAATCAGCGCAAAAAATGATTCACAAATTGCATGCGCAAACCATACCCCCTGAAAAAAAAAAAAAAAAAGACTTCGGCCGCGGATTGAACTCGCGAAGTTGAGCGCACGGGCGCGACGCGCGAGAGCACTGCGCCACCGCACAAATGGCAACACGGTGCAAAATAGCCTAGGTAATAGATGGAGGCCCATCCTTCCGTGTCATACGTCGGTGTTTAATAGGTGGTTTACAGAATTCCAGGCTGGTAAACTGAAATTTCTTAAATAGCGCTTGCACAGCAAGGTTCCCCGAAGCCCCCACAATAGCTTATCGCCATCAACTCCGCTGCTTCGCGAAAACGCTCGCAAAAATGTGTGCGCGCGGCTGCGACTGCGATTTCCCACTGCGGGGATAGAGCTTGTCGTACTTTGGTTTTACGTTTCACATGAAAAACCTTGGCCGATATTGATGCCTTATTACCCAAATTACCCTACGTAACTCTTCTTCTGCACGAAACTGACCTTACATTTTCTACAGGCACAGCCGAAGCGTCGAAAGCCAAAATACGGATTGCATTAGCGCTAGTGTTGAGTTGCATGGGCTTCGTGTACCTTACTGAGTTTATTACACTCCAGAAACTATCAAAATAGAGCCGCATTCATTGCGGCACAGATGTTGTCGGGGAGCAGTTTTCGCTTCTCGGTCGATTCCCGACGACGCGTCGGGCGACCGGTCGGGTGACCGGTCGGGTGACCGATTTTGTTGGCTTCTTCGGTCGGCGAACCAGTCACACTACGGCGACTTTCCATCGGCCGACGTGTTTGTTTCGCCGTCGGCGTAGTATGACAGCGCGGTCGGGCAACTCGGCAGTTGGCCGATGGCTTGGCGACTCAGCTGTTTCCCAGGCGGGTGAACGTTGCCGGTTGGGACACGTATTCCTCGGAAGTGTTGTTCGTCGCCGGCACCAGTCGCCGTCGCCGCTCGTGCACGGGCGAGAGGCTCGAACAGTACGGGTGTACGATAAACTCACTACTCGGACTGGCCATCGTGGGATCAATTACACAAATGCAAATACAGCGTTTTCTACCGCGACGACCCGCTGGGAACGCGTTTCATGCTCCGCCTCCTCCGAGGGTCCTCACGACGACGTCACGAAGACTTGACCAATCACGAACGGCGGTGAGGTTCGCCACATGCCCCTAGGCACCCGTTGTTCATTTTTGCCAAAATTAAGTGCTTTTTAATAGTTTATGCCAAGTTTTGACTTGATTTTCGAGTTCGCCGTATGAAAAATGATAAAATGGGAGCAAAAGCTCTTTTTTCGTAAAAAGTGCTTCAGTATCCCTTTAAGTACACTCAAAGGCTGTGCATTGCCAGATATGTGCCCACTCATGCCTCATAGTAAGAACCAAGGTATATGTTAATGAAACCACGGGAAAATGAATGGTCTGCAAGTCAGGAATAAATATAATAGTCGTACGGGAATGAAAAAAAAACGCGTGCAGCTTCTGAAATGCTAAAGACGTTTGTTTGAGCAAGGTAGTATTCACCAGACCAACTAGATGCGAAATGCACTGATATTTCGCTAGACAAGGGGGGGGGGGGGGTGAGGAGGACGCTCAACTATCCTTGTTTACAAATGCGGAGCGAAATCAACGACTGAACGTTTTAGTAATCACACACACAAGCTGCGTGTTCACTTTTCGTTTGTTTTTTGCCTTCAACAAACGGCTGATCACTCGGCGAACGCATTTTTTGAAGAATACAGGGTAGGCAGTTCACAAGCGATACGAGGTGCCGTTGGAAGAGTTGATTGATTGATTGCAGGGTTTAACGCGCTGACGCAACGGAGACGATGACGCACGCCGTAGTGGAGGGCTCCGGATTAATTTTGACCACCTTTAACGTGTGCTGAAATCTCGTACACACGGGCTCGTTGGAAGAGTGTCGTATCTGATAAGGGTCTCTGATTTCGGTTTATGCTAGATTCTGCAGTCTCCCTGTGTCATATGACGATGTTTTGAAGAAGAGTCTGGTCACGGACGCGATTACTCTATAAGCCCATCTTCACGCTTCTCGTGGAGGATAAATGTAACAGATGAATCTAACAAAGATGAATAAATGTAACAGATGAAATGTAACAGATGGGGACAAGACGACCCATCATTAAATTTGTCGTCGTGTGCTGACTCCAGGGTGTAATTTTGCATTATCCATCGTACTTCTTTGGTACAGTGTTCGTGAAATGTATGCCGCATTGGCTTGTTCATGGTACTGATCAATATCTGATATGTGATATTGGCAGGCGTAACTTACGTGCTGTCAGGTATGAGTGCTCCGCTGGATTTTGTAAGTGCACAAAGTCGATTTACATCATAGTGTGTATACGGCCGCATACGGAGACACTGCCACTAAATTTCAGGGCAGCGGAATTGCAATCAGCTGCATGCAAATGCTGGCTTCGGGGCGCCGGCCTGTGACACACGCCCGGCGCTCATATAGATCTCACTAAGATCGCGTCATAAACGTTTATACTCTCGCGAACACACCACGCTTGCAAACAGAGTGCCTGCTCCACGTTATTCGGTATTTCGAACGCGGACAAACGGTAAATCGCTGTCTTGAACGAGCCAAAAAGCAACGGCGACAGGGCGGAACGGGCCGGGGACTCCCGCGCCTGCTTTCGAAACGGGCCGCTAGGGGGATTTCAGTGGCGCCCCTACTAAGGGACCTTAGCCCCTACAGGCCGCGCTCGAGGCGTATACTCGGTTACAACTCAAGAACGGCACCACCTCATCTAGTGTACCACTCCGCCAAAGCGCCGGACCCGTCACGTCAGTGCGCGCGCGTTTTGAAAGGGTTCGCTATGAATGCGTGATAATCGTCTTGCCTTGTCTCACGCAAGTTTGTTTGACGTCACTGGAGTCCGTTTATAAGCATAAATAAGTAAAAAAAAAAAAAAATCACGGTGAACGGACTCACGCCATGTTCAAAATATTCCCAGTAACGCCCGTAGCTTGCGGTCGCGCGGAAGAAACATCCAGCTACAGGTGATAAGGCACAGCGGCAACTTCCGGTGCCGTTCTTAAGTTGTCACCGAGTATAGATGGCCTGGGATTTTTAGCCTGGTGGGGAGTTTCTTGCGGCGTACGCGACGACTAAACCGTTGGCTGGTAGAGGTAGAAAGGCTTGCTCTAAAAATATAGAGTAAGTGGCCAACCTTGCAACGCCTTGCATATTGAAAAAAAAAAAAAAAAAACGCGCAATTGCATGAAGTAAAAGCTTTTCCGCACAAGCACTGCAATACTTCGCATGTCATTCGCAGTGGTTAAGAATTACCTCTCTCTCTTCTTCGCAAACTACGTTAATTGGCGTGAAGGATCACATTTTTAATTACTCGATCGCAGTACGTCACCCGAAGAGTCAAGCAACGCTACCAAACAGGGTGAGCTCGCCTTTCGCAATGAGCGTGTGTCGATCACGGCAGGTCTTGTAACCCTCTTGATCGCTGGGTTCCATCATTTGCCGCATTCATTTTGTGTGTGGCAGTTATTGTCGTGTTTTTGGAAAGGGGTATTACGCCGCTTTATGGGGAGCACCTTCAGTTTACGCTATCAAGTAAAGGGGTCGAAACGTCAACGCTACTGAAATGGTAACGAAAATAGCGACGCTTTCCGCTACATAATCGGAGTTTCGACATTGCACATGTCCGAAATGTACTACGCCAGCAGCGGCATCACTAAGCCTAGCTTGTGGTGCTTTCGTAGAAAAGAGGAAGGGGTATTCTCTTGGCAGGATCGCCGGTCTCACAGTTTCCGTATACACTTTTCAATGTTTGGCCGCCCTTGGAATTCTTCAAACACTCAAAACCAATTTGTAGAATAGCTCCGTGTTAAATTTAAATCGCGGTGAGAAAACCGCCACGGTGAAATTAAGCAGTTTTATCTTTTTGAATATCTCTGCCGGTGCCCTGGGTCTAGTAAGCTGCCACAATGAACACCGTCCAGTACTTGAATTGCATGGCGGGTAAAAATGGCTCTCACCGGTCTTTATCTTTCCACGAAACCGTTATTTCGGGAAATTTAAAACATAGAAGCCCGCCGTAACGGTACGTGACCGGGTTTATTAACACAAAGGCGCCATTCTAACTCTGCATCCCCTCCCACGGCGTACCAGTGCCCAAGTACAGCTATGTAGTAAGCGGCAATTACCGGCCCTGTGAAGGAGTCGCCTCATTGTTCTGGTCCAAAGAACCCGGAGCGCATGGGAACTCGCGCACATCCGGATTTGGGAGCACCTAAGCGTTGCTCGCGTGTCTCAAGGCTGTCTGGCGCTAAGCCGTCATGTTTTCCATGACGGCACAGCAACCTGTGTGTGAGACTAAGAGCCCCTCATCCCTATCGCGATCCTGTGGGCACCAATTAAATCTGAGAGACGTTTCTTTGTTCGTAAGCGGCGCAGCAAAGTAGAGCCACAAACCTGCTGGCTCATATTCATGACCAGCGGGCGTTGGTCGATGCTTGCTAGTGAGCTTTTAACGCGTAGCGTTAAGGGCCCCGTGTCGCAGAAAAGTCGTCGTCGGCGGCGGCGTTGACCATGAAGGAAAATTCCGTAGCGCCACCTTGTGGCGCCCACTGAAACACCCGGGATCGTAAGGCTAAAAAAACGTATTTTACCGTTTTCAGTTGTATCGCAAAGTTAGGCTGCTACTAGAATTGTCAACGTTCCCACGACCAATCTCTAAGCTTTTTTTCTTTTTTTTTACGCCGAAGCTCTGGCGTCTACTCAAAAGTGCAAACACCTACATACGCTCTAAAATAAGCATTCGGTGGCTTGTACAGTTGCTCGAATACTATGTTTTTCGTTATAACGACGTTTTTTTTTTCTTTCTGCGGATAATATTGGCTAGCATACGTCTTGAGATCGGTGCACCGTCGAGGTTCCTGTTTCAGCGACCACGGCGGCTGCCCCGTAGGCTGGACCTTCGACTATGCCGCAGCTTGCTTCCCTCAGGAAGAGGAACAAGCACAGAAGGAGCACCTGCAAAACTAAAACAAAAAAGATGGGAAAATTAATATCAGCAGTGTTGTAAAGACTGTATAAGTAGTAGTAGTGATAGAAACAGCTGCTAAAATAGTTTGGTCAATACACCCCTCCAACTGCGCTTTAAATTACCGCACCCCCACCCCAACATCACCATCATTATCATCGTCATAATCATCATAACAAAGTCCACTGCAGGACGAAGTCCTCTTCTATGGATCTCCAACCGCTTCTGGCCTGCGCTCCCTGGGTGTATATTATTTTGCCTCCGAATTTTCTTATTTCGTCCCTCCATACAGTTAATGGTCATTGCTTCTTCGAGTCCCGTCTCTACCGCGGTAGCCACTGTGTCACCTTAATTATCCACTATTTGTGATTTCCTGGCCTTCCATGCCCATACCAAGTGCACTTCTTTCCTTAATTTGATATATGAGCCTAAGCCCAACGTTTCCTTTGAAGTCTTCCGACGCCAACCACTACCGGCAGCTTGAAGCATGATTAGAACAATGACTATCTTTTACCAATGGGTACCGGTTAAAGAAGATATAGCCATAGTGTGGCGTTAGGCCTACCGTCCTATGTCTACACCTAACCTAAGGTAACCTTAAAACTGATTATTTTAGCATACCAAGCAACGTTTACTCATTGAACGCTGAGTTGCGAGTACCAATCGACGACGTTAGACCTCAACGCGTGGCTTTAGGCCTAACGCTGAGCCATTGTATACCCCTTCGCCCTGCGCCCCCCACCCCCTTTTTCTCCCCATCAACCTTAACTCAAACTAACTATACACTGAAAGAAGCGGGAGGTTTCACCAACAGTTTCTGTGTCTACATCCGCGGAATCGATCGAGGAGGTCGAACGGTGCTATCACTCTACAAAAAAGTGCGAAAAGAGAAACACGAGAGAGTATAAAAATCAAGAAGGCGATGGGTGGTTGTGGGACGGCAGAACCACCTTCTGGCCATCATCGTTCTAAAAAGTCGTTGAGATGCTGGAACATCATTGCGCCACGGCGCTGCACAGTACGAGTAGATTTCTACGCTACAGTTGCGCACTCTTTACGCATTCTGATGGCTTTTCCTGGCGGGCTTTGAATTTTTCCCTCCTATACCTACGTAGAGCATCCGCCTGCAACATCACCCGGCGAAAAACAATGGCCCAGTTCATTGTTGTACGCTTAGCCTGAATAGATGCTGCCGCAGCGAAGAGGAATGCAGGCTACTCTTAGTGGTCTCTTTGTGCTAAGCACCAAGCGGCGCAGCGGTATCCTGCCGGCACTGCACGTCTCGTGAATAATTTATTGCGGAGAAGTGCGCTGGCTCTAACGTTGCTCTGATTTGCGGTGAGCACAATACTGAAGTCGAGGCGCAAATTATGAGTGTCTAACATTACGGCGGGGCGCTTTTCTCCGGGTTTTTTTCCCTTGCAGTTAGCGCCGCCACGCGCTAGATAAAAGCCTGCAGTGTGCAACGCTTGAGCAAAACAGACATATTTGCTTTGAAAGGGGGGGGGGGGATAATAAACCTAGCAAAAATTTAATTTCTCAATTTTAGTACTAGATATACATAATCCAAGGAGCGAAACCCTGTAGCAGTGAGTGCGATTGGGTACGCCAAGACATTTAAATATAGCGACAAAGTCACGCCCATTAGTATTTAACAGCAGCCTATATGCGTGTAGAGGAGTTTTTTGTCGTTGATTTTACCGAAGAAAAAAAAAAGATGGCTTTTAAAATTAAAGGGAAAAATCCAAGTTCACCTAACAACTTTATTATCGGGTGTCAGTGCGAAAACATTGTGTTCAGCTGAACGCCGCTGAGTGTACAGTTGAATGCTGTAGCGCGCCTGGCCCAAAGTAACTGGTGGGCCACTTGCTGAGGGGTGATCTGAAGTTGCTGGAGTGCGAAGGAACTGTTAACCGGAAGGTCTCCCTGCTTTTCTACGTGGTTTTGCACATACCCGTGCCTCCCTTTGCGTGGTACTCCTGAAACACGCGCTATAAAACACGTCGCAACCAAATGGCGTGCTACTTTTTTGTGTTTCATTTCCGTAGCATGCGCTGTGGAACGGGCGACAGGCCTGGACATTCAGGTGCCGCGACAGACATCGACGCCGACGCCCTTTTTTTTCCCTCAATGTTTTCGCATTACAAGAGCGCATAGCGTAAATGAGTTAAAACGGCGCTCCGGCAGAAATGATAGACAATGACCGTATTACAACCGTATGGGCTCGTTACTCATGAACGCTGTTCTACAATAACTTGCTTCAGCCCACAAAGCATAGTAATGAAAAGACTGTACCATTCCGAATCAAATTTTAAAACACGATGGAGAGGTTGACATGACAATTAATTGTTTTGTGAACTAGCCTACGTCCCAGTGCCCTGACGGTGCACCACCACAGACTTTCAACAAGTCATTGTTGGGCCGGGCTAACCCTAGTGATGGCATCAATAAACATCCGGGCTCCTTTGAAAACTGGTATAAGATTTGCAGGTGCCTAAGAACAAAAGCCTTTGAACTCGCGTGACACTGTTTGCGACACTGCTACAAGCCGACATACACACATTTCGTAACCATGTAAACAGCATTGTGTGTTTATATCGCTCTTAACATACAACAATTGTACGTTATACAATATGTTTCGAGCATTCCGCGGATTTACTAAAAACTCTATTTCACTGTGCTTGCAAACGGTAGCAGAGAAATCAAATTAATTGTAGCAAGACACACTAAAGTCTTAAAAAAGTAGGCGTGATTTTTTTTTTTTTTTTACATCTGGTATTACACTTTCTCGGTTGTCGCGTGTTAGCAGCTGATTTGTTCCCTTCGTTTGAAAGATTGCCTGAAAAACTAAGACCACGTGCGGCATATCGTACAATTAATTAGCGCTGACTCTCCACCCACTGTTGGTGACCTTGCGAAGGAGGCGATCCTTCATCCGGGGGGTTAAGAAGAAAATAGCCATATTTCAATACACCCTTCGAGCATACTTACGCGATTTGAAGCCTTACATTAAGATGAGAAGTTACGAACACCCAGAATTCACTGCGGGAAAACATTACATGTCAGTCGAACGAAAACAACCAGCAATGAAATCGAGCCCGAGCGAAGCAGGCGACAACTACAAGTCCCTTAGCTGACGTCACGCAGAAGCTTTTCACAGCGCCTCCCGTGATCGCGCTCTCCACCAATGGCGTGACCCATAGAGTATCTGAATATTACCCAGATATAAATACCGGCACTGCTATGGAGTGCCTTCGTGGGAATCAAGGGCAGTATGTGATTCGGAATTGGCCCCCAGTGTATAGTGCATGGTGCAAGGGACTGGAGTTGCCCGCTCTTGAAGTGTTTGCTTGTTCCGTGTTCGGCCTGCACCCGCCTATTTTAGCTGCTACTATTATCCTGTTCTTAATAACTGAAATAAAAAAAACTCCGCGCGGTGTGTCAATAACTCCTTATATACTAATGATGAAACCCTTCATAGGTCGTTTGTCTATCACGGAGCGGTTGCTTTTGCGCCTTCCAAAAACTCGCTACGTATTAAATCAAGTTTCAAGTTTCCAGCTTATTCCTCAATAAAGTAAAATACATTTTAACATTTGTACTGGAGCCATAGCCGAAAGCTAGTATTGGGTCCATCATAACGATCGCGTACTTTGCGCGGCTTAGAAAAAATGGCTTGAGCTTTTTTTTCTTTGTGAATAATGCGAATTCTCTACGAAGGGTATAATTTACCAGAGACGCAACATTCCCTTCCAGTTGTATGAGGTGACAAAGCTTAATTTGCCTAGCCGCTACGCCGTTTCCGGCCATGCCAACGCTGAACTACGCACTTCCCATGATTCCCACCGAGACACAGAGGTCTTTTTTCGGAATCGCGTTGTGTGACCAATTCCTCCAGAGTTATGAGCGTGAACCCCTTATTGGCTGACTGCGCCACGGCCGTTGCGACTGCAAGTGCAAACTCAATATGGACTTGCCCTGCATGAAGCAGCTTGCTTTCTTGCATAATAACTCGCAGAACGCATAATGCGTTATCGAGTTTCTCTTTTTTAACAATGCGCACCGATTACGTCAGGCAGCTTGTCAATTTGTACTACACAGGCAACCCCGTCCATTGTAGATTTTTGTTTCTAAACTTGTCTCGAAGTAATGATTCCAAATTATCTGGTCGTTTCTTATCAATCTTTTTAAACCAAAAACAGCTATTGACGCAAGCTATGCGCCCAATAGAGCCAGTAATCCATTGCGATTTTTTTTCTATATTATTCGGTTGAAACCCCAATACAATCGCACATCATGCCTTGCGTGAATCCGCTGAATTTAAGCCTATTCACAGGCTAACCTCCCCTCGTGTATTAGTAGGCGACATATTTAAATACTTGTGTAAAAATTTGTAATGGCTAGTAGCATATAAAAAGGCCGGTGGCAAGTACTCTAAATATTACCTTTTAATTCGGTTGTTTGATCTGTTAAAATAATTTCCCTGCATTCGCCGGCTGCACGGTGTAAGCGAATATTTTGTTAAAGATAAGCTTTCATAACGCAAAGCCGCAGTCTTTCTAACTCTCAGTCATTGACGCTGTGATCACTGGCACCTATCTTGAGATAGCCATCGCCGGTGTGTAGTGCTGCTTAATAGGTATCCGACCCGCCTTACATCTGGCATCCCGTCTGTCTCTATAATATAGAATCATACGAAATATGTCGTCATTACACTCTGAGAGAGGTAAATTAGTGTTAGAAGCACGAGAGGTATCCCTTTGAAATGGGGGGTCTTTAATTTGTCGACAACAGCACGCCTGCTTAATAATGAGAGTAGTGTGGCAAAGTTGAAAGTTGGGCCCAGTCGGCGAATCTAAGAAAACAAAGACGCTCTGAAGGTGGCAAAACAGAGAAGGTGGAGATAGGGCGAGCGCTGTACAAAGGAACAGCGCCCGCCTCGTCTGCCGTTTTGCATGTTTCTGGCTCCGCTTTCGGACTCCTGTTTTCAAAAACTGAATAGTATACGTAGTACCTGGGAAGTCAAGGCGTAGCTTTCGATGTTCTTTTAAAATGAGAGAAAGTGTGCTCAATGCGAAAGCAATTTCCATGGCTACATGCAGTATCATTAATTGGTTTTAATTAAACCCGCGAGGGAACCATGGGGTAGATGCGACGCATCGGGGGTTGCCGTTGCGTTTCCGTTATGTTAGCGATGTCAGCGTGTGGATTGCTGTTGTTGTGTGTCCTATTTACGCAGCATGTTCACCCCCGATGCGTCGCATCTACCCCATGGTTCCCTCGCGGGAAGATGGTGTAAATTTTTAACCGAGCGCAAGCTGCGCGCTAACGCACAGCTGGCACGGCGACGGGAGCGAGCGCAGCCGAGCGCAGCTGCGCGCTGACCGCGCTGACGCACAGATGGCGCTGCGGTGAGAGCGGCGGAGCGCGCAGCTGCCGCGGCGAGGAGAATGGGGGAGGGATGCGGGCTACGCCGCGACAACGACGCGGGACAAGGCGAGTTAAAGAGATGCGTTGCATCTAAAAGTTCGGTTTAGGCGTCCTGAAAAAACCTGGCAAGTTCCCCATGATGCCATGTCTGGTTATGCGTAACGTCCTACACGGTTAGAAATGCCTACAGCAACATGGGTGTTTTGGTCTCACCCCTATTCTACGCTTGAAGGAAGTGAACGAAATCAGGAATTATTCAGGTTAGGTGTCAGGAATTATTAAAGAATTATTGGAGTTTTCTTTACCCCCCCCCCCACCCCCTCTGTCGGAAACATACATTCAAAATTCTCTCCTCATATCAGTTTACAGCCCAGTTCTTGAGGCTCGAGGTTAGGATCTCCACTGACTATTGGGACAAAGCTCTGCCCGTACTCTTCTACCACTTCCACTTTACACACTGGCTAACAAAAGACGCTTGTCATTGTTTGGGTGTTTGACAACGGTGGTATTTTTTTTTTTTTTCATTTACTTCTAAGCTTGTTACTAAGCTTCAATTAAGCATCACAGACTGAGATGCGGTAAATGAAGAGCGTGAAATCTTGCAGATTATAATAGCATATTATCGATATTATCAAAGTAGCTAGCGGTGAACAATTCTCATTAAAGGAGCCATGAAGAGAAAACAAAAGTTTGTTTTATTCGAAAGATTAGGTGCTTCATAGTACCCCAAGCGCTTTCCCGGAAGCAAATGATGCTTTATTCACTGAGAAATAAGGCAATTTAACCCAAAAATTTTTAAAATCTCCCGCTAAAATTGCACATTTGGTGACGGGAGCAATGGTGTCACACGGGCCGGTCCATGAAACAGATACTTAGTATGTCGACTCCATATAGCACCCACACGCGGGAGTCGACCGAGACGGCGGCCATTTTAAAAATGCTAGTAAAACCTAGTGCACCCGCAGCCCTAGTCATGGAATCGCCTGATCCGGAGAACAAAACTCTCGCCGAGGAGCTCGGGCTTGCATTTAACAACCTCACACCACTTGAACGCTCAACGCTTCTAAGTGCACGAGCGGCAAGAGTTGTGGGATACGCGGTGGACGGAAAAGCGACCATTCCGCGATAGCCACAACAGACGAACGCCCTGCCGTCGGCACCGCTGCCTCGTCAGCGCCGTCGCCACGGACGAATACAGACTGGTACGTATGTGCCGTATTTTTATTACGGTTAATAATAGTTCAACTTCAGTAGCAGTATCGCTTATGCCAGTTGGCCGGTGTCGTGTATGGAAAGCCGTTCGCGCGAGCTCTCTGCTTCGACCAGAAAGATACGAGCGTCAATGCGCGGTGTTTACGGCATTTTTCCTCCAAGGTCAGAGCGCCTCGAACCCGAAAATTCGTCTGCGCGACGGCGAGATGTCGAGCTCGGCCAGGCGGTTGTTTCGTACGCATTGGCGCACACGCTTGCGTGTTCGTTCGGAACTTCAACCGTTTACTCCACCGTTCTTTGTCATAAAAAGAATGTGCAGTATGTTTCACGGGCATTTAGCTCGCTATGCAAACTGTAAGCCCTGCCTAACATGCGTTTGCTTTTGCCGGCCTCCGCCAATCGCAGAGCTTAGCCCATGTGACGGCATAGGTTCTGTTGCGGGAAATGAGCTGGTGGGTCGCATGACCATTCCCGTTTTTCCTAATTATGTAGCTTATTTGAGCGAAGTTTGCGTTATAAGTGGTGTCGTTATGGTTCTAACGAGGCAATCTTTCGAATGAACCAAACTTGTGTTTTCTCTTCATGGCTCCTTTAAAATATAACAAGGTCGTCATTAACAAAGAAAGCTACGCGTACTGCTCCGTCAACAACCGTGTGCTGGCGATTGATACAGTTGGCAATGAAAACGAAAGCGAATATATCACAGACCATTCTAGCTCGACTGCGCAAGCGTGTTCATAGCAAAAAAAAACAAAAGCACGACATACTGGGAGACATGACTGTTCCTTTCTGCTTTGTAATGTAAGAAGTGTGATGGGCGAGCGAGATGCTTTGTCGTCTCTTATTGAAATGTATGGTGCAGACGTTGTCGTACTAACAGAGACGTAGTTTTCTGCGAAAGTTGGCAGCTCTGAAATTCTGACTTGCGAGAAAAAATATAACTTATATCGCTGCGACCGTGGATTGCGTTCCGGAAGCGGTGTCCTTACAGCCGTTGCAGCCGAACTAGCCTCCGCGCCCAAAGGTCTCGCTTGCCCTTTAGAGTTAGTTTGTGTTAGAATTCGTTTACGCAATAAGGGTGTCTGTCATCCGTCTTGCGCGCTACCGGCCCCTTATATTCCTGCTGGTTTTTTATCAGATTTGTATGATGTTCTTAACACGTTGCATGTCAGGGTCCCGGTCTCGCATACCATTTTTTCAGGTGACTTAATTTCGCCGACATCAATTGGAACTTGCCTTCTATGCTTTTCGCCTCCATCAGAAAAGCGGCCGCCGCGGCCAGGAATCAAACCTGCGACCTCGTGCTCAGCAGTGCAACGCCTTAGCCACTGAGCCACCGCGGCGGGTGGCTAACGTTTATTGCATAACATGCAATGCTAACTGCACTCTTGGCTATCTACCGTAATTACCCGATTCTAACGCGCACTTTTTTACGGAAAAATAGGTCGAAAAATCGCATGCGCGTTAGAATCGGATACGAAACCGGAACTGCCAAAACAATGAAAAGTTCGTCCCGCCAATCGCCATCGCCATTTCAAGATGGCGCCAAAGCTTTTAGCAACGATTTTTCGGACCCAGGAAGCATAGGCGCCTAAGCTTTTCTATCGGCGTTCACACAAACCGTGAAATCATTCTACTTGCGCGATCGATAACAGCAGTGGCAGCAGCGGCTCTCACGCGTTCAAAACGAGCGGTCATCTGAAGCGTGTGCCTCTGGAAAGCTCGCAGGATGGGCGTGCCAGGCGTGTACCACGATCCCATCGACCATGGTTGAACGTCCGTTATGAAGTGTGGCATCGCGAACGCGCTTGACGCTACCAAGGACGAGATGTTGTGGTCAGCGGAGAGCGACGAGGAGTGAGATGAGTGACATTACTTCGAGAAATAAATCGCCCGTTTCTCTCGCATTCGTTTTTGTTGCTCACAAAGTTCCGTGCGCGTTACAATCGGAGGTGCAAGTTTTTCGTTTTTTTTTGCCGGGAAAATTGGGTGCGCGTTAGAATCGGAGGCGCGTTAGAATCGGGTAGTTACGGTATTTCGAAATTTTTCCCTTGCTCTGGTAAACCTTAAACTTCTTCTTTACAAGATATTAGTGCGGTCAAAGCTTGAAGCTTGAATATGCGTCATCTATTTGGGATCCTCACACTAACATACTCATAGATAACATTGAATGTATTCAGAATCACTCTGCACGTTTTATTATATCTGGTAATTTTCGGACTGCAAGTGCCACGTCAATGAAAGCAAATCTCAACCTCGCTCACATTTCACTGCGACGCAAAAATTCACGTCTGTGTCTCTTTCATAAGATCTAGCATGCTATCAGAGCCCTCTCCGATACATTGTATTTGCCCCCAACTTACATATCATCCCGCAGTGATCACCAACACAAATTCGGCATTCCTTCCATCCACATGAACCAATATTTCAACTCTTTCATCCCCAAACCTTCCGGCGACTGGAACCACCTCCCCGCATTCATGGCTTCGATCACAGACACCCACGCCTTCAAAACGGCCATTTCTAACTCTGAGTTGTAATTTACTCTAACACTGCCTTTTTGTTGTATGTTTTTATTGGTTAGCCTACTTCACTCTGTAATGCCCAGTGCCTTGAAAGTAAATAAATGAAAAGAAATAAAGTAGGTGAAACTTGTCCTGTCTCACCCTACCCCTCTGCAGCCTTTGTCTGATCGCGCTGCATCGCCAATGGTCGCTTCGGTCTTAGCGCTTCTCGGCTCAGAGTGTTTTGTAAAGGGACGAAAGTGAATTATCTATTGTTATGAAGAAAATATTCACCATTGAAAAGACTAGTAAGTATCGTTCACTTTAACCAGATACAGTAAATCCTTGTTTATAACGAAGTCCTATCTCTGTACGAGAAATGGCTTCGTTGTAAGCGGTATTTCGTTTAATTTACCGGGTATCATTTACTTGCTATTCACTGCACTAGCGAAAATCCACACTTCAAATTAAGTGCAATTTCGAATAAAAAGATTTCGTTCACTGTATTTACTAAACCTGTTAGGCCGATCGCACTAACAGCGTCTTTCGATAACTTGTCAGGAGCTGTACACAGTCAAAAAAGAAATAAATTTTCCTCCAACACCATGGAATATTATTAATGCCAAGCTCCGTTCACTTTGGTTCACTTAATTAACTTTCGTTGAGTAATACGCCAGCGTTTTCTCTCAGCAACGACTCTAATTACAGAAGCAAAGCCCACAGCAACAGGCCTCGACCCCCTGAGTACCCTAATTAGGCTGAATTCAACCAATATTTCGTTAGCACTAATTTGACCCAGACTCCTAACCCCTTAGGCATTGATTCGCATCCTATCAGCTGGTTACACTGCACTACAACTTACCTTCATGACTTGGCCGGACCGTTGAAGAGACGAAGTAAACCGAAAATCCACGTCCGCCGCGCGTACTCCAAGTGGCGCGGTGCTCAGTTTTAAAACGTTTTATTCTACCGCTCTCCCACTGAGTGTCGCCTTATATACACATACATTAGCTAAGGCCCCTCCCGATCTCGTTAAAATTCCGAGCAGGAACCGTCTCGCACAATGCGCGCCGTCATTCTTCTGTCCTCGGCAGGCACCTTCGCTTTGCTTCAACATTTGTTCCGCTGTGGTGTGTCTGTACGTGCGTGTTCGCTGTCGTTGGTGCGTGCATTTCTTTTTCTTTTTTTTTTCACGTGCAGAATGCGTGCGGCACCCTCCTCAAAGTCCGCCGGTTCCACTCTCCAAGAACTGTGTGAGTGTATCGCACTCTCTCTCTCGCGCAGACTTTGAGTGTCTATGCGTTGGGTGAGAGTTTGACTGAGGCTGTGAAACTTAGTAGCCGCTCTGCTTTTGCGAACCTTTCTCACGCAGTTCCACCTCCAACCCCGAGGCTACCCTGTCTTTGTTCGACTAGCATCCGGAAAGTATGACTGTGCACTCGTTTCTCTCTCCATCGGGCACACCTTTCCTTCTCAGCGCTCTTCCTAGTCAAACGTAACGGCGCGCATGGGCGTGTGCTCACTCATCAACACCCCCACACCCCTATCCCCGCCCCCCTACCGTTTCCTAGTTCAGGGCCACACACCGTCTTACTCAGTACGTAAAACACGAAACCGATTAGCGTTTTACCTCCCTCGCCCGCTCCTCCCATGCATCGGTAGCTCTACGATGTCCGGGCGTACGTAGCTTCCGAAGTGCCTCGTCATCGGCACTGGACGTTATGCACCCTGACTATTTTTCGATTCTTTTTTTAACTTCAAGCTTTCTTTTTAAGAAAGCCGCTCGCTGCTTCTTGATTAGTTGGCGGCGCCCCGCGTTTATTGCGCGTTAGGAGGGAATGTATGCTTTCTTGGCGCCCGACTTGCCCAAGCTTACCGAGAACACACACTTGTCCCGTCCGCCTAAAGATGTAGAAAAGGGTGATAGCATCGGGGTTTTTTCCTGTCTTAAGCACATTGCAAGGTTACGACAGCCTGCCTCAGACAGAGACTGAAAAGAAAGAAACAGCAGCGGGAACAGTTAGATGCCTTTGGTCATTATTGTGGGTTGCGCTTCCCCCATGAATCCCCGCCTTTGTGTTAATTGTGACACGCCGAATGTAACAACCGACCCCGCTTTCAGTGGTCGTTCAGTTTTGATCGGAAGTGGTGCATTTTTCCCGCCTTTTTTGATTGTCTCGTCTGCGCCGCTCATTGTTGCCCTTGGCTACTCTTGAGACCGAACGCTATCGGCCGTGATCGCGACAAGACGAAATCGATGAATGCTCGCGCGGCTTGTGGTTATCTGGGCTTCGTCCGTCTCGATCTGCATATTCAATAGACACTGGTGAGGGGGTGAGTCAAGAAACGTAAGCCCTTTCAGTTGGGCTGCGGTGAACGGCGTGCTTGCAGTACTGACACATTTAAAGAGGCGGCTCTGAATTTCGCCTTACCGTGGGAAAGATAATTTTGGGCGGGGCGCCTATGCAAGAACGCGCTGTTTAAAAGAGAGCAACTTCGCCGTTTGCAAGAGCGAAGAGATCGAATAAAAAAGAAAACTGGCATTCAAACTTATGCTGTCGAATAAGTTGCTATAGCGAAATGAAATTTAGCTTTTTTTTTTTTTGAAGAACAAGTGAGCAATGGTAATTAGGTGCGCGGCTGGTTCTTCGTCCCGTAAGCTTTTGTGGTCGTAATCATATGCTCAAGGTCGGCCTCTAGTCTATGCAGCTTCCAGAAATTTTAGCTTAAGCTTTGCGCGGCTCCGGTAACAGAAACCCAATACATTTACTTCCATTTTTTGTTCATTGTCTATTCTTGTATGTGTTTTTAAACCTTTATTGCCGCTTCATGACGGTGCATTTTGGAACAATGTTTAAGTTAAAAGGGGACCATGGAGACAAAATGTAAGTTTGGTTCATTCGAAAGATTGCCTCGTTAGAATAACACGATACCACTTCAAACGCAAACTTTAAACTCAAATTAGTTGTATATTTAAGGAAAAGGAGGATGACCATGCGACCCACTAGCTAGTTTCCCGCACTAGAACCTATGACGTATTATGCGCAGCTGTGCGACTTGCTGCAGCTGGCAAAAGGCAACGCAAATTAAAACGCGGTCATAAACTTGCAGAACTACCTATTTGCGCTTACATTTAATGCATATTCTTTTTATAGCAGTAGAATGGTGGGTAAACAATGGATGTTACGAACGCACATGTAAACATAGAAGCGCCAATGCGCCAATGGTTATAGCTGCACGGCCGTCCGGCGAGCTGAGCTTGCACTGGCGAACTAGTATACGCGACATTGTCTTCTGTGATTCTGTTTGTCGGGCATACCCGATGTTTCACGAAACGAGTGGTATCAACCGTAATAAACATTATCCAGGCCCAAATCCGGTCAAAAACAAAGCGAGGGTGGGCAGCGGTCCCGAGCATTATGGTGGCGCCATCTAGGAGGACTGACAGTCAATAAGGCGTTCCGCCGTTTGCTGCAGCCCTAGTCGGCATACTTACGTTCGCTTCAGTACTTGTCCGGGATACGTCATCGCAGACGCCACGAAACACACGACTCAGCGGGAGATTCAAAATATGGCTTATATTGTTCAATTTCTCAGTGAATAAAGCATCGTTTGGTGCCGGACAAGCGCTCGGGACACTATTAACACCAAATCTTTCCGAATAAAACAAATTTGTATTTTGTCTGCATGGCCCCTTAAGAACGTAGAGTATTGTCCTTGAGTACCCATACACAGTTAGACAAGTATGCCGCTTCCTACATGTTCTACACCGACTGTCGTGGACTACATAATAAATTTTTGAAGTCTAGATTTACTCAATTCGTATTTCTATCACTTTGTGATCCTTTCAAGGGTTTCTTTGGGACAAGAAATGTACGTTTTATGCCATAAGAACGTCATGCTACACTTTCCCACTTCTCATAATGTAATGACACTGGCCTTTCAAATGACAGGTGTAATGACAGTAAATATGGTTTCCGATTCGGTCAGACCGAGCTTTCACGATAAGTACACCGTTTAAAGTGCCCACGTGCCATTCTCAAATTCCTTTTCCAGGTTTTGCTAGACCAATCACAGTTTTCCTCGTTCGCTTTTCCATCTCCAGTATAACTGTCTAGTGGCGAAATTACAGTTCAACCTCGTTATAACGAACACTTATATAGCGAATTATCGGCTATAGCGAACTACATTCAAACCTTGGTTGGTCCCGCTTTATTTCAATGACACTTATTATTTTATAACTAAACTGACACCGTGAGAGCCACGCGCGATATCGGATACAACGAAGAAATATTTGACCAGGAGTCTGAAAAGCTACATGAAAAAAACCGTCGTCCGAAACTGCAGTAGTATAAAGGCGCTTTGGTTAGTGGGCACTGTGGAAAACTTCATCATACTCAGTGTTGTGAGCAGCCACCAGACGAAGATCACATCCTTCATGAAATAAATAAGAACGCAGGCCTTTTTTGTCAAGTGAACTTTGTTCTGTGGTAATTTCACGTATTACTTCCTGTTAATTATGGTTGAAGTGCAACAAGGCGAAAGGTGTTACCATGTTTATAGCGTATTCGAAGCCTAAAAATGTGCATTTTTGTATGAAATATTTTTGTCCGAGCCAGATTTTGATTTGTTGGAGACGATTTTTTCCTGTACTGTTACAACGAATATCGGATATAACGACCTAATTTGTTGTATCACTACTACTATAACGAGGTTATAACGAGGTTCCACTGTATCAGCTTTGTTCATTTCATGTCCGTTTCAAGAGCCCATTTTGACCGATCCCTGAATGGCGGGTAGCAGACTACCCACGTATGACGCAGCACAGGCTGGGTGTTAAGCGTTGGTTTCCGTGCACATCGGCGGTCAGAGCACCCGCAAGTTCAACTACGTCACGATTTAAACGGACGCGGAATAGATATTCTTGAAACTGACACAAATTGTGCCCAGGGCTCACACTTTTGCGCCTACGACGGACGCGGGGCAGTTATACCAGTGGCCCCGACGCTTAGCAAGTCGCGTCCAAGGCACGACCTCCGCAGTTTTTTTCTTCCTTCATATATGGTTTCGAATTGCGGCCATCCAGCGGTGAACGGTAGGACCCCTTTTCATTTGGTTCGTTCCGTCTCACTTAGTATGCGCTGGGTTACTCCTTCGCCCGCTTAATGCTGGCTTTTATCACCGCGGACCGTCGCCTTCGAAAGAGTCAATAAACGAATGCCACCGGCCAGGACAGACGCCCTCTTTCACAGCGAGCGAGTGTGTGTTGCACTGGGTTTAGAGTACTGCATAGCACGTTTATCTCAAGGTAAGGGGCGCTTGGAAAGTCCTATCACGACTTTTCCCACGCTGCCGCTACGAATTGCTCAGAGACACGTGTTTCCTGCCATTTTTAATGCACATACTGGGACCTTTCAAAGTTGCTTTCAATCAAAAACAAATCAAATCCCACTTTTTAAGAGAAGTCAATTAAAGGGCGAAGCTTTCGCCATTCCAACCTGAGTCACAGTCAAAGTCTAAAATGCAGACTGCTTCGATCATGCCACAATGGCGCAATCGGATAGACGCCGGCTTTATAACGCGATGGACCCATGTTGGATTACGGCCGTTGGAAGCGCTTTTTCTGGAAGCGCTTGATGGGCCTTTGTTGGAGAAACCATTTGTGTAAGCTGGCTTTTCTGCAGGGCGTTCTGGCGAAAAGGCGGCACAAGTGAGGCATTGAAAGCTTCGCTTTAAAACGCGAACGCCAGTTGACCCGCTTCAGAATAGCGCTGTACATTTTTTTTTTTTTTTTTTTCAAAACAGCGCTGAGTGTAAGGAGAAAGCATTTTGCGAAGACGGGATAGGTGTAGACAGCGGCCGTATCTTCAACTTCCACTTTGCGTCCCGTGTGCTGTAGACCGTGTTTCAATATGTGGGGTCTTTCTGTTCAGACTGTTTTCAACCGCAGAGCACACCCGCAAGCCAGAGTCCCGAAACCAAAGGACCGCATACCGGCGAATGGCTAGGATGCCAGGACTGCGATGAACCGGTGAACCGGACATACGAGACTGAGAGGCGATGAAGAGCACCAATGAAGGAACATGAAAGAGGCGTTTCCAAGGGTGCGAATTCGACACGTACAAGTTTGCAACTAATCAACAATGTTTAAAAAAAAACCACGCGTTTTTTCAAAAAAATTTGCACGTAAACAGCGCTGGGGCCCCCAAAAATTTGTCGAGTCGTGGTTCATCCAACACGATGATGACGATTAAAGGCCCTTTTTTTGCAGCGGGATGTCGGTTGTCCCGACCGCTTCCCGGCCCCCCTTTTCCTAAGGGGAGGCTCCAGCAGCCCTGAATCTTCCGTTTGTGTAACGGTATATTTCTTGCCCCCACTTTAACAAAATGCCCTCCCACTTCTTGGCCCGGGGCTCCCCCCAGAAAATCCCAAAGCTCGCAACGTCTTTGTCCATCGCGCTCACGCCCTTTTACAATAATTCCCAATCCTGGCCAACATTTGTTTTGCAAATGTAACCGCGTCCCGTTTCTCAAAACGTGCAAGAAAAAATGCACGTGAACAGCGATAGAAACCTTCCTTCCTCTACCTATACGTCCCAGGCCCCTCCATTCTTGACCATTTCGTCGTTTACCAACACGACCAACGGTTTGCAGTCCCCCTACCGGGTATTACGTGCGCTTGATAAGGGTTTTTGTTTGTCTTTAGTGCGGGCCAGTTTGTTATGGAAGAGCTGCTGCCAGTGTAGATGGCGAAATATCAAATGTATTGTGACACCCATGTTTATTGAGGCCAGTGTTCTGAAGCTTAATACTGATAGTCCCTGGCTATTGAAGCATACTTGTTATTTGTCATTGTAGCAAAGGCTAAAGGGTTTTGGGCGGGAATAATACGCACCTGTAACATAAAATCGTAACATATTTCATCTCACTGAGTGATGCAAAATGCGACGAAGGCAATGCTCAGAAATAGTAAATGCAGGAAGCCAGGTCTGGCTAACGTGTGTTTTTAAATGAAAAATGTCAGATACATAAGTTTGCTAACACTAAAAACTTCCTTAAATCCATAGTTAAGTCTTGTTCTTATTTAGTAATGTGAAGTGGCGGTTTCTTAAGTGTGCAGAGCCACTGTGCTTGTACGGAAGAGCCACTGAAAGTGATGAAAGAGCACAATGACACAGAAATGGAGAAAACAGGATTTATTGTCTTTAGACGGTAATATAACCCCTACAGGTTGCTCACAAAGCCACAAGTTTCTCCTTTAACTGCACTCTGACCAAATTTTTATCTTGTGGGTGTAATGTAAATGTGTGAGGGTCCACACCAAATCGTTGGTGAAAATTACAACACAGAACCGACACTATAGTTCGCACGTTAATATTGGTGAAACTTGACGACGCTATGCTGAGGTCCGAGCACTTTGGTTTCGTAAAAGAAGCTACCTGGAGTTGGATTTAGACTCACGAGAGGAACATAGCCTCCTGTGAGCCACGGTACCACGGAAAGTCCTCCAGGGGCTGGCAACCCCTGACGAGAAATTAGTCCCCCAACACCTTGGTTTGCAGGGATCGCCGGAAGCTGGGGCTGGGGTGGGTGTTGGCCTGAAACTGCTTGCGCATTCTGCACGCCTCCAGGAATACTAAGGGACGCGTCGACGGGACTCTTGAAATTGTCGACGTTTGGTCCGTTGCCTTGGACGCTAGCTGTACCGGCGCCTCCGGTATCCTGATGGAAGCCTCCACCGCCACCACCGTTGTAGTCGAAGTTGTGGCCACCCGCGGGCTGCGGTACGAAGCACAACAAAACAAATTTCTCTCGTATAGCAATAGGGATGAAATGTTCACTTATCAGCGCCTTTCACGCGCAATTTTTACTCGATTACTCGAGATTTATGGTTACTCACTGCACCGTGTCGTTAGAAACAGCTAGATAATAACTGCATGCCCTTCTTGGAGATGCTGGTATTGTTGAAATGTGGAGGCATGGGCAGCATAGCGAAGCGTAGGACTACGTGAAATGAGTTGGTTCCTATTGAGAAAGGGAAGACGGATTATATTTATCACGAGCAGCATGCTGAGATACACATACGTAATTAATGACTTCATTAAGAATGTGAGCCATGGTACGCGCTGAATAGCTTCATTAGCTACATTGAGACCTCAGTGGTCCGCGTGCGGCCATTAACACACCCACCACACCTAAGAGAGCGCCACTTTTTTTTTTTTTCCTGCAGTGGCGCCGATAATAGCTTTCAAAACTCTTTTCCTTGACATTCCGGTATACATCTCGGTTATCATCGTCATCATCTTCATCAGCCTGTCTACGCCCACTGCAAAGCAAAGCTCTATCCCATAGATCTCCAATTGTCCCAGTCCTGTGCTCACGGCGACCAATTTATCCCCGAAAACTTCTTGATCTCATCTGCCCTCCGGAGGGGCCCCATTGAAAGACTATATGCAGAGTGCGATAAGTGGAGCCTTGAACATTAGCTGACTTCCATATCACTGCTCTAAGCCATTAAGGTGACCGCCATAAAAAATAACCCTTGTAGTTTTATTCTTAACATTTCATCCACTCATTTGTACGCTGCACGTCCATCTTCACCTGCTCTATTTTCCTTAGCAGTGAGAGCCCATGGGGAGGAACTAGGCATTTCATTTGCAGACAGCATAAAGTCCTCTATCGCTGACTTAGTCCCACCTTGGGACTGGCCAGCAATCTCTTGTGACATGTCTTTTAAGTCCATTGACAAGCAACACGCGCCCGAGCAGAGAAGATTAAACGCAGCATTTTTTACAACTGAAAGACAAATACCCGTACACTTCCTTTTACGCGGATGTATTTAAGTCTTATTCTGCTGTTTCATGTGCTGCTCATGGTGCCCATATTTCCAGCACAAGGGCATTAAACTCAAGCAGTAGTATATTCACAGCAGAAGCGTATGGCATTTTCATTGCAGTGCAGCACATCATACAAACCATAACACAACACTCCATATTCTTTAGAGACTCTTTAGGTGTAGTTAGAGCCTTACAATCCTTCAATCAAGCCAAACATTCTGTTCTCAATTGCTTAATTAGGTCATTAATGTCTACCTATACCTCCAAACTAAAAGTACTTGTTGGGTTCCCGGACACAGCGGAATTCTGGGAAACGAAATCGCTGATTAGAATGCCGCTGAAGCCGCTCCCCGCAGCACCATCGATGTACCCTATGTCCCCTAGCCCGACCTGAAGCCATTGGTACGAAGGGCTCTTCATAATCTTGGCAGAAAACATGGGATACACAGACAGCAAACTACACACTGTAAAACCACGTTTAGGCAAACACATAACAGATATACAAGACAGACACACGGAAGTAGCCTTAGCTCGGCTGCGGATAGGCCACACTTACGTAACACATTCACACTTGTTCACTGGGTGTTCGAGAACCCTGTGTGATGCAAGGCACTCCCCACCATACGACGCAGACACTTTCCAGAAATCTACAGACGACAAATCCCACTCCACCCCTCGTACTTCTTAAGGCGATTAACCAATGTTTCCTGTCAAACGTGTTTTTAAGTATTCATCAGAAGTTAAATTTCTGAATGTCATCTCGTATTACGTATAATTACAACCTGGCCCTCTACACCAACCACCTTCATTGTCTTCATTATTTTTTTTTTGGCCTGTTGCTGATCAATTTTATATTCACCTTTACGCTATGATAGTTAACCATCTGTTTTTGGCGCTCTTTGCCCTAGTTGTCCTTGCACCATTAAAATGCAACCATAATCGATCTCATCTGCCCACCTAACTTTCGGCCGCCCATTGCCCCACCTGCTTTCTCTAGGGATCCAATCGGTTACCCTTAATGAACAACGGTTATCTTTCCTTCGCTTTACATGCCCTGCCCTTGCCCGTTTCTTCTTAATTTCTACTAATATGTCCTTAACACGCGTTTGTTCCCTGACCCACTCCGCTCTCTTCTTGTCCCTTAATGTTACACCTATCATCTTCCGTTCCATTGCTCGCTGAGTCGTCCTCAATTTAAGTGGTACCCTTTTTGTGAGCCCCCAAGCTTCTGCCCCGTAGGTGAGTACAGGTAAGGTGCAGCCGTTATACACTTTCCTTTTCAGGGACAATGGTATACTGCCATTCATTATCTCGGTATTATTGGCTAATAGAAAGTCCTCTCTCTCTCTCTCTCTCTCCTCTCTCTCCTCTCTTCTCTATCTCTCTCTCTCTCTCCTCTCTCTCTCTCTCTCTCTCTCTCTCTCTCTCCTCTTCTCTCTTCTCTCTCTCTCTCTCTCTCTCTCTCTCCCCTTCATGCCAGGAAGAAGTTCGAAAGCTAGGAGCACATAACCGCGTGTGTGATTTTCCCAATGCTGCAAAAATTATACTGTGGGCTTTACTTCTGTCGCGATTTATTTCGATGGCATAGAATTAGCTTATTGCTGCAACTAAAAGAAGCAGGTGAATAGCGGCGATATTAGCTCTGTGGCTTCAAACGCGCGAACAGAGAAGCACTTATCAGACTCTGAAAAACACCGAGAAAAGAAAAATTTTCGAACCAGTTCGTTAGTTCTCTCTCGCCGCATAGAAACTCGGGGTATTTTCTGGCCACCTAATCCGAGGATCGCACACGTGTATCGACTATGTCTAAACGTGAAAAAGTGTTCTAAACATGAAAAATTGTAGCGAGGCGCTTTTTTCTTCTATATTTTAACCTGTAATATAAGAGACGCAGCTGCCTTTTCATGCCAGTTTATATGAATAGGTTCCGGAGTGTCTATACTGACGCTTGAAAGTTCGTTAAAGAACCATATAGAAATTTCTTCACGCCACCAAACACATCAACCCAGGCCCCTGCTATTGCAAATGAGCTATCCTTCAGCACCGAAAATAATCCGCATAATGGTGACAAACGTGCCATGACACCAGAGCAAGCGAAACGTAAACGCATACAGAAGTGTAAATGATTTACGTCGTTGTTGGAGTAATGCGAATGTTAAGTTTTTAACAACCCGCGGAAGCTGTTTACCATGACGCTACGTGCAAACCCTTCCAGAAAACCTCAAGCATTCAAGGCAGCGTTAAAGGTTTCTTTTTAGCAGCGAAGCTTTTAATGGTACCGTTGTTGACGTTGCACACTCAGAAAATTCTCGCTTTCTTAGTCCGTATCTACGGGGATGATAATCGGGTGACATGTCTTTCTTTCACCTGAGGGGAGGTTGTGTATGAATCCTCTCCGAACAATGAGAAAGGATTGACGTTAACGAGGATTGGGATGGCCGACATTGTTGCCCATGAAATTGTTGTGATTCTGTGATCAAATGATGGTCAGCTACAAAAGATCATCATTTCATCGCAGAACCAACATCCCCCCTTTCTTCGGGTTCTCTCTCTATATAAGTAACACCGCGGTGTGTTCGGACAAAAAAGTTTATTAACCTTTCCTAGAGAAGGTCCAGAGAAGCGCGAAAGCTTTTTCACATCAAAACTGCGGTCAGAAGTGCGCCAAAACCTTCGCTAAAGGTGCGTCCAACCTTCGCTAAAAGTGCGTTCGATCGATCGTCAAGCCTTCAAAGAACCAAATGGCAAACAAAGAACGAATTCATGCGACGAGTTTTCGCTCACTAAGTAAAGGCGTTTACGAACGATCTATCTAAATGTACACCGATTCGTGGTTTATGAGATAATTGTGCACTATTGTACTCCTTCATGATCGATGCGTGTATTATCCTATCTAGAACCATTCCTTTTTCGCGATTTTCAAGTAACCGTTCCGACGCTATGGAAGCCCGATTTCAAGCACGCGCCGTGTGACCACATGCCTCATCAGAGCTTTTCGGTAGACCAACCGGCCTACGGGGGAATGGATTAGTTTTTTGACAGGATGCTATCAATCCCGCTAACACAGCTTTCGCTTTAAAAGGAAACTGTTTCTTTTTTTCTATTTGCGATAAAATGCCCGCTGGCATAAAAATAACCTATTTACAGGTACACATAAGGCACCTGTCTCTCAGAGGAAGGCAAGAAGAAAGCGGCGGGGGGTCCCTAGAACCACCGCTGGAGGTCGGGGTGTCTGCCAGGATGGAGGCCCGTGCCTCTAAGATGTCGACTTCTGGCTGAGTCTAGTGAAGGACACGCCCATAACAGATTATCCACATCACCTTGTTCGGCAGGAGCTGTGCAGAAGAGGCAGGTGTCATCGAACGGGGCATGGTAGCGTGGTGGCGACACCCGAGTCACAGCAGATGAAAGAGCCACTCCAACGCGAAGTCTCGCAGCAAAACCTCTTCCCAGCGAGCAAGCTACTAGGGAGGTCCGTTCCACCAGGTGGGATGAGGGTACATGTGGCGCGACGCGGATCTACCTTCCGTTGGAGAAAGTTTTCTGGTGAACCGGTTGTCAGCATTTAGAGCGGTCGAGGAATAGACGTAGGGTAGCTCTATCCGCTGCAATGTGAGGGGGCGTATTCCGCCGAACCCACAAAAGCTTGAGAGGGCAGGGGTACGGGTTGTGGATGTCCCTTGACATTGTGGAATTGTTGGCTACTCAGCGTTGATCCCGTTTCACCGTCGTGGAGTCTGTGTCAAGTTTCAGAATGGAAACCACTGGGGCGCGCTGTAGGGACAGAGCCTGTAGGCCATCCCGGTTGGCTGTGAGCGCCGCCAGTAGACATCGCAGGGTGCGGATGGTTTGGTAGAGGCAAGTTTGAGAGGCGTCTGGGTAGACGGGACACTGCTGTTTCCTGCTTATTGCTAATCAATCAATCAATCAATTTATTAATGTTTGAAAATTATTCATGGGGGTTATATACAGAAGGAGATCCCAAGGTCGGCTACTGTAGTGGGACCTCCAGGTGGTTGAATGTAGATGGAGGGCATTGCATGATAAGCCATGATAAGACAGCTATTACTTGAAAAATCTGCAGTAAACACGTCCTGAATGGCGGGAGCGTTTGATACGCTATCGTCACTCGACAGGCTTGCGGTACATAGACACATAACATTTAGGTTGTCAATGCACTGTTAGGAATCCAGTCATAAGTGACCGAGCAAAATACTCATGCAGGGGTCACTGCCGTGCGGAGTCATACGTAAAACAATTCATTCACAGCACCTATATTTAGATTACACTTTAAATGAAATTTAAATTGAGATTGAAGTTGAAATTGTTTATTGTGTAGCTTTCACACGTACGGATTCAAGCAGCAATGTCTCCCAGGTCTTTAGCCATCAGCTAGTTGTGCAAACACAAATATGCGAGGCATAGAAGCAAGGGCACCCTGCCAGCGAACTAGGAGCACGGCATCGAAGTTACTGACAAAAGAAATGAACCAGAAATACTAGGAACCGCGAGCGAAATTTGGCAATGTTTGCCACCATTAGTATAATTCGGTAATTGAACTATCTCCTCAACTCACACCAAGCGGTGGGCTTGTGATCACCGAGCCAGGCGGAAATCCAGCGAATCCGGGCAGGCCTGGAAACCCGAGCACTCCGGGCAAGCTTGGGGGATTCGGTGCCGTTGCGGTCGGAGGGCCAACCAACGCAGGAGTAAGAGGAGCTGTGGATAGATCACCCTTCAGTACGGGTCCAGCGCTCCAAAATTTATCAATCAATCCGATTATGCAGCCTGGCAAATATACACAACTCCATTATGGTTAGTGTGTCCAACACAAAAACAATGCATTATGCAATAAGATGTGCAACAATGACGATAAACTTTCGGTTTGAGTCGTGTGCTTTGTCATGCTATCGACAAATTTGTGCCGTTAGGAACAGTGTTAAGCCTTTTCTATATATGCACATGGTGCGAATTTCGAATTCGCATTTGCGGTGCCGCTCGTACGGCAAAACGGTTCTCGTTGCTGTAGCAAATTGCCAAATGCTTGGAAACGTCGAACTTATCGTGTGAACACCACCTGGCATTTGGGAATTTGCCGCAGCAGTGAAAATAGGTAAATATATCATTTTACCGCACGAACGTCTCCGGAGACGCGAAATTCGCAGGCAAAATTCGCACCATGTAGAACGGGCTTTACAAATGCACTGCAGTGAAGCATGCCCAAGTGGCTGTTTTATATCCAACACGTGCGCCGTCCTTTATTGATAGCTTGCGTGCTCCTCTGCAGCCAGTTCTTTCCCTTTGACTGAACTTTCTTCACAAAACAAAAAAAACTAACATTTCTGGCATTACGTACCTGCTGGTATCGCAGCCTCCACGCCAGGAGCTCCATGGACCCCCCCGTCAGCGGCGACAGGCGGGAGGCCCGCATGTCCGGGACCTTTGTTGACGGCCACGTCAGCTGGACCTTGAGCCCCCTCCACTCTTGGTTCCTTCGTGTCCACGCTGGCTTGCTAAGTATCACAGTGCATTTAGTTGTTTGTATCACAACGCATGAACCACCGCATCTTCCGGATATTTTTGCCTTCGTTTCCAGTAAACACATTTAAACCTACACATTATACCAACTAACGACACGTCGCGCTAACGACGTTCGCATATAGGTAAGCGTCGTCGATTTGAATTTCAATTTTTTTTAATTGGCGTTTTTTTCTAAAGCGTGAGCATGAAATATGAATGGGTACAAATTGACTGGGAGGTCCCTACGTAAAAACCGCAGGCGGGACCTCCAATGATAATAGTTAAAGAATGAATAAAGAGCAAGCAATACCAGAACACACATGTTAAAAACAGCAAATAAACACTCAGAATAAGAAAGAGAAAGATGGATACAAAAACGAAAGAAAAAATATTACGCTAAGAAATAGTGCACTAAAAAACAACAATGAGTACAACGCCAATTATTCACAATATGGGATATGAATGCCATATTCACAAGCAACATAAAACTCCTAACACTGCAGTTGCAGTACAGTCAAATGGGAAGTTTTTAACAATAAAGTTTCTAGTTTAGATTTAAAAACGCGTAGTGAATTAAAAGGTTTAATATTAGGGCTCAGCGAAATTCCAAAGGAAAACGGCGGAGATTTGAACAATGTGTTTGCCATAGTTAGTGTGTATACATGGAAGTTGCAGGAGGAGCAAAATTTCCAGAGATTACGACGGCTCTGCCTCGACTTCCGCACATAAGTAACATTTAAGGTGATAATGGACGTTATAGCAATCTGGACATTTTTTTTTTCGTATTAGCGTTACTTACGTCCCGCTGTCCATGAGCTATATGAACATCTGTCGACACGACGGGTGTGAAGGGGAAACCTCCATTGGCTGTAACCGCTGGAACTCCTGGCCCACCGGAAAACAAACGCGGTGGCAAAAGCCTTGCGCCCGACGGTGGAGATCCCGGTGGACCAAAATACACCAGGGCTGCAAAAAAAAAAGCATTATTTCTGTCACAACTAACACGTGGCTGGTGCCGAAACTTGACCATGTTCGCACTTCCGGAGCAAGAGAACCGAAAAAATGTCCCCTAAATGCCATTTTCCGGGCGGCTAGCTAAGATACTCGTCCCTCTAGATTACTCAATAGGACACTTGAAGCGCGTCATAAATTTTCTTCAGAAGGTGCACAGACGATGCCAATTACGTATTAAACGAAGTCACGTTCAATAACGCTGAATTAGCGGCACTCGAGAAAGGCCAGGCAGTAAGTCAAGGCAGCCACAAGAAGTATCGGTACGTGTAAGCCAGATTTTATCTTCCGTGTCCTCAACTTATGATACGGCACATCAAGAAATGCTTATCTCTCGTCTTGACTGGGCATTCAACTTCAAGGCTCTTGTGTTTAACAAGGTTTTCTTAATCTGTAGCAAGATAGAAAGAATTCCCAGTGCTGCGCAATACTCATTTATTCAATTGTGTTGACAAGGAGGCATAACTGCAGTTCGCATATCATGAGTGATTAATATCAATAAGATACTAATCCCTCCTCTAGCCTACCCTTACCTATTCCTGCCGGCTGTAGCCGCTTGGTGACATCTATATCAACTGGGTCGATAGCACCGTTAACGCCCGGCTCGTTAGGTTCACCAGTTCCCGGGAAGCCGCCTGCGTCTGCCTCATTGGTTGGTGTCCCTCCATCCGTGTCTTTCAGTCCATTACCGCCGTCCTTGTTCCCGTCGACGTCCCCAGGTTGCTCCTGGAAAGGACCAACGCCTTGTCCGTTAAGGAAGTCGTAGTCCCTCGGCACCTGAGGAACAACCGTTTTAGTTCCGTAGGCTGACTTCATCCACATACCCTCCCCTCCCCCCTCCCCCCCCCCTAAAAAAACCGGCATCACCTTTTCTTTATCCGTTCGCACATTCAAGCCACGTATCGGACGTGGAAATAAGTATATAGGCGGCGAAAGTTACCTGTCTGTCTCGCATACGGATGAGGTTACGATTAATACAATTCCGCCGGTCCTTCAACAGAGTGGTCAGTAAGTCTTATATGGAGGCATGTCCGTACAGTACGATCGTAAAGCAGATCAAATGTGAAGTATAGGCGCCACAGGCTGCAAAAACTGGCTAGGTCGTGCATTTTTTGGTGTTTTCAAGTTGTCTTTGCTGCAGGCTTTCTTGCTAAAGATGAGGTAGATGAGTATCCTGTCTATCGCACTGATTTTCTGTTCTACCACTTTGTACTATTTACAGTGAAAACAAAATAAAAAGAACTTTTTTCGAATGGCAGCCTCCATCTGTAAAGTAATTTATGTTTCTGAAATATTTGTTAGGAGCATGCCTTTACACGGGCCTAAACGTTGCTGTAACCATGTTATTTTGGATCGGCATAAGACTAGCTTTCTTACGAATCTCTTTTGCTGGGTCACGTGCTAAAAATTTCTGTTGGGCTGTTTCAGCACCGGCGGCCACGTCTACATGTCCGACCCGCATGACGTGTGGACCCTCGCGTCAGTGATAAGATGATGAAGGATCGCTGCCCTTCATGAGGATACAGTAGAGGTGAGTCGTGCGGGGGAAAACCAATGGAGGGCGCGGGTCTCTTTTGCGATGAAAAAATTGTTTGGAGCGCAGGCGTTCCACAGAGAACTCCTGTTGTACCCAGCGCCCCCTAAAAGTTTTTAAATAAAACTCAAAAGTTATTCAACGGGTTTTATAAAAGGTTATACCATAAAATGAAGAAATACGACTACTTATGAAAATAAATAAGGAACGTTTTTTTTTTAAAGAAAGCTTCTAAAACTAACAGGTGATCAGTGGCCGCCAGGGGCGCTTCTTACAACAGGAGTTCCTCAGCAGAAATTTTCATCGCAAACGGGACCCCCCCAATCGGTTCCGAACGACACACCTTCCTGTTTTAGTACACTGTAATGAGGAGGAGCGAGTTGATGATGACAGTCCTTCTGCTCTTCCCCACATACGTGAAGAGTAGTGGTATGATGATACCGTTGTTCATTCACTTTTTCAGCCTGGTGAGACTAGGCGTCCACATGAGAAGCATGACCACCATCCTTCTCCTGACGATTAGAACCGGTATCACAATATAGATTCATTACTTCCCTTTTCAAGGTACTAGAAACAGGAAAAAACTCCTTTCTCTATCGCAGGAATGGCATCAATGCACCGTTTTTAAGAGTGCAAAGATACGAACTGCTAACACAAATTACGCGGTATTTATCTCAAGCATAGAAACTCTACATCACAGCTATAAGCAATGTTATGAGGTTAAATTGAACCAACGAGACAAGAACTCATTAATCTTACGCCCTGGTCACCGAAGTCGTTCGAGTCCGAGCCCCCTCCGGCGTATGGAGGAGGGAAGACAAGACCATCGTCTCCTGTAACTTCGGAAGAAGGCGATGGTGGTGGGAGAGGTATGGGACCGGAGTTCGGACTTCCGGTGAAGACCACGTCGGCGGGATCTTTGGAGATGTCGACGCCTGGTTCGTTTGAGCCGACGCTGGCGCGAAAACCACCTTCATCGGCTACGTAGTAAACTCTTCGACCGGGGAGGCCATAGAAGCCTCTCTTGTTGCCCAGTGCGTCCCCGACCTCCTGGTGAAAAGCTCCTCCAGCACGGCTTGTGTCGTACGAAAATCTGTACGGTGTGGCTCCTTGAGTCTGCGTGTCAAAACACCATGTAAGAGATAATGAATTTCATAAGTGGTAAACAGCCCACCTCTTTACTGGCTAAAGCAAGAAAAGAGAAGCTGACCGCATGATGCATGACACAGATCGACATTTGAGTGAAGGGCCAGCGCTAAGCCAATGCTTACAGCACTCAACTGTTCCCAGTTTACGTAAGAACTTACGCAGTTGGCTAGCCAACTTCGAAGCATTTGGATTGAGAATAGATTGTAACAAGTATGCTTTTCGGCTGAATTAGAATTTGACGAACATTCAAAACCTGAGCCAACGCGAACTAAGGAAAATATACGAAACTAAAATTACTTTTTTTAAGTACTTGAAAGGGCTTGTTTCGGTGAGCTTCTTTCATTTGCAGGGGCCGGTAATATCGAGGCATATTTGTAATCGCTGGCTTTATTAGCACTGCGTTTGTCCTGCGCTAATTTTCGGTCACCTTGGAGGCCGCGTTTGCAAGACTGGGCTGTAGATCATTACGTTATTGGGGTTGTAGCGTAAGCATAAACTAAGTTAAGCAAACAAATATGAAGTAGTAACGAAAATCACGTGTGAACATCTTTTTCACCGTCATCTTTATGACAGTACGGCGTTCGCAGGATGGATTTTGTGTGGTTGCTCCTACATCTTTTTCATCCGCAAGAGGACAACGATCGCTTGGAGCAGGGCTTTCGGGTGAGAACTCGTACGACTACGAGTCACAGAACGCCACAGGCAGTAGTCGAAGCTTCGGGCGACTACGCAAGACAACGCAATAACGTCGTACTAAAAGTCCTGTCTTCACGCGCTGCCTTGCAAAACTTGCTAGTGGGAGCTAGCATTAGTGAACCTATGTAGCTAAAGCGGTCAGATATGGTTAGAATACGTATAGTTTTGTGCTAATGCATATTAGAGTGACATGTGTCGCTGCAGTTGCGTGCCGTCATGGACGCCGTCATAACAGCTGAACGCGTTCCTCTCCTTATCGCTCTTGAAGCCAAAATCAATGAAGCAGGGTAGCATTATTCATCGTGGCATTATTTTTTCTTGTTCGTTGTGCATGAAGCTGTTAGAAAGTCTCTGGCGCATAAATCTTCCGGTGCTATGCTTTTCCATTGATAAAACAACTTCGAATATTATTTCGATAATGATATTACGTCTACTTTAGGTTTTTTGTTTTTCGTTTTTTTTTGTTTTGTTTTGTTTCCTTGCAGCCACAGATAACCTCTGAGCTTGTGCAGGCAATTTTAAGTAACGATAGAACGCTTCCCGGCGCTACATAGCGGCACGCTCGCTGAAGTGAGGCTCGCTGGGACACTAGCGCCAGATGTCGCTCTAGTATATATTATTAGTATGAAAATCTATGCTGGAATGGTCGTTCGCCTGCGAGCCGTCTCCGTTCGCCACGTAAGTGACGAACTTGACCTTCTCTTCAGCGTCCTTGACGCCATCCGAACCGGCCGCGTTGGCCTCCGATACTTCAGGCACCTTGCGCCATGAAGCGTCAACGCCAGCGCCGTGGGCGTGGCTGTATCTATAAGAGTAGCCAGCGCGTTTCGTGACCACAGTCAACGTAAAACAGAAAAGAGAAAAAAATCTATGTTACCACAACCGTTTCGCTTTGAGTGTAGCGTGAACATGGTCTAAGCGCCCTGCCTTCTGAGAAGCTGTAATTGAGGAAACTTGCCTATGCAAGGGCCATAAATTTGAGAAGCGGTGCGTCAGCGGGTGAACTGGTGCTGAGTCTTGGAGCACTGAAGAATGGCTCAGGCGAAAGCTTAAAGCTGGGTAGTAGCAGATTCTAATATCTCAGCTGTTCACATTAGGAATTCAGGGGGGAAATATATGCTTAACAAAAGAATGGCTTTAATATGTTAGTCTGTATTTGGGAAGACGTAACATTTCTACTGAAACTAAAAGTCGTAAGAACAGCGTATGGTAGTGGCTATGCAGACATTAGATTGGCCAATCTAAGGAAGTTAATTATGAATTGAGCTTCTTTCACTACAGGATCTTTTTTATGTCAACCCTTCGTCAATAAATGAAGAGTGTGCTATCAAATCGTTTGTTCATGCAATCATGGCAAATACGCAATCGATTAATGAACTGCGTGTCCCATCTGGCGCAAGCACGCGCAAAGTGGAAATCACCTTACGGAGCAACCTGTAATCGCGTAGTTCCACAGCTTTAGATAAGATGTCTTCCGCATATATTAATGTGTAGGCGCATTAAGCATGCAGCAGCCCCGCAGCGTCCCTAAATAATAAAATGCTGCCTCGTTCAGTTCAGTAGTCATAAAATGCTTCGCCGAAGCTTGTTTGCGGTGGCCCCCGTGTGTTACCTCACACCGTTGCTCAGTTGGCAGCGGGAATATAATGAGCACCACGCAAGGTGTGTCCCTGGCTGTTTGGCTGACGTCCAGAAACTTTTGGCGTGTCGCACAACACAGGGACGCCCAAAAGCGCTGACACGCCAAAACTGTTTCCTATAGGCAGTATTCTTTTAATGATGCTTCATTTCATAAATGGCCTCGGGTGCAGCAAGAAATGCTAAGAAGTAGTGCAGGAAGTATTTTAAGCTGAATTCACGGCTGTGGCAACAGTGAGCGCCAACTTATAACTTACCGTGTCAATGGTTCCAGGAGCTAATAAAAAAAGTCATGTGGTCGTTAAGAAAAATATATTTGGAGTTGGGGTTTTGAGTATGAAACACTCCAGGAAATAACAATATTTGGGAGTTATCACTCAAAACAAGCAAATTAATGAATACACAGACACGTACTGAGGCAAACGTACACATATCTTGCATTTCTGGATATCTCAATACTTTCGCGAGTGAAATACCGCATAGTTTTTTGGTATTATGCAAAGATTTCCCGCAATGTTAATATTAAAGGGGTAGCTGGTCTTGTGTCTAATGTTTAGTTGCGTTCCCAAGACGTTGCTCCCGTTATATTCCGCAGCATCGGCAGCAGCTTTTGGCGATCAATTACGCATGTCCTAAAGATTTCTGACGAATTCTTTCAGAAGGTAATATTTAAGGTTGACGCCTGCTGTATTCGGAGTATTGCCATTTCAAATCGTTACTCCAAAGCTACTGGAAGGAATGCCTATTGACTGAATTCGCTGAATTGGAATTGCTGCTGAGTGTTGAACTTGAATAGCACGGGCAATAAATGTTCCAGTTTTTATTAACCGTGTTCTCCTGGCATGCGCGATGTTCAACCAATATCGCAGGCTAGCAACGGGAAATTTTGTTCCCCTCTTTTTTTTTATTTTTTGACGGAACACTGCTCACGAAGAACGATTCACCTGTTGCATGTTTCTTCACGCATTAAGATTCTCTAAATTAGGATTAGGTTTGTTGTGAAAATGGGAACAAAGGGGGCCAAACGTGAGCAGCAGTTGCCACAAAGTCTGCCGACTTACCCCTTCAAGTCCGAACTGGTGCGCTCCACCCGGGCCGTGCGCTGCGGGCGTGAAGGCCTCATTTGTGACTACCGCGACCCAGAGAAGGAACAGGAGCTGTAAGGTGATGTATGACCAGAGCTTCACTTCAAAGCGCATTCCTATTTGCATACAACGAGCGACATGCGCAGGCCAATGCATTTGTTAGCGCGCAAACGGTTCCCGTTACCCCACAAAGGCCAAACATATATCCCGGCAAATAAAAATTGCAGATATGTGTACCTTTATTTAGGGGTAATGCGAATTCTTTCTTACAAAAAGAAAAATGAAATTTTAAACCAAATAAAAAATTGGGGAAAGTATCATATATGATACAGTGGGCTTTTCTGCTGCCTTTCTGCCAGCTGCAGTCTCATGGCTTGTGGTATTCGAAGAATCTGTTCCGTTGCTTTTTCACAGCGACGCCTAGTAGTTATGCTGGTCAACAGCCCCATAAAACTTTAGTACACACTAGGGGTGGGCGGTTCATCGGTTAACTTTCCGATTAATCGATTAATGCTATTGTTTAATCGGCTAAAGTCGTGTGAGTGACATGAACGAAGAGTGCCGTGTTAAAATTCTGGGCAAGCATGGAGAGGCTTATACTCGTATTCAAATTTCCCGCCTTACGTCACAGCGGGAACGATGTAAATGTGCTCAGAGATTATAATGATGAATACCGCAAGGTCATAGCTACGACAGACGGTAAAATGTCTATTCGAAAAACAAATATGCACGATAAAAAAACTGCGAGCGGGCACTGACACCACATTACCGATGCATAGATTGACTCTGGCGGAAGTAAACCACTATTAATCGGTGCCCCCTGCGATTAAGGCAAGTGCCGATGATCTTAATTTATTAAAGAGTGCGAATTACGAATGCGGTGATAAGCCCCCCGTCATATCAGGGCCAAGACGATCACCTGTTTACTTCACCTGGAATGATTGTGAACAAGGCTAAAGCACACTGATATTACTTTATTGTAGTATTATTCCTTATTTTATTAAAATATACTTTTCATTTTTCTTCACAAACAAACGCAACCGATTAATGGATCAATTATTCGAATAAAGCTCCTGATTAATCGCATTGAAATTTTTAATCGACGCCCAGCCTTAGCAATTGCGGCGCATGGGATGTCAACGTGGATTTTGGCCTTGCGGTCAAACTGGTTTCCCCTGTTGTATGGCTGCTTTTATGACTGTTTTTGAGCAATTCCTTTCACTATTTGTCGCCTACATGGTAAGACGAAACTATAGATGACCCAGAGTAATCATCAACATTGTTCTCATCATTGATTGTGTCGGAGAGGGCAGTGGTGGCGGGGAACAGTAATCTTCATCGTCACTTTCCGACAAGTCACTAAAACCTCTGACATCTTCGCCGGGCGACGATGCGGTCTATGTTCCTAACCTCACTACGTAACTAAACAAAAGAATAGCAAAAGTTAAAACGTTTACAGTTGAATGCTGTGTTGAAACACCCACTGTATCAAATATGATACGCGAAAATTTGAAGCAAGGTCAAAGATTGGGTGGGCCCCAAAAATGACAGCAAGGATATTATTTTGGTTGTACAACGTTTTTTGAAGAATAAATGGCGAAATGTAGGATGAAAGAAAGAAATAGTCCCTGTTTTTTTAGTAAAATGATGCCGGTTGGATTCCACCGCGCTAGCTTCCGCGTGCAGCCGGATATCATGAGCTGTCAGCGCACCTCTGGCGGATTTCTCGTGAGTGTAGTTCAGACATGAACTACTCCCATGAGTAAACTCCATCAGTGTATCAATCTGGGCTTTAGTCTCAGCCTTATATGATTTATCATCCCTTTCTGTCTTCAACCACCAGCCCATCAAATGTGATACGCTGGCCGTTGTGGGGTCGAAGTGAAAGATGCTCCGTGGTCTTTTCGCGTTACAAGGGCCCTGCAACACTTTTTTAACTTATTTTCGAAATGGTAAATACTTGCAGAAAGTAGTCGAGCAACACATCCAGTATTTAGATTACGGGGTCTTAAAATACCTCAGGCAAAAATTACGACTCCACGCCCATCAGAAAGATTAAAAACTTGCTCAGAAGGTTTCTTTCTCTTTCCCTGTCTTGGCATTCTCCGACCGCCCGAATGACGTCATTACAGCGATGTAGCGGCGATTGGCCGGCTTTCCTTCAGTTTCAGCAATGAACGCATTCGATAGATACTTTAAAAAGACAGCCACAAAAGCAAAGCAGAAACGGAAGGCGTATCTGCCGCGACGAGCAAATCACGCAGTGCCGCTCCGTGCTGGCGATAACTGTAGCGTTCGCGGTGCTTCCAGACGAGAAAGAAAGGGTGAAAGCGTTTATCGGAAGGGTTATAGAGTCCCTTTAACAGACCATTTTCTTCCTTCCTCTCAGGTCTAACCTCCATTACGAGTAATATATATTTCGTATTTCCAAAACCCGATTAAAACTCATCATAGGCGTAGCAGGCTGACTTCCGTGCAAAATTGGGTACAGAAAACCATGATATGATGACTGTCGTTTTTTGGGGGGAGGGGGGAGGGGAGAGGGGAGAGGAGGGGATATGTTTAGCACGATTTCTTAACTAAAACATGTGGGTAATTACTTGACAGGTCGATGCATGCTGCAGGCATTGGTCCGCCAATTTTGTTGCGGAGAAAGCTCCTTGTCCTCTTATGCTGTATAAAATGTAGAGCGCTAATGAGACCTTTGACTCGAGCATTTGTAACTGACATATCAACTTCCACTCAGTTATAAAAGCAAATCAGTCGTCTTTCGTCTCGCTCCGTCCTCTGTCACTGATATGCTCTACAAACAAATCTGAAGTGATAAAGTTTAGAATAAAGTTTTTCTTTCTATAAGATGTTGATATTTAAAAAAATATGCGAACTATGGGCCGCGTCGAGAAGAGCGGAAATTTAGTGGGCGTTGTGAAGGAAAGTGCCCAAATAACGAAATGCGTGTGTACTGGTGATTACTGGGGTAAATACCTTCAAAGCTAAACAAATTTTAGAAATCATACCCAATTTATGCAAACGGCTATCGTGGAAAGGCAGTGTATTATTATACCATTATACTACACTTTAACATTAACCTCATTTTTGTTTTTTCACGTCCTCTTCACCTTGCTCGCATGAGATTAATTCGGGCGGATCATTACCCAGTCAGTTTGCAGAATACCATAAACCTCTTCAGCCTCGCTATTTTTATTTTGGAGAAAACGTTATCTCCAAAATTTTCTCTTCCTCAGTAAAGGTGCCCACTGATTTTCGCGGAGTTGATAAATTTTCTTAGTGTGCTTCGAGATCCCTGCGGAAATAACGATCTATAAAATCCGCTTTCTCGTAATTCGTAATAAAATTTATAACTCTTTCCCTGAATGAGCCCCACATAACTGAATTCGATGAAACAAAGCTCTTTCAAGCTCCGCGACTTAACAACGAGACATTACGATTTTCATTTAATCCGGACATATTGTTAAGCTTAACCTCATCTGTATTAATTGGAGCCTCAACATTGCCCATGTGCGGCCAATTCTCGGGCACCCGGTTTTGCTGGGTGTGCGGTGAAATGCTTACAGAAATGCGCACTCCCAGACACCGAAAGGATTAGCTTACTGTTATTCTTTCTCATGAGTTGTTAGCACAACCCTGTCAAGACATCCTTTCCCTTTACCCGACAAAGACCGCCCGCGTGGTTGCTTGCAGGGTAATTTTCGCATCAGATACTTGTATTCCTTATGCGACATCCCAATTTTCACCATTTAACTTACTTTTGCACTTGTGCGGAAAAACAACACTTTGTTAGTTCCAGCCCCCTAACCAACAGTTAGCTTCGTGGTGGTTCCGAATGACATGCTCCGCTAACTAATTTTATAGAACAATTTCTTATGCAGAATTTCGGTCTCTCAAACATTCTAGTTTACTTATTAAATGCGCTAAATGCTCCAACACCCAGCTCTGCAAATAGTAGCACCTTATTTTACAGAGCTCTTGAAATAAACAAAGGACGGATGAACGTAAGACTGCTTTACTTTAGCACAAGCAACTGAAGACATGTGTTGGCGCTGAAACACAGGAAACATGGTAGGAATCATTACTATCGTTTGTCCTGCCTTGCAGTGCTCACAAGATGTCAAGTATCATGTAACCAATTAGCCGCCCGACCTTCCGTCCTTAATTAGCTCAAAAAATATACATCTCATCTGGGCCACAGAAGAAAACGTTTTTTTTTTAACTTTTATTACTACGGCGTTCAAATTGAATCCACGTCATCAAAACCACTTCCTTACTAGGGCCCTTTTACGGCATGGCGTTTGTTTGTTAGCTTTATTTTGTTTTTCCACTCAACGTGAAAGCTGTCGGAAGTACAGAGCAGTGATTAGTCATAATGGGCTGCAGCGCCGTTATCCGCTTACTGCTGCCACCCAATGCATTTCAAATTTCGCGCCTTCGCAGTGCTCGCGCGCCCCCTGCCTGAAACTGCGCCAGCGGGAGTTCTGTTCTTTTTTTGCTTGCTTTAATTTCGTATTCTGGAGCTGTTTTGCGTCATTTCGAACCCATAATTTTTTTTTCTTGAACGGCTGGAGCATTTCTGCGTCATTTCGAAAAGGCGCCACTTCTTTCTTGCGAGGCTGGAGCCTTTCTACAGTGAACTAGAATACTTGGGTATTCTAGTTCACTGTGGCCTTTCTGCGCCATTTCGAACGCGCCATTTTTTTCTTGCGGGGCCGCTTTTTTCGCTTCCTATCGTAAAAACCAACCCAACGAGCGTTCCTAACTAAATGAACGCGGCTGCTGCCGGTTATATACACAGATTTTGCCTGAAATGTACTTGCAGTTTTCTTATTGCGATAAATAACGGGGAGGTGTATGACAAGCGCCAGCCCATCACGAGGTTCGAACGGTTATGACTATTTAAACCGCGTGGTTTTCGAACCCTCAGCGTGACTCCCTGACCCCGGTACAGAAGGCTCTGCACTTGGGTCCGTTATCTCGCTGCGCTGCCGGATTCCGGCAGTCGCATCGACCGTTAGCGAGCTAAGACGACAAGGCGAGCCATAAACTGATCTGCACTTAAAAAAAGGTGCGTTCCACGCCGGTAGTTGCTCGACCACATTCTATTTTTACGAAGTACAGTGAAATCTCGTTGATACGTTTTTCACGGGAACCGGAAAATAAAACGTATTATGCGAAAATTGTGTTATCCAATGATGTTAAAAAAAGGAGGTAAATATGCATACTCCGTCAGCAACTCGTTTTATTTTAGCCACGTTGAAATTGCTGGTCAATTTGTTCGGCACTTTCTTCTTTTCAACGTACAGGACTACATTCTTCTGCAACGTAAATAAGAAGCTAGCGGTATTTTTCGCTTCGCCGGGCGCTGTTTTGTATGACAATACGTGCCGTGCCTTAAATCGGTGAATCCAGCCGCCGGGTGCTTAAAAGTCTTCAGTGCACAAGAAGAGCGCGGGCATGTCAACTTTTTCGCGTAGAACTGACCTTCAACGTTCACTACTGCGGCTCTAACTTTCTCCGAAGCATGTAAGCAGGACGTCTTCCCGGTGCAATTATGATACGTTTCGCAAGCTGGCGCAGTGTATCGCCTGACGTATCATCATCATTGGACGGAGCGGCCACGCCTGGCAGCGATGTTTTCGCCACAAAACCGGCTCTGCCGCGTCCTCAGAGGCTCCGCAACTTGCAGATCGTGCAGTTTTGGAAGGCGGTTTGAGCTAGTATAGCGAAGAGAAAACGTAAGATTTCTAGATATGGCGGTCAAGATCCACTTTCGCGGCCGTATTATCCCATTTTCGGCAATACTGTGATCGTATTAAACGCACAAAGGTGCATTTTTTAAATTCTAAGGGACGTTGGCCGGAAATAAAAACGAACATGCATTAAGCCGAAAAACGTATCAGTGAGATTCCACTGTAGATTTCAGCGGAACATTTTAACCTGGGGCGGCGACAAAAACAGCTAGGTAATCAGTACAACGAAGTTAACGGTATACCCCTTTATAACAGCTAGGCTGTGCGTTGCACATCCTAATTATCATTAACAGGGCATCTGTAGGGTCTAGCTGGTGCTACATAGCTTGAGCGCGGGGGGCTTAAACTTTGACTAGTAGAACAAGGACGAGAGAGACTACAAAACAGGGCAAAACGCAACTAACAACCGTCTTTCTCGTCTTTGTTCTACGAGTCAAAGTTTAAGTGCCCCCCACTCAAACCTAATTATCACGTCGTACTGGACTCGAAAGAGGAAGCAAAGAACTTGCCTTCATGTTTATCCGTTCGTGTCGTTCGGCGTAATAGGTACGTATTACTCAGAAATGCAACAGCTGCTGCTCCACGACACGCCTTCTTCGTTCTGTCCCTTCATATATCGATGCGATGCGCTAAAATGTCACCTCGGTAGAGCCAGGAGCGGTTGATGTCTTCCAGAGGAGGAGACGATCTGATGCTACGAATTCGTGGATCGCCGCGTCGTCCTCGATGGCTGGATCTCCGAGCCCTTGCTGTGCGAGGACCGATGAGCTTCATTAAGTGAAGTCCTGGTTATAAAAAACACACACACACAACACGAGCGTCTCACGTAGCACGCGATAATAGCGGAGACGGTTGCCGCCGGCTCGCCTGCCAAAAGGAAGCCTGAACACAGAGCCTTCTTCGCGATCTAGCCCTCTCCGCCCTCCACAGCCTTACAACAGCTGGTGCGTATAAGCGTTGAAGATGGGCTCGGTATTCTCCTAGATAAGCTTCTTCTTAATTGGCCTTGCCTGCCATCAATTTGCGTGCCTCGCTTGAAGGGAAGAGCGGACTCTTTCTTCATTTTGCGACGTAACGACCACGATGAGTCTCATCGCAAGGCCTGCTCGGAGGGCCGTGAAGGTATTCATGTACGCTTAGCGCACAATCCATCTTTACCTCTCGAGCCTATTCTGGTCTTTCCTCCGTCAACAGTTCGCGGAGCTCGTTACGACACTGGATGCTTTCTCGTTTGGGATACCTGTGTCGGAGCTTGCGTGCGAGTCTGTCATCAAAACGTTCATTAAATAGAAAGGCGAAAACACGGGAGCGTGCGTGCTTTTAAATGCAATACAGACCTGTAATACCATCCCCTGTGTGAGAAAAGTGAACCGCAAGTAACGTTTCGAGATTTGATGAGGCGTGCTAACAGAAGGCGCACACAGAGATGATATAAACAAGCCTAGGATGCTGGGCCATTCTGATTTTTTCTCCTGCTCAGCGGCATTTATTGATAAGATCATTGCGTTGCAGCGTTGCGTGTACAGTTCACCACTCCAAATAACCTCCAGTTAATTACTAAAGGTAAGGCATATTACTTACGTAATGTGTTAGGTCATCGAGCATAAAAAAATTATGAGTCATTCTCTTCGGTCAAGGTAGCTGACCCAAAATTTTGAACAAAGTTAGGAACTCGGGGTGTCGCTAGATATTTTTCCTAGTACTGGAGCGACCTAGGCCTTTTACCGTTGCACGCAGGTCGTACTGCAGTAAAAATTAGAGGCGACGGCAACGCCAGTGGTGCGGCGGAGTTGTCGCGTGCTTTGTTGGCAGGGTTAAATTTTCTGTCCCGGCGGACCCCTGCTTCGGTAACAAGCAAGCACGCCAACCAACAAACGCGCGTAGACGAATGCCTCACGCCATGGAACGCCTCGCGTTTCAAAGACAGTAGACCCTCGGAATTGGGCTCCAGCATGAACGACTACCGCCACCTTTGTGGAGCGAGAGGAAGCTAGCCACTCACGTAACTGGAGCGCGGACAGGGGGCAGTGTTTTTGTTGACGCAGAACGTAATGCACGAAACACTATCCACAAACTGCTACGCTGTAAAATCTGAAACTTAGTCGTGTCTTAGTCGTGTGCACGGAGCAAGAATATAACAGGAGAGGAAACGGCCCATTGCGGCAAGCGCGGGCGAGTGACCGGATAACGTCACAACAACAACCAACGCGTACTACAAAGCTGCGCAGATGCTACGGAGAAGAAGCTGCACCACAAAAACGATTTGATAGCGGCCACAATTCATTGCGGGGCTGTGCAGTGAAATGCCGATCGCGTCAGCCGGGTAGTTTCTTCTGGTCAATATTCTGGGCCATATAGCCGTATCTAAATTTAATGGCACAGTGCGCTGACTTATTGGCACATCGTGACTCACCGATCATGGGTGTGCAATATGTCACCGTGAGGTCCACAAAGGCTCGAAATTACCAACATATAATCACGTACCTACATGATCTACTCGCAACATATGAGCAGGTGTACAATGTTGTCCATCGGCACTCGCACTGTGTCGTAGATTAAGGTAGTTGGCGTACTACAACAGACGCTTCCATCCCGTACGCGCTTCAATTATGGCCAATATTTCCGTACACCATGTGACTTTCACGAATAATTTCTATACATTTATGAGCGCTAAAATTGAGAGTGAAAGTGTGATTTATCTTTAGTATAACGTTTTACAGGTAATGCTGTAATGCCTGAAAAAGGCGCTGTGGGTATAAGAGTAAATAAATAAATAAATACAGGTGGCTTTAGCAACTCCCTTAGTGGTGGAAGATATCAGGCTTGAACTCTATTGACAGCAAATTAAGACGACTAATTCCGGAAACATTTTTGAGGTCTCTAGAAGTTTCTCTCTATAAGCTAGTATTCAAGGTAACGGCTTGCTGGAAGCAAAATATGGCCTTCATAAATTGTTTTACTTGGTTCTTTAAAGGAGCACACAATGTCTCACATAGACGAGTGATGCTTCGAATATAATGATTGGCACCACTCTGCACTAGACGTCTGTGTAGCCTGCCAAAGCTTGCTTGCTTGCTGACAGAATGTTCCTACACCAACCTGTCCGAGTTTTATACCAACTTCCACTGGTAGAAGACGCTATAGCTAAACCCAGGAATATGGCTTCCAATTGCATTTTAATAGCATTATCTAGCTTCTGTCAATTTATATTAGCTTTAGGGAATTTTTCTACACGTTGAGGGTGTTTAGTACACTTCGCAAAATTTTCCTTTCGTGGATATTAGACGTAATAAGCAGTGTCAGACACAGTGCAAGCCGCACTGAGCGTTCTAACTTATGAGTGACTACTTTGGATTGTGCCATAAAAAATACCCAGAAATAAAATCAACCTGATTGTGGCCACCTCGAAGCAGACGCCACCTTTGTTCTAGGTGACATTTGCCACTGCAATCTGTTCCATGCACTGGGCTCATTTTTTGACGTGACTGAATGGGGGGTCGTAAATTTGGTGGAATTTATGGTAACATTAAACTTTTTTCGCAAATTATTTATTTGAGCTAAAAATCGTCAAAAGAACTCTTGTTTTGGTTCCCTTTAGGATACGAACTCTCGTATCACAAATAAGGCAAAGATGTCTGCTTTTGAAAATGTCCCCAATTGGTAAAAGCGGCCGCTGGAAGCAAGCTACAGAATGTATCTGGCCATCAACTTGGATCACGCACACATGGCGCCAACTAGAGGCTTACTGCGAACGTTATTTCCAATCTTTTAATTAAGCAACTGCTAAAACGGGCTCGAAGCTAAATGCCCTAATTGTGAATTGTGATTTGTTTTTCTAGAATTAGTTCTCTTGCGTAAAAAATGCCACCCAACATTATTTCTACACGTTTTAAAGCGCGTCATTCTGTCCTTGTGTACTCCCAGGGCGCATTTTGTCAACTTTCTTTAAAATGTCCTGAAAGCTGGTGTCTTGCTGCTACAATGCCGGTTGTAGGAGACCCTTGTCACGGAGCTCCTTTGTCACAAAGGAGAAAATTTCCCCGCATTTCCCCGAGGGGAAGAACGTGAAAGTGCGAATGCAGGAGTTGAATTTGCGCGGTTCGGTAATGTTCGCGAAAGAGAGATCACACAACACACACACAACTACAAAGAAAGAAATATGCAATTTATTCACAGACACCTATTTGTGTTGTCGTTGTACTTAGATTGCTAGAGCGGATCTCAGCTTTGAAATTTCGTGTCAGTACTCCTTTAAGCGGGTGCATTAGCCCTTCTCACGCCCGATTCTTGGCCAATCGCCCTAAGTGGGTATGTGGTGCGGACGGACGGACGTCGGTGGACGCGTGATTCAGGGTCGCTTAAGAAGTGTATTCGCACTTAAAAACCAGCTCCTATTAAAGATAAATACAGATCGCTTCACATATCTCGGGGCCACGGCGCGTTCGCTAGCCGCGAGCGGCTGCCAAGCTAGAGAAAAAATTTGGTTCCCCCGCGAAACCAACCAAAAATAACGCCTGGTTACCAGGGAAACCAATGGGAGCAGCGCAGCCTCGATCAAGTTGTGAAACAAGAAGAACGAACAGAACACCGTGGGGTTAAAAATGCATTTTTCAATACAGTCTCACATCTTTCTACTGTACCGGAAGGACTGAGTGCCTGTTACAAGCTCAAGGCATCCTTGGAATGAGGACGCTTCTCTGGATGCTGTTGTTTGTGGTTTGTGGGAAAGGAAAAGGCAATGAAGTGCACTGGGGGATATTTTTGAGGTCGGGAGGGGGTTCAGCTGCATACAACCCAGTGCGGGGGAAGGGAAGTAGAGGGAGAGTGAAAGGATAAAGTGGAGTGTTACAGGAAGATTGAAAGAGGGAAGATACAGGGCTGTCAGTCCGGGCACATCAATCAGTAACACGGCAGTCCGGGCTACGGCCGCTGTGTGAGGCAAGTCGTCTTCAGGTAATGGAGCAGATGGACGAGGACTTCCCCTTGGGTCGCCGCAGACCCCTTCGGGAACAGAAGGGCCTCCATGCCGGCGCAGGGAAGGCCTTGACACTGGAGCGCTCGGTGGAGCTCTGGTCTCAGCGCCGCGTGGTGAGGGCAGAAGCAGAGTAGATGCTCCAGCGTCTCTGGTTGCGAACAGTCCGCACGTGTAGGGGAGTCTCTCTCTCTCTCTCTCTCTCTCTCTCTCTCTCTCTCTCTCTCTCTCTCTCTCTCTCTCTCTCTCTCTCTGGCTCTATCTTCTGTTATAAAACTTTGCATGCTTTAGGTCCCGTTCCGGGACCAAGAGAGGGCTCCCAATTTTTTTCGTCGGTAAGAATCCTTCGGCGTCTTTTAGGTCGCTTCAGAAGCAGAAAGCAGCCTATTGAATTTTTTTATTGAGGCACTGCGCAATGCAGGAAATAACAGTTCTGCATGCTAGCAGTCAGCGGCCAAGAATATTCTCCCAATGCAAACATCTTAATAGGCGTTTGCCAGAGACGGGACGGCATTAGTCATCCAATAAACGGTGCTTCAAAGCAAGCTTGGGCTGAGTAGCTCCTTGCAGACCTGCCTGCCTTCAGTCACTCACACAGAACAACAGCCAAAGGAAGCCTTCAAGGACACCCATCTTTATTTCATCTTTTTTTTCACACTGACAAGAAAGACACTGTACACGCGTTCACAGAGAAGAGATGGCACACGAGGACAATGGGAATCCAACACGCAATGTTCGTTTTCCTTCACAAAATAACTTAGTAGTGCTTGCCGTAGCCAAAGCCGAGACCAAGACCGTATCCGTGGCCGTATCCATGTCCGTAAGCGAGACCATGGCCGATGGCAACACCGTGTCCGTAGCCGAAGCCATGTCCGTATCCGAGACCGTGTCCGTATCCGAGACCGTTGTCCGTAGCCGAGACCGTGTCCGTAGCCGAATCCGTAGACGGGAGCGGCGACAACCTTAGCGACGGGAGCGGCGGCGACGGCGATGGGAGCGGCGACGACCTTAGCGACGGGAGCGGCGACGGCGACGGGGGCAGCGACAACCTTGGCGGCAGAGACACCGACGGCGGGGACGGCGTGGTGGGCGTTGTAGGTGGCGGCGGCGGGGTGGGAAGCGGCGGTGCCGGGCTCGTTGGTGGCGATGTGGGCGCGGAATCCATGGCCGTCAGCGACGTACTTGACCACACGGACGCGACCGTCGGCGTCGGTCAGACCGTAGGAGCCGACCTTGTTGCCCCAGGCATCACCGGCCTCCTGGCGGAAAGATCCACCGCTGGTGTGGGTCTCCTTGTAGCCGAACTTGTAGTTGCCGTGGAGCTGCGGGAATGCGGGAACGCGAGAAGATCAAAATTAGCTGACAAATGTCATCGTAAAAGTTCCCCGAAGAAATGCTGCTTTAAAAACAAGCACCACTTAGTTTCATTCAGCAGAGGTGCAAAACGTCTTGCGAATAACTGTAGAACAGGAAACGGAGGCACTAAGTACTCCTCTTAGTTCACCGCATATTTCAACAGGTTCGCGATTGATCTGGATTGCGAAGTAGTTTTGTATTATGCACTAGAGTATTTGACTTGGAAAGCAGCAATGTGGTCAGTTTTTTTCTTTTTTTTTTTGAGGGGGGAAGGGGGGGGGGCGCGCATATTGGTCACGCAGAGCTTCGAGTTGTAACTTCTCAATTTATTCGAGTGCGCGCGAATTTTCATGTAGCGAGAAACGGAAAAAACAATGACATCGTTTGAAAGGAGCGATATCTATTTTATAACAAGGAATAGAAGCTAAAGCTTGAGGAGCAATGCCGGTACATGTGATGTTCTCAAATATTGAATATATAAAAATTCCTTAAATTAAGAAAGTATTTTTAAATGTGGCTTTAAATTTGGGTGCCCATTTCAGTCCCTGCGCGTTTGTCCCATGAAGCTTGTCTGATCTTGGCCTTTTCAAATTGGTAACTTGTTTCGCTATTCGCGGAAATGTTCCGCGGTGTATATGCATTAATATTGCAAGTATTGCAGCACTAAAGTATAAATAACTAATATCGGGACTTTCTTTCAAGAATAATATCACCGCCAAGAACCACGGAGGGGTAAAGATCGTGCCAAGATTATGTCAGCCGAATCTTTAACCCTATCCACGGGACACCGAAGATAACACAGCTTTGCTATGAACAGGAGAATGAAGCGTCGCACGTTTTCTCAGCATTTGCTCTTCGTTCAACATTGCGATTTCAGAAAAATCGAAAACAGATTGATGAACTGAGTTATCAGGTTCCCAGACCTCTTGTCCGCTTTATCGTTTCACTTGCTTTCTGCCACTTTCCACCACTCTCTACCACATTCGGCCTTTTCGACCTTGAATGGGGGCAATCGTGTCTCGCATCGTTAACAATAAAAATGCGGAAAAATAAAGGGGCCAGCAAACACCGCGCAGAAACACGACGCGGCCTCTAAATTCTCGAATTCTCGAACATAGGTCGGACTCGGACGTGCGTGTTAGCGGACTCGATATCCGGCCGTGGGTGCGGGGCAGATTGCGATCTTGTGGAAAGGCGCCGTACCACAGCGAACGTGTTCCGGGCGCCAGGTGAAACAAATACAGCGCTGATGTGTGTCGCGTGCGCCGCCTGGAGAGTATTCAATCAATCCGAGCGGCACTCACGCGTGTCTATCTGTTCCGTTCGCCCGCGTGTAGGCGGGCCGGCGTTGGCGGGTACAAGCTCGGACGAGGAGGTTTCGTCATCGCGGTTACAGGGCCGATATCGCAGGTAGCCCGGTGTGAACGTGTTCTGGCAGTGACGAAACGACACGAGGTGAATGTGTTACGCTCGTGCGGGATCGGACACTTCTGAGTACTTTCCGCGATGTCCCCTAACCTGCACTGCACGAATCCTCCGCTCATCGTGCCACATCGTGTGCCGGATCATTCCCGCCCTTTATTACACTGGAGTGAAAAGCTTGCCGCACAAGCAAGCCTAGCAAACACGCCTTTAACTTCTTTCACGTACCCCGTTGTACGAAAAACCGCCGTTGTTTTACATGCTCGGTACAGAAAATGCCCGAATTTAACACAAAACACATTTCAATAAGTGGAACTATGAGCCCGGAACTCCAGAGTGCGATTCAAGTGCGCTATCTTATATCCTACCTCAGCACGTTGACGATAGCCTGATGATAAGCTGTCGTCATATCGCACGACAGGTGAACTTCACGGCAGGTGCGTAGGACAAGTGCATGCTAGCCACGGAATCCTAGAATGTGATTCTGGAGAAGCTGTGTCGTAGTTAGCAGAAAGTTCCCGTTCCCATAATGTCATAAGAAAGCGCTGACTTTGTTCGCAACCCACTCTGTCTACAGCCATAAAAATGCATAATAATGGTTATATTATTGCCATAATCGTACGAAATGTCTTGCCAGGGTATAGACAAACGCCTTAACACGCACCAAACGAATGTTGCTCCCTTTTCTCACCGTGCCGACGACTGCGTGCATGTTCCTACGATCAAAAATTCGCTTAAGAAACCGTGGTTTGTCCGGTATGTAGTACGACTAGCCTGACAATCATTTTTAACACCGTGGTTTTCCAAAAAACACCTGAATGGCCAATCGCTGCGTTCCAGGTAGCAGATCTGAATGACGACGAGACCTGCATAGGTCTTCCCTTACCTACGCTGGGACATCACGTATATACAACGCAAAACGTCAGGCTTCCATTGCGTAATATCACAGCGCAGGCCTAGGTTTTTCATTCAAACGGCATACTGGGCCTCGTAATTCGCATGCTTGGCCACTTTGATGGCAGTGGTTTGTCATTCACATGGGTTGAGCGACAGCAAACCCTACAGGTGTTTTGAAGCCCATATGTGTATGTAGCAAGGCTAGCAGCTGCGTGTACGTACTACTATACATGCCAATTTGCCGTCACGGAGATCGGATGGTGCTGGCGTCGGTAATGATTGCCATCGAAATAGTGGTGGCTGCAAAACTGTATGAATTCCGACAACGACTAAGGGTGCGTTCCAATTTACCCTTTCGCCGGCTTCATTGCCGTCTAAGTGGACAGTCCGCCATGTTAAGCCTCGTTCCAATTTGAACGAAGCAGTCAACGAAGACTGCTTCGAGGAGACAGCATCGAAGTCAGCAACGATGCAGGCTCTCTTCCTGTCTAAACTAATAAGTGACGCCAGCGCCACCTTTTTGTGTAATAATGTTGTTACAAAGTAACGTGTTCTTATATTAAAATATTTAGTATCATTTACCTGTGGTGAAGATGGTTTTTGTTTAATTTTGAAATTACGCAATGTTTGCAATAATAACGGCGATATTATTTACGAAAGCTGCGGCTTACATGGCTCAACATCTCTGCTACGAGGTTGTCGTCTGCGTTGGTGACCGCTGCCCCGTTCCAATTCTGCTTCCTTAAGACGTGTAATTAGTCTGCTTCGTAAGCTGTGTTCCGAGCTGTCCGTGAATTGGAACGCAGTTTAAGGTAGTGATCTCCATCAAACAGCAAGCTGTAGGTGGCGGAACTGACATTGTTAATGAATTCCGTCGAAGTAGTGGTGACTGAAAAAGTTTAGGAATCCCGACAACAAGTAAAGGTATGATAGCCGTCAAAAGAGCGAAGTGTATGCCGCGAATGCTTATACTCACGTCCTGGGAGCGGTGCTGGGAAGAGTGTCCAGCCTCGGCGACGGCGGCCACGGCCACGTGTCCGTGGCCGTGTCCGACGAGGCCGGCACGGGCGACAGCGACGAGGGCGAGAAGGATAACGGCCTGGGCAAAAGAGAGGAGGGGGAGGGGCGAAACAGAAGAAATTAAACCGCTGCGACACACCGTTGCCCATTGAGGGCGAACGGCTCATTGATTCGCATTGCAGTAAGCATATAGTGATAGCAACTTAAATACAAATATGACAACTAACAGCTCACTGAAATTATTTCCACTTAAACCAAGTACGACGCAATCGCATTAAACAGCGGAGGAATCATACTGTGTTTTGGAGTAGTACGGCCGAGTGTGAAGTTTGTAAAATACACAAAAAAATCGAGGATGCGCATACTGAAATGTTCCGCTTATTCAGTGGTGTAGTGTTCGATTTTGCCATCATAAAATTAATGGATACCAAGAGGAAACGCATCACATCATTTCATAATTAGGAAGCTTAGAAGACGGTGCCGAATCCGCTCTCCTTTCTTTCCCAGGTGAACAATTCGAGTTCGCCTGAGAAAGAAATTATCTTCCTTCTATTCGGCTGCTTTTTCATTCATATAAGCAGCGCAGAACGAGCGTACATATGTTTCAATGAAATCTGATTTTTTCGTCGTAATAATACGTTCACTAATCGTAGCAATCCTGCTAAACCAAACATGAACCATTTTTAGTTTCGACTTACCAAATCCAACTGTTCTGTTTTATAAAAAGGCTGGCTGTTCTAGGTGAATCGCAAAAGGCGACCTGTTTAAAATCATCGACCCATTCGTTATCGATTCATGGACCCGCTACGCAATCTAGGTGTAGGGCTCTGTATTTCCCGAATGTTGTTATTTCTTAAGCTCACCAAAACTGACGGCGATATTTATTCCTCCAAACCGGTTAACACTTGATGAAAAGGACCGGAATGTATGGGCATAGAGCGCAGTTAATTAAAGACATAAAGGCAATTATTGAAGCACTTCTCTAGGCAATTGTAACAAAATAAGTTCGATGTGATTTCTCCGAAAACAAAGGATGCGATATGTTAGGAATAAATTTTATCTATTATGTTCGTGTTACCACCTGTGCTAACGTTAAATTCGTTTCTTAAATTAGAACTCTGAAGAGTATGTCATAATATTGGCACTGGGAAGATATAGTAGAGTCCCGTTAAAACGAACTCGAAGGAACCGTGCAAATTTCTTCGCATTATCAGAAATCTGTCTTAAAATAGGATGTTTTTGTGGCATTGTGAACCTTAAAAGAGAGCAAAAGTGTTGCTCGTTTTAATTATAGAGTTCGTCTTAACCTGAGTTCGTCTTAACCGGAGTCTACTGTATTCGCTTATTATCACAAAAGCGTGGAATGAAATTCTGCACGTCTCTTGATTAATCATGCATTGCATTTGGAGTTTGCAGTATTGAATCTCCGAAGTTGGTGCCGCAGATTGAACGAACATTTTCAGTTAGGCGTAAAAAATTAAAAGAAATAGAACTGACATCGTAAATTAAACTTTCACTACAGAGCACACGCATCTTAAGGTGGCATTAAACAGTCATTATGCAAGGATAGTTTCTTTTATGTATTGTTGTTATAGTGTCATCAACTCCTATGTCTTGGCACGAGTTAACCATTAGCTCCGTTTACTTTGTTTAGTCTTTAGTATAATTAGTATAATTGTTGTGGCAAATCAGATTAGCAATCGTTAACTATTTGAAAGCAAAAGTCCACGCCGTGGTTTGCCTGTCTAATCCATGGAGGCAAGCACGTGGTCGACAGTCGAGGCGAGTATAATCCATCCGGGGACGGCTGGAGGGCCAAGCAGTCGCAGACAAGCGTGTGCTACGAGCCGTACCTTCATTGTAGGACCTGCTGTTGATCCGGTGGGAGCCGACAGAAGTGACATACCGCAGCCATGGAGCTCCTTTTATACTGGATCAGACCGACCGTGCTCGCCACTGCTGCAGGGAACGCAGGTTTAGATGACGTCACAGCTTGTCGATGAAGGAGGTGGGCTGCTAACTCCCCGGGAACATGCGGAACGGAAAGGGCGCGCACCCCCCCGGGGCGATATACCAGAGCCCAAGATTTGACCTGCCTCCATACCATAGCTGTCGCCACAGGCTTGGCTCCCGTCCGGCGGAATGGTCCTTCATCGGCGCGGACGTCCGGCCGGTAGTTGTCAGGACTCTTTCCCCCTCGCTTTCTCCGTGGCACGCGTTGCATTGGTATAATTGTTCCAGCTGGGCATAAGATAAAGGCGCCTTACTTGGTGAGGGGTTAGCGAGGTCGTCGCGGACAAAAGCCGGGCAGCGCCTCGGGCGCTGGCCGGTCGCTCGCAGCTGTCGCTTTGGTCGATCAACGTTTTAGTAGTGCAACGCGCGGCGAACCATTTACTGGATCGTTGTTGTGTACCCCGATTCGTTGGCGGCCCCGCGAACCTTGACAGTCGCGGCTCCTCGCCACCCCTGTCCGAAGTGCCCGAGGTGTAGGGCGGGGTCTGGGACCGCAGGAATGCACCCCTCCCCTCCCCACCCACTGCGAGCGCGCGCCCAGCAGGTATGCGCTGTTACGAGGTTCGCCTCTAACGAGGACCCAGCACCCCTCTTACACCCATGTCTTTCGCCAGTTTGTGCGGAAGTAAGGAGCACAAAAAAAGAACGGCGGTCGCACGCGCGCGCGCCAAGCACGCGCCACCGTTTTTTCGTTTGTTTCAATGTCCGCACACTGGGATTCGGTGTAACGGCGTTCCGGTTCGCTTCTCGCACTCTATACACGCTCGTGCCGAATGCGTGAGCACGCGGCGGGCGTGCTATCTTCATATTTCCACGAACAGGAGCAGCTGCTGCCAGCAGTGGTCAGCGAGAGAAAAATTGGTGCCTCCTTTTTTGCGATATAGTATTGAGTGGCTGGGTGGTACAAAACGAATGTGGGGTTTTCTGTGGATAAGATTTCTCGCGCTCAGCGGAAGTTGGGAACTGGGTCGAAAATGAAACGGGTGTTGACGGAGGCGGTAAGCAAGATTGGCTTGATTTGGGTTATGGCTTCCCTTTCTGCTTGCGCTCACTGCGGTGTGCGTGCCAGAAACCTGGAGAAAAAAAAAAAGAACGACTGCTCTGCAAGGCTTACATTCTGGCATTGCGGCAAGTGTTAATGACCTGAAATTCTTGGCGGACTCCGCTCTGGGTTGCTGCTGCTGCTGCTGCCTCGTTAATCGTGTTTGCGACAGATGATGTTTGCTGATTTTCAGCGCTGCCCGTATAGCATTAGCGACCTCCAAAGGCGACGTCCTTAGTCGCGGGATACAGTGTACTCATGCATGTGAGGACCATTTCTCCTATTCTACCCTTCAGAAACCCGCTTAAAGGTGAGGGCATAGCATGGCCCCATCCGGTTCTTCGTCAATGTCTTTCCCAATTTATGTGGTGACGCACTAATGGTTGATATTGTTATAGGCCTACAGGCTTATGTACCGAAGGCAAAGGCTACTGAGCTACACTATAGACTCAACCTACAGCCGAGATTTTCCATACGTCGCCAACAGGACTAACGGTTCCGACACTATTGGCTCCGATGGCTAATAACGTCCCCCCTCATTCCCCCCCAAAAAAACGCGCTTGAGGTAAGCTACAACTATTTTGCACAGAACTGCACTATATCAAGCTATTTTTGTTCCAGTGTATGTTTTAACGTACTTTCCAGTTAATGCCATGTCACGAGACTTCAAATTCAGGTGCTAGCTAACTGTTTGCAAGCATTTCTTCTATTTCAGGGTAACAAGCAGAGCACGTGTGAAGGACGCATTATTTTATTATCACTAGGCAAGTCATAACTGGCATCAACGGAGTGTGCCTGGTTACTCACCCTTTCAATAAACAAGGCGCGGCATGACAGAGAGAGTCCATAACTGACCGACTCACTCGGCCGCGTGAGGCTTAATGGAGGACTTCGGTGCGGCAACCGTCCACCTGAATAGAAATTCAGGCTAGAAGTACCATCTAAGTCAATCCCGTGGTCCATCTTCAACACAATGCACACGATAGACTAATCTCTGTCCCAATAAACCAAATTATGCGAATAACAGCAACAATGCAAAACTCCATGCCTGCATTGCGTGTTGCCACCGCGCATACCGAATTTTGGGTCAGATCGTCATGCTTGACACCATCATGCGCCGAAATTTCATCGTCGGGTACGCGGATTTCTCAATGAAATGCACTGTGGTGAAGCTGAAGCAGCGGGATTGCCTTAGAGTGTACTAATTCAATGCAAGGCAGTTCACACAATACGACAGAAATTCTTCCCACAACTATACACTACAGCCCACTACACCCAGCGTTCTACACCCCGCGTTCAACAATCCATGTGTTCTGTCAAGCGTGTTTTTAAATACTTAGCAGAAGTAAAATTATTGAACCTAATTTCATACCACGCATAATCGCAACCTGGCCTTCTACACCAGCCATCGTCATTGTGTTTTACGGATTTTACTTTCGTTCTTGTTGAGCGATTTTAGTGTTTTGAGCCTTAATCCCTCATACATTACTGTTTTGGCGCTCTTTGCCCCATTTGGCTTTGCGCCATTAACATCCAACCCTCATCATCATCACCACTGTCATCTGCCACTTGTGGAATTTCTTCTTGTTGCAAGCGCCAATGCGCCTTAACAAAACCTGGCTCCAAAAGTGTGAGTTGCTCTCCTTGCACTTTTTAGCTAGGCACTCTTCCCATTTCTGTATTGTCAAATACTTTTTTGAAAGCGTGTTGTCAAGGCAAAACAGACGTCACCCAGTGTCGTTTTGATTTGGTGTAGCCAAGGTGCCGGACTGTTTCACACTCTGCTTAACGAGAGTCTTAGACTGCCTACCTGCGCTGCTTCCCCAACTCGACCCCCTCTCCGCGCGCGCGGCCTCATCATCGCCTGCGGAGCACACCATGCATTACAAAAAAGGACGAAAAACTTCCCTCCAAATCCAAACTCCGCCTGAATTCCTCGCGTCTCCTCCTGAACTCAACTATCTAGCGAAGGCTTCATCTTTCTCTGCACAATACTTCAACACCTCGCCAGAAACTTCTAGATCATGACACTCTCTCTGTCGGAACGTACGGTTTTTTCACTGTCTCAATGCCACTAACGATATCTACCCCTTAATGTGGTTCTGTGCCAAATTTTCTGATTACCGCGTATTCTCACCACCTAAAAATACCCCTCGACTGCAATAGCACTCACACTGTCGACACCGTATCACTCACAGTCACTGCACAAATTTTCATTTACGATGGTCTAACACGAGTATTCTACAGCTGTGAGCCTGCTCTTCAAACCAACTCATACCCGTAATCCATCCCGCCTGTAAAGCTCCTTGAGGGCACCCATCAACCTCTCTGCGCCTCAAGACTCCTCAGCAACTCCCTCCCACCAATTCAAGCTCACCATCAAAATGGGACGTAGCGCCCCGGTGTCTTTCTATGGCATAATCCAGCATCAGTCAGCCGTCTCCTTCTGCGTCTAATTTAACAGCCATAGTCTCTGATTTTAATTGTGCAGTGCCCATGACCAACACTTACTCTGAGAAGGGCGAAGTGTTCTTGTTGTTCTGTCCGCGACTTTCTGCTGTCAAAAAGCGCCCTCGCAAAAAAAAAGAAAAATCCCGGGCCATCTCTACTAACGTGAAACCTAGTGAGGGGCGAATCATCCAGTGTATAAGTGTATTCTTGGCGTCTTAGCATTTTTTCCAACGGAGATAAAACCATTTGGGGGTACAGGTATACAGCTTTACTGTAAAACTCTCTTGGCTTCGAAGCACCAAGCTCTCAAGCGCGAGGCGTAAACGAGTGTCCGGGTGTTTTTTTTTTTAGTACTCGTTACGAAGCGCTCTAGCGCGAGACGTAAACAAGTGTCCCGGTGTTTTTTTAGTGCGCGTTAAGTTCTAGCGCGAGGCGTAAACGAGTTTCCCGGTGTTTTAGTACCGTGACTAAATGAGACGAACGACGATTACGACGACGACAGGAGACGCCAACAGCCCCAGCCCCCAGGGGAATTCGCCCCTAAAAAAGGAACTTGGGCTCCATTCCACGCTGTGAAGGAGGTTGGATTGGGAAGCTGCGAGTATCACCTGTAACGATGGCCCAATGCACTATATGAAAATCACGACCGGGTTTATCAAAATACTGACCAAAGACAAGTAAATGCAATTTACTAAAATTTAAATCGTAGCGCCGTTTCTTTTCCCTTCACTGCGCTCCCCGTACTGACGTTGCTCTTCAGGATTTCTCACTATGCGTTGCCTTTCCATAGGAATATCACAACGCAAATGAAATACCCAACTAGGAGACCCTCTTTTATATATGAACGTGTATAACCGCCTTGTCTTGTGTTGTAAACTGTGCTATTAGAAAATGCAATTTGTTTATCTATATTTACTAGTTTTTAAAAAGTTCTATTTTCAATGCATGCAGGTACAGAACAAAGCAGTGGTTTGCGACCAAGGTCGTTGGTTGAGTGGTTCCGCAGGCCAAATGCGATTAGATCCTCGTCGTATTCACCCTCGACCTCCTAACGTGCTATCCTAGAGCTGCTCTGCAACAATATGTATGTTACGTGTACTATATCTATTTTATATGTCATTCACAAGCATATTTTATGCCGCACCAATACTGACGTGGCACCCATGTCGGAAGCGGAAGTCGCCACAGCCACTTCTGCAATCCTTACGCGCTTCCCGTTGCTAACGAGTGCCTTATCATTCATCATGTTGGTGTGAGACGCGATTTGTGCTCATTCTTTATTGAAACGAACACTATGGTATGCGCTGTTCGGGTGAAGCGAAACGCCCACCACGCGTGCTGATGTCACGCGTCCGCTGTTCGGCGTCCTCTTTTTTTTTTTTTTTCCTCTGCTTTATTTTGTTCTCTCCTGCTCAGCGCTCGTTCTACAGAGGTTTTTTAAAGCAAAGCTTTACCACTTTCGTCCAGCGGTTTCGCCGCGGATGCGCAAATTCACTTTTTGACCTCAGACACACCCCCTGAGACACACCCGTCGAAGCGCATCGCGTGATTCGCCGAGCCCGCTTTCGGCGCTGCGCACAAGGCCCCGTTTTCAGTCGTTCTGCTCAACTGATCAGCTGAGCGGCGCGCGGTTGCGGGCGCTCAGTTGATCGGCAGCCGACCACTCCGGCCGCTTCCCACGCATGCGCCGCTGGGTCGTCTCGGGCTACGTGACTCATCTTGCGCCCGCCGAAGAGGAACATCGCGTTCGCCGCGAATGAAAGCGAGTTTATAAGTTATCTAACGGTATAGCAGTAATTTTTGGCTGAGGTACTTTGCAACGCCTTAATGAAAGTACTGGATGTGTTGGTTGACTACGTTCTGCAGGCATTTAAGATGTTGAAAACAGTTGAACAAAGTGTTGCAGGGTCCCTTTAATGTAATCGAGCAATCTGAACCGACGAGCAGTAACATGCAGTATTTTACAGTTCCTGCACAAATGGTGTTCTTTAAAGGTACGCACAAACAAATACGGCGCAAAATAAGGCACCTCATACCGGTCCAGTTTTATCACCTTGCTCCCACGCAGTGTACGTCCGCAGAGAAAGGTGCCGCCTGTGACAAGGCCGCAGCCGAGAGAGGCGCCTTCCTTGATGCGGGGTGCGGCAACGGGTGGCCTCGTCTGTCATATAACTTGCGTCATTAGATGCCCCGAGCTTGCTACGCGAAACCTTGAGCGTTTGCGTAGCGGCCTTTGCAAGTTCAAAGCTGACGTTGGAATGTGGCCCCCGCAAACGGATGCATATGGCAGCAGGTCACATTGGTTTGTATCAGCTATTTTTTTTTTCGCAACGCGATGCATGAGTGATGCAGGACGGTCGCGTACACATTGAGTTGTCGTATAGCCTAGTTGCGCATATGACCGTGATATGCAGGCATTTCTGGATGGAGCCCTAAGACTAGAACATCAACGACGACACGCAAACTACCACGTTAAACATTGCGAAGGTCAGGCGATCGTTAATGTCATGCTTCGTTAATCTTTAGAAAGCTCTGTATGTTGTGCTTTATTGCAGTAACAAAGCCATGCGAATTTGAGCAAATGGAAAGAGAAAGTGTAACACTACGTTCTAGGTGATAGTTTGTGTCTATTAGTGTACGCACGCATGCACACACACACACACACACACACACAACGCCACACACACACACACACACGCACGCACCACACCGCACACACGCACGCACGCACACAACGCACACACGCACACACACACCACCCACACCACACACACCACACACACACACACACACACACCACACACGCAAGTACGCATATGTATATGAAGTGAAATAAAAATTTGCATCTCGAGACACGGGATTTTAATCCGGGTCTCCAGAGGGTAGACACGGACAGAAATTGGCAGAATTTTGGTACAGTTCGCTTCGACGCCGCCGCCGATGACAACGACGACGACGGTCACTTTTCGCATTTGATGAAACATATAAGGCTTTCGTCTTAATAATTTTTAGAACACGCAGTCTACAAAATACAAGTACTTTCCACACCAGAAATTATAACAATAACTGCAAAGACGCGGGCACGACAATACATAAAAATTAAAGCCGTTCCACTCAATGTGAAAGCTGTCGGAAGTGCAGAGCAGTGATTGACCAAAATGGGCTACAGCGCCGTTATCCGCTCACTGCTGCCACGAAATGCATATCAAATTCCCCCCCTTCGGAGGGCTCGCGCCTCCTTCCTGAAACTGCGCCAGTGAGAGTTCTGTTCTTTTTGCGCTTGCTTTAATTTCATGTGCTGGAGCTGTTTTGCGTCATTTCGAACGCGTAATTTTTTTCCTTGCGGGGCTGGAGCCTTTTTGCGTCATTTCGAACGCGCCATTTTTCTTTGCACGGCTAGAGCCTTCCTGCGTCATTTCGAACGCGCCATTTCTTTCTTGCGCGGCTGCTTTTTTCGCTTGCTGTCGTAAAAACCGACCCAACGGGCGTTCCTAACTAATTGAACACGGGGCTGCCCGTTATATACACAGATTTTTCCTGAAATGTACCTGCAGTTTTCTTTGCGCTAAAATAACGAGGAGATGTATGACAAGCGCCAGTGGTTCACGCGATTTGAACGGTTATGACTTTATTAAACGGGCTCATGAACTGAAACCCTTCCCGTGCCACCGAGGTATAACGGGCAAATTAAATACATTGAAAATGGTTGTTTGGATTTAAAATAAAAAATGTAAAAAGGTAATTAATAAGATAATTACGCAGAAAATGACTCACTACAGAACAATGATAAATACAAAAGATCTAAAAGCTATTATCGCGTTATTTGCCACTGACTTTGTTTCTGCGTGTGAGTGAAATTGTGACAAAATATTTGAGGGTTAGTATTGTTGAATATTAGCGTTAATTAGTATTGTCATTTCTTCTAAATTTTTAATGTTTTGTATGTTTTATTAGCTCCGGTTTCCTTCTTACGAGATGATTTCTAGGGATATCAAGAAGTTGTTCTCTGTATTTGTTTGTTATTGGGCAGTCCTGTAAATAGTGGTCAAAACTGCCTGCTGGAAGGTTACATTTGCATAAGTTATTATTTGTAATGGCGAACCTATGAAAACAAAACGGAAATCTACCGTGTCGGTGATAAACTGTGACGTGTAATAGTTGGTGGGAAAGTGGTCCGGAATTTGTGTGATTATTCTTTATCCATTGGAATGTGTAGCTTTCATTCCTTCTTGTTGCCACTCAACATTCCAATGTTTTCTTAGATTAATATGAGCTGCTGTTTTTTGATAAACTGTAGTGGAAATAGGCCAGTCAATTTTTCGCCATATTTTGCTGCTTTTTTAGCCATTTCGTCCGCTATTTCGTTACCGACATTGCCACTGTGACCTTTAATGTAAGTTAACGTTACTCTGACCTGTTTTGCTATTTTGTTTAGCATTTCTTTAATTCTAAATATATTTGGGTTCCGATTATTTGGGTTGCTAATTCCTTTTAGGGTTGATAGGCTATCAGTATACAACTGTACGTTACCTTTTTTGAAGCTAGTTTGGAGGTATTCAAGTGCTTTTAAAATCGCGATTTCTTCTGTCTCAAAGTTATTGCTGTACTCCGAAAGTTTGTATTGTTTGGTTTCTACTATTTTGCCGGATTTGTCTAGAATTATAAAGCTGTTCCTATGTCGGTTTTATCTTGCGAGCCATCTGTAAATACTACAAAATTGTCTGCGGAATTGGTTGGGTAAGATAAGTAAAAGATATCTTATCTGCTGGATGCGGCTGCCATATATCTACTTTGTTACTTATTTGGTCTCCCGTAAAAGCGCGGTTTTTCTAGGTGAACATTCCGGCGAAAAGTACGTTAAATGTTTCGATTTCTTTTTGGATCGTCAGATGATTTGGTGGGACATTAGCTATGATGTTTAAGGCCGGATTGGATACTGTTTTAAATGCTTTGGTAACTTTAATGAGGCTTGTTCTTTGAATACTTCTTAGTTTTTTCTTCATTAGTACCTGTTTTTATACCAAATTGGAGCGGCATAAACTATGATTCTTTCTATAGCTCTGATATAAATTTGTTGTAGGTGTTTGCTGGTAAGCCCCCAGTTGTATGCTGTAAATTTTCCTAGGCTGTTTATTATTTGGTTTACTTTTCCTTTACATAGTTAATATGAGGGATAAAACTGAGCTTGTTGTCTATATAGACGCCAAATATTTTAATTTCTTTACAGAATTTAAGATAGATTTTTGTTGCCTAGTTTGATAATGGGAGGTCTTTTACTGTACTTGTCCCCTATTACATTGAATTTTGATTTTGTTGTGTACAATGTAAGTTCTTTGTCTATTCCCAGTTTTCTACTATTTTGAGCGCTCGGTTGCCTTTTGTTCGATATTATCTCTTGAATGCCTCTTTATTACTAAGGTTATGTCGTCGGCAAAAAGCCTGAATATATACATCGCTAGGAAATTTGCTGCTTAGGAGATCTGAAATTGTTATGTTCCAGAGTAATGGACTTAAAGGTGACCCCTGCGGGGATCCTGACTTAAGATAAAGTTGAATTCTTGATTTCTCCATGTTATAGATAATTTTTCTATTTTTAAAAAAAGTAATGAGTAGAAATGATCAGATTTTCTCGGGACACCCTGATTTTTTTTAGAGTTTACAATGACCGATGGTTTGATACAGCTAAATGCGTTCTTTATGCCTAAAGAAATGACAACACATACCGCTTTATCTAATCTTGCTTGATCAATTTTCTTTTTTAACTCGTTTAAGGCGATGGTTGCCGACGTGTTATGGGTAAATCCGAATTGTTTTGTACTATGGAGTTTTTTTCTTGGTTAAGAAGTAATATATTCGTCTTTAATTATTTTTTCAAGTATTTTTCCTAGTATAGAGTTGACTGCTATGGGTCTATATTTGTTGGCTCCTTGGTTATCTCCTGATTTTGGTATTAGGATTACATTAGATTCCTCCCACCGTGATGGAATGTATCCTATCTTGATACATGCATTGTAAAGATCAAGAAAGAATAATTTTTGGTAATTATATAGACATTGTACAAAAGTGGCTCGTAGGCCATCTGGTCCAGGAGCTAAATTTCTGCGTAATTCAGAAATGACTGTGTTAATTTCATTTTCAGTAATAACACCTTCATCGCTACGCTTTCAAGAAGAAGAATTTCTTCGTCGTCACAAACCTTGTCGACGTCGTATAACTCTCTTAATGTATGTTCAACTGTTTCTTCGGTTGATTTTGTTTTAAGTGCGAATGCACTTTATAAGCGACCCCGAACCTTCCGCCGTCCGCATAGCAACAGCTGCGGGTGCGCGCGCTTTCGTCTTCCTTAGCAACGGGGGGAGATGGGCGCGCGCTGCCTGGCCGCTGACATGGCACATACCCACGTGGGAGATTGGCCAGGAATAAGTGCGAATGCACTTCTTAAGCGAGCCTGAATCGTCGCGCTCGCATAGCGCCTCCTCTCCCCCCTCGCCTACTCTCCTAAAGCCCCTTTACTACTCTCCAGCTCGCAACACCCTCTCTCGGCGCGCCAGCCAGGCCACTACACTATATAAAAAAAAAACAGCATCCGGCGCCAGGTTTCGATCTGCGGACTTCGCGGCCGCAGCGCGACGCTCTACCGACTAAGCCACGGACGCTTTTTTTTTTTTTCTTTATTGCCGGGTTTGGACATCAACTAAAACAAAAAGGCATGAACAACAAGGGTAAAACCGCTAACGCTATGGTCGCTAGCGTAGCTCAAATTAAAAACGCGGCATGTTCAATACTTTTTCCACCTCCAAAATCCAGTCCGGTACACACGGCTGGACCTTCCACACTTCTACTATCCGTCTGACGTTCTCGCAGAAGTACTGCCTCGCTGGCCTGGCATCGATATCACTGTTGCGGAAAGCCATGCGAGACCTCCATATGCCGTGCAAGACCAAAAGCATTAACAAATCATAAGGTACACCATTACAGTCTTCTACACACAGGAACCGTATGCCGTGACAATCAAGAGGGAAATCCTTTTTCAGGGTACGCTGTAGCACGTCCCAAAGAAGACCGCGTCCCAGCAATCCAGGAACACATGTTCAATTGTTTCGGGCTTCTTACACAGGGTACAGTCCACACCCCACGGGACAAATAGGCCCTTCTCCTGCATCCACGTTTTCACAGGTAAAACACCGGCGTGCAATTTAAAGAAAAAGGATTTGACACCAGGTGGAACCGCCATTGCTTTGACCCGTTTCAGTACATCTTGGCCAGTTCCTGCACGGTACAACGTTCTATACAGTGGAACTGGCAAACAAACATCAAGGAGATCTCTATACAACTTTTTCTTCTGTACATTGCACAAGTATTCCATGGAAAATCGTGCGCACAAAAATTGAGCCGCTTGGACAACTTCACGCAAATACCCATGAATACCGCCGGCTAATGGTTGGGTTGAACTAACAACATACTGTGGTAAGACCCTGCCCAAGCGTACCTGAATAACGGTGCGTAAGAAAGGATCTTGCACCTCGCGCAGAAAAAAAAGGCGGTTTACAACTTGACGCAGAAAAAGATGTGCCAGTGACAGACCCCCGGAGCGGACACGTCGAAACAAGTTCGTGCGACTCGTCCGCTCCCAAGTAGACCCCCAAATAAATACGGCAAACACGCGGTGCAGCCTTTGCACATTTGCTCGCGCACAGTGGAGCACTTGCATCACGTACCACACTCTAGCCGCGAAAAACAGATTACACGCTGTCGCGCGAGCGAACATTGACAGCATTTTTCCTTTCCCTTCCCACTTTTCCGTCCTATTGCGCAGCTCTGTCACCTGCCTTCGCCAGTAAGGATCGCTATCGCGGTAGTTTTCTAGTGGCACACCGAGATACTTCGGAGGCGTCTGTTCCCAGCTTATACCTCCGTATATGCTTGGTGTCGCATCCCAGTTACCATGCCACAGGCCCAAGCATTTTTTCCAGTTGACAGAGCTTCCGGTACAATAACAGAATCTTTTAAGTATCTTAACGGCCTCCCCTATGCTGCTTCTGTCTTCAAAAAAAAAGAGCGATGTCATCGGCGTACGCAAGCACGCGCACTTCGCATGACTGCAACCGAAAACCGCGTATACTGACCCTGTTCTTAATGCTCAAACAAAAGGACTCTATAAATAAACAGAAAAGTAAGGGCGAAAGAGGACACCCTTGACGTACCGAACGTGACACTTTTACTGGAGTGCTGAGTGCCTTGTTTATAACAAGACTTGTGGTGCACTCCTTATACGACATACGCACTCCATCAGTAATAACCTTTCCAACGTTGACGTGCTCTAGAATAGCAAGCAACAGTTCATGTGAGACCTGGTCAAAAGCTTTTTCCAGGTCGATCTGAAGGAGGGCCACAGCGGACTGCATGCAATCGCAGCATTCTAAAATGCTTCGAGTTACATGGATGTTGGTTGTAATTGAGCGACCTTTTATTCCACAGGTTTGGTGTTGCCCTACCAAGTCTTTCATCACAGTCTGTAGTCTTTTAGCGAGTACCTTCATTAATATCTTGTAGTCTACATTTGTTAAAGTTATGGGTCTATACGCGTTTACGCTCATCAACTCCCTTGCATCCTCCGTTTTTGGGATGAGCACAGTATGAGATTTCGAAAAGGATGGGGGCAAAGTTTTAAGTTCATAGGCCTCTGCATATAATGCACAAAGGATGGGGCTGAGTTCATCTACGAAAGCCTTGTAAAAGGCTCCACACAAACCATCAGGGCCTGGGGTTTTACCCGGACTTAGCTCAGAAATCGCTTGCTTTACCTCATCGATTGAAATAGAGGCCTCAAGATATGTCCTCATTTCATCTTCTACAACAGGCAGTAACGTCATGAAATCCTCCTTAAAAACATTCGGGTCTATGGGATGACGTGCAAACAAGTTATTATAGAACTCGAAAAACGCGCGCTTAATTACTTGCTGGTCCTTAGACACCGCACCCTTATATTCAATATCAGTTATCATGTTTCTGTTTGCATATCGTTTCTCCGAACTGATGGCCCTCTTAGTGGGGGCTTCACCCAAAAGCAATTTCTCCGCCCTCGCTCGCACTAATGCGCCATGATACCTTTCTTCTTCCATGGCCTCCAACTGGGCTTTCAGTGATTTAATGTCCTCTTTAAAAAGCCCTGGTGATTCGCACTCAAATTCTGTAAGCTTTTTTAAATTTTCACGAATCACCTTTTCGTTTTTCATTTTATTATTTCTGAGGACACTAGACCTTCTAGTTGCCGTTATCTTAACGTTCTGCTTGAACATTTCCCACTGGAAAGTCAAGCTGTCTCACTCCCATCTATTTTTTCCATCATCCCTTTTACATCTGCTACAAATTGTTCATCTTGTACTAGCTTACTATTCATCTTCCACAAATCCCAGTTAAACTTTGACGCTTTCTTCTCGGGCCTGCCGAGTGAAAACGAAACAAGGCAATGATCGCTAAAGGATATAGGAAGGACAGCGTACTGGCAGCACTCAGGCACAAGTTCTAGCGAGACGTATGCTCTATCCAGCCGGGCATGGCTGGCACCCCTGGAAGTGTGTAAACTGCACCTGATGTGCGCCACTAATTAAGTTCCCCACATCCTCCAAGCCAAAATCAGCCATAATTTCATCCAGTACTACAGTACTTCCGTCACGAAAGGGGGTGGTGCTCGATTTATCGCGAGCGGCACAGACACAATTGAAATCTCCCAGCACAATAAGAGCACGTTCTGTGCCGAGCCAAGCGCGACACTCTTCAAAAAACCCTTTTCGTTCATCGACCCTTATCGGCGCATACACGCAAATGACCCGCCATTCTTTCGACGCAAAAACCAAGATCACACACCACCATCCGCCCCCTCGTATCGGATGTGACGGCTTGAACCGTCGCCCCAATACTCTGGCGAATTAACAAGAGGCACCCAGCTGAGAAGCCCACTGCATGGCTTACACAAACTTGATAACGTGCACAAAAACTACGTAGCATACGCTCAGTATTTCTTCGCTTTCAACTTTCGTTTCTTGCAAAGCCACTATATCAAGGTCTTGCTCATTTATAATGCGGTACAGCTGACTTTGTCGCTTGCGGTCGGCTAATCCACGCACGTTGAGAGTGGCAACACGCAACGTTAAGGGGGTGTGACGGAAGACATTTTGTTCCTAAATGAAGAATATATTCAACTTACGGCGTTCACACACACACACACACCCACACACACACACACACACACACACACGCAACCACACGCAAAAAAAGAAAACCGTCGACTTATAAGATACTCAAAACGGAAAAAAAAACCCTCTCTCCCTCTGCCCTAAACACCCAAAAAGAAAAACCCAGCGAGCCGACGACCATCCCTAGAGCATAACCTGAACTTTTTTGTTTTAAGTGACACAAAGACTTTCCAACGGCATCTTAGCAGTCCGGAAAAAGTGGTGACAAGTAGCGTGTTCTTACGGGCTCTTTGATGCCGCTGGTCCTCTGTCGTAAGGGCGTGCTCGGTTTTGGCTTGAAGCTCGAGCGCCTCGACGAAGTCCCCGTTGCAGACACCTTCACAGGTCAGATCCGTCCCCACCCTCCCTGCACCCCCACTTTCTCCTGGCGTGGCCTTTTCGGCAAAGCTTGGTCGTCGTCGTCTCCATTTGAGAAGTCCGCTCCCTGAAGGGGAAGGAAATTTTCTGCACCGGGCACCTTGTCCTCGACGTTCACCGGGCCTCCACCTTCGGCATCACCTGTCTGGATGTCGCTCTGCTCGGGTTGCACGGCACTGGCCAAGGCGGGAAACTCGACCAGGGCCTCCACTTTTTTATCAGAGTTCTCCTTTTGTTGCGGTGCAGCTGCCACCCCAGGGTCGTTGCCGCCCCCTGCTGCCACCTCCTCTGTCTCCCCCTCGTCCATAATATACTCGGTCTGTTCCGGGTCTACTCGCGTCCGGCCACCTTCGCGTACGTTCGCACGCACTCGCTCGCTTCATGCCCGAAACGGTGGCAGAGTGTGCAGCGCGGCACCTTACAGTCTCGCCTCATGTGCCCCCGTGCCGGAGCAGCGCAGGCACTGCGGGGCCCTGCCAGGTACGACAACGAGCGCCTGCTCACCTGCAACACGGAGCTGGGCGGCAAATCGTCGGCTCTCACGCCCGAGTTCAGCCTGAGCGTCACCGACCGCGTCGTCGAGCCTTTGTCCTGCACGCCCCTGACGCGCCAGCGCTCCCGGGACACGTCAATGACTCGGCCGTACGGTGCCAAACGCCGCGCGAACGTCGTCGTCCGGAACATTGTGAAGGAGCCAGTGTATCTTGAGGCGCACGTCTTGATTTGCGGGTCGATGGACGATACACCGGCGCTCCTTGACCCTGACGTCGTCGCACGAGAGCATCCTCTTAACCCCGGCGTCGTCCTTGAAGGTGACGGCCCACACATGATTCATCTGATACGCCCCCAAGGCAACCACCTCGGGGAGCAGAGTCAGATGAGCCAACATGTCCCGGAATTCTTCCACTCGATAAGGCCGAGCACGTACGTCAGCATGAATAAAAACTGTGTTCAAAACACATCGTCCTGTCGGTAACATAGGCAGTGAAACTGGGTAATCGTCAGCGTCCTGTTCAAAAAGCCTGTTTCCGCGACCAGTCATGGTCGCACTAACCGCTCCAGCGGAGCCAAGCATCCTGCGGCCGCTCACGAGCGTAACCGGAAGCAGAATCCTAAGCCACGGACGCGACGTTGATATCAGTGTTAGTAACGCGCCTTATATCTTTAACGCATTCAAACTACGTCGTCAGCGGCGTGCGTTGGCGACTCAGCGGCGTTATAGCGGCTTGATAACTGCGTGGTGTACACGTGATACTACAAACCCGCTAGTTCTGCATTCTCTCACGTGACTGCGCCTCCTCTCCCTTCACTCCGGTCGGCGCTTCGCAGCTGCGGTGCGCTGCGGTGCGGTGCGCTCCTCCTCTCGAACATACACGTTAATTCACCAAGATTTCCGCAGAGGGACAAACGAGGCGTGTTAAGCCGAACGTGATCACGAGGGGGTGTTAATGTAACTAACGGGCAAAATGCCACCAAACTTCAACAAACTCCCCCTCATAGCATCACCCCGTGCTTCGCACTTCCTCATACTCCCCTTCGGGGAAATGCGGGGGAATTTTTTCTCCACTTTCTTTTTACAAACTTGAAATGATGATTGGTTGGTTTACTGTTCCTCTGGCTAGTTTATACGGTAATGTGAATGGATTTTTATGAACTTGCGAACAAAGTTGTTCCCAACTTTTTCTTTTTGCTGTGGCTAAGCTATCATTGTAAGCTTTGTGTTCATTATAGTACTCGCGCTTAAATTGTTCCCTGATTTCTCCATGCGATTTTTGATACCTCCTTCGTAGTGCTCTTACTCGCTTTCTCTCGATTTCAAGTTCAACTGTCCACCACGGTTTTGGTTGTGTGTGGGATGGTTTAACTTTTTTGCTATGTTTACTTACTAATTTTTCTATTTTATCAGACAATGTGTTTACAGTATTTTCGATTTATTCTGTTGTTTTAATCCGGTTTCTAGCGGTTTCGAACCAAGTGTCCTTTTTTAAATCTTCTAGGACATGTTTCTCACCTTTTAAGGTGAGACGGTACTTGGGTTTGTTAACGATATCGTATAAAAGTAAACTAATAAATTTGTGGTCGCTGCTGTTGTAATCTTTGAGTACTTCCCAGTGAATAACTTCTGGTAATAACGCTTGCCCTAAATGGTTACGTCGATCCAACTCCTACCTATACTGTTTTCGAATGTCGGAGGTGAGTTAGGGCTATTTATTACAGAAAGGTCGTGCCTAAGGGAAAGTTCAAGTAAATCGTCACCCCTTGTATCGGTTATATCTCCTCCCCATACTCTGTGTTTCGCATTGAAGTCACCCAGTAGTACTACGTGGTCTGTAGAAAAATATTGAAAGAAGAGTTCTAATCGGTTTAACGTGTTTTCGAAATCGTCTCTGGGAGGGGCGTAGCAATTAATTATAATGAATTCCTTTTCTTCCCAGTTTACCTTCGCCGCCATTATTTTTTGGTCGATTATGAGCGGGAATATTTTTACATCTGGAGAATGATTTACTAGAGCGACTTTAGGGTTATTTTTGTGTGCTATGACTTGATGTCGGATGGGAAAACCTATAACCTTTCTTTCAACATGATAAGGTTCCTGTATTGCTGAGATGTGATTATGATTTTCGTTATGGTAGAAACTTAACGCCTCGTTCTCTTTGGCACACCTTGCCAAATTAACTTGGATAATTTGTAGTGATGACCGTGGCTGCGAGATTTTTCACTGGTCCGAGCACTTCTTCGCAAAACTGTTGTGTGTGTGTTGTGAGTGTTGTAGTGATGAGAGTGTAATTGCGTTGACCTATCCATAGCAACTCACAATTTTAGAGCGTCCAACTTAGTCCACTTCACGCAACACTGAACTTCGCTAAATGTTCAATTACTTGCCGCTTGCGTTGTCAAAGCAGAGCTACACCAGTCGGTTCAATTCAATCGGAAGAGAATCGCCTCTTGTTCTTGTCGCTGCCTCTGAATGTACGTCGGGCATGTGTTCTCCATCATTGAGTGCCTTATGTCGACCTTCTCAACCGTTCCTTGGCTCTCTTCTGCACAGATGCAACAATGAGGTTCTACACTAGCGCAGTTCTGGTAGTAGTGGTTTCCCCCACATTTGGCGCATCGTGGTCTCCTGTTGATGTCGCAGTGTTTTTCGGAGTGGCCGTAGCTCGCACAACGCTTGCATCTTGGGAGGAAAACGTTGTTGAAGTACCTGCGGCTTGTCCATCCGATGTAGAGTCTTTCTTTAAAAACGATGCTCTGATAAGCTGGCAGTTTTGTTGACAGAACGGCTGTTGTGCCATTATTTCCCTTCCAATGGTTGAGAACTTGGATGTCGTCGGGGTCGCAGGATAGTCGATTCTGGTTTACTAAGACTGTCGGAATGTCTTCGACTGAAACGTCGTCTTGGATACCTATTACCTTAACCTGGGGAAGTTTTGTCTTGTGTTCCCTTGTTTGTATTTGGTGGGTTGCTAGATTTTTCGCGATTTCTTCAGACAGTTTCTTCAGTCCTTCCTTTGGCGTCGAGGTCACTACGACGCCTTCTCTTCCTTGTCGAAGGGAGACTTCTGTTAGGCCGATTTTTCCTGGGTCAATGTGTTTTTGGAGTATTTCAGCTATCTTTGTTCCTTTTAATGTGGGTGACGTCACCACTAGCGCAGCGCGAGGTGGCGGCTGGTTGGTTCTTGTTTGTACTGGGTCTTTGTCGTTGGTTGGTTCTTTCACTTCACTTCCTTGAACAGTTCTTGCATAATTAAGACCTCCTCGGTTGTGTTTGCTGATAGCCTTTTCCATGCCTTAGATCTCTCCTCTAAATCGCTGCACGTCGTGAGATGCTTTTAATGTGAGCTCCTTCATTTGGATGAACTCTTTGAGCAGTGTGTCGACTCCTTGCTTCAGACCTTTCGCATTTTTAGTAAACGTCGCGATTTCCATGAGTGCGCTCATGAAACGCTCATCACAGCTGGTTATTTTTGTTAGCAGGTCACTGCTGTCATCACAGATCGGAATGTCCGATGTAGTGTGTTCTCTGGCGGGTAGAGCGGGGAAATCTTCAGCTATATCAGTTCCATCCGGCGATTTTGGTTCGTGGAGACTTCATTGGTGGTTTTCACCGCTTTCTTTAGTCTCAACTCTTTTGTGTGAATTACTCATGTTCGAAGGTTCAGGAGGAGCGCTTGAGCCCTTGTCGCTTAGCTGTGAGCCATCATTTTGCCACCTGTCGCGTTCTGATGAGGCTCTTTCATTGCCGTTGGTGGAAGTTGGCTTGGTTTCACTTTTTTTGTTGGGTCTGCAGATTGTTTCTTTCTGCGTTGTTTTTTTTCATCCTTTCACTACTGGGGATCTCCCACTTGCTTTCGCATGTTTCTACCTTTTCCGTATCCACGAGTCTCCTTCGCGAGCGCTACACTTCCGTATTAGGCCTCACAATGCGAAACCGACTTTGAAGCGTGGGAGCGAGCTTTTATTAGTTTTTTTTTTTGTTGTTCAGATAGCTGTTTGAATTTTCCGCTCGGTTTCGTTTTACCCTTCTGGAGACTTTCGTTTAAATTCGGAGCCCACCTGGCTCTCCTCCGGCAACTATGTGTTTGTTTACATTGTCCGTAATGGCTGCGCCCAGGGTCCAGTCGGCCGAGAATGGTAAGACGGCTTTTATGTCCTTTTTGGGCCTATTTTGGCGGATATTGGCTCGTCGATGTCACCGAAAATGTTCGTGAGTCGATTAGGACCTAACACACCATCCTCCCGGCAGTTGTTGTCTTGTTTGGAGGTCTTGAAAATTTGAAGCGGTGGGTTAGGCTTACCCGATTGCTCTTGCTTCCGAAGCTTTTTCCGGAGCCTTGAGTCGTTTCCAGGTAATGTCTTGGTGTGCAGGGGTTCTCCGGATGTTCCGCTGGCCTTGGATGCACGAGGGAAAAGCGTGCGGACGATACGTTCGAAATGAAGTACGTTGAATGCAGGAGCTGGCGCGCACCGCTGCTAGCGAGTTGGCTGTGACGTCACAGTTCGAACGGAACGGTTATGACTATTTAAACCGCGTGGTTTTCGAAGCTTCACCATGACTCCCTGACCCCGGCACAGAAGGCTCTACTTGGGTCTGTTATCTCGCTGCGCCGCCTGATTTTGGCAGTCGCATCAACCGTTAGCGACCTACGACGACAAGGCGATCCCATAAAGCGCTTTGCACTTTTAAAAATAGAGATTCGGGCAGTGTGCGCCGCATGCTTTCCACTCTTGCTTAGTTTATTTAACACTCCGAAAGCAGTTAGGGCAATGGTCAAGTGATGGTCCAATTTTCGGCGCGGGTGCTCCTTCCTGGGGTTCTGTACACAAAACTGATTTCAGTGAATCCTATGGTAGGTTACTCTGATAGTAAAACACCCACACACTTCGTGATATAATACTCAAAGATAGATGTGCTTGTATTCACCTGTAAATACCCATAAACTCTGTGCGCTTTCAGTGTGCCCAACACCTCTACCCGTGTTGTGCAGGAGGTGAGACATACCCACCTTAAAACTCCCTTAAAAGTAAATGTAAACTTTAGAATCTGGTATTGATTTACTGGCACGTATACCTTTTGATTTCTGTAGCCGCGATGTTTGTAGTACTAATCGATATTAACTAAATAATCAACATTTCTAAACTTTTTTACCGTGAAAGGGTGAATGAACCCACATCATCAATATCATCACCAGCCTATCTACGCCCACTGCAGAACAAAGGCATCTCCCATTAATCTTCAATTTTATCCCGGCCCTGTGCTACCTGCGACCAATTTGTCCCCGCAAACTTTTTGATCTCACCTGCCCATCTGACTTTCTGCCGCCCCCTGCCACGCTTGCCTTCTCTAGGTATCCACTCTGTCACCAGTAATGACCAACGGTTATCTTGCCTTCGCCTTACATGCCCTGCGCACGTTCATTCTTCTTAATTTCTACTAATATGTCCTTGACACGCGTTTTTTCCCCTGACCCACTCCGTTCTGTTCTTGTCCCTTAATGTTACACCTATCATCTTCCGTTCCACTGCGCGCTGAGTCGTCCTCAATTTAAGTTGAACCCTCTGGGCAGAAACTTGGAGGCTCACTAAGAGAGACAAACCCACATGGACCACCAAAATTCCTGAAACGTTGGCAGCGTTCGTATTTTTATGCACCTCTCGCCTCTACCTCATTTGCCTCTCGTCGTGTATCGTCCACAGCGTTGCTTTCCTCATCGCTTTCACCGCCCCGCTGAAGTACTGTGGTCACCGGTTCTGCAGCAAGGTCGGCGGCGGCTTAGGCCGTGGCACGCGTTAATTGGATTTTCCTTTCTATATGGACGCCTTGCTTGTCTTTCATTAAATATGCGTGTGGTGGAAGTTGCACACCGCATGAGCCTTGCCCCTGATTGATTTGATTGATTGGGGGTTTAACGCGCCGACGCAACGCAGGCGATGAGGCGCGCCGTAGTGGAGGGCTCCGGATTAATTTTGACCACCTGGGGATCTTATCGTGGGCCGCGCGAAATCTTCGTACACACGGGCGTTTTTGCTTTTCGCCTCCATCAGAAAAGCGGCCGCCGCGGCCGGGAATCGAACCCGCGACCTCGTGCTCAGAGCCTTGCCCCTGCCAGCTTTCCTTTACTAAACGAGCTTCCCACCAGGTTGCCTCACACAATTTCAGCTGCTCACTTTAGTTTCCATTCTTTTACCACACAGGAAAGCTAGCGGTAAATTTTAAAAAAGCCCGAATTAAAAATGAGGGAAGGTCACACTAACGCGTAATATTTGAAGGCAGCGAAGCTGTACGCAACCTTCACTATACTATCACGAAGGTTTAGGTACACGATTGCAGCCGATTTGCTTCTTCTTCGCTGCCGCAACGACCTTTACTCCATCATTGTTGCCATAAGTGTGAGCTTCCTTCATATTTTTGGAAGGGATAAGTAGTGGACATTACCTTGGAGGGGCGTACGCTACGGCGTGTCTTTCTCGTTCCCAGCAAGTGTTCCCCCGATTACCGATTACAGCGAACGCTAACGTTTTTTGGGGGCAATCTTGACCAATCTCCCTAAGTGGGCATGCATGGCTTGACAAACATGCGCCAGGGACGCTGGGTGGTCGCCGCGAGGCCCGCGCTCACGTGCACGTGCTCAGCAATTTGTTGGTACTTTAACTGCAGACACGAAAACTTACGATTTGCTAAACAGCTTCGCTGTTAAAAAATTGCCGACGCTTGCACTAAGTCTTGCAAGGCGTGATGAACCATAGTGAAGCTGGAGAATTTTTATGTCAGCACTGAAGGACACACCACCACGCATTGTATTGGGTTTGAAATTGCTTAATTACGTATTCCGTCATCGCTTTTCACTGTCGTAGCAGTAGTCATCATGATATCCATCTATATCGTGATCTTCCTCATGCATGACTGGCGGGGCAGGATCGTTTTTTTTTTCCACGGGCTTTCACGTTTTTCGCCCAAACTGGAACGCGTCAGCCCGCGCTAGAACCGGCGGCAACCGGCTCCGCTAACCGGGCGTCTGTAGCGCGAGCTGTCTTGTGCTGCCTATTGAGGTGCGGACGCACGTGGACTGTTTTCTTGGTATTTTTTGCGAGCGCCACGCGCAAGCCTGGACGATGCCGGGGGCTCCACGTGAGACGCGTGCTCACGTTCGCGGTAAACGGAGGGAGTAACTACGAGCCGAATTTTTGATGACGCCGCACACCACGCACATTGCGGCCAGCAACAATAGCTTCGTTGTTAAAATACTGTACGATTATGAGCGTATGAAACGTGGGAGTTTTGCATGAAATGAACAGTGCAGAATGGGCGGCATGCAGGACGGTAGCTGTACAGGAGAAATTACATGGAGGGTAGGAGGGGAGTCCCGGGGTTAAACGGGACAAACAGTACACAGGAACCAGAATGAATTGCATGCACGGAACCTCTATACAGGATCCATATAGGAGCAGCGGTCTGTTCTAAGGCTGGCTATTATGTTGCATAAACGATATGGGGTATCTACTTGGTTTGCGCGTGCTTTATTCCGGGACGCCACCTATGCACACATGGGCGACTTGCAAACAGCACAGCCAATCAACTCCTAGATCAGTAAAAAGAAAGCACAGATCAGCCTTTCAACAATACAGCCGCTTGTTTATCGAAATAGTTGAGTGCTCTCAGAGGGATTCCTTGATTTTTTTAGCCGCTAACTTTAGATTGGCTTCTGTGCTGCGGCCGCAATGTAGGTACAGAGTGCAATACATCTGAAAGAAACAAAAAAAAGCTTAACTTTACACAGTTTGCTTGAATTCACATATACTGCTCAGTAGTACACAGGGCACACAAGTTCGGCAAAGGGAATTCACAACAACCATTGCCAAATGATCACACTAATAAAAAAAATCCTGGGCCATGTCCACTAACGTGAAACCTGGGAGGGGCGTATATAGCATGCAGCGTATAGGTGTATTCCTGGCGCCTTGGAATTTTTGCCAACGGAGATGAAACCATTGGGGGGTAGAGGTATACAGCTTTGCTGTAAAATTCTCTTGTCTTTGAAGCACGAAGCTCTCTAGCGCGAGGCGTGAATGAGTGTCCCGGTGTTTTTTTAGCACGCGTTATGTTCTAATGCGAGGAGTAAACGTGTTTCCTGGTGTTTTAGTACCGTGACTACATGATACGACGATTACGACGACGACAGGAGACGCCAACAACCCCAGCCCCAAAGGGGCTTAGCACCTAAAACGTCACAGAAGGTGCAAAGAGTAATAGACCGTGGAATCTCATTACTACGCTTTGAGAGTGCGAACAATCTGGGGACTCTCCTTAAGATACGCACTCACGAGAAAGCAACCTAGATAGCGTCTCATGCAAGCCCACGTGGATTGATCTCGTGCCATTGACTCTCGATCCAATCGGTCATGCATAGCCACGCCGTAAAAATTTTCTGAGATTTTTTTTTTCATATTTTGAATTTCGGCACTTGCTCCTTCGGAACGTTCAATAATTGTCCCGTGCCAATCTTGGAGATATCAATCGGAATCACCCAGCAAATGCGACTACGGGCTACGCGCGCGACTTCCTCCTTGGCTTTGACGATATTTGTCCTTTTTTGGCGAGCCGGTGTTCTCAGACCTTAGCAGGGGATGCCAAGCCCTTCCGAAATGTTTATCTGGCTGCTCCGCGTACGCTAAACGCCAGTGCGGGCTTGTGCAACCGGATATTTCATTTATTTCCTTCCTAAGTGCTTCGGTGTCTCAGGGAAAGTCGTTGCGCGCATCAGAACCCCTGACATTGTTCTTGCGGCTCGTGCTTTTCGGAGAGGGGTGGCCGGCCTCGCCGTGCACACACGCGCATGCGCAGTTGGGTTCTGGTACGCGCCACCACTAGCGTATCGTACGCTAGCCAACATGCTAAAACTCTAATATGTTTTAACACAAAACAAGCGCTGCGATTCAAAGAACTTCGACTGCGCTGCATTTTTTTGTCAGTTTCTAGCGTCTTATTAATTTTGTTTTCCTACTTGATCATTATTAAACGCTAAAACTATGTTCGACATGAATATGCAGATGTGTAAAAAAATTACCATACCCGACAGCTTTGTGAATCTCAAAATTGTTACGCAACGTTCTAGGTCGGAGGAGGGGGAAAATACTAAGAGCCCCCTCCTCGCTTTGCATCCCCCTCCTCACCTAGAGCTACTGCTCCTCTTCCGTGAAATCACGCCTCCATCACAGGCTACCACGCACCATCCTTCCGCCCCCTCACCCCTCGTTATCCCCCGTAGAATCAGCACTCCAGAGACAAATTCAAACCCATTCCCTCCCCACTCGATCCATCCTCACCCACGTATCGCCATCCCTCTTTCCCAACCCCACTTCTCCGCACTGCGGGGAATACTAAGATACCCCCCCCCCCCCGTCACCTGACGCTGCCCCGCCCTGCTTCCTCCTCCCTTACCCTCCCCCCGACTCCTGGCTCTGTGCCCTCGTGCGCTCGGACGCCCAGTCCCAGTGCGCCCTGGTCGACAGGGCTGGGGCCCACAGAGCTGCCCTTCCTCGGCTCGAACGTGCCTACTAAGCCTGGCCAGGAATAAAACGTCTCTCTCTCTTTCTCCCATCCTCGAACGTTGAGATTCACAGCCCGTGTGCAGCTCAATTCGCTAAGGCAGCGACACGTGTGCACAAGGAGTAAAGCCGCCGTCGAATGGCAAGGTTTAGCTTGAATGGGGTAGAAAAAACAAAACGAAACTATATAAACAGTGCGCATCTTCCAGTGGCGACAAAAGGGATAAAAATTGTATATGCTTGCTAACAGAGCAAATGCAAAAATTATGTGTGAGCACAAGTTCAGGCCCTGGTGTTTAGCAACCCAAAACAGGCGTGAATATTTTTGCGATACCTGCCACAAAGTAGTAATGTTGCCTAAAAACAAAGGGGCCGAGGTAAAGGAACACTAAAGTAAGCCTCTACGCACTGTGTCGTGAAAAACGAGTCTTCGGCAAAGCGGAACGTTTTATTCGCTAAGCGAAAGGAATACCTACATATGAATACATTCACGCACTCAGAGGGACTGGCGAAGTACGGTCAACAGCTGTGGGCCACCTGTCAATATAGCCATGAACCGGTGCCGATTCGCCCAGTCGTCCATCCCATTGAAAATTCGGGCTTGTTGGCTTGCGTTGCTGCATTGTTACTGGGTTACTGGCTTGCATTGTTACTGGGCTTGCATTGTTACTGGGTTGCATTGTTACTGGGTTACTGGGTTACTCTGGGTTACTAAATTGGAAGGGTAATTTTCGCACCCAGGGCACTCGGCGACATTTCCAAAGGGTTACGGCAATTTTATTATTTTACTTCTTTTCTACATAAATAAATCATCGTACCGTTTATGCGAGATCTCTGCTCCTAGTATGAAATTTTTTACAGCCATGGAGGTTACATCAAACCCGTCGAAACTTACAAAATCTTCGAAGCAAAATTATCGACATTTACGTAGGCTACGAATGCCGTCTAACATTTTGATTTTTCTTACTATCTGTTCGGTACAACTAGTTAAGCGCACTTACCCAACAACGCTAACAGTTCTCAAGAAGCTGAAACTGCCCGTTCCTGATTCAAGCTTTCGCTCATCAGTCGCATCACATACGGCGCTCCTTACCTGTCCCTTCAAACCAGCAGAACATAAGAAACTGGACATTTTAACTAGACAAGCGTAGAAAACTGCACTCGGCCTCCCCACTAACACCTCCACTGACTTGCTCTTACTCTTCTTCTTCTCCCCCCTTTTTATTCCCTGAGCCCCATTCTCCCAGTGCAGGGTAGCAAACCGGGCTCTACACCTGGTTGACCTCCCGGCCTTTCCTTTCTTTTTTCTTCTCTCTTCTGCTCTTACGCTTGGGAATTACACAACACTTGGACCAGGAGCTGTGGAGGAAGCTCAACAAATTCTCGCCATTTCAACGCCATCAAGCTACCCCCACATGACTGCAAGTACTTTAGCTCGCCTGGGCTATCCGACCCCGACTCAGCCTCACCGCCATGCACGCCGTCCTTCGCTACTGCGCACTCGCCTTAAAGTCGCCTCGCTGCCCCCAAACATGCACCCAGGCCTGCATGGCGGTCGTCGCACCGCCCCGAACCAACTACATCCGCGCCCCACTACCAGCATCTTCCGGACACGCTTTACGTCGATGCATCCCCATACCCCAACCGATCGACTTACGCTGTCGCGACTGTAGACAGCCAAACCGTAGCGTCGCCACTGCTCCACGCAGAGCCTCAACACAAAAACTGAAGCTGAGGAAATAGCCATTGCGCTCTTCCTTACCTCCACTCGTCGCTACTACGTGATAGTAATCACGGACTCGCAGGAACCCTGTCGACATCTTCAAAAAGGTGTACTTCCTCGCACTGCCCTACGCGTCATTGAACACTCCACTTACCTCCCTGAGAAGGCCACATCTATGGACCCCATGGCCATTGCGGATTGGCCGGCAATGAAGCGGGCACGACGCGGCCCCGAGAAGTGGTACACCGGGCCATTGTCGCCGACCCCCCTCCTCCCACCCGGTGCCCACCACCTACTCCCGTACAACGATATTCTCACACACTACAAGCTTCTCGTCGCACCTTCCCTTCCACCTCCACCCCGATTGAAATCACTCTCCGTCAACTTCAGACCCGGACATTCTCTCCACAATACACTTTGGCATTTGATCTTCCCCACCTCTCACTCACCACAGTGCAAGTTTTGCCACCGAAAGGGGTACACTTTATACACTAGTATGGGAGTGCTCCCACACACCCGACCTCCCTCCCAATCCCCCCCCCCCCCCCCCCCCCTTCATAGTGGGTGGCGCAGCTGTCCAGCTCTGACCCGGCTCCCAGCTTAACCCGGTGAGCCGGGCCCGGACTGCAAGCCAGAGCCAGGGACTCCTGGACTAAGGAGTCTCCCCACTGGTCTGCTTCCACACACGGAGTCGGATTGGGCCTCAATAAAAGTTTTATCCTCTTCCTTACTATCTGTTCGAAGCAAGTGTAAAAAATCCCCTGTCATTACACTCTGTGAATGGTGGATGACCAGTGGTATTGTTTGTGGATTTATTGGTTGGCCACAAGCTTTCGCTCAAACTACGTCGTCGCGCCGGGCAAGCGTTCAGCGCGACTGCAGCCACACCGATGTCTTGCTTTTTCCACCTCGCGTTATTCGGGGTTTCGACGGGCATCGCGCTTCCGCTTGGTGGCCGCGGCCCGATCCTCGTCGGTGGTCTCCTTCCGCCGCGTTTGCGCCCATTGCTGCCTCTTTTTTTTAACAGCGATAATTTTTCGGGTCCGGAGTTAAAAATACAAAAAAAATTGGCCACGTATCTGCTCCTTTCGTTGAAAATGTCGTCAAAAGACGATATTCTTTATCGACTTTTGTCAAGTAAATGCCTCCCTTCGCTTTGCCGCTCACCTCTCATGTTGTTCCTCTTGCATCGCGCTACTCCCAAGGTGAAGACGCCAACGGTTTGCTCAAGTCAATTTAAATTTACCGTGTTCCACTGCTCCAGGCCGGGTGTGCTATACCAACGCGCCGTACGCGCGGAGACGCGCGGTGAATAGAGGCGCCCTACTTCAACGTGGTAGAACCACGTTGCCCTACCTCCACGTGCGTTCCAAAGCAGACGTGGAAAACTATCTAGTGGGAACCTTTCGTAACTGGGTGCCGGTTTGATTTCTAAAGTGGCGCCAGAAGCTTAGTGGTCGCGGGAGAGCAGCAGGGCGACGGCGGATGGATTTTTTTTTTCTGCAGTTGATGAAGTATTGAATTTCGCAAAAAACAAGCACGTATGAATTTTTATAAAGGAACACTGCAAATATCACTTGTGTATTAATTTGTTGTCGTATATTTGCGTAATGTCTTGTTCTTCTTCAACAATGTTGACAAGTATGAGCATTACACCGGACTTAAACAGGTAGATTTGGCTGTGACTATGTAAGACCATTGCGCAGGTCTTGTTTTACTTTGGCCGGGAGGCTGAATCGAGTCACAGACAGACAGACAGACAGACAGACAGGCAGACCAAAATTTCTGGGTTTAAGTAGCCCAAGAAAGACTATAGTCTTTATAAAAATTGCTGAGCGCCCGCAATTGAGCGCGGGCCTCGCGGCGAAAACCAAGACTATGGCGAGCACTCGCTTGTGCGTGCCTCACGGCGACCGCCAAGCTTGAAAGCTTGGAAGCTAAGTTTGAAAGCTAAGCATACCCACTGAGGGAGATTGGCCAACATTAGCCAAAAAAAATTACACCATCTTCCCATTGGGGAACCCTGAGTAGTATGCGAAGCAGCCATGGGGTTGATTCAAGCGCCCATTAGTTTTCAGTTAGTCGTTTCCGTTAGGTTGAGCTACGTAGCTACCGTTATATTTACCGTTTGGTTTCCATGGTAACTACCACACCTTTCACTTACCGGAACTACTAAATGGGAAATCGCGTTGACCCCATGGCTGCTTCGCATTACTAATCAGGGTTCCCTACGGGAAGATGGTGTAATTTTATTGGAGGGGGGAGGGGGTGTTAGAGTGGAGAGGCATAAAGAAAGAGAAAGAGAGAGAGACGTTGTATCTGGTATGGGTTTGTCTTTATTTAATCATTATCATCATCATGTTCAACGTAGGTGACGTCGAGCAGTGGTTGGCGTTCCGCTTTGATTATGTCCGCCTTATAGTCTGTGAAATGTGAAGTCAAGGGCTGTTGTAGTGGATGAACCCTAAAGTTGCTGAAGATGAGGTCGATGCACGTTCCCCGGATGGTTGTGGGCTGCTTGTAATCACGGCCCGCCGAGACTCGCCGACGCACGCCGCCGCCGACGACGATGAAACGTCGAAGGCGCGTGAAGCGTGCTCGCCTCGTGCCGGCCCAGGAAGACACCGGCAACACTGTCGCTCCAGGAGCCCTTATAGGGAAAGCGTGCTCGTCCCATGCCGGCCCAGGAAGACACCGGCAACACTGTCGCTCCAGGAGCCATAGAAGGGACCGGGCGTTCAGCAAGCCGAGCATGCGCAGTGGGGGTGTGGACGCCGCACGGCGGAGGGAGGGACATAGCCCCGACCATGAGATGCTTCGCATCTAAAAAACCTCCAGCGTTTGCCTTAATCGTGGTAACACTTGCTCAGCAAGAGAAAGACTTTAGAGTTCGCCTTAAACGTGGCAACACTTGCTCTGAATGAGAAAGACATGTCATGTAATGTCCAATGATTATCATTTCCAAAAAAAGGAAGGAAGCTCATACTTATAGCAACAATGATGGAGTAAAGGTCGTTGCGGCAGCGAAGAAGGAAAACGGGAACTTAAAATCTTCATGATGGTCGCGAAGGTTGCGTACAGCTTCGCTCAAGTCTTACGCGTTAGTGTCAGCTATCTTCCTTTTTGTGTGTGTGTGTGGGAAAGCAAGCTTACAAAGACCAGGTTTACTCCGATCTGCTTAGAGCCGGCTTCAATTCTGCAGACCGGCTTCAATTCTGGCTTCAATTCTGCCGGCTCAATTCAATTGCAGGAAAGACACCATTTCTGGGGGAATGCACGCCATTTTATATCAAAATACGAAGCACCGGAGACGAACAGGTGGGCGAAGGGACAGGGTGCGGCCAAGTCAGGAGGAGGGGGAGGCTTTTTTTTTCTGTTTAAGAGCGCAAAAAAAAGAAAACAGGGGTGTTAGCTTATCACAGTTGTAAACATTATCGGTATTTGTCAAGCTTGCCAAAGTAGTTACGAACTTTCACAGTTTTCGCTCTGTGTACTGTTCACGCCGCAGTGGACATTCTGGGTACATTTCCGCGTCCCGCGTTCAACCTTCCACGTTTGTTTGTCCTGATTCGTTTTTGGAGACAAAAGTGGTGTCCCGCCGCCCAGAGCGACACGGCCTTGGATAAGCCCGACGGACGGAAGGCGTTTCGGAGTCGGCAGGGCGTGGGTCCGTAAGAGCAACGCAGCGAATTCAGCGATTCCGATACTGATATCCACGCGGCTAATGCTTCTACCAGAAATTAGGAGCAATTTTCACGGCGTGATTGGCATCGTCGATTAGTACGGCGTTTCCCGTTACTGAGGTTTTCGCTCTTGTACATTTGTGATTTACGCGCGTGTTTAAGCAGAAATAAGGAAACCCATTGCAAATATACGCTAGTAATTAGGTAGCGAAGTGTGGCAAATATTGTTGCTACTTAAACAGAACACCACTCACTCTGCTCCCAACTACCACAAAATTAGACATGTCCTTTTTGAGTGCAGACAGGCTCGTCGTGTGACAATACGACGGCACTACATTGACGTTGAATTATGTCTCCCAGAAGTGGCCGGAGTGAAAAAAAAAAAACGGTGTTAAACCGTCTGCAGCTGTAACCAAACTATATCACAAATGTGTGAACGCTATTGAAGCGGGAGCAAATTTCACCTTTACTTCAGCAGCCATTTTAGAAGCCATTTAAATGGGCCATAAATAAAAAAAAACACAAGTTTGCTCGATCCCCATGATAACGATGACAATTATATCGCAAACTGCAAACAAATAATCGAAGTACTAAGAAAAGCAGATGAAACAGCGGTGACTCGCCAGCCTTTCTCTCAACCGGGTGAGGCCGGCAAGCTGACCTGAGGTTTACGTGAGGTTAAATCTGGAGGAAGAGAGTCGTCTTTCCGCCTCTGCCTAAACGTTATTATGCCAAGTATTAACAGCGAAGCTGCTTAGAAATTTCTTCATTCCGGCGTTTTACAAAACCATATAACAATTCGAAGAAAAGAAACCAGCAGCCCCGGCAGGATTCGAAGCTGTGTCTGGTAGATCAACGGAGTTAGAGTAAATCGTCTTACCCACTCCGTTGCGACCGTTTATTAACACGAAAGTGCTTCCCTCCTGGATACACCAAGATTTCGCTGACGTCATATCCGCCACGGAAGTGACGCCAGCACAACGAATCAAGCGGCCTGAAAAGGGTGCACCCCTGCACACAGGGTCTTCTTGCGGGGAAGCAACCTTTAGTACTGAAGAGTACGTTATACTTATGGTTGTTCGTTTTCATGCTTTATGTTTTAATACGAAAGTGTTTAATGTCGCGGTACCCCAACGTTTCACTGACGTCATATCTGTCACGGAAATGATGCCAGTACACCTTTGTCGAAGCGACCCGCCAGCAGGATGTCGCTCGCCAAGCACACCCACAAGACAGCCGCCGACACGCAAATCATGCTCAGCTGCATATTTCGCTGAACATTTCACTTTCGTGTTTTACTGATTCCTATGACAGAGGAATCAACCACAGTTATTTTTTTTTCTTTATTGCACTCGGCTACGACCGTGAGTTAGTGCCCGAGAATCAAGCGGCTTACTCACTCGGCTATGATTGTGGGGAGAGGAATCACGCCACCTGCTCGACACAGAACACGTTGTAGGGTGCACTGCACCGGAGGGCGCCTACTTTAAATGTGGGCGTTCCGTTCGTTCGTTCTGCTTCTTCGATTTGCTTCTTCTTCGCCGTTATAGGAACAAAGATGGAGTAAAGGTGGTTGCGGCAGCGAAAAAAGAACCAAATCGGCTGCAATCGTGGACTTGAACCGTCGTGATGACTTTGCGTACAGCTTGGTTAGCTTCAAGTCTTGCGCGTTAGTGCGAGTTTCAGTTCATTTTTTTATTTATATGTTCGCCTAATTGACATGACTATACTCTGAGGACAACCCTTTTCTTGTGGCAATCCCCAAGTCAATGCTTCGAGAGCCCGGATCCACCCTTTTCCCCTGCCCCCACTTGACTAGTTTCAAAAAAAAATGGCTGCTCTCCTCAGCAATTCAAGAATATTTTTCTGACTTTTTCACCTTGCAGTGATATGCTCTAAATTCCTACCCCCAGGTGTATTTTGAAACCAGAGACTGCTTATTAGATGGTTGGAATGTTTTGGGGGTTTGGGCGGCTCCCCCGCCGCTGGCGTCCAATGGTTCCATAGCCGAGGTTAAACTCGGAGCGCGGCGTTCTTGTGGTCTGCTTTCGGCAGCTCGCCACTTCATTCTCCGCATAGTGTTTGTAAAGCTTTGCTGTCTAAACAAACGAAGCGAGTGGTTTGCAAAGTGTACGCCCAAGTGAGACTGATGCAACCGGGACTCTCCGCTGTTTTCGCATCCGTTCGGTTAGCCAGTTTCCCGGCGTAAGCGAGCGTGTGCGTAAGCATGTGTGCATGCTGCTCTTTCGGTATACGCGACCGCGCTAGGTAAGTACGCCGCACATGCCGGTGCTGCTGCCCAGTAGAATATTTTACATATCGGTGCATTCAGTCAAAACTGCAGCGCTTACAAAATTCACTTCTTTCTGAACGATACAGAGTCCACAGTCGGTCTGAGTTCTCCACTTCACGGACGCCTCGGGCCGTGTCCAGTCAAACGTTGGCCTATGTTTACAAACAAATGAAGCGTGTGGAAGGAGACGCCAATATGCCTGCATGCTTGGTGATCGTGGTTCAGCGCACTCAACTATGGAGCTTATGCAAGAAATGAACTGTATCAAATGCGTATCGGTCACGCCGAAAGTGAAACCGAAACCAGTTTATTGGGAACTACTTCGCGCAGTAACACAGAGCAGTTAGCTTCCCTCTCCGCCTCCCTCCGTAGCTTTCGCTCCATTGCCACAGAAAGTTGTCCCCGAGTATAGCTCTGATGATTTTTTTAACTTAGTTGCTACGCCTTCTTACGCTTTCGTAAGGAGCCAATCAGCTTCAACTTCCCAAGCTACGAACATCCCCCCTTCTACTCCCGCTTCCCCGCTTGACCTAGCGTCTTCGTTATGTAATGATGTATAAAGCTCTCTCTCTCTCTCTCTCTCTCTCTCTCTCTCTCTCTCTCTCTCTCTCTCTCTCTCTCTCTCTCTCTCTCTCTCTCTCTCTCTCTCTCAACGCCCTTACTTAATTGGTGATATTTTATATCGAAAACCTTACACGTACTGCTTATTAGATGGTATGGAATGGTTGGTGGTATGGAACGGCTCCTCCGCAAGCGCTCCATACGAGGAGGCGTTCCATAGCACGAGGTTAAACTCGGGGAGCGCGAGAGGTGCCTCCTTCGGACGCGTTCCTTAGTACGAGGAGTTTCCTAGCGCTAGCTCAATCTCGGTAGTGCGAAGCGCTTAGCGCTAAGAAAGACACGAAGGATTTCACCTTTCGCAAAAGTTGTTTAAGCCTGACCGTCACGGTAAGACTGCGGCGATCACCTACTCCTACTAGCCGCCGGTCCGGTCGGTTTACGCCGCAGGAGTGGCGTTTTCCCGAAACGTTCGGCCGTCCCAAGCATTTGGCAATTTGAGGCAGCTCCGAAAATTGCTGCGAGAAAGTGCAAAGATTGATGTACCGCACAAACGGCGCATGCAGTACCAATTTTGCACGTAAATTCGCACCATGTTGTACGGGCTTACGCACCATGTTGTACGGACATGGCGGTAGGAACGAGTAGCGGCGCAACGGGTAGAAAACAGACTGAAGCCATTCGAAAGCGTTGAGTTAGATCTCAAAGCAAAATGTTTCATGTGGTCGGATTACAAAGCCCATTGGACAACGTGACGAGGAAGCAAGACGTCTCCGGTGTTAAATTAGACATACATGCTTTGGCATTCACAACCGGTAAGAAGTGCTTAGGTGTCCTCGGCCATTTTCTTTCGTCTTTTTGGCGTAGCTTGTTCAGTCTTTTTTACGCTTTTCGCTCTTCTGATTCCCCGCAATCGTATTACTTCCCCTGCTGTAGCGGGACAAACAATTGTAAAGAACACATCGTTCGTACGCCTTTTCACCTACAGACTCGCCAGCCCACAAACGGCCGCCTGTGTCGATAGCAAAGCAATTGTTTCCCCGTGGACTGCAATCAGGCAAGCCGGCATCGCCGGAGGCCCCCGCACCAACCGATAGCTGTCACGATGATCAAAACGAACTCCCTCTACGGCCGCAAATTGGTCCGTTCCGCTCGTGCTCGGAGATCGGCATAAGCGGCCTTGTCAGATGGGTTTCTATTCGGTTCGGCGTTCTTTCTATCGCTTACGACGCCGTACGAGCAAAACATAAAAGAGCACGTTCGCACGTAGAGTGGTAAGTTCGTATCGCGGGCTTCCTGCACCAGCGCCATGCGTGCAACGCGCTCGGGAAACCACTTTCAGCGGGAATGCGGGCGGACGGCAGGAGACCGGGCTCCTTCGCAATCCTTGGCCCGCAGCGCCGCCCACGATAACGTCCATCACGGGCAGAAAAGCATTCCTCGGGAATGTCACGACGGCGTCGATGCTGATGCTGACCTTGCCAAAGGCGGGCGCTTTTAAATTCGGACGTACGCGTGTCGCGAATGCGGCGGGACGCTTTGTGAACGTAACGGCCGACCGTAGTTTCGGAGTGTTATTTTTGCTGCTTGTAAGACGCTCTGCCGCTTACCGCGACTAGTTACTTCGCGATTGTCTCATTGTGTAGATATAAAAATTAACGAAATGTGACATGATGTTTAAAACACTAAACACAGCGACATCTTACCTCGGCATTTCAGCGTCAAATAAAAATGTGGGTATTGTTCACATATACGACAAATTCGCTTGCAGCGAACGCCATGGTTATGAACACAAGAGCTTAAAGGTACAATTAGCCGTCCTGGAGTAACAAATTTGCTGATGTGCTTGCGTTCCGTTGTACCACGTAGCTTTCATGGGTTGTAACGTATGTTGTTGCCGTCCCTGCTAACAATTCAATTAACGGGTTGCAAAGAAAACTTTACCATCCCTTTCCAAAGAAAATTGGGAGAAGTGCGGAAGCTTTCTCACAGCAAAAGTGCGTTAAAACCTTACTTCGTCCAACCTTCGCTAAAAGTGCGTCCAACCACCTTCGCTGAAGGTGCGTCCAATCGATCGTCAAACCTTCAACGACCCAAATCGCAAACAAAGAACGAACTGATGAGACAATTTTTTCGCGCACTAAGTAAACACATCTACGAATGATTTAAATGCATACCGATATGTGGTTTACGAGATAAAGGTATACTGTTGCACCTATTCATGATCGGTGCGTGTATCTAGAACCGTTCCTTTTTCGCGGTTTTCAAGTAGACCTTTTGACACTGTTGAACCCCGGTTTCAAGCACGCGCCGTGTGTCCGCAGATCTTATCAGAGCTTTTCCGTCGACCAACCGGTGTATGTGGTAATGCGCTAACTTTTTTTTTTTACAGAACGCTATCGGTCGCACTCAAAAAGCTTTCGCTTTAAAAAATGATACGGGCATTAGGTGGCCACCCAGAACAAATAAAAAGTTATCAGTTCACTGCCAAAGTTACTGCCATTGCTGCCCATGTAATGGTGAGACCGGAGGCGAGCGCAAAGGGTGACACGGGTGCAGCGTCGCTGGAGGCTGATCCGAGTCTTCTTTTCTCTGTACAGCTTCCTGCGAGAACTATATAAAAGAACTCTAGTTTCAGACGTCCCCTCTATTCTTCGCCGACTGCTGGCCCCAAGCCGTGCAATAACCGGGGGCTGTTACTCGACTCCGTACACGGTACCATTGCCAGTAGAAAGCTACTAGTCAGTCCAGGTCACAGACCCGACGACAAGCCGATACTTCCGCTGTGATGTCCGTCACCAGTCAATTAGGAATGGCGTGTTAGTGAACTACCCAATCCCCGGTGGAGTCGTCTTCTGTCATGGGTCCTCCCAGGTATCCTCGGCTTCGTGGATGACGACTGATTTCGCCCCGTCACGTTTCGGTTTTTTGGTGGTGATTATCTTTTAAACGAAGCTTATATGGCTAGGATTACTTGTATTTTTCGCGTCCGATAACAAATATTCCCGTCTCTTTGAAACGCGAGGCGTTGGAAAACGAACACCCCGGTGTGTGCACTTGTGCGATTAGCCCGCGGCAACCACCAAAGTCTCACGCCGTCCAAAACATGATTCGGGCCTCAAGATCATCCGTCTCACCACTTAGTCATGCATCTTGATTATTTATCAATGGACATCATTTTTAAGATCTGTAGAGTCAAAATAAAGTGTGTGGTGTGTGTGTGTGTGTGTGTGTGTGTGTGTGTGTGTGTGTGTGTGTGTGTGTGTGTGTGTGTGTGTGTGTGTGTGTGTGTGTGTGTGTGTGGTGTGTGTGTGTGTGTGTGTGTGTGTGGTGTGTGTGTGTGTGTGTGTGTGTGTGTGTGTGTGTGTGTGTGTGTGTGTGTGTGTGTGTGTGTGTGTGTGTGTGTGTGTGTGTGTGTGTGTGTGTGTGTGTGTGTGTGTGTGTGTTTCTTGGGATAACCGCCGTGAACGCTCAAGAGAATTAACAGGACTTTTGTGCGAGTTAGTTGGTTTATGTTCACGAAAAGATGGAACAGCGCGACTGAGACAGGACTGAGGAATAAAAACACGTAGTACAGCGCCCGTTTGTGTTCTACGTGTTTCTATTCCTCGGTCCTGTCTCATTCGCGCTTTCCCGTTTTTTCATGCTCAATAGAAATGAAATTTGCTTATACCTTTCTCCTTAATTCTGAGTCACCTCTATGTCGTGCGCCACGAAGACTCTGGCTGGTCATCCGCCATAAGAGTAGAGTTGCTTATGATTTCCTTTTTTTTTTTTGCAAGTCTATTCTGCGAGGAAATCACGATACGAGTTTGCTCTACTCTGTGCTTCGCCCACCCGCGATGCGCAAGCACGTGCCATGCAGAACATATTTCGAAACTCGGTTAGTATTGCTTATCCGGGACCAATATAAATGCTAAACGTTTAGCCCCTCCAGAAGGCACCAAAGGAAACACTTGTATTTTTTTATTGCTATTAATTAGTAAACTTTCGTCTTCTTTTCTCCGTGATATTGCGTCATGTTCTGCCGGCATTCTCTACTTAATTCTAAGAAGCAATAAACCAGTTAACGTTTAAATTCGTTGGCACCTAAGGCCTCGCCTAAGCGCTGAGAAGTTTGTAGATGCGTGGGTGAGGCCCACCGGAAGGGCATAGCAGCAGCCTGTCAAAGGTTGGGATTAGCATACGCAGGAAAACCTAAACGTCGGCTTCACGCCAGCGCACCCTGCTGCGTATACGCACGCGCTAAACACGGTTGCTGCGAGTGGAAACGTTCAGCGGAGATAGCTGACAGAGCCAGAGTTGTGCGAACGAGATTGATCCCTTCATTAGCATTTACGTGAAAGTATAATGCCTCCGTTCCTGATCAATTCCTAATAAAAAGCGGCAGGTGTTACTTCGGCTGCCAGAGACCTGACAGAAGCTGATTTGTAAAGCTGGCTGTTTATTTTGGACGTCGTGCCACCGTATCTCTCAGTGGAATCAGCACGGGCTGGACGTGTGCCAAAGATCGAATCAGGTCTCATGCGAGAGAGATGGAAGGAGTTAGCCTTATTCCGTTTTTACGAGAAGGGGTGACCCTTTTGAAAGATAAACTAAGTCGCATAGAGTGGTAACTGAGAAATATAAGTTAAACAAAGTCATCGGTTAGCGGTTAATTCGTCGTATGAAGGGCGTTGGAGAGGAAATGTCGTATTTTTTGTTCTATTATCTATCCGAAAGGGTAAAATAACCTTGCCTGGCATTCCAGCAACTACAAAGGACGCAAAAAACTAACAAAACTGCTAACTGTGCGAAAAAAATTTTTTTGCGGGAACCTAGGGCTGCTTACGTGGTTTGAAGATGAAAGCCTAGCGATTGTCAAAGACAGCTGTACGCTACATCGTGTTTGCCTCTTTTAAAGACGACAGTGTTTCTTGGGCTACTTAAACGCAGAAATGTTGGTCTGTCTGTATGTCTGTCTGTCTGTCTGTCTGTCTGTATGTATGTATGTGACTCGATTGAGGCACCTGGCCAAAGTGAAACAGAAACTGCGCGATAGTCTTATATACCCGCGCCAATACTAAACGTCTAATTACGGTGTCAATGTTCATACTTGTCAACATTGTTGAACAAGAACAAGACATTAACATTACGCAAATATAAGGCATAAAATCAATACATGAGTGATATTTGCAGTGTTCCTTTATTAAAAATTTACGGATGCTTGGTTTTTGCGACAGCAAATGAAATACCACATCAACTGCAGAAAACCGTCGCCTGCTCTTGCTCGCGCTACCTGGCGGCATTTAAAAACTCGAACGGCAACAGCACGAAAGGTTCCACCAGATGGGTTCCACGTTCCGCTTGGAACGCTCATGGAGTAGGGCAACGTGGTTCTATAACAGTTGTAGTAGGGTGCTTCGATTCGCGCGCGTCTCCACCGTACGGCAGCGGCAGCATCGAGGCACCCGACATGTAGCGGTGAAATGCGGTAAATTTAAATTGACTTGAGCTAACCTTTATCGTGTTATCTTGGGAGGAACGAGACGGGATACGAACAGCATGAGAGATGAGCGGGAAGAGAAGGGAGGCATTTACTTGGCAAGGGCGCCAGTCGACTATCGTCTTTCGTCGACATTTGCAACGAAAGGAGCAGATACGCGGCCAGTTTTTCTTCGCTTTTGTTCCTCCGTCTTTCTACGCAAATTACTCTGACAAGCAGAGTGACCGCCATTCACGCGGAGCCTCCTCCCAGTCAGAGCTCTCCACGTGCATCTGTTCTACTCGTGTACTGCCACGTTCACTGGCCTTCCGGAACGCACCAAGGCCGCCTTAGAAAGTGGAGGGAGGTGTCTTCGCAACGCTGGCAACGTTATCATGGAGACAAGTCGAAGCGTGGCTCGCTAGCTTCCTCTGCCTCCACAGGTCTTGTGATTCCCGCCGTCGGTGTACGCGTTGCAGAATCGAGTGTGCAGCCAGATTGGGCGGCAACAGAGAAAGGTAGGGTCATGGCGGCGAGGAAGTGTCAAAGCTGGTGGTTAACAAGAGAAGTGACAGGCAGCCATTGCGGCTGCTAAAGCGAGAAAACGTGACCACTGAGATGCTTTGAGTGCAAAGCCCGGTTGGCGCGATGTGCGAAGGACGTGCGAGAAACGCCTCGTTGCCGTCTTCTGAATCCGTAGCAGGGCGTGCGCAATGGCTGAGCTTCAACTCGGCGAGGAAGTGGGACGAAGTGGTCGCGCCTTCTTACAGATCCACCAGGGAATCTTCAATTATTTTTCAATACTGACTGAATGGGGGAGACTGTCACAATCTAAGCGACGGCGCTAAGCGCGCCCGTTCGGACCATGGCACAGCTGGCCTGTTTTCCACTATGTCCTGCTCTTACCACGTAGGTGGCTGCTTAGTACACTCACCCGGACGTCCGTCCGTACGTCGAAAAATGAAGTTTTCGGATATTATTTGTGTTTCTCTTTTCAATAAACTTTCCCTCTGTGTTTCGTGCAGCGAAGCAAAGAAGGATACGTGTATTTTTATTAGGTCCTTTTGTGCGCTATCCCTATAGCCAGCTAGATCCACCGACATGGTTGTTGAGAAGGCCAGTATGTGCGCGAAGCAAGAGACAAGAATTCCCTCGTGCTGTATCCTTCGTTGTTTTTGTAAAAGTCACATCTCTCGATACCCCTCTCCTTTCACTTGTTTGCTGTAATAGTCAAGGTAAAATCAATACTTTTTTACCTTCTTCTGGAACCTAAAGAAGAGGAACAATAGACACTCCAGCTCGCTTCATTGACACTAACATGGTGGTCAAACTAGGCGTTTCTTGCGAAAAGCGAGCATCATTTTTTTTCTTGGCAATACCCAAGCCTTCTCGACACTTAGCCTGCAATCTAAAATGAGACTGGCTTTCGAGAATAAGGTAGAACACATGTAATATCACTTAAAGGCTTTTACGTACACGAGGCACTAGTATAGTGCGGCGGCTCATGCACTCAGATATCCGCGCAGAGCCGTCCACCAAGGCGAGGCGCGCGAAACACAGCCGCCTGCACGGCGCCCACAAGACAATGAGCCAGAGTAGTCCGTCGACTTCCTTCTTTTATCCCGCTAGGCCGGCGAGAGAGAGGTACGGTCCGCTACACGAGAGCGAGAGAGAGAGGTCTTAACAACGCCGTCCTCGTGCGTCCTTTCTTACGTAAGTGGTCCTCGCCGTAGAGCTCGGGGCTACCATGTGGCGGTGGCCTCCTCATTTCTGCAACGAGGAATGCGCGACAAAGCCACGCAAAACCGCGCCGCCCGGGGCCCGCTGCCCATTGGGACACCTGCCCACACGCATTTCTCGCTTTGCGCTCTGTTCGTCCCTTTTCTTGGCGTTTTGTTTCGCTTTCTCCGTCGTGCCCACGTTATACATTCGCCGGGGTTTCCTTCCTCAAGGTCGTGCAGCCAGCGCCCTGACGTGCTGAAGGGAAAGAAAAATACTCGCGCAGCGACGAAGGGGACACGGAACGCAACACGCTGCCGACCTCGCCCTAGGGGCCTCGCCCAATCGCGGAACGAAAGAAAGCCTTGCGTGTGTCTGTGCGTGTCCAAGCGGCCAGGAGCGTGCAAGCAGATAGCCGCCGCTATTCAGAGCCCGGCGAAACGACCGCTGCATCGCCAAGTTGGACGCCGAGCCCTCTTTCGTTCTTTCCGTGTTTGCCGTTTTGCTTTTGTGTGTTTGCGAGCGAGCGCCCGGACTTTCCCGCTGACATTTCGCTGTTCGTTTATTCTCCTATCGATAGATATTGAGTGCCTGAGACCTTCCGCTGCCCGCGGCGCACAATCACCCTGAAATTCTAACAACCCACTGGCCCGCTCCCTGTAGCTCTGCGGCCGACTCGTATGCCAAGCCCGACGTTGTCGCTTGTTTTTTGGTGCGAAATTTTCTTGTTGGTTGAGAAGGTGCTTAAGAGCTGTACGCCGCGGCTCAGTGTCTTCTAAACGGACCCTGCAAAGCGTTTTGCAACTTTTTCTCTAAATCTGGTATGCTTTTTGACGCAGTCAAGAAGCGCATCCAAAACTTAGAATAAGGGGTGACAAAGTACCTCAGACGCATATCGCTACTCTACACCTACCATGCACTTTTAAACTTGCTTGTTTGCGCGCTTGAGGGACGTCACTCGACCTGGTCATTGGACGGCTGCCTTCACTTGCAGCAATCAACGCATTGGATGGGCACTTTAAAGAAACTCGCGACAAAAGCAAGGTAGAGACTGGGCGGCGTATCTCCTCCGAAGAGCAAATACACGCAGTTGTGCTCTGTGCTCGTGATAACTATAGCTCTCGTAGTGCTTCTAGGCAAAAAGGAAGCAGTGAACACGTTTATCGGCAATGCAACAGAGTCCCTTTAAGGCCGTTTCCCTTCTTTGCTTTAATGGCGAGACGGTGCCGAGACTTGACTTTTAGTATTTAGGAATGGAAGAATAGGAATGCCAGCGCAAAGACGGGGCCGGAATGATGCCCGCCGCGTTCGCAAGCGCAAGTTTTTCGGACAATCGACCATATTATCCCAATCTGCCGCTAAAGTCGCGAACGTGGACGTAACTCTAGAGACAGACAACAGTGCGGATGGCTCTTTATCCCTGACAAAGCTCAGAGCGTCGTTCATTGGGTGCAATTTGGAAACCGCGAGGCCTTGAGTATGAAGCAATGTGATAACCAAAGGATGGCAGTACCCAGTGGTTAATTCCTCGCGGCTAGTCCACGTGTGCTTTCAGTGGACTGGCACATTTCAGACTTTTCACGCTGACGTCACCCGGGGAAAGAAAGAAGCTTTGTCCCATTGCCGGAATTCCAATATCCGGTGTATGCATTACCGAGCGGTAGTGTGCTAAATACTCCAGGTTTTGGACGCTCATGGTTAGGAAGTTCTGTAGACTGAAATAAGAGAACCACTTGATATATTTCGCACGCCGCACTAGAGCATCGCATTGATAAGCGTAGGGTTCGCATTTATCGCGTCACCAGGTTGCGTAGTGGGAGCATTGAAATGGTTTACATGTTGTTGGCTATAAATGAGTTCTCACTCAACAGCCATGCAATCAAAACAAAATACACATTTGGCTCATTAAAACAGTGCCTTGTTCCGACAAGAATGATAGCAATTTTACCACAAACGTAAAAAAAAGCTCGATATTGAGAAAAACAGGCCTTCTGGCAAGGCTTCCATGACGTCACTGAGGTGTTCGTGCTATTGGCAACCACGAGCCAAACGCACCGCCAAGAAACAGGCTCGGGATATTGCAGTCGGGCTTCTGGTTCCATTTAATCGCATCACTTGAATGCTAGCGTGCATCTAACGCTCCTGACAACTATGTTTTAGTGTTTTCTCATATTGTGTCACTACTGCCGCTGTTGTGTCACTGTTGAAGTCGATTAGCGTGAAGTTTAAAATATTTTCAATATTTTTTTGCATTTTTGTTTTGTATAAAACGTATGTCGTAGTCGAACTAGAGCTCAATGAGTTGCCAAAGGCTATAACTCCGTTCAGCGCAGTAAAGAAAACACAGGACGAGGGAGACAATGAACAGCGCTACTTACAACTGAATTTTAATAACAACCACGGGACATATAAATAGAAAAGAAGCACAACACGCTCAAATGACTATGAAGTTTATCACATCACTCCACAGCCCCCCACGCACTCGTCAGGCACGCACGTGTGATAAATGCTTATCCAAGAAGGCCAGCTCTCTCGAACTCAAAGGTATGGACGTCGAACTGACGCAGTCACCTATCCTCTGCATTCCGCGGCCTCAACAATCTCTCGCGTGCGCTGATCCGCGTCTAGAAAAATGACGGAGCACGCATCGTACATAGGCTCCCACTTGTCGCACTTTCAGCACCTTTCCGTACCTGGTTGCAATGTTCCCGTAGGCGAGTGTTGAGGCACCGTCCAGTCTGCCCAACGTATGTTTTTTTGCAAGTAAGTGGCACCTTGTAGACCACCCCTTCCGTGCAGCGCACGTACTGGTTTTGGTGATTAACGAGGCATCTGTTTTTCCGTCCTGACAGGGCACGTTTGGCTGCAGAGCCTAGACAGTTTATCAGAGGCCGACATGACAACTTTGACGCCAGTCCTTCCACCAATCCTTTTAAGGTTGTGCGATATGCGATGCATATACGGGATGACGGCTACATTTTTGTCCTTTTGCGTCGCCTCTTGTGGGTCTGACTTCGACTTCTTTGCATCCATACGAATCGAATTGGCCACTGCTACAATTATGCTCTCAGGATATCCTGCTGATGTAAGGCGACAGATTTGAGCACCAAAACTAGAGTTCATGAAGTGCTTGCACGATTTCTTCAGCGCGTTAGTAAGACACGTGCTGGCGATGCCCCTCTTCACGAGTTTAGTGTGCGCGGACGTAAACGGCAATAACGGTTTCTGGCAACGGGGTTCGTACAACCAACACACATGTGAAGTGGAGAATTTCAGACACAGATCAAAAAACTTCAGGCTGTCCTGTTGGGGTACCTCGTGAGTGACTTCAAGAGGGCTAAGGCATTCCTTAAATATCCCCAGTGTACTGGCCACGTCCACAAGGAAGGCTTCCGCGCTACTCTCCAGCAACACTAAGAAGTCATGTGCAGTGAAGTAAGAAGTCATGTGCAGTGATGTGATAAACCTTATAGTCGTTTGAGCATGTTGTGCTTCTTTTCTGTTTATATGTCCCGTAATTGTTTTTAAAACTCAGTTGTAAGTAGCGCTCGTCCTTGTCTCCGTCCTGTGTTTTCTTTACTGCGCTTAACGGAGTTATAATGGATTACCAACTCGCTCGTACCCACACGTTGTTAAACTATATTTCCAAGTCAACGAACCCTTTTGCGTGTTCTTCTGTTCAACCTTCGTTTCTTATAACGCTCATCGCCAGCGCTGTTTGCAAGTCCCACACCTATTCGTTTTGCCTTCGCCGGAAACAGTTACCACCAGACGCGTCCGTGCTCTTGGGGGGCTTCAGCCCGGCCGCCAACCATGCGGCTGACCTATTCCGGATTCTGCGTTCGTAGTGGGATAAGCAACGACGGTTCTACCGTGATGTGCTCTACAACCTTGTACAGCGTCAGCGATTTTCTTCCTTTGTCAAGAAAAGGAGATGGCGCGAATACGATGCGCAGATTGACTCTGCTGCCGAGAATACGTGGAATTCAACCCTCTTCGGGCTTCGACTTAGTCGTCCCAAGACACCACCAGCTTCCAATAACTCTGTCTTCGCCAATGGCGACATCACCCTTCCGCATTATGTGCGTCACACGCTCAGCTTCGGACGAAAGTGTGCCGTGCAGCCAAAGGCTTCTGCTCCGAAACTCTTGTCCTTTGTACGACGTGTTTAAAGCCTGGCGCCAGACAACGAGAAGGAAAGGTGTGTGTCAGAAGGTGTAGATGTACTTTTACATTGTGGTCTTCCGAATGGAGGGTTACCCGTAAAGAAGGGTGCGACATACTTAAAAGAGAACAACCTGCGCGTGGTACAATCGGACAAGGAGGCTGGTTTGGGGGTGTTCCCTCACACCAGGTTCTTCTCTAAAGCAGAAGACGCAATTTATTCCATGTTTCGAACTTGTATGCGTGTATCTTTGACAAAGGTAAAAAAGGAAGTCAAAGAACTATGCGAAAATCTTAACCTGGATAGGTTGGCGAAGCAGATCGAGCGCAGCGGTAAGGCGGGCCTAGAAATGTTTTTCAGCGTCAAGACTCATAAGATATAGGCGCGCCCGTTCGGGTTATTGTATCTGAAAGACACACCTGGCAGAAATGTGTAGCGGGATTCTTGCAGCGCAACCTCGGATTGCTGAAAATAGATGATCCTTTTGAAACTAGAAGTTCTGAGCAACTGGTACACTTTTTGACTCAAAATTCAGATAAGTGTTTTAGAGCCTTTTTTGTGGACGTAAAAGACCTATATTACAGCCTCCCTCAGGATCTGATGCTATCGAGTGTTGAAGGTGCCATTTTGGGGTTTGGTCCTGTACGGTTTTCAAGTGAACGTGGTGTCTCGGTTCAAGGTTTTTTGGATTTGTTAGAATTCTACTTGAATTCAACGTATGTTCAATGGAACGAGGGTGTGTACATACAAAAGAAAGGAGTATGTTTTGGGTCCTGCGTTGCTCCGGCACTGAGTAACCTCGTCATGGCTCACTTGGACAGGATTCTCGCAGACAGGTTAAAGGATACAGGAGTCACAAAAGTCTTTCAATACGTCGATGACTTCTTAGTGTTGCTGGAGAGTAGCGCGGAAGCCTTCCCTGTAGACGTGGCCAGTACACTGGGATTTTTAAGGAATGCCTTAGCCCTCTTGAAGTCACTCACGAGGTGCCTCAACAGGACAGCCTGCAATTTTTGGGTCTGTGTCTGAAATTCTCCACTTCACATGTGTGTTGCTTGTATGAACCCCGTTGCCAGAAACCGTTATTGCCGTTTACGTCCGCGCACACTAAACTCGTGAAGAGGGGCATCGCCAGCACGTGTCTTACTAGCGCGCTGAAGAAATCGTGCAAGCACCTCATGAACTCTAGTTTTGGTGCTGCAATCTGTCGCTTTACATCTGCAGGATATCCTGAGAGCATGATTGTAGCAGTGGCCAAATCGATTCGTATGGAGGCAAAGAAGTCGAAGTCAGACCCACAAGAGGTGACCCAAAAGAACAAGAATCTAGCCGTCATCCCGTTTGTGCATCGCATATCGCACAACCTTAAAAGGATTGGTGGAAGGGCTGGCGTGAACGTTGTCGTGTCGGCCCCTGATAAACTGTCTAGGCTCTGTAGCCGAACGTGCCCTATCAAGAAAAAAAAATAGATGCCTCATTAATCACCAAAACCAGCACGGGCGCTGCACGGAAGGGGTGGTCCTAACCGTTACCGCTTACTTGCAAAAAAACATACGTTGGGCAGACTGGACGGTGCCTCAATACTCGCCTACGGGAACGTTGCAACAAGGTACGGAAAGGCAAAGATAGCAATTTGGGTGCTGAAAGTGCGACAAGTGCGAGCCTATGTGGGATGCGTGCTCCGTCATTTTTCGAGACGCGGATCAGCGCACGCAAGAGATTGTTGAGGCCGCGGAAATGCAGCGGATCGGTGACTGCGCCAGTTCGACGTCTATATCATTGAGTTCGAAAGAGCTGGCCCACGGAGCAAGATATCTTGCTCCGTGAGCTGGCCTTCTTGGATAAGCATTTATCACACGTGCGTGCCTGTCGTGTGCATGGGGGGAGGAGGGCTGTGCAGTGATGTGATAAATTTCATAGTCATTTGAGCGTGTTGTGCTTCTTTTCTATTTATATGTCCCGTGGTTGTTATTAAAATTCACTTGTAAGTAGTGCTCGTCCTTGTCTCCCTCGTCCTGTGTTTTCTTTACTGCGTCTTAACGAAGTTATAATGGATTACCAACGCTCGTAACCACACGAATGTTAAGCCAAAGGCTAGTGCACTCAACGCATCATTTGAATGCTAACGTGCATCTAATACTCCTGATAACAATTTTTTATCGTTTACGCCTATTGTGTCGCTGGCTGCCGCTATTGCGTCACAGTTGACGTCGATTGGCACGAATTTGAAGTTTTTTTTTACATATTTCTGGCATTTTTGTTTTGTATAAAACGTATGTCGTAGTTGAAATAGAGCTCAGAGATTGACTTTGGGCTAGTTGGGTACACATGATACCTTAGGAAACAGCGCGAAAAATTGTGACAACAAAAGGGCAAACAGACAACAGAGGCAAACAGACAACAGGGCAAACAGGGCAAACAGCGATCGTGTCTGTTTGCCCTCTCGTTGTCCACGTTTTTCGCGCTGTTTCCTAAAAAACTCAGAGAGTTGCCGAAGGCTAGTTCTCTCAAATTAAGACAAGTTCGCATCTCGTCCTCATGGCGTATTCATCTATTCTCTCTCTTGCTATGGTTTAGGTGAGTTCGAAAAGCGTTTGAGAGAAGTGCGTGCATATGAGCCGCTTTGTTTTGGTTGCGATAGCGCTGACAACTTCTTTCGCTCCTCCTCTCCCCTTCTCGCTCTGCCATCTGCGTCCGTGCTCGGGGATGTCCGAGTGGTGTTTATCGGCCCCACGAGGGTTTAATGTATTCACGCGGCTCCTACTCCCTCCCAGGTGCTTGGTTGTGTGTTTCGTAATGTGGCCAAGGTGAAGAAAGCGAAGTGGGCTCTTAGCGCGCTTTCGAACTCGCGTCGAACCCCCTCTTCAAGACGACGAGAATGATTTATGAGCGGAGTAGTGTTGACAAAGGATGTATTAGTGAGAGAGAGGGAGAGAGAGGAACGTTTATTGAAAAAGGGAGGGGTTTATATTGTGCTAGTGGTGGCGCCCTCTTTCCAGCGCCCCACACGTCTTCTGCTCCTCACCCGCCGCGGTGGCTTGGTGGCCACGGCGTTGTGCTGCAGAGCCCAAGGACGCGGGTTCGATCTCGCCCGCCGTGGCTGATTTTCAGGTGGAAGCGAAAACGCCCGTAGATTTCGGCGCACGTCAGAAATCCCCTAGGTGGTCAAAATTAACCCGGGGCCCTCCACTACGGCGAGCCTCATAGCCCGGGTGTAGCTTCGGCGCGTTAAACCGCATAATTCAAACCTAAAATGGTATTTTTTTCTCAACCAACGTTAAAGGGGTTAAAAAAAAAGAATAGACGAAGGATGAGACAGTAAGGTGTTAGCATAGAGTGTCTGTGTACTGAACCCCTAATCTGTGACTACTTCAGTGATTCTGAAAGTGTCAGAACTGGCTCAGAAATGCCATAACACATAGACGACTCAATTACTAATTGCGAATTTTGGGCATGACGAATAGGCCAGAATATTGCTACCGCCACTTCAGTTGGCAAACCCTCGAGTACACCCTCCGAGTACACCCCCAAATTCCGCCAAACTGTGACCACCAACTGTTAAATGTTATGCACTCAAACGCAGACTTTGCAGTGGTCGATAATGGCACGGGAATCAGCAGAATGGGAGACAGAAATGCTTCGTATTTACAGCTCGAGGCTATAAGCAGCGGTTACCTGAGCACGACGGCCAGAAAGACGATAGAAATTTGGTAACTGGCACAGTCGAACAGAAAGAAAAAAGTTCCCCTCTTCAACGATGCACAGAAGCGAAAAATGGCCGCGTATCTGCTCCTTTCGTTGCAAATGTCGACGAAAGACGATAGTCGACTGGCGCCCCTGCCAAGTAAATGCCTCCCTTCCCTCTCCAGCTCACCTCTTATGCTGTTCTTCTCCCGTCTCGTTCCTACCAAGATAACACGCTAGAAGTTTGCTCAAGTGAATTTAAATTTACCGCGTTCCACTGCTCCAAGTAGGGTGCCTCGATGCCAGCGCTGCCGTACGGGGGAGACGCGCGTGAATTGACGCACCCTACTACGACGTTTATAGAACTACGTTGCCCTACTCCACGAGCGTTCCAAGCGGAACGTGGAACCCATCTGGTGGAACCTTTCGTTGCTGTTGCCGTTTTATTTCTTCAACGCCGCCAGGTAGCGCGGGTAACAGCAGGCGACGGTTTTCTGCAGTTGATGTAGCATTTCATTTGCAATTGCAAATACCAAGCATCCATGAATTTATTAATAAAGGAACACTGTAAATACCACTCATGTATTGATTTGCTGCCTTATATATGCGTGGCTTGTTCTTGTTCAACAATGTTGACAAGTATGAACATTGCCACCAGACTTAGATGTTTAGATTTGGATGTGAGTATAATAAGTCTATTGCGAGTTTCTGTTTCACTTTGGCCGGGTGGTTGAATCGCGTCACAGACAGACAGACAGACAGACAGACAGACAGACAGACAGACCAAAATTTCTGTGTTCAAGTGGCCCAAGAAAGACTATAGTCTTTAAAAGAAATGAATTTGGGCAGGCTCACTGCTGACTACCACGATATTTTTCGGGTTCCTTGGATCTATAGACATCCACGTACCCAGACATTACACAGAACACACCGCAGAAAAGCAGAAGCAACTGAGTTCACAACACAACACAACTATACACAGCCCAACACAGCCCAATACAACAAAATACGGCATGACACAGTACAGCCCGGAACACGCGATGCTTGGCACGCACCGCGAACGCCACAGCATGTAATCGGAGCCAACGTTAACTATTAAGGCGAGCGTATACGGCTTCGTAATTACGAGGGAGGAACCGTCTCGACGAGCGTGTTCGATATGGGCTCCGCTCCCAGCACGTCAACTACCAAGCCGTGGCGGTGATCCCGAACCCTGCTCACACATGGCTCGCATGGGCGAGGCGTGTATGTGTGTTCCGGTCAGGCATTGACTCGGTTCTCCGAATCAGGGCGCACACTCTTCCACGCGTGCCCAGCACGTATCAGCACTGTGCTCGTCACGCCTGAGTGAAGCACAGCACGCCAGCTGGAATTGTTTATAAATGTGTTGCATTAGCCCCGCGTCAAGGAGACTTGATTGAGACAGATGCTCAGTCCCACCCACCCCAGTCCCCAAGTGTTTAGCCGAATCCTAACGCGCGCACGAAATTGGCGACAAACAATGCGATGCCTGATTGGTGCACGGAACTGCTCTTTTGTGGGGCAAATGTTCGAGGAGATTGTTAGCCATGCCCTTTTGGGTGTGCCATGCAGAACAAGCACGGTACTTTTTCGGGTGATTAAAGTAGGTTAAAGTGAGATGAAAGCACAGATTTCGGACTTCTAAAGCAAGCAGCTGTCGGCAGTACAGCAAAAACCTGATGTAACGAAGTCACCCGCGGAACCCACAAAGTGTTTCCTTAAAACAAGACCTTCGTAAAATAGGGAATGTCATTTTACAAGAAGTTGATTTCATAAATATGATGTCTAAAGGGAAAAGTCGTAATTAAAGTGGCTGCGGCACGCACCTGCAGATAATTTAGCAATGCGTTGAAAGTCCGCGGTAAAAATGATAAGCCAGCTGGGGCTTGCTCTGAAGTCGTCACACCCTAGAAGACCCACGAAACACAGGTCTTTTTGTTGTACCCCTTCCCCGATAAGCTGAACGTTCTTGTGTCCTTGAAGCACGAAAACAAGGCTTCATCCAACGTCTCGTGCTGGGTGGCGCGGTTGCGTCCGATGACAACATGGCCATTCTCGCAGGCTGCACAATCAGAAATAGGTCTGTCATAACGGCGGAAGTAGTGGTGAAGCGCTGGCAGCTACGTGCAAGAATACCAAAGAAATTATGTGCGACTCCAAAAAATGCCATAACAGAAGACGAATAACAGCTGAGGCGGTCAGAATCCTCGCAAAAAACCCAATAAACCGCCAGGTTTTACTAATCTGGACCCCGGCCCACCAGGCTCTCAGGGGCAGTGAAGGAGCAAACGAGCTCGCCGAGGACTCAATTTATGGGCAGCCTCCGGCACCCCTCCGACGGAACAAATATTGTCTGAAAAAGACAGGATGCTCACTTACCGAGAAATAACACAATACTATAGATTAACAAAGGAAGGAATACCCAGTCGTGGATCGCAAACTCGGCAAAAAGAAAGAGGCAATGTGGCGAAAATTGCAGGTTGAAACCTGCCCAAATCCGCTAATGCTTAGTAAACTCTACCCTGGTCAATTTAAACCTAAATGCGAACATTGCGAAAGCCTGGCAAGTATGGTCCGCATGATATGGACGTGCCCACAGATATCAGACGGCCCACACACCATAGACACTTGGGGGGCTCTGATGCTCAGCTCAGACCTAGAAGCTGAACGGAAGATCATCTAGTTCAGGCAGCCCCCAGGTCCCAAGACATACTGGCCGACTCCTAGCAAGGGTTTTAAAAAAAAAACCATTGATTGATACTGAATAAAAATTTTTCATCATCATCTTCTACGCAGTTCCAGGAAACGTGGCAGGAATGATGCCATCCTTTTCCTTCAAGATTTTGGGAAGCGTGCTGGCCTTAAAGCCGTAAAAATGAAACTAAATGCATCGTTTTTAGCGGTGAAGCCTCTAAAGGGCTGAGGCTGTCAGCGTCTATGTCACTGTTGTAAGTGTCGTCTCATGCAGTCACGGTACTAAAACACCGGGAAATTCGTTTAGCCCTCATGCTAAACCATAACGCGCACTAAAAAACACCGGGACACTCGTTTACGCCTTGCGCTGGAGCACTTCGTAACGCGTGCTAATAAATACACCGGGACACTCGTTTACGCCTCGCGCTAGAACGCTTAGTGCTTCAAAGAAACGAGACTTTTACAGCAAAGCTGTGTACGTCTACCCCCAACGGTTTTATCTCCGTTGGCAAAGACGCCAAGGCGCCAATAATACACTTATACACTGCATGCTTCGCCCCTCCCGAGGCTTCACGTACGTTAGTGAAGATGACCTGGGGTTTTTGTTGTTTTTTTTCTGACATGGCGCAATAATATTCTCGTCGTTTTAATGAAATACATTCGAAATTACTCCTTGTTTAAATGTATATGTTTCTCGAAATACTTCGTTAAACCGGGAATGACGCTGAATCTATTTCGTTAGATCGAGTTCATAAAAGCATTGATCGGTATAGGCACATGCGGGGGAATCGGGATTTGTTAGATCGGAAAATTCGTAAGATCTGGTTTAGTACATTCAGTTCTTACTGTACATCTTTTTTTTATAATCCACGCAGAATTTTCAACCTGGATGGTAGCTATCCTCTCCTCGAAACAAATTCCCCTCCAGAAACAACGCACCAAAGTCCGTCTCGCACATTCCTGCGCGTGCTCCATGCAAAAGAGAATGACGGCCATAGCAAACATTCAGTTGACATAAAAAATAGGCTCAGTAGGAAACCAGGCGGTCTGCGTTTCAACTGCATACAAATATGCACCGACTCCTCGAGCGCAAACGGCTGCAAAGTTCTAATTTACGGTCCCGCCTCGCCTCTTTTGTCTCGCTAACAATTCGCAGAACGTCAAGGTCAGTGAAATTACCCCGGTGGCGCCGTATATCTTAAAAGAAAGCTTCCTACTGCGGCTGAGTCCTAATTAACCCCGCCCCAGCCATTCACTCGGGGGGTCCCAACTCAGTTCTCCCTCAACGTATACGCGTGCATTATGGGATAACACGCCGTCGCCAACCGTGCCGCGCTTTCGTTTACCGCGGGTAATAACCCTCACGCGAGGAGTCAGCCGCCCCCTCTTCAAGTCTATTCGACGCGCTCATTACGCGGTTCGCGTAACGGTTCAGCGGAAGCCGATTCGGACACTTCCGGTGTCCTTCGATCGGATGCGGGATAAGGCGGCCTCCCTCGTCGAGTGTTGTTAGCGACGGATGCTTGCGTCATGCGCTCTTCTTGGCTTCATGAATAAACGAGAGTTGGACACACGTAAGCTATGATTTCGTGCGTATAAACACGATTGACGGTGCGTTCGAATGAGGGCGAAATCGTAATTTTGTTACCTCGATCGTTAATTCGTTACGTGGCATGTCGGCGGCTGAAGCCACCTCAACACGAGATCAAGAAGGCGATGTGTCAGCTTATACAGCGGCTTTCTTGGGGCGAGACCGAAATTTGGCAACGCTCATTTCTGGGCGCGTCGTTTTGACGGTCTCTCTCTCTCGCTCTAGCTACTCCTCTCTCTCGTCGCGCTATCGCTCTAGCGCTCTCTCTCTCTGCTCTCGTCTAGCTCTGCTCATCGCGCTACTCTCTCTCTCTCCTCCTCTCTCTCCTCTCTCGCTCGGCCTCTCTCGAAACCAATTTTTTACGCGAACTTAGAACGCCGTACTTCGGCTCATTTACAATGACGCTGTGAGGTATTGTCGCACGTGTGACAAAGTCAGGAAGAAGGAAGAAGGGAGGACGCCCTGATGCGCAATTTGCGCTGGCCATTGCGATCGAGGAGCGCATGGTGACTGTTGCTTGCCCCTCTCGAGAGAGGGTCTTGCTCCTGGTGTGCCAGCAGCCCCGCCCGCCACTACGACGACTACGACGACAACGACGGATGATGATTATTGGGTATTCACTTATTAAATGCAGAGCATTTCAGTAACTCACGATGTCACCCGCGTTGACGTCCGTAGTCGTAGTCCGCACCCCTCCCCCTACACTATATAAAAAAAAATACTATCCGGCGCCTGGTTTCGATCCCTCGACCCTGCGGGCGGAACGCAATGTACATGGTGCTCTACCCACTTCGCCACAAAGTCGACACAGAATGGGAGGCTACGAACGCGCCTTATATCCTTGACTCATTAAAACTACGTCAAGAAGCTGCTGATAAACACTAAACGTTAACGCAATACACCCACCCCCTATGCGACGCATTTACTCGAGTCCCCCTCGCGGGGAGATGGGCCCAATTTTTTATTTTATTTATTTATTTCATACTGCGGACCATTGAAGGTCGATGCAGGGTGGGTATTTACATAGTATTCAAAGCAAGAGATACAATGGAACATGAATACAGTGAACCAAGTGTAGCAACGAACATCATTTAAAGACGAGATGTGTGGTCTGTAAGAGAATTTGAAGTGAAAAAAAGCAACAAATATTATTTCGAACGAGATGCGGGCTGTGTAAGAGAATTCCAATCAGCTATTGTACGAGGAAAGGAAGAGAATATAAATGTGTCAGTTCTAGCGAAATAGGGTGTTTGTGGATGAGAGTGGTGATGACGCGTTGGTCGTCTTAGGGGATAGATACGGAGTGTAGTCAATCGGCCAGTTGTTTGCTGACGAGTTGCGCGAGAAAATCCAGGCGAAATTGTTTTTTGGAAGTTGAAGAGGGGGGATATGGTTAGCTTGCATAAGGTCAGAGGGGGCATCTAACGGGGGAAATTTAGAGAAAACGAATCTAAAGGATTATGAATCAAACACCAGGACGGCATCCTGGATAGATGACACATGTGCACCCTCAAACGTAAATTTTGTCTTCACGGTAATAAAGTTTACCATAACTCGGCATATGCCCACCCACTACATTGTCTTTAAACGTATATACCCAAGGTCCTCCGTACTCAGGTGACCCACTGAGGCAGCGACAACCCGCTTAACTTTTTTCGCCTTATGTGGGCATTTCCAACCATCTCAGCTGCCGGAGTTTCTCGCCACCCCGCGGATCCATCACTGAACGTACAACCTATTCGGTACGTTACGAATAACCCCCGTAAAACAGATCACAGACTTCGCTCCAAAAAAAGGGCCTTTGTAAAATGTTTCAATGGCTGGCCGATTACCATTTCACCCGTAAATGAACGCCGGTGTACTTTCTTCTTATCACAACGGCCACAAAGAGCCTCCAAGAACATATTCTGACGCTCCCCCATCCGCATAAGAACGTCAAAGCGTGTGCCGGTGCCAATGGGACATAGGGAGATACAGCTACCTTGATGAAAACACATGAACATTGGATGCATATATTTCTACTTATTTTTGACTCCTTTCCCAATCCCTTCCTCCTCACCCGATAACTCCCCGCCTCCCTGAGGCTTTTTAGCCTTCTCTCTGTATGATTACCTTCATTCATTCATTAACTGCCACGTGTGGACGCTGGGTAACAGTTGCTGCATCACGTATTTCTGTGCCGTATAGTTTTCAGCAACTACGGAGAATAATAAAACGTCTGGTTGTGTAACAGCATAAGTGGCGCTTGGGCGGTATGATTTGGCACGCATGCGACTGGGACGATAACAATATCAGTCCGTTCGGCCACAGCGCAAGAATAAAATTTTCGACCACTGAAGTCTTGTTTTTTGTTTTAATGCTTAGCATTCCTTGCCGAGTACCCCCACAGCCAGGACCGTGTAACGCCCTGCATTTCCACAAAAACGCAGATATCGCGAAAGTTCTACCTGTTATCACTATAATGACTTAAATGGAGATAACTGGTCGCACGAAATTTTGAAAAACTAAAAAATAACAAAAATATAAAATATTACGAAAAATGGAGAACAGCGTAACAGCTCTGTATTTCCACAAAAATCCAGACTTTGAGAAAGTTCCAAATGTAATCGTTATAATAACGTAAATGGAGATAATTGGTCGGACGAAATTTTGAAAAAATAAAGAATAATAAAAATATTTATAAATTACGGAAAATGGAAAAAAACATATAACGAGTGACGTTTCCACAAAAATGCAGATATCGCGGAAGTTCTACCTGTAATAGTTATAATGGCGTAAATGGAGATGATTGATCGAACGAAATTTTGAAAAACTAAAAAAATAGGACAAGATATAAAATAATTGCAGAAAATGGCGAACCGTGTAACGCCCTGCATTCCCATAATAATGCAGATTTAGGGAAAGTTTTCAAATGTAATCGTAATAACAACATAAATGGAGATAATTGGTCGCACAAAATTCTGAAAAAATAGAAATAAGAAAACAGGAAATTACGGAAAATGGCAAAACGTATAACGACCTGCATTTCCGCAATAATGCAGATTTTGCGAAAGTTCCCCCTGTAATCGTTGTATTAACATAAATGTGATAATAGGTAGAAAGAAATTTTTAAAAAATAATAAATAACAAAAATATCAAAAATACGGAAAATGGCAAATCGTATAACGTATACCTGCATTTCCACAACAATGCAGATTTTGCCAAAGTTCCCCCTGTAATCGTTATATTAGCGTAAATGAAATAATAGGTAGTAAGAAATTTTAAAACACTAAACAACAGAAAAAATATAAAGAATTGCGGAAAATGGCGAACCGTGTAACGCCCTGCATTTACACGATAATGCAGATTTCGGGAAAATTCCGCTTCTAATCGTTATAACAGCATTAATTGAGATAATTGGTTGGACAGGATTTAGAAAAACAAAAAAAATTGGCCGGAAAAAAACTCACACTTAAGAGAAGCAGCATAAGAATGCTACGCAATAGCAGAGTCCTTCAATGCTTGAAGGACTCTGGCAATAGTAAATAATTCTCCGAATTTCTTCAGAATTTTTTTTTCGTTGTTGTTGTTGTTGTAAGCCCGAACAGGGCTGACAGTGTGAACAAATAAATCAATTGCTCCGCTTATAAGGCACTTCAAACGCTGTGGGATTGTTGCCAAGAATAATATTCGTCCGTTTCGTCTATTTTAGTGCCATAAACATGCGCTACACTTATCCAACAGCACACGCGTCCATTCTAACGCTGTTGAAACCTGATACTTATAGCAGAGGGGAGAACCATACCGGGACGGAGCTCTCTACGTGGCGGTTGAAGCCTGTTATGGTGCCATATAGCCGCATCACAACCTACGTGCTACTTGTACCCCACTTTATCATAAACACTGACCGACACTTGGAACTCGTCTTGAATGAAGTGTACTTCGCGAATGACCCCACAGGTCTACGGTTCTTCGGGAACACGGCGACGCGTAACTTCACGCATCCTTCGAGTCCCACCTGGCGTTAAATGAAATCAAGGAACACCAAAACTTAAACACGAAGACTCTCCCAGCCCCGCACCCACAGCTGACGAAGGCGAAGGAAACCACTCTCAGGGTTAATACGCTTCCCCACACCATTCGAATGAATTTACTATTCCCCAGGCACCACAACGGGGAGAACGGTGTGACCGCAGGCGTGTAACTTGACGGTACTTCAGCCCTGTGCGCTGCGACAATGGCTGCAAATGAAGAGCATGGTCGACTTCGAAGAAGCTGCGCAAGGTGGCGACATGGTAGCCTCGTGAAGAGCCTAATGTGCAGGCGTAGCGTCTCAATGGTCATGTAAGTTGCTGTAGGATAGACTTGGGCTATGTATATTGTTCCCGCTGTTGACGCACATCGCGGCAAACCAAGACACGTGCGGAGAGCCTGCATGTTCCGGGCATTGGAAAGACGGTCGACTTGCCACCACTGGCTCTCAGACAGTTTTCCATGCAGTTGCGGCACGAACAACACAATGACCCTAAGTATGTATACACAGATGGTTCTGTGACGTCCTCGAGCTCGGCAGGTACCGTGGTTATACCATCAGAATCAACCAAAATCCGATTCTGTGTTGGCCATTTCCCGAGCTCGACGGCTACTGAACTTGAAGCCATCGTGAAGCTCTTCAGTACATTGTGGAAGCTCTTCCCCAAACATGGTCTATTTTTACCGACTCCAAAGGCGCCGTGCAAAGTTTCCGAGCAGCCGTGTGCTACGGGCGTTTTTAATAACTTGTGACAGAAATTCGAGAATTATTTCACCAGGCCGTCGCCATAATATTTTATTTCAGTGGCTGCCAAGTTCCTGTGGAATAACCGGCATTGTTTTGGCTGATGTAGCTGCCCGGACAGGCCATTACAGTGAAAGCACCATCTTGCTTCCGCTTTAAAGGACTGATGTAGCTAGGCTGCTTCGTCAGTTCGCGCGCAGGACCTCCATTACTCAATGGAATACATCGGACTTCGTTCATCCGCGCCTCCACAACAAGGACCCTCTACTCCAGCGCCGTCTTCCGTGTGGGCTGTCTCGATCACAGTCTACTTTACTTTGTAGACTGTGGTTGGGAGTGGCCTTTACGAGAGCCTATACTGCTTCCTCATCGGGATGGCAAGTAGTGCCAGTGCGACGCCTGCGAGGTTGAAGAGACAATCGAACATGTGCTTGGCTGTTGCCCCAGTATTCATCGCAAAGACGCGTTTTGGCCGCCGAGCTCAGTCGATTGGACAATCAACCGTTCAAACTAGAGACTATTCTAGGACATCGACCCCTACAATCAACCTCGCAGAAGGCAACAAAGGCCTTCTGCGTTTCATGAAGGACACACACTTGGATGAAAGACTATAGTGCCCACAAAGTGACCAAAGTGTGTGCGCGGCCCCGCTCCTATCCCCTTGCCCTCTCTTTCATCCCCTGAACACCCCTTCCCCAGTGTCGAGTAGCAATCCGGGCCCTAAGCCTGGATAACCTCTCGGCCTTTCCGTTCGTTTTTCTCCTCCTCCTATTTCCCAAAGAGTACTATTCACTGCGCAAAATTTGCGGACAACCAGATAATCTGACAGTGCAAGGACAACCCAGATTTACCCGGACCCCCTTTTTTGCCACGAGAAGTGGGACATCATGCTCTGTACTGGGGTACAAGTTAAGAACGGCAGCGATGATGCTGATGATGGCTATTGGTTTCCCCTTTGTAGCGGGGTGATGACGTGTTATCTTACCAAAAAGACTAATATACCTATGCTTTATACTCTTGGCTTAATACTAGCGCTGCTTAGGGCAGCACAAAAAACTTATTAGGCAAAATACGCTTATGCAAAATACTTAGGCAAAAACGGAAGTTGTCACTGTGCTTCATCACCGCCGCCGGATGTTACTCCGCGCGGCGAAAGTAGTGCGTTAGTGAGAATATTTGGAACATGGCACGAGTTGTTCCATGATTCTTTGGACTTACTGCAGCGACGGCAAACAAACTACGTGAGAAAAGACAGACGGTATCACGCATTCATAGCAATCTCCTTTCAAAACGCGTGCGCCCGTTGACATCCGGGTCCGTCGCTTAAGCGGGGAGATACCGTACATGAGCTATTGCCGTTCTTAACTTGTTCCCGAGTATAGTTCCCACCTTCCCGACCAGGCTCTTCTGATGGGGAAGCGCTGCGGTGGTGAAGCGGATCGTGGGCTTCTGAACTGAGGAGCCGCTCCCACTGAACACAAAGCCTTCAATGAAAAGTTTTTTCCTTCTCGTTCCTCGGTGGTTTCGCGACAGCGCAGTCGTCTATCGGCCCCAGATATGGTTGCGGAAGTCGTTGCTTCTCATCACACGCTTTGCCGCGTATCGGCGACGTTTCCACTAGAGGAGCTTTTCTTCTATGAACGATTGTCATTTGCGAAGTACCATCTAATCTGCCCCGACGAGTGCGCCAGGAGGGCGCATTATGAGTGGTTTCAGACGCAACCTCTGACGTCAGAGTGACTAGAGCGCGCTACTCAAAAATCGGGATTGGGTGATTAGGTGCGAATAGACGGGGTGCGAACGTGAAGGAGTGTGCATAGAGCCGCTCCTACGTGCACGTGCGGCGCGGGTTGATCTTCTTGCGCTGCAGTAAATATCATCTCGTTAGAGTGTGCGCATGCGTTATCTGCACCCTTTGAAGACGGTGCAAATGTGAATGAGTTGTAGGTTTCGTTTATTTGTCATTTTGGACCACTCAGAACTGCTCCAAAAGAGCTCCATACTTGTCCATAGTAATTTCTATCGTGGGAGAGCTTTGGGCTTCCCAGGAGCAGATCAGACTTGTTTTGGGTATATATGCAAATAAAAGAGACCATGTGCTGCCGCTGTTTGCACGCGCGGTGCGGGCTGGCTCCTTCTTAGGCTGCGAGGCCATACATAGCGACGGAGGTAGCCAAAGCATCCTTCGTCAAGGGATTACGAAGAACGTCCGGGGATTAAAGGACAATCGACGCTGGCGACAGCATCCCGAGGTCGGAACGTGCGGAGGCAGAGCGCCACGTCCGTGGCGCTTGCTGTCCTTTTCGGCGTCCACACGCCCTTCCCGCCAGCCGGCCGGCTTGATCCGAGAGAGGGTCAGCAGGCGAATGGCTACGTGCCTCGACTTGTCCCGTCCACGCACATCGCGGCGCTGATCTGCGTTCGCGCGCGAACCCGGCGAAGGCGAGCGGCGACGCGAGGCGGCCGCCGCAGTCGAGTCAACAAGAAAAGGCGCGGTGGCGCCCAACCCGGCCCTGCCTGTGATCCGCTGAGGCAGCGGCGGCCTGTCCCGCGTCGCCATCCGTCCGGAACCTTGATCCAGTTGCGCTTCTCGGCCAGGAAGTGGACGCGGCTATCGCCCAGCGGAATCGCCGAGCTCGCTTTCGCATGCAGCTCGACTGCTATGCGGACGCGGCTTTCCCGTGTATCCAGGGCCCCGATGGGTTTGTGATCCTTCGCGGCCGCGTTGCTGGAACGCGGGCGAGCTGAATGGCGACGCATATGCAAGCGCACTCGGCCCGGGCGGGTGATTGCAAGTTGCGCGTACTATAATGATGCGGCTACGGAAGGGCAGTTCCCGGCAGCGCCCGGCGGTACTCAGGCTGCGGACACTGAGCGCCGGTCCTCAGGTTTGAATCCCGTATGATCTGGCACCTAACATCAATTCGGTGTCACGAGCACGAACGCTATTTTGGTGAGGCTTTAAGGAACTCTAGCTGAGGATTGAAGTATTCGCGTTTTCACGAAGTAGAATGCGGTTAAGAAGATATTTCCTTGTTGCTAGTCTTACTCTGCCCATCATCCCGTCATCTCACCTCCCTGATGTTGCGCTTTTTTCAAGAGTTCACACCGACCCAGTTCCGAATGGGCTTAGCGGTCTTTCATATCGCTCGTCCCGTGAGTGGGATCATGCTACAGCTTCTTGTAAAAGGACTGGCGTTCCGTACCGCCGTTGACCAGCGGTATTGAATAGACAGCGACCACTGTCCACTATCCATCCCACTGCCCATGGATGACTTTCAACCGCCTTCTTCTCTGGACTGAAGAACGAAATGGGGAGCGACGTAATAGTCCTGCTTCTGAACGAAAACCACGGCGTTTCATACCACTCCCAAAAGAATGAAATGAGGTGCCGGGTCAGGATTGCATTCCCGTTTGCTTTCTACCAGACATTCTTAACTCGCTGCTTCTCATAGAAGCAGGGACGCTCGCGCTCAGATCACGTTACCGAGTTGACACGGCTACTTTGACAACGGCAACATTCAGGCAGGGGCATTGTATTTCCGCGCACACGACACAACCAGTGTCATGACTAGAACAGCTTGGTCAATGAGCGTTGAGTACTCTTTAAGCCAATGTGTATACACAACCAGGATTATTACACCTCCTTCTATCTGGACGTCCAACATTTGCATACACTGAAAAAAACCGTGGGTCAAATGAGCAAAAGAACCACGGCTTGTAGGTTCTAGTTCCTGTTTCCACAGGCTAGGCGTGTGGAATGCCCAGTACAGACAATTTGGGAATTTTGAGATCAAAAGCTGAAATACTCATGGAGACATTTAAAAACTAAAAAAACGTTGGGGCATGCTAGAGAGAAAATACATTTTATTGAGCACTTGCTTACGTCAGAGGACACTCGCGGCCGCAGTCACGAGCCGGGCGGCGACGTCGGTAGCTCGGGTGACCAGGGTGAACGGTTTTCACGCCTGGGTCCGGGCACGCCATTTCCAATCTTTTGAATAAATTCCTCATTCCCAAATGAGATGAAGAAGCCAGCTTCAAATTTTGATCAGATACCCCACTAAACCTTTACCCCTAAAAATCCGCGTCTTCTGAGGACGCCGTGGAATATCATAGACCACCACGATCCCTCAACGGGCGCACAAATATCTATTGATAGGGCGGTATACGCATTAACCTGAACACATTTTTTGTAGGCAAAATACACTTTTAGGAAAATCTTTTTTGTTGAAACTGTGGAGAGTGTTCCGCGAGTATTCAAGCCAAGCACAGAAATGAAGCAGCGCATTGAGGTGACAGTAACGTTACCTCTCAAAACCCAATGAAATACTGCGTGTCTGTGCGTCTACGTGTGTAAACGAACGTGCGTGTGTGCGCTACTCAGCCTTTCGGCGAGGTCATTGTGACCTCTTAGCATTTTCCCGGCCTTTTTTTTTATTTTTGCAGTGCCAATGGGCGCCGATGGCGGCAGGCGAAACAGCTCTCGGGGATCCGCCCTGTGTGCGGCAACAAGCAATACGAACCGGCTGATGACCGCCCGTGCGCGCGCCGTAAGAGAAAGGGGACGGTTATCCATTCAATGCAATCGCTGCACGCGGTTGCGTCACCTGACGAACGTGTTCTCTTGTCCGCTCTCACGAGTCCTCAGTGTGACGCGTACTTGTTCACGGGTTGTCAATGGTCGCGCTGTGAACACGTTGTAGATCTGTATTATGTCCGAGAGCCACAACTTGTACCTGTAGTTTATGAATCTAGTCCTGCAGCACCAATGCATAGGAATCAGGACTAATCAGGGCATGAAATTCACAGTAATAGGTGCGGAAACGTCATTGTTACGGTGCCGAGAGACTACCAAATACAGAAACCATACTTTAAATAACACACGACCAATGCATTGCACATCACACTGATTAGAATTGATATAACCACCAGAGATTGATTGATTGATTGATTGATTGATTGATTGATTGATTGATTGATTGATTGATTGATTGATTGATTGATTGATTGATTGATTGATTGATTGATTGATTGATTGATTGTGGGTTTAACACACCGTCGCTACACCTAAGGTATGAAGCGCGCCATTGTCGATAGCTCCCGATTAATTTTGGCGATGTATGGATCTTTAACGTGTGCCGAAATGTCGACGCACCGGTGTTTTCGCTTTTCGCCTCATCAGAATAGCAGCCGCCGTGGCGGGGTCGAACCCACGTCCTTGGGCTCAGTAGCACAACGTCTGAGCCACTGACCCACAGCGGCAGTTTCTTTCCCCGGTTTCTTTTTCCGGATGGAAGTTCCAGCCGCCTAACCTATTCTTGTGGCAATCTTAACCCGTCAAGATGCATGTTGATGTTCAGTAGACAGTGACAACCTAACTCCCTGACGTTATCTTCAGCTGCATTGTACTCATTATGCCGCTCAGATCAATTAGGATAGTTCCAAAGGTCAGAGCACCTGCCAGGCCAATTTCTAAGCTTGCAATTGCTTAGCTCGAAACTTTATACGTCTCATCGGAAGGGGACTTTGAATGGCTTTGGCGTCGACACAAACGGTGCAAAATATGGTGCAAAATGATCACATGACCCAAGGGGGCATGAAGACAAAATACAAGTTTGTTTAATTTGAAAGAACTGGGCTTCAGTACCTCGACCACTCAGCTTCATTCCAGCTACTAAAGACGATTTTAACCGAGAAAACGCGAGAAGTATTGAAAAAACGATAAATTTCGCGCTTTATGATGTGTTACGGGCGGGATGACGTCGTATGATCCATCACTAAAAACAATTTTTAGTGTGTTAAGCGCACGTTAGCCCTGAAGTGCGCGATCAAACGGGACTAGAGGCTCCACTACAATCGCCCAGTCATGTCTTAGTGATGGGCTAGGTCGCCAATCGCACCAACAAGATTCTGTGACGTCACAAAAGAGTTGCCCGAAAGTGGCAATGGAGCAGCCACTGCTGCAGGTGTTTTGTTATATATCTACATTCTCTGTTCGAAGTTTGCGATAAAATCGGTATTATTGTTATCAGAACAAAAAGAAATTTTTCTAATGAAGCATACTTGTATTTTGTTTAAGGAGCGAAACACATCATGCCCGCCGTGTATACGAAACAATTAATTGTTTCCAAACTAAATTAATCATACCTTGATTATTGATAACTATGTCTAAGTTGAACTTAGGCGGAAAAGGTGGATTAAGGGGGATAAATGATTGATAAGTGATCGATAGCGATGATTAGTAATGGGAAACTAATGTGGTTAATTGAATTATAAGGGGTGCGAGTGTACGTTGTTGCAGCGCTAGCATGGCAACATAGTAAGATTCTAAAATAGCGTGGCTGCTTTGTGATGGATGGAAGTGTATGCAAATGACACCCGTAATTACAGTACAGCAGGAACCGGAACCACCCCGTCGACACTGGACGTGAATAAGTATCGCCAGGCTTTCGCCCATTCCATCGACGGTTGCAGCGTCGAGTGCTTCGATTTCGCCTTTCACGCGATGCACGAAGGCCGCGTTGTTGAGGGCCGTGGTGTTCATCAGCCAACGGCGGCCGACCTTGATTTTGATGGAACATGACAGCAAGCCGTGGTCTGAGCAAGCGACAGAAGTGACGGCATGATCGGTCACTAATGGTAACGCACCCCCCGTCATGTAAACCCGTTCTAAACGAGCTTGTGACGTCACTGGTGTAGCAGGTCGTCGATCACCCGCATTGCAGCGCCACGTCGATCACAATGCATTGCTGGCAATTTCATCTGTAGGTTATCAAGTATCCCTGGTCAGCGCTGTTTTAAGTATGACTTATGTGTCTTCTAAAATGCAGATGTGAATGCCTTTTGAATGTGAATGCTCAATAAAGTTCAGCACCTACATCTTTTGCGCACTCCCTTTTGTCCCTAGCTGGCATGTCACCTTCCTTTACAAATTACAGTTGCATAAAGCTGTGTTTAGTTTTCTACAACTACTCGGTAAACTTGTGCTTGTACAAGCGCACTGGAGAAAGTACAACCGTGCTGTTTTCACAGACCGAACGCAAATTATTCAAAAGGCACTTGGATGAAAGGGTTCAACAGGACAGTTTATCTCAGATTACTGTGAAGGCCAGTTATTTCATTCCCAGAACTGCAAAGGTGAGGTAGTCTTACCAGTTGTATTGCATTGCGGCATTCCATTATGCTCATACCCATTAAACAATGTGCAGGTTGCCTAATCGAGATTAAATAAAGTGAGGAACAAAGTGTAGAAAAGCATCTCCTTATTATAAATGTCCTTACCATCACAGAAGGTCAACGTTCCATCAACGTTCTGCATTGTTTTTTCTGGCCAGAGTGACGCATGGATCGACTTTTGTTGCCTTATGGTGATCAAGTGCTGTCCGCATTGCAGAATGCTGAAGAGAGACCTGCAGCACTATTGCTATTAGTTTGACTCGTATATGCTCTGAAAAAAAAAAAACACCAAATGTGAACGCTTTCATTTAGCAAACTAATTTTAGGGAGGGGAGGGGAAATTTGGAGCAATACTATGTTTTAGGTGAAATAAAAAGAGCCCTCCTTTTTTTACAATGTTACTTTTTTTTAGTTAGCTACTGTTAGCTACTTTTTCTTAATCTTAATCCTTCGCACTTTGGGTGTTGTTAGCAGCAACATTTTCAAATGTATGTGGGAGATATACTTTCGAAACGATTCTGTAGTGACATAACTTCCCCTTTCCACTTCGCTTGATATGCAGTAGAGAAAATTAGCTTACGAACACAATCTTATATAGTTGGCACTTTGGTGGCAGAAGTTTTGTACTACTTCCACACGGTAATGTTCCCACACATAATTTTACAAATATTTGTAGAACGAGCTTCTGCGATAGTCTGTTGTTTTCAACAATTGTTGACCTTCATCGAAACATGTCACTTTACTGAAGATAAGCTCTCTGCTGCAGATGCCTCGAGTGGCTTTGGAACCTGTTTGCACTGCACATCGTTCAAAAGACATGCAACCGCATTTTCCACTTGTGTTTGTTCATGTTTTTTGCACACTGCCATTCTAATTAAGAGTTACTGATATTTCTCAACTTTATTCTGTGTTGGTCTAATTCGTGCTTCCTCTATTTGCTGCAATACTCATTAATCTTTGTGTTTTTGTGTGCATATTCGGGAAGGCTGCCCTTCTATATACGGTTCACCTCAAAGCACGCACTTTTAATGCATGCAAAAATTACGGTACGTAACATTTTCAACTGTAAAGGCTTACACTGGAAATATTGTCTTCCCTTTTGAGTGGAATGTAGAAATACTTGACGTGATGGCTTAATGTATTATGTAACACTGCTGATGGGACGATAATTTATGTATGCTACACTCTTATGCAAGGTCTAATGAGAAGGAATCTGACAAATTACCATGCTGCCTGACCATGTGTAATACAGAAATTCCACCCAAAAGTCGGCTGCGGTATCTACGATAGTCCAAATGTTTCATGATAGCACAATGATAGCACAAATGTTTCATGCAATTTTTTCCTAGAGTACAAGATGTATTCGTAGAGTGCCTTCACCGTGGACAACCGATAATCCTCCGATAAGGAAAATATCTTGTTTTGCTCCTAAATGGTCAAGTTTAGTACTAAGGCGGCACAGCCTCATTCGTTCTTCTGCAGTGGCACAGAATATGTATTGTAGTTCAGCGTACAGAAAATATTTCAGTCCTGTCAGACGGCTATGTTTCGTACTACAGGGATACACCATTGTCAAGTACTCCTGCGATACAGAAGATGTTTTGTAGTACCGGAATACGGTACAAATTGAGGAGCAGGGACAACAGAATAAGTTCTTAGCCCGCGCAAACGGATTTCTGTAGTTTTGTTGTACAGCTAGGTTCGGAAGCCTGGTGAGACGGTCATGTTCCGGGGTCCCGTTTTACAATTACGTTCCGTGTCCTGATGAAACAGTTTTGTTCTATAGGTACGTTACACGACCAAGTTCCGTATTCTGCCGCAATGATCATGTTCCGCAGTCCTGATAAACGGCCGTATTCTGTAGTCTTGTGACACGGAACGTTTTCCGTAGTTTGGAGTACGGAACAAGTTCCGCAGTAGTATGACACGGTTATGTTCTGTTGCCCTCCTAAATTACATATGATCCATTTATTCTTGATACGAAACATCTTTCGCATTGCGGCAATATGATGAATGTCCCTAAGTACCCTATACGGAACTTATTACGGCAACAAGGTTAGTACGCTCATGTCCCGTACTTTGACGATGTTTTTACAGTGTACGAAACACATAAGCATACTCCAGTGTAGAAAATTTCTGTAATGAAGCCGACGGAAAATGTAACACCCCTCCACTCTCCAGTTACTATAACCACATCGCATCCCGAATGCCATATGATTCACCGCTGCCCCTGTAAGTAATCATCAGCAGCAGCAGCAGTAGCAGGTTATTTATGTTCATCGCAGGACGACGGCCCCTTTCATAGACCTCCGACAGCTCATATACTGCGCTGTCCGAAGCAGTTATATCTTGCCGTACTCCTGGCTCTGCCTCTCTGTGGGTGCTCTGTTATATCCTCATGGTTCACCGGCTGTCAGGTCTCGACTTTACGTGTCCAGACCAACGGCAATTCTTTCTTTTAGTTTTGTCATTTGGGCCAGGATATGGGCCACTTTCACGCAATCATCGCAGGTGCCTGGAGAGGCGGGCACAACATACATAGAATAAATGATCAAGCTGTGCTTCTTAGTTACCCGCAGCGTGTCCGACAAGGGCGTGGTTTGTCACCTGCTCAAAGGAATTGCCGAAGCCGCCTACGAAGGGAAGTTTGCGTCCGCACAAGACGTGATTCGCCACTGCGGGGCATTTGAGGGACTACACTAGCTACACTAGCGCCCGAATGTCATTTGAACCAAATGCCATTTGATTAAAATGCGACGTTGTGCTGCTCCACTGGGTTTTGAAGTGCCATTCGGCTCAAATGACATTCGAGCCAAATGAGCGCCCAGAGACATTTGGGGCTCTCAAATGCCATTTATAGCACTCTGGCGCACAGCGTTCCAAGTCAGCATAAGCAAGTACATCACTGGCGTACTTAAAACAAATAAAATATTCTTAACCTGTGAGGACTTCGTTTACTTCTCATTCATTTAAATCATGATATCTTGAGGGGCCTGATTAAATCAAACCCCTCATTTGAGTCAAATGACATTCGCTTCGAATGACATTCGGACGCCACTGTAGCAGGGGTATTAGGCCTTCTGGCAAACGGTGTGACCGTAGGGAGCGTGGACACTAGTTCCGACTTTTCTGAAGACATTATATTGCTGGTTCATGAAATAATTCAATGTGTTGGTGTTTCGCTAGCGGGGCGTAGCGTGACGTGCGTGAACCCCCCGTCGAACTGAAGAGTTCGCATCGCCTTTTGGACCTTCTCGTGTCAGCGCGTTGGGCAAAGGGGCAATATGGATTTTCAACAAATCACGCCTTATTTTTTTATGTTTTCGTGGGTTATTTCATACATTTAAGATAAACGAAAGGCACATTTGCGTAGTGGTCGAGGTCGTTGCAACAGAATCGCTGACCGTCGAAGCCTTGCAGGTCGCAGCCATTGTTCGTTTTCTTGTAAAGTGTTTTCTTTTATGGATGTTAGAGGGGTGTGTTGTATGGGCAATAAATAATTCCGAGTCAAGAGGTCCAACGACTCAGAAGATCCAACGCGTCAAAAGGCCCAATATTGGATTTCTTGACTCGTTGGACCTCTTGACTCACCGCGGACCTTTTGACCCGTTGGATCTCTTGACTCGTTGTACCTCTTGACTCACAGTGGACCTCTTGACACGGCTGAGGCGAGTCAAAAGATCCAACGAGTCGAGAGGTCCAAGCTGTAAAAATCACCGCAAGCCCACGGGTAAAGTAAAAGAATCCAAGAACAGACACCCAAGCTTTCCCAGAAATCCGAAACTCGAGACGCACCGCGGAACGCCTGCGGGGGTCGGCCCCGGAGGGGAGAGTTTCGCCCTCACCCCTGAAGAGAACCTTTGCGTGGAACACTCTGTCTTGTGACCTCGACGAAGAAGACGTGTTACTTCTGTACGAGTGAAAATAATAGTTTTTTATTATATTTATCCCCCTAGTCTCGTGCCGGCGTCGTTGTTTTACGTAATTCAGTCAAAAGAACCAAAAGAGCAGGCAGCGCTACAGTTACAGTGGGAGCAATTTTCATGTCACTTTGTTTCTCTTTGCGGCAGCTGAAGTCAACCCCACCGTCGCTTTTCGTGCGGAAAGACTGGCGGTCGAGGGTAGACGGAAGCTAGAACAATCAGTAACCATAACAATAAGCCATTAATCGCAATGTAGACCCGCATATACTTAAACGACTAAATATTACTAAGACATTTTATTGGATCCAGCCATTTTATAAAATGAACTGAAGGGGTTAACATGTTAAGAAGGGCTGAGGGGCAGATTATAAATAAAGAAGACAAAAAAGGACGGCTCGTTGGGCCTCTTGACGCGTTGTACCTTTTTACGCATTGTACCTGTTGACGCGTTGTACCTTTTGACACGAATTAGACCTCTTGACACGCTGGGCCACTTGTCCCAAATTGGACCTTTTTGGCTCGTTGTACCTCTTGACTCGGCTGTCACGTGACTATTGGACATCTTGACTCATTGGACCTCTTGACCAGAAGCGTAAGAAATGGTGGTTGCAAAGGAGTATAATTTATCTCTTCAAAGTTTGCGAAGCTATGCACTACACATGCGGCCTTACCATTTCCATACTTCACGCCTTTAGCGCATGAAATGCATACGATTTGCAATAAAACGCTTGAGCATTTTTAAGCCTTTAGTACAAATTATTTCCTCCGCTTCTTGGCGTTTCTTGTGAATGCGCACAGAAAAAGTGGGTGCATTTCTTCGCGTTCACTCAGTCGCACTTCCTCCTCCTTGCAAGATTAACCTTCGAGGTCCTGGGGGCATTCGCGGCCGCGGCAGTCGTCTATCTGAGAAAGGCAAGAAACAAAAACGCCTGTATGCCAAGATTTGTATATCATTACGGCGGACCTCATCAACCAGGTCATCGGGGGCAGTTTCAGCGCCTAAATCCTCAATTTGAACTTTAACCAAGCATGTCCTTCATGGCGTAATTACTACGCCATTTTGACTAGACGCTTGCCATGGGGAAATTATATTTTATTATAAACTGCTGACGCTGTTGGTGTGACCTCGAACGTCTTGTAAATAGAATAGGCGTGTACTTACACTGGTTCTCTCTCACACCGTTTCAAGTCACGCACTTTCTCACTGCAAAGAGCGCAGCGCCATCTATTGAGCGCCAGTGGACCTACTCGTGCACGACCGAGTGAAAGGGGAAGAGAGAAGTTACGTGACCGGGATATTTAGTGCTTGGCTTTCTCGCGAGGTGGCCCTGCAAACTTTTCCGCCTTCGTTTGTGCTTTGTACCGCAGGGTGCCGCTGCTTGGGTTCACGCGCCTATGCGTGTTGGCGAAAGGCGGGTGCTTTGAACGGTGCCCCGCACGTACTTTGGGCCAGTAATTTATGCGTAGTTTCGAGGTGATAAAATTCAAATGTATTCTTATCCAACCGCAACACTACAAAAGCTTTGTGCCTGGTCATTCTCTCGTGTCGCCTATAGTGGCAGGATGTTCGCTAAAAGCAAATGACCTTCCTTAAGTTGAAGGTAATTGAAAAGTGCACGAAAAAGCGCATGACATTGTGGGGAAAAGTGCGAGGGAAGTAGCATTGTTCTGTTCAATTGTGTGAGATGTGAACAAAATAAACGAAGAATTTTAACAAACTGACTGACTGACTGACTGACTGACTGACTGACTGACTGACTGACTGACTGACTGACTGACTCTCTCACTCCCTCCCTCACTCACTCACTTACTCATAGTACTTCAGGCTGGCTAAAACGCCTGTGAACACCATTCTCGAGTTGATTACCATACGTACGATGTCAGACATGTAATGCTATTTGTAAATTGTCAGGAAACTTTAAAATGCCACTCATGACACAACACTTGCAAACGCACACACGCACTCACGCACAAGTACAGACACACACACAATTGCTCTCATGCACGCACAGACACCTAATATAGCCACACGTGTATGTGTTGTGTGTGTGTGTGTGTGTGTGTGTGTGTGTGTGTGTGTGTGTGTGGTGGTGCGTGTACGATACAGCTATTACTTGTGTACACATCCGACTCATTACTAGCTTTTTTTCGAAGATATTAATGCCGGAACTTCCAAATTTTTGCTCCAAAATCATCAATTTTACTTCTACGCCTTCGTTTACATGCTATGACAGAATTTTATTTTTTGTCAATGTTTTCTTTTTGTAGGGGTTACAACGCGGAGCGTTTGAACCATTTTAAGGACCAATTAGCAACATTTCACGCCAATTTCCTCCTCGTCCTTTGTCTTTCTCTCTTTCCCATGTTTGTTCAGGAGCTATATTTAGCGTGGCAGTAGCTAGCCAATAGATCATATTTTCTCCGGCCACCCCTCCTGCCACATGGACTCCAGTACGTCCCACTCATTTATATTAGAATAATTTATGTACGTTTATATTCCAAGAAGTACGTAATAAAAACACATTGAGCTGCCCACCAGGTACATTGGCTTGTTATTATTAGCATTTTTTTTGTTTCGTGCACTTGGTAATTCTTGTACCTTTATTTGTTGAGACCCCTTGACCTAATATTCATTCCAAAATCTACGGATATTGGCTCAGACATCCCTGGGATGAGTCTTCGTTTAATTGCTCTTGCTGCTCAGGAAAACTTCGTCTTAATCTTTATTTTGTAGGATAATTGCTGTCAGCATTCTTTCAGAACGAATAGTATATACGCTGGGCTGTACTTTATAATCTTCCCGCCGTCGAGGCCCACACTCTGATGGTAACGACGCAATAAATAAATGAGCGTATTAACAAGTGAGTGAGTGAGAAGAGTGAGTGAGTGAGTGAGTGAGTGAGTGAGTGAGTGAGTGAGTGAGGGTGAGTGAGTGAGTGAGTGAGGAGTGAGTGAGGTGAGTGAGAGTGAGTGAGTGAGTGAGTGAGGAGTGAGTGAGTGAGGAGTGAGGTGAGAGGAGTGAGGAGGAGGAGGGGGAGCGAGGTTGCTGAGGATGACTTAACCATGCATGAAACTACTGCCGGCAATAGCTTCGCCTGAAGTAAAAGTTTTCTTCCTGTTTATTTTCCCTGCATTTGATTATTTAAAGGCCAAGATTCTCCTTTCTCAGCTTTCAACACCCGTTCATACCCTGAAAAAATTTATAACCGTCATTAAACGATAAATGACACGCCAGACATTTAGCCATCGGTTGAAAAAAAGCTATAAGGAGAGAAAACAAGAATACAATCGAGGTCCACAGAAGCAAAGCAGCTCGCACCAATCCGCCGACCAGGGACACGGGTATAATTAGGCTCGGTCGCCTTGATGAAGCCATGTGACGGAGAAGGCGACGTGTACAATGCGCGGACACATGTTGCGGGAAAGGGAACTTGTCTCGCTTGGGGACTTCTGGGCTGCCAAACGTTCCAAACAGATGGTGCGCGACAAAGCGCCCCGGCTCTCCTTGGAATGTTGGCACGGCTGCGAAACTGCGGGGGGCAGCAGCTGTCCTATGCCCCAGATTAGCTTGGAATGCGGTCGAAACGTATGTGTTTGTACATCACGGCAGCAAAATACGCCCACTTTAGAAGGTGTCACCATATTCGCTGAAGGGTTCAACTAAGTCTCGTTTCTCGAAAAAATACGATCGTCATAAATATACTACACGTTAGTGCGTGCTGGCTGATTTGGCAATGCTTGCTGGCAGAGAGCAAAACGAAGCGAATGAATCTTCAAATAACTTTTTTTTATACCTAATCTTTGAATGTGGCCATCCAATCTCAATACCTGATGACGTATTAGAGGTGATCTGTTCAGAGAAATTAGGAAGCCTTGCTGAAGCCTGCCTTTTATGGAGGAGAATTTTAACAACGCGGCGTGACGTTCAATTGCCGGATGTCTAGTCCGCGCCGTATCGTGGTTTTTACTCTTTACACCCATACGCCGCTTTTCGTGAGAATTAACACTTCTGCTTCGTTCGAAGCAGTGGAGTGAGGGCTGAGTAACCTAAATGCGGAAAGTATTATTACCAAAGTCGTCGACGAACGCAAAGCTTAGTTTTTCCACACATGCGACTAATATCAACAACGAGAAGCTTTTACGCAGACGTAATTTATAAAGAGATGCTGCCGAGAGTGACCCAGCTGAAACCATTCTTAAACGACCGAAGCATGAAGGGCTTTTGCTCTGTGGAAGACGCCTTCGGTGGGGTGCATGGCTCCGTGTTCGTTACATGGGTAACATTGAAGCTTTGTTCCCCCGAAGCGATTTCTTTTCGCCATCCCGTGTATACATTGGTTAGATCTCGTTATGACACCTAGAGCTTGCCGTTTTTTTCCTAAATGTCTCAAACTTCTTTGTGTAGTTTATAATTTTTACAACACATTGCGCAGCAAGACGCAGCGGCATGTGTTGTCACTTCCTGTCCAGTCAATCGTTATTCCTGCTTTGAATTCTCGTTAGCTCCTTAAAGGGGCCATTAAGACAAAACACAAGTTTGGTTAAAAGATTACCTCGTTAGAATCATACTGACACCACTTTTAACGTAATACTTCGCTCAAATGCGCTACATAACTAAGGAAAAAAGGGAATGGCCATGTGACCCACTAGCTCATTTCCTGCAACAGAACCGATGATATCATACCAGCCAGCTCTGAGATTGGCGGAGGGCGGCAACAGCAAACACAAATTAGGCAGAGCTTATAAGCTTGCCGAACGAGCCACTTGTGCTTAAATTTAGGGCACATTCTTTTTAAAGCCGTAAGAATGGTGGTAGAAGCAGTGGAACTTACGGAAGACACGTAACATAGAGGTACCGATACGTACTGATTCTGGTACTGCGCGAACTATCCTTGGTTAGCTGCACAGGACTGCGGGGAGCTTTGGGGTTGTCTCAGACGACACTGGCCGATTAACGCAAGCAACGGTGTCTTACGTCACCACATTTGTTGAGCGAGCACTATGTTTCACGAAACGATTATTTTCTTCCTGAACAAAAACAAGCCGGGTTTAAATACGGTCAAAAACAAAACAAGGCAGAAAACGGTTTCCCGTGGTATGGTGGCGCCATCTAGGTTCAGTAACGATAAACAAGGCTTCGGAATCGGCTGCAGAGCGGTCGGTTCCTGTGATGTCATTGCAGACCATGAAAATACACGATTTAAAGGGGAAATCAAAATTGTAACTTGAATTGATTAATTTCTAAGCGAATAAAACATCGTTTGCATCCGTACAAGCGCTGGGGGCAGTATAAAACACGAAAACTTTCGAATAAAACAAACTTGTATTTTGTCTTCATGGCCCCTTTAAACTTCCGAATACATTGCCCGCCTCAGCTCTAAAATTACGCATATGGGGTCTCTGTTCACTGTCCAGCTGTGTATATCGGCCTCCTCTAAGTTCTTAATTGTTCCTTCGGACACGTCCATTGTGGCCATTTAGCAATATCTGTATTTCCCGCCGCTCTCTTGTAACTTGAGTCATGAAAAGAGTCTTCGCAAACTACCATCAATATCCCACCATGTGTTGAACGTTGGCCGCTTGCTCGTTGTTGTACACTCGTGGTTGTTTGAGATCTTGCGTCCTAAAACACGCAGTGTTCAAAAGGGCGTCGAATGGGGCTAGTTGGTACGGCTTCATCTTGAATTGCGCTGGGTATACTAAGACAAATTGGACGACAAGGGGACGGGGATGACGCGCTTCGTCCCCGTCCCCTTGTCGTCCAATTGTCGTCCATTTGGATGGTCCAATGGATGTCCAATGGACGTCCAATTCACGTAGTGCAGATGAGGCGTTTTTTTTTTTTTTTTTTCGAAATGAGCCGGATCCACCTAACGCGAATTGAGAAACAAGCGAAAGTTTGTTACGGACCCTAAATGCAACGCCGTCAAAGCTATTATATGATATATTTTACATGTAAGCTAGGGGTAGTTTATGGCCACAAGTAATTAAAAATTACGCCGTGAATTTGAGCAATATCGGAGTGATAAGTTTGAATTTGGCTCAACACTCAAGTTTATGTGGCATTCTTATGAAAACTTCATTTAAATTGACTATCAAGCATGGTGCGGTTGTGTTTTGCTGGAAAAGGCACTGAAAATATGCAACAGGGCTTCAAGAACCCTAGAGCTATACCAGGAGAGCAGGTGAGTCCTCTTAGCACCATTAGGAGTTCTTATCGAATTTTTCCCTGGGATAACGTTCTTGGGCACGCCTTAAGGCACTCATGAAGTAAGCAAGCTCTTCATTGCTATGCCATGAATTTCCAAAACGCTTCACAAGAAGGCTGCTCATGTCTTCTTCTTCACTTGATGAAGTGGTTCGTACTGTCAGAGGGAGGGAGGGGGGAGATTTGTTAGTGCTTGTAAGCGGCGGCTATTTAGTTAACTACCAAAATCTTAAATATGGGAGTAAAAAAATAAATATAACTAGAGTTATTTCGTACGGGACGGGTGAGACGAAATGAAATCATATTGCTTGACATCTCTCAGTTTCATTTCGTTCACTATTTCTTTCGATCACTTTGTCATTGACATCTGAGGTCAGATATTTCGCCGATCTCCTAATGGCCGCCTGAATTCATAATTAGCCAGCTCCGAAAAGCAGAAAAAAAAAAGAACTTCCGGAAGCCCCCACGAAACAGTCCAAAAAGTCCAACAAAAAGCAAACTCCCATTGGGCAAATGGATTTGGCTCACTTTGATCCGTGAAACCGCAAGATCTGGCTCATTTTCGATACGAACTACGATCTCCGTACACGTTTTCAGGGCGTTATCTCAAATATTTTCTTGCCACCCCTTTTTTAGGGGAAAGTTGCCAAGTTTTTCTGGTCAGTGCAGTTTTATCCGACTCTGTTTCAGTTTCTGGATCTGACTCATTTCGAAAAAAAAAAACGCCTCATACGTATCTACATTTTGACTGAGCCTGAACATTACCGTTCCTGGTTAGTGTGCGTGACTGCCAGCGTCACTTACCGTTTTCCTTTTATTCCGACGGTATAATGTATTACCTGAATGATGTATTCGCTGTGGAGCGGTAATTTCAGAGTTTATTCTTACTTCCCCAACATGGTGCGATCGGCCTCGCTAATTCGAATTAATTATTTCATTGATTCACAGCGACTGACACATTCGTTTTGCTGCACAAACGCATATATTTCGGGCTCGCTTTGTTTTGTGGCACTTGGCTCGCACACAACACGCAGTAAAAAGTGATCACAGTCTCAATAACGTGCTGCGAACCCCCTCAACTCCTATCCGAGATATGGGGAAGGCCAGACGAGGTAGATCGCCCGAAAGGGCGAAAACAGAAAAAGAAAAGGCAACAAAATATTAACATAACAGCGTTGTGAGAAGAAGGGGCACTAAAGCCGTGATTGTCTCGACATTTTCGCCGACTCTTTGACCACCGCTTGTTTCTTCCAATTAATTGTCTCCCATCGTTCTTTCTCCCCCCTCCCCCCTTCCATCTTTGTTTCGCTTTAGCGTCATTCTGCCCTTCGCCCTTCGTTCTCGTCCGCGTCGCCTTCTTTCCCGACAGCGCGTTGTCCACTTTGCCGAGGTCTAGGAGACACGGCAAAGCGCACGGAAGAACTCGACCGGATGTCACCCCGCCCGAGCATTATCATTACTCGGCGCAGCCAACTGAGAAATAGACCGGTCGTTCCCGGTAACCCGGTTCTCCTTTTCTCTTCGTTGCAAGGTTTTCGCCCGCCTCCTGTTGTTTCGCGTATTTACTTTGGGGCTGAGCCGTGGCTGGCGCTTGCAGGAGAGTAGTGTCTGCTGGAAGGTATTGTGGGCTGCCTCATTACATAAACTGGCTAAACGTAAAGAACAATTAGAACAAGCTCTCTCTCTCTCTCTCTGAGTGCCTGTGCGCTCCGCGGGAGATGCACGTTTCGTTTTCCTGGGAGTCCTTCACCTTCAGAGATTCGTTGCCGCCGCCGGATGGCGGAACAGTGAAAATTTTCGTTCTACCAGCAACTATTTAGTGATATCGTCATCACCACCGGTTGCAATAGGGCTGGCATAAAGTACGAAACACAAGAGTATGAATAAAACGCACAAATTTCATACTTCTGTTACTTAAAAGAAAATAATGAGCAGATGTATCAATAAAAGGTACGTATGTTCATAAATGCACTTAAAAAAACAATTAAACAAAGCTAATGTGTTTCTTCTCCAGAAATCAACATTTTCAGTTTTTTTTTACGTGCAGAGATTCCCGTTTAGGCATGCTTGCGTTTCGTTCCGGCCTGACTACGTTATTTACCGTAATTACCCGATTCTAACGCGCCCCCGATTCTAACGCGCACCCGATTTTCCAGGCAAAAAACCGAAAAAACTTGCACCTCCGATTGTAATGCGCAATGAACTTTGTGAGCAAGAAAAACGAATGCGAGAGAAACGGGCGATCTATTTACCGAAGTAATCTCACTCATCTCACACCTCGTCACTCTCCGAGAGCTCGTTGTCGCCTTCTGCTGTCCGCAACATCTTGACATCGGTGCCATAAAGCGCGTTCGCGATGCCACACTTCTGAACGAACGTTCAAACATGTTCGATGGGATCGTGGCCCTCGCACGCCCATCCCGCGAGCTTCTCCAGAGGCGTACGCTTCAGCCAACCGCTCGTTGTGAACACGTGGGAGCCGCTCATAAGCCGTGGAAGCGGCGCACCTTCGTTGACGCTGCTGCCATTGTTGTTATCAAGCGCGCAAGTGGAATAATTTGACGATTTGTGTGAACGGCCGATATAAAAGCCTAGGCGCCTAGATCCGAAAAAATTGTTGCTAAAAGCTTTGGCGCCATCTTGAGATGGCGATGGGTGGAACAAAATTTCAGCTGTTTCGCCAGTTTCGGTTTCGTATCCGATTCTAACGCGCATGCGATTTTCGGCCTATTTTTCCGGAAAAAAGGTGCGCGTTAAGAATCGGGTAATTACGGTACTCAGCATTGACAAATTCCTATAGCGATGGGTGTAAATAGAGGGGATACGAAGGATTTGAAATTTTGGACCACACAGCAACTCCTGATCTGTTAAAGAATTCGCTGTTCAACTCCGTCAGCCACCACATTTTACTGCCCGCATTTCGAACGTAACAAAGGCAGGAAAGAGACGTTGATATTTATCCCTGTATGTAAGGAATCTAACAGCGGGCTGAGCAACAATCATTTTGTAAGCCCTCATATCCTATACAAATCCTCATGGAAGTTAAGTCTATTTACATGCTTTGAAGGCGAAAACTTTATGGGTCGCACTATTGAGAAATATCAATTTTACACCGAGGCTGCAGCCTCTAGTTGGTGGGTAAATTTCGTGTTGTAAACAAAAATCCGAGCAGAATCCAACAGTTCTCACCTAAGACGCTGAGAGCATGCGTCAGGCTAATCGGGCGTAATCAGCATAGAGCTCAGTATTGGTTTAAAAAAAAATCACGCCATATCCACGGAATGAATGATGAGAATAGTGGGGCGAAGCTCGAGAGGGGGAGATCATCGGTAACCGTAACTCTCCCGTGAAAGTTCGCCCATTACATCATTAAGAAAGACGTAAGACTGTGTGCGTACATTGTACAAATCAACTTTTATTTTGTTCTTTTATTTTGTTCTTGTTCGTTTGTTGTTTCGTTTCTTCGTTCTTCGTTTGTTCTTTTCATTTCGGTCGTTGTCATGACTGGATTGCGAGGTCCCTTCATTACGACGTGCTTTATGATCTGTGAAATGAAGCGAGAGAGGTTCTTGTACTGGCTTGCAATGGAAGTTTGCAAACACTAAGTCTATTTAGGGCGAACTTGTGCCCGAACAAGACGAGAGGAAACGAGCAAAGGTCCTTGCGTCTCGTTCGATCTCCGAGAACGACTGCCTGCGTTCGTGGCGTGATCTCTTGCGTGATCTCCCCCTCGCAGTGCACGTGCGCTCGCGCCTCCGTTGGTGAACACAGAACAAGCTCGCGCTCCCGGGCCGAGTTTGCGCTGCCGGTTGAAGCCGGTTCTTGCGCGTGCAACGCGGCCCACTTTGCGACATCTCCGAAAAGCATGCGGCGGTCACGTCCACGAGACACAAGGAATGGACAGACCCATGGCTTTAGGAGCTTCGCCCCTAAAAAAAATCACGCCATATCCACGGAAGAATGGAGGTAAGTGGGGCGAGAGCTCGAGAGGGGGAGATCAATCGGTAACCGTACTCTCTCCCGTGAAAGTTCGCCATTACATCATTAAGAAGACGTAAGACTGTGTGCGTACATTGTACAAATCAACTTTTATTTTCGGAGTCAATGCTCCCAGGGCCCAGACCTGGTGAAAGACCCGCGCCATCGAGGACTACTCCTCACCTCCACCACAACTTGTCACGTAGGATGGGACACAATGGTAAGAAGAACTTTTTATTTAGGGCCGAAACTTGTGCCCGAACAAGACGAGAGGAAACGAGCAAATGCCCCTTGCGTCTCGTTCGATCTCCGAGAACGACTGCCGGCGTTCGTGGCGTGATCTCTTGCTTGATCTCCCCTCGCAGTGCACGTGCGCTCGCGCCTCCGTTGGCGAACACAGACAAGCTCGCGCTCCCGGTGCCGAGTTTGCGCTGCCGGTTGCAGCCGGTTCTTGCGCGTGCAACGCGGCCCACTTTGCGACATCTCCGAAAGCATGCGGCGGTCACGTACCACGAGACACAAGGGATGGACAGACCCATGACTTAAGGAGCTTCGCCCCTAAAACCACAAAACAAGCATCGAAACGGCATTATGGATGATAAGGCGCCTGTAAACAATCGGACCCCCCCAACATGTGTTCCTAGTAAAGATTATGTTTGCAGATTATGTTTGAAGGCTAGGCAGGACTAGTGTCACTAAATAGAGCAGTTCTTACCCAAGACGCCGAGCGCATGCCAGGTCGGGTTGGGCAGGACCCAGCATTTTCCGCCAGAAAGCCAAGCGCAAACGACAAACCCTCTGAGACGACCAGAAACATTTCGTACCCTCTTCCATCACCATTTGTAGTGGTTTACAACAGCTTCGCTGGACATCCACCTTCGCAGGACGGGATGGCGACCATTTATTTACAGCTATACCGTGTCTGCATATCTTCCATCGTTTTCCTTTTTTCGTCTTTCGGTGCGAAGTACTTCGACGGGCATAGCAACGACACTTCACGCCACAGCTCCCGCACAATCGGAGTCTTCCGGGGCTGGGATGTACCTGTCCTACTTGGGTGTATAGCCACTTTCAGATTCCACGTGACATGACTTCAGCGCCGCACGGACTATATTCTAACTCTTGTTCGATTGCTGCACGAACTGCAATTAATCCAATTTCCTTTTCAACCTTCTTGATTTATTTGAAGCAGTCCACATACGCACTTTAGCACATTTTCTAGGTGTTTTTTTTTTTTACTGTTTACAATGGCGGCCATGTTCTGTATTGGTCTCAACGCCGCTTTCGCACAATGCTTTCTCATTCATTTTTTTTAGATAGTGCAGCAAATGTAGAAATTAATGCTTGCTGTACCTGAAATTTCGGTGCTTTAAGTGCAGAAGGTATCGATAGAAAATAGTTCCGTGCGGCGTATCGAACTCCCGTAGATGTCCCCAAGGTGTATGGTTGTTGGTAATAGTGACACGAAATCCAATTGTATACATATATAAGCGGAGAGAAGGGAAGCATGCCCTTCTAGAAGCGTGGCTCCCAAGTTATGAGCTTAAAAATAGGCGCATGGTACGTGTGCAAACAGTACATATGCCTATGCCTTAACAGTGCACGCCACAGCCAGCATACGAACAGCTATGCGAACAAGCATAGGAAGCATAAGCACAGCAAGCGGGCCAAACGTATTGCCTTTGGGGATTTTCCGTTGGTGGTACCACAATCTCAATTTCAACAGATACCATTGTATTTCTCATACACGTGGCGCACGTTCCATAAAAGTGCAGACCGTGGGCTAAGCGGTTAACAAGTCGTGACGTCAGATTTAGCTCGCTGAGTGAGTGAGTGAAGATCTTTATTAACACAAGGAGGGGCCCAGGAGCCGGAAGGGGGGAGAAGGGGGAAAGGGGAGGGGAGAGGTGGTCACGAGGTGTTGTTCATTTGAAGATCCTGGAGAGGATAGTCAGTTCCTGAATGCACACATAGCGGTGGTAGACCCCGGCTAAACTACTTTTGCGAGGCCACTCTCGAGAGCGAAGCGCCCAAGGTCAGCAAGGAAATCGGGGTCGCTGAGTGTCGTGGCGGGTATCTCGCTTGGATCGGATAGGGGAATTGAACAGGATGGGGTGGGGAGGATAGGTACGCAGAGCAGTGCCAAACAAGGTGGGGTCACGTTTGCTATTGTAGCTGTGTTGCAATATGGGCAGTAGGGGGCGGAGGATCGCCGGTCGCGTGATGCCATTTGCGTGTGATGTGGGGAGTCAATGCAGCGTTCGCGGCGAAATTTGTTAATAAAAACTTCGGCAGGACGAGTTAGGAATGGGGCGTTATGCAGGAAAGCTACAGGAGTGGCCGCGGCAAAGCGGTTGTGCCTAGCCTGGCAAGCGTGATCCAGCTGTTGCCTGAGGGAGAGCGGGGGAGCAGGGGCTGTCAACCAGTGGAGGAGTTACTCGAAGACTCTCCTGCGCTGCCCTCATGGGCAGCCTGGTTGCCGGAACCCTGAGCCATGTGTCCCGGTATCCACGCAACACGTACAGAGGTACCATTGTGAGCAAGAAGACCATCATATGTTGAATCTGATGAACCAAAGGGTGATCGGAGAAGGGTTTCCGGAGCTCACGTAGCGCCATTTGGGAGTCAGTCAGGAACCGTATGCGGAGTGATAATGGGGGCAGACGTCTCGTAGGTCAAGTGGTCGAGGGCTGCGAGGATGGAATGTAGCTCAGCGTCCGTTATAGAAGTGGTGGATGTTTGTCGAGTGCGAGCGCCGTCTAAAACTAGGTATACCTGGACATCGCCAAGCCAGTCCCATGCGGCTAGCAGACACGCTCGCGTCTGTGTAAATGTCTTGTTCGTCAGGGAGTTTAGCCGCCCAGAGTGCGAGAAACAGCATGATGGCGAACTCTGGATCGGGATGTTGGGACGCCTATGTGTTGCAGATTGTCAAACCCCTAATTGCCGTTTCCATGGAGGAGGGGGAGGCTGCGGTAGGGTCTGGGGGAGCGCCATTAACGAGTCCCAAGCTGTAAGAGCCGCACCCTGCCAGGTCAAGGAACGGCTATCTTCGTGCAGTTGTCGGGTTTCCTCGAGGAGCAGTTCGAGCGGGGGTACCGGGGCTGATTTATTCAGGGCTTCCGTGCGGGTATGGCGCGGAAGTCCGGCAATGGTGGGAAGAACGGCCCGATGAAGAACGTGAAGATGTTTCATATGCACTTTGTTGAGCTTATAGACAGGTGCGCCATACGTAAGTCGACTCATTGCCACTGCTCGAGTAAGCGTATACGGCAGGCTGACTGGCATGCTCCGCCGTACTTGTTCGACATGCGCGAAATGAGACGAAGCATGGATTTCCAGTTGCGCTTAAGCTGGCTGATCCAACACTTAGCGCTATTGTTGCTGGCCAACGGGACACCTAAAATACAAATTTGCCCACTTTTAGGGGAGACTGGCGTGTCGCCGAGGTAAATGACCTTGCGTATATCCGGTGGGAGCTGATGGCGACCATGAACAAGGAGAAATTCCGTCTTTTCCGGGGCAATCTCAAGTCCTAGTGTCGGAGGGATCTCATTGAGGCTGTTAGCGGCACCTTGAAGTTCGTCCAACATGTGATCCGGGTCGGAAAAGTCAGTGGCTTCTACCCAAACCGTGAGATCATCAGCGTATATAGCAAACCGAGCGGCAGAGTCCCGTTCGAGCGTACGAGCAACCGGGCCATGACTAGGTTGAAAAGCACAGGCCCAGGATAGAGCCCTGGGGCACGCCCCTATCCAAGTAGTAGGTCCTGGGGCTCCATCCCGGATACGTGCTGCTAAGACGAATGGGCCGGTTCTCAAGAAATTTGCGTACCCAGTTTTGGGCCCTCTGACTAGGGAATGCATGAGCTAGCTCTTCGAGAATAGCAGCCTGACAAACACGATCGAATGCTTTGCGCATGTCAATTGAAAGGACGTAGTCAGGGTTACCCGCCCGGGAGGTGCGATCGACGACTCGGCGTAGCAGCCAAAGACAGTCATGGGTACTCAGATTTAGTAAAGGGCGAGTAAAGGGCGAGTCAAGGTCCGCGGAGGGGGCTGGGGCGGTTTCCTAATTCAGTTATATATAGAATGCTGATGCTGACGCGCAGTTGTCCAGTTTCTTCGGGAGCTTCCGTAGAGTAGCGGAGCAGCTGAACGTTTGCGGATTGTTGCAGGATATATCTCTCTTTTTACAATGTTGGAAGGTCGTTAGCTGTCAAAAACGGTGGCACGGTTCCTCCGCCTTTCCTACAATGTGGGGCGCAAAATGGTATGCGTGACAGCACTCACTGCCAGGCGTCACATCAGCGACAAGGGAGGGGGGGTCAAAAGCTCATGGCGAGACATTGACAAGCGCATGTTTTACGCCTCCTCCCCATACACTGCCGCAGCGGAAAGAAAGGTCTAGGCGACCCCACCCACCTCTTTTCTTTTTCATAAAAATAATTCCGGGTGCTGGAGGTAACAACATACTACGTGGTCGATAATCTTCCTTCTTTTCCATTGGGTGTGGCCCATCGGCAAGGCCGCGACAAACAAAGGTTTTTTTAGATTGCCAGAGCACGATGCTTATTTCAAATGCGCAGCACTTCGTAGGGAAATCGGGCCAGGTTTTTCACTCTTTCTGTCGGCAGTTCGGCTGTGTATAACTGCATCGCATACTCTCGGCAACGCCACGCCGATTCTCCTTTGTTCATACTAAAATTTGGCGTCGTTACGCCAAATCATTTTAACGGTTTGCTCGAGCCGTTGTTCATTTCAGCAGCGGAAATGGCATTGAGAATGTCGTGTGCGCTCATAATGGCCCATGCACAAGTCACAGCCACACCTTCGAAGGGGGGTGGAAAAAGGGAGACTGAAGTTCCTTCCTTTCCTTTAGCTCTAAACTTTCCTTTAATTCTACATCCTTCGCGGCTCACGGGCCCGTGCCACGTCACATACCAATGCTCGATGTTTCTCGATATCTATGCGTAATAGCTTGGTAGCTATGCGTAATAGACATATTTATGTAACATGCATATAGCTATGCGTAAAAGCGCACTTTCTTTAAACCTGTTCTTACTTTCAATCCCACACCAATACGTCTGCAGATCGACGCTATTGGTCATTCAAACTGCTTACATTACGATGCCGGCCTGGTGCCCGGTTGCAGTTTAAAGTGACGCCACATAGCCGCATATACTATCAAAACAAAGGGGCCACCAACAGCATACAAGCGCAAAAAATGAAAATGCATAGTAATAGTCAGTAATAGTAATCAGCAGTTAAGCGACGAACCACCAGCAAATTCTACGCCTTCATCGGGAATAGGCTGAATGATCCTGACAAGCTTATATTAACTGAGAAAGTGCTATTGTTTAACGCTGGTATAGCTTGCCTGAATACTCGTAGAGTGCAGCCCAAGACACGCTTTCACCCACTTTCCCCAAAACACGAGCGTAGTCACGACATTCATGTTAATCCCATCTTCAGAAACGTTGAGCTACGCTGGCTTAAAGGGGGATGGTGGCGTCCACATGGTGGCGTCCGCAGCTGGTAAACAGATTGTACTGGTAGCGCTGCTACGAGCGGTTAGCTTCGGGAATATACATCATCATCAGCCTACTCAGGACCCCTGCAGGACGAAGGCCTCTCCCACTGACCTCCAACCGTCCCTTTCCTGCGCTGCTCGAGTCCACCGTTTACTTCGGATTTTTTTTATTTCCTCCCTCCATCGGATTAATGGCCTTCCCTTTCGTCCAGCCCCATGTCTTGGTATCCACTCTGTTACCCTGATTGTCCACCGGTGGTCAGTTCGTCTCACTACATGGCCAGCCCAAGTCCGTATCTTTTTTTCTTTATTTGAGCTATCATATCTTCTACACTATATCTTGTTCTCTGATCCAGGTAGCTTGTTTCCTGTACCTGAGTGCTACTCCTAACATTATACGTTCCATGGCCCGTTGCGGCGACTTAAGTTTGCTTTCTAGTTGTCTAGTAAGGCGCCAAGTTTCAGCTCCGTATGTCGTCCCCACCAGTATGCAGTGGTTGTAGATTTTTCTTTTCAGTGACAGAGGTAGCTTGGTTACCTTTGCGTCAAATATACATATACGGTAGCTTTTTCTGTCTGTGAGGTGGTTGTTCTGTGAACGGATTGAGGTTTCCGCAAAAACTTTATTGGGATACCCTGATCTCACTCACTGGCTTACCCACTCCCTGACTCAACCACACACTTAGTTGCTCCCCTCACTCACCCACATCACCACTCCACTCACTGTCACTCACTCACGTCACTCACGTCACTCATACTCACTCACCAACTCACTCACGTCCACTCACTCCTGCACTCACCCTTCACTCACTCACTCACTCACTCACTCACTCACTCACTCACTCACTCACAGAAACAAAAATGAAGTCGTCCGGTAAAGTTTCCCGCCAATAACTCGGCGTGTTGCACAATAGAGACGCAATAGACGTATGCCTGCCAGTGGTGAAACAACGCCTGTCGGCTAGCGTAGATCTGCCCCCGCTATATCAATAGAGGCGACGGCCGCCCCATGCTCCTCGCCCGTAAATTCACTCGTTGGCCACCACAATCACCGTCAGGGTGTTTCGACGCGTTCACAGTGGTTCAGCTTACAACGGACGTGGGGGACCGATTCGAGACGCCCTTCTTGCGCCGGTCTTTTGTGTTGCTTCCCTGCCTTTTAGTTCAGCTTCGTTTCGCCGCACTTGCGTCGTCAGCTGAACCGTTTCGCTCGCACAAGTTCCGACCTTCCCCTGAGGTGCGCTTTCGACACGACGCAGGATCCTTGGGTTTTCCTATGTTTTTTTGTTTTTTTTGTTTTTTTTTTTTCCTTCTCTGTCTCTCTAACGTCAAGACCGCGCGCAGCGCGGCAGCGGTTGCTGGGTGGACGGACAGAGTTCGTTTTATTTATTCTGCCCGCCCCTCTGTATCCCCGTTTTCTCTGCGGCTTTCGAGACCTGGGGACCAGAGGCTCTACGCGAAGCGGTGGAATAATGACACGGAAGTTTTCGTGCACGCACCTTTCATATATCTCGCCGAAGATGAAGACATGTGACCCCTTTACGCCGTGTATGCGCGCGCATTGCATCGCGTCAGGGAGGCGGTAAATTTGAATCAGTCGGAGTCCTTCCTCTATATAACTCAGTTCTGCGGAAAGGTTTGCTGCATGTGCCTCGGTAGTTTTTAGAAGTCGGTGCTGCTATCAGCAGGAAATCCAGGGATGTGGTTTCTTTATTTGGGCCGGCATTCCGATCACGTGTGTAAGGAAACTTCTGTTTACATTGCTTTCACTGGTGCCCCTCTAACCGACCTTATCTTCCGATCGGCGAACGCATGCTCGTAACTCACACTGCGAAGTTAGAGATTGATTGGCTTCCACATTGGCTTCCAGACGAAGAGATAACAGCAAAAAAAAAAATTGGCGAATATTCATGCTGGACACCTGCATTCGAAACTTCATTTTCTTCCCCAAACTATTAAAGAGTAGAACGCCCTACCCAACACTTTTTGTCGCCTCTACTGAAATGTCTTCTGCTGTTTTCCGGCAGCACTTGCGCACGACTTGTAGCTTGCCTTCATTAAGTGCGCCGCTGTCATCTGTTGTTTCCAATGTAATATGTGTATGCTCCAATAATGAATGAATGAATGAATGAATGAATGAATGAATGAATGAATGAATGAATGAATGAATGAATGTGTAACGACGAAATTAGTCCAATAACTGCCGCTACGGTAGCATGATGATCGCAGTGAAGAAGTCGAGACGTCAAAATGGGTTTACGGTTAACTTGTTTACTTTGCTGATGACATTGGCTAATCTCTAACAGATACAAATTTGAAAGAGTACACCTATTTCATCAAATGAGAGAAACAGTCAAGTGAACAAGAGTACTTAACGGGACATGGCTGACTGTATCGCGGTCTCCCGGCGAAAGGGCCCGACGAGGGGCGGAAGAATTTCTGAAGTGAGTCCTGGTGCAAGCCGCCCGCCTCCGTGAACCGGGCGGGGAGGGTTTATATTCGCTTCAAGCGGACTCGTGGGGAAAAAAACGCATTTTGGCCCCACTTTCTGAAACACCAATCAGCCATGTTCCCGCCAAAGCGAAAACGACCAATGAAACACAGACACGAAGTTTGAACTCGAAGACGCGTGCTTGGAGAATTATTGACGTAGATAAAGTAGTTCAGAGAAAACAATAAAGTAAACAGTGTAAAAACCAGAATGGTCGTCTGAACTACATTGAGAACCCGGAGCCCGAAAGCGACCAGCGAAAGGGGGGGGGGGGGGTCCATTATTCGCCGGCGCTTTATCATCCAGCATGCGGTTTCAATGCTTGTCTTGTGGTTTTTTTTTTTCTTTGCACGAATACTCAGCTCTATGCTGCACGCCTGATTAGCCTGACACATGCGCTCAGCGTCTTTGGCGAGAACTGCTGGGTCCTGCCTGGGTTTTTGTTTGCGACACGGAATTTTCCGACCAACGAGAGGCTAACAGCTTCGCTGTAAAATAATTCGCAGACATTCAGCATCTCTTGAACGAAGAAGTCATGAGTGGGATCACGTTCACGCAATGCGGGCGTTGCGCCCGAAGTGCCGTTGTTGTCTGATCAAAAAGGGTGAGATACTTAACTCTAACCGTTTTCAATTTGAAATTTTGTGTGATTTGAAACTGTTTAGCGCCAGAGCCGGGGATGCCACAAAGCAAGCGTTCCGGTCTGCTGAGTGGCATGGCTGCAGGCACCTACTTTTCAGAAGAATTTTAAATTAGCTTGCAGAAATACCTATCATATCGCCCATAATGTCACTCGGCCTTATGACCTGTGCGAAAACAAGGGTGGTATCGTGATTGCCTTACATGCATAGATTCGTTGTGTTTTAATTATGGCCCTATATATACAACAAAATTCATATTAAAATGATGAACTAGTGCATTTTTATTACAGATCATATGTTAATGTCTCATTCCAACATCTCACCGCTGTCACGACTCTCTTTGCCTTTGTCGGCCTTGAGTCATTATACACTGAACCATCGTCGTCGTCGTCATCATCATCACCATCATCATGCACTGCAGCTAAGGCTTGTGCGCCGTGTTTATCGACGCGCAAGAATTGTCCAATGATCCCTACGCGCACACAAGCGCACATTATTCCAGCAGCCCAATTTCCAGCTGCCTCGTGAGATGCGAAACGAACTCCGCTTGCGCGTTTTCTTCGACCTCGGAAGCCGCGCCGCATCGCGATAGAGGCCGACCCCGAGTTGTACGCGCTTGCCGCTTGCGCTTTCTTCTTCTTCGTATTGTGCGCTCTTACATGCACGTGGTGCAACTGCTAGCTTCTGGTTCGTTCGTTCGTTCGTTCGTTTCGTTCGTTTGGTCGTTTGTTTGTTTGTTTGTTTGCTTGCTTGCTTGTCTGTCTGTCTGTCTGTCTGTCTGTCTGTCTGTCTGTCTGTCTGTTTGTTTGTTTGTTTGCTTGCTCCACGCGAGCTTTGAAGCGCAGTAAACATTCGTTGGAACGAAATATCTTTATTCGTTGTTTCTCTATAATCGAAGTTTTTGGCGGTCTCAATTGCACTGCAGGGGGAGTGAATTATCACCACTGTAAACAAAGTATCGCTCTTAACGAAGTCAGTTTCCCGTGCCGTGGGCGTCGTTACAGCTACGGTTTATGCGATCTCCAACGCTCCAGCCTCTAGCTCAATTGTTTAAAACACCTGTTTCGCTGTCTACGCGTGGATCACTAGTGCGGAGCCAGCCGCTGACGCCTGTTTCGATTACGCCCCACCAACACCACCATTTTCCCGACAGAAGTGTAGATTACACCGCTCTCTCCGTAAAAAGTTAATTCGTCACACATTTGTGTTACCGTCCTTCGCAGAGCGGTAACTACCGTTACCCTGTGTGAAGCGAGTACGAGCTGTCAGAGAATGACAGATTGGCGGCCACACCAGCCCTACCGGCGCAGAAACAGGTCGTTCGGGAAGAGGAGAAAAGGAAAAGATCAGCGTACGGATTACGCGCCGACGCCCAGAAATCTCGCGCGGCGGCGTCCATATCATTACGCACGAACGAGCGCCCTTCGAGAACCCTGCGTACCGGGGGCACCTGACATCGTGCGCGCCAGTTCTCGGTAGCGACCGGTGAACGCGAGTGCCGCCTCCTGCATGCCTAAGCAGGAGAAGCGAAATGCCCGCGAAAGTTTTCGCGCGCTTTTTTTTTTAACCTTCTTTACTTCTCGCCTTTGTTACCGCCCTAGCGCCGGGTTATTAGCCCGTTCCCGCATTGAACGCTTTACGCATATCTGCTGATTTGCGGCTTGATGAAAAATCGATTATCTCGTTTTCTGTTTTGTTAGGTTTTGCACCTTGCTGTCGTGAGTAACATCGAATTGGCACGCTGACTTTGAGCCAGTGAGAAAACCCTGCTATTCGGAAGGAAGCTTTTTTTGTTTCTGTCTCACCACAATTGCGTGGAACGCCGCACCGGAAACTAGTTTCTTAGCAGGCCCATATGCCTACACGCTGCACATGACACGCACCAAGGGGACATTGAAAAGCGCTAACCCATATCAGAACTTACGCGTTATTGCAGATAATTGGACAAGGAGCTGTCAACTTATACATCAAAATGTGTATGATTGGCCTGTATTCGCGCGTCATCGACGATCTTCAACGCTTGGTGCTCGATAACGCTTAGTGCTCGGTTGGGCCAGCCGTTTGCAGCGACACTACCTCTCATCGTTTCACCATTTGGTAAATACATCTACATCGTCCCATGACGTCCCCGCGTCGCCTTGTAACAATATCTATAGTGAGAATTTCCACTATAATAAACTGTAAATGTGTGTCACAAGAGGCCTTCCCCGCGGAGCCGTCATTGGCTATTTAATGTCTCGTGTCACCACAAGGGTTGGCCAAAGAGCTGTAAAAAAATTGCATTTGTATCAGAACCGACGTGTCCTCGCAGGAGATTGCCGAAGAAGCCATAAATGCTTAATTTACACACAGACTCGGTCTCACCCAACATTGAAGATGCACAATGTCACGTGACACTCTGAAATCACCTGCAATACCAATGTGCGGACGCCATAATGGGCTCGGGCCTCAATTCTTACCATAAAATGTGATGCATCTGCCTCGCTTCAAGCCGAAAATTGGGTCATTTGTACGCACTCGTAATCGAAATCATCCCCGTGACCCGCTTTTCATATTAGTGAGTGCACAATTAAGCGCCTCACGAGGCCCTTAAAGCTACGCGTTAGAAGCTCGGAAGAAGAGAGCTGCCTTTCGTCGCAGCTTCAGGGAATAAAACTACCACAAGAACTTTTCATTGGTTTGTAATGCAGTTTGGTGCTGTTTCTCTCTTCGAAGGTACTAACGCCGAGCTAGTTATATAATATAACCTTACTGCTTGCGACAGCACGGATTATATGCAAGGTAAGCGCTCGTGCAGTCCTTCAGATGTCGCTCTCCTGTCTGGTCAGTGCATGGCCTTACCGGACGTTACCAAAGCAGCGACCCCGGTGCAGTGTACTAGAAGAGAGAGGTGTGTCGTTCGGGCCCGATTGGGAAGGGGGGAGGGGAAGGGGGGGGGGGGGGGGGGGGTATCCCTTTGCGATGAAAATTTCTGCTGAGGAACTCCGGTTGTAAGCAGGGCCCCTGGCGGCCTGCTGCTCACCAATTTGCTTCAGAAGTTTTGTTTGTTAAATTGATCCTTATTTATTGCCTTAAATAGTCTTATTTCTTCAGTTTATGGACATAAAGCTTTATAAAACCTTTCGGGCGCTGACTGCAACAGGAGTTCTCCGAGGAACACCTGCACTCCATACAATTTTTCCATCGTAAGAAGGACCCGCTCTCTCCATCTGTTCATCGCCCGCACGACACACATCTACCTTCTAGTAATCTACTACACTGTAACCCCGGTAACGTGGGACGGTGCAAAGAAAACGCGCCGTACACCACTTCTATGACTGTGTCCCCGGGCGCCGCGTAGTTTTTGCTTACCGTGGAGTCCGCTAATCTCGGAGTGTTGTGCATGAGTTGTGCGTCTCGCCTGTAGAAAGGCAGCGGCAGTACAGATCAATATAGCGATGGAGTAACGTACGCCGCTTTCTCTCGATGTGGCCATGAAATCCATGCGAAGCTGTTATATAATGAAGCAGACCACCTACTTACATAATAGCTGAACCTTGCATCGTAAGCACTGGGCATTCAACAGCGCGTGGTGTTAACGGCAGTGCTTTTCGGCATCTCTCTCTATCTCGCTCTCTCCAACAATACTAGACACAGTCCCCACGGACAGGTGTTGTCAGAAACGAAGAACGCTCCAAACTAAAAAAAAAAAAAAAACTGCCGGAGAGCTATCACACATTTACAGCTGCGGCGAAACCCGTTCCTAAGAGCAAGTATAAAAGAATTCCTGTACTCCTTTTTTGCCGAAAAAAATTCCCTCGCACTTCCCCGAGGGGGAGAGTGTGTAAGTGCGAATGCACGGTTGTTGATTGCGCGATTACGGTGGATATCGTGATCTTGGAGTGGAGAGGAGGCGCCCAACACCCGCAGTCACTGAGCGGAGAGAGGAGGAGGAGAGTAGCGCCCGCCGTTACGGCGAGGGCTACACGAGCGCCCTCACGCGTCGGAATGCGGAGCGCCCGCTACGCGAGCGAGAGCTCTCCCGCCCGAAGTGGAGAGGAGGCTCCCAACACCCGCAGTCACTGAGCGGAGAGAGGAGGAGGAGAGTAGCGCGCGCCCATCTCCCCCCGTTGCTAGGGAAGACGAGGAGGAAGACGAGGAGCGCGCGCACCCGCAGCTGTTGCTATGCGGACGACGGCGGCGGACGATTCAGGCTCGCTTAAGAAGTGCATTCGCACTTAAAAATTTCTTTTAACTAAAAAATTGGGTCAAGGTCCGAGCGTGACATCCGGGCTTCCCCGTGGCGTCCATTCGGAGGCGCTGTCCCACTACTGCGAAACGCGGGAACTTTTGCCTGCTGCGTTTCCGCCCTGGGCCGGTTCGCTCCTCCTTAGACAACCTGGCACCCCCAGGTTCCCCCGGGGGCGCCATATTGACGCCTCACTTAGCGCGGACGCCCCGTCAACATGGGCAACCATGGGGAAGGACCCCCGGCGCCACTCCGTTCTCTTGACCCGGCCTCCTGGTTGCTGGATTACAAGGGCACGCCACGACCCCCGGCCGAGAACGCACGCTATGCCTCGGGCTCTTATATTAATTATGATTCGAACTTTTACATTGGAACTTCATATTGCTACCTTTCTGGGGTGGACGATGTCCGTTCGTCTACGTGTCGCGTCGACACGAAAACAAAAAGAAAAGTCGTCTCAACTTCCTAGCAAAGGCTCTGTAGCTCTCAACCTAATGTAGCTATCTTGGGGAAACACGCTAAAATTGGCCGCTGAGGTAACTTTAACCTTACGCTGAGTTTAATCTACTTTTGGCAATTACGTAGTTTTCGGTGAAGTTGTAAATGTTGTGGAATTCCCGTCTGCTGTCAGTGCATGGACATGTATGCGTGAGGAAAACAAACAGCTCATGTTTGTCCGTTAGAATAACACTCTGCTCGTTCCAAGTTAGCTTATTAACTAAGAGGTAAGCTCGATGCTAAATCGCAAATTAGAAACAAAACATGCTTTGCTTTATGCACCCTTGAATTGCTTCCCGGTCAACCCATGTCGACGCTCGAGCTCCACTTTTTGTCCTTCTTCATAAAGTAGAAGGGCTGATGAATTATAAAGAGGATAATCTTTTTCGGACTAGTAAAACGGTTAAATTTCAATCTGTCTGTCTGTCCGTCTGTCTGTCTGTCTGTCTGTCTGTCTGTCTGTCTGTCTCTCTGTCTGTCTGTCTGTCTGTCTGTCTGTCTGTCCCTCGATTCAGCCGCCCGCGGCTAAAAGGTTAGTGAACTAGTTTATGTTTGAAATTTTTTTCCAACCAACTAAATCTTTAAACACACTTCATACTGTAACCCTGCTCAACAACAAAAAAGAAAAAAACAAGATAATTAGGCCTAACTGAGGCAAAACATCGATTCTTAGGTGGTATTCTCCGGGTTCTTTTTATTAAAAATACACGACTGCTTGACTTTTGCGATAGCAAATATAAATACGCGTTAAAACGATGTTTTTACGCAAAAATACTAGAAGCACTCGCGCCTGGCCCTAGACCTTGTGGCGGCATTCCAAAAAGTCGAACAGTAACGAAAGGTTCCAGTAGACGGCGCGTGAACAGTGTGGAAGGCGGTAAAATTGCATTCACTTGAGCAAACCTCCACCGCGTTTATCGTGGGAGGAGCGAAAGGAGAGGGAAGAGCGTGAGAGGTGTGGAGGGGAAAGAGAGAAGAGAGGCATTTACGTGGCAGTGGTGGCAGAAGACTGTCCTCTTTAGACGACTTTGGCAGCGAAGTGAGCAGATACGTGGCCACCGTTTTGTTCCTTTTTAAAGACGATAATCTTTTTAGGGCTACTTAAACGCAGAAATTTTGGTTGGTCTGTCTGTCTGTGACTCGATTCAGCCACACGGCCAAAATGAAATAAAATCTGCGCAATAGTCTTATATACTCACAGCCAAATCTAAACGTCTAAGTCCGGTGGTAATGTTCAAACTTGCCAACATTGTTGAACAAGAACAAGACATTACGCAAATATAAGGCAGAAAATCAATAAACAGTAGTGATATTTGCAGTGTTCCTTTATTGAAAATTTATGGTTGCTTGGTTTTTGCGATAGTAAATAAAATACTAGATCAACTGCAGAAAACCGTCGCCTGCTGTTGTCCGCGCTACCTGGCGGCATTAAAAAAATCAAAAGGCAACAGCAACGAAAGGTTCCACTAGATAGGTTCCACGCTCCGCTGGGAACGCTCGTGGGGTAGGGGAAAGTTGTTCTATAAACGTTGTATTAGGGTGCCTTGATTCACGGGCGTCTCCGCCGTACGGCCGCGCTGGCATCGAGGCACCCGACCTGGAGCAGTGGAATCCCGTAAATTTAAATTGAGTTGAGCAAACCTCTAGCGTCTTATCTTGGGAGGAACGAGACGGGAGAGGAATGAGAGGTGAGCGGGAAAGAGAAGGGAGGCATTTACTTTCCAGGGGCGCCAGTCGACTATTGTCTTCCGTCGACTTTTGCGAGGAAAGGAGCAGATACGCGGCCATTTTTTTTAAATCCCTGGGTTATTGCCGTAGGTAACAAAAACTGCAATCAGATGACCAGATGTTGCAAAAAAAAATAACTTTAATAGTGAGTGTTTGTTATAGCGCTGGGCTTACGTGAGCCAATTTTTCTTCGGTGGCCTAACCTTTGCACTCTTCCAATTATTTCCGGCAGTAACCCTGTGCTGCTATGGTTTACTGTATGTCAGCAATGTGTCCGCTGGGAGGAGGAAAGGTAGGAGGGAACTAGGGTTCTTTGCTTTTTGAGGCTAGAGCAGGTTGCTTGAGAACTAAGAGCTTTGGGGGGAACTATTCACAAAATGATGGGGTATGCGTGGTCTGCCGAAAAGAAACAGAAACTATGCGGCACATAGTGTTAGAATGCGAGGGTATCCATCCAAATCTACATGAGGAAAATATTCGGCTCCCAGAAGCCCTGGGATTAAAGGGTAGCACAGAGGAAGTTAACTTCAAGGCTATCGAGGCGACAAAAAAAAAAGAGATTAGAATGCTAATGGACGAAAAGCAGAGAGGGGAATATTGCCTAGGGCAGTTATCACCTGTAACAGAAAAAAAAAGTATTTTGTGCCTAATAAGCTTTGTGTGCCTGCCCTAAGCAGCGCTAGTATTTAAACCAAGAGTGTAAAACATGGGTATATTAGTCCTTTTTGGTAAGATGACATGTCATCACCCCGCTTCAAAGGGGAAACCAATAGCAATCATCATCGGGAAATAGAAGTGCCAGAGAAGAGAGAATGTGAGTAGGGTTGTTCGTTTTCGGGTAAAACGCGATTTTACCCGATCCTAACACCTCGATCTTAATTCAGGAGATTCGGGTGAAACGCGATTTCTCCCCGAATGAACCTTTTCAAAATAGCGATCTGCTCAATCATGCGCTGACGGTCCGCCGGCCTCAACCAGTACTTGCTGGATGCAAGCCACACAAACAGAGCTTCCGAACTCACTGAGTATTGGCATGGCTCTATCACTTGATCTGTTTTTGATCTTGATCTGTACCCCATCTCACAAGCTGGTTGCAGCACGGGAAATGCTATGAAGTGTGTAGCACCATATGTAGCGCTGTCATTGCACATTTTTTCATTGGATTCCACCGCTGAAATAGGCATTGTTGTGCACATTGGTGTCAATTAAGACCCACCACGAGGCCTTACGTTTGGTTGCCTTAAGCTCTTCGGCTTTAGTACTGCAATTTGGTTTTTTGCTTTCTGTCTAAGGAAAAAAACAGTGCCTAGAGTGGCACTTTTCTCCCTTGAAGAGAGCGTGCAACAAGAACACTGCATATGCTGCTGCGCAGGGACACGGCTGCTGTGCATTTTGTAGCTTTCATTGTACTGCAACCAACGTGCGAGAAGGAGTAAACATAGGGTTGTTTGTTTTCGGGTAAAACCAAATTTTATCCGATTCTTACTCCCCGAACATGCTTCAGGAGAATCTGGTTAAACCCGATTTCTCCCCGAATGGACCTTCTCAAAGCAGCGATTTGCACAATCGTGCGCTGACGGTCCGCCGGCCTCAACCTGCACTTTGTGGAAGCGAGCCACACAAACAGAGCTTCCGAACTCACTGAGTATTGGCATGATTCTATCGCTTGCTACTTCAGGCTGGAAGATGCTGCAGTGACATTTTTGTGCCCAACTAACGAAAGCTGTGTAGTCGAGAGAACTTTCTTCCAGTTTACGTTCAGCGATCAGACAGGTCTCGAATGAAGAGCGAGATTCTGCGCAAGCAGATCATAATTTGTGTAAACAAGGATGAGTGAAAAATCGATGACCAGCTTTTTGTGAATAAAATGTTTAATTTCTTAGAAGTTAGCAATGTTCTTTACTGTCATTATCACTGATTAATTTTCAAACAAATGCCAAATTTCGGACAGCATTTTCTAGAAAACCCTGATGTCCCCCCCCATTACCAGATTGAAATATAAGCACCAACAGAGTTAGGAAGCTAAAGATACCCTCTGAGATAAACTGACTGTATTACTTAGTACACCTGTAGATAAAACCCGAAAATGCCCGATTATTGCAAACAAAAACACCCGATTTCTCCCTGAATATCAGTTCGAAAAATAGCACCGATTTTTACCCCCCCCCCCCCCCGCGATTTAAAAAAATATATATATAAAACCCGAAAACGAACAACCCTAAATGTGAGGCGAGGGGGGAGGGACGTGGACTGCGAATGGGGACAGGTATTGAAGATGAAGTGGGGAACGGAGGGAAAAGTGGGTGGAGAATCGGAGTGGAGGCGACGAGAGGGAGGCGGGAAAGGTAGGATTAATTCCGTGTTTGTGAAGGCAGGAGGTGAGAGAGACAAAGGAGAATAATGAAAGATGAGGGAGGAGATGAGAGTAATAGGGGGAGAGAGGAGGAGGGGTTAGGTGGCAGGGCGGTCCGAAACACTACCGTCTTTAAAGCGATGTTATTTGCAGAAAAGCAAGCAGATAAGCGGCCATTTTTCAGATGGGGATAAGCGTAATCTCCTAGGTCGTGTTAGCGTAAGGATGATTAAGAACTTACGCGTGGGTCTTACCATAATAGGCAATTATCCTATGACTGAAACCCCCGCGAATCCCGACTGGTATATATAGTACCGCGCATGCTAAATTGCGTTTTTAAATAATGTCCTCAGTCGTGGCAGCATTCTTCGCGAATTCCTGCCCTGAACGTCGTGTCGCTAACTTTTAGCTGGCTGCGAACATCATATCCTCGCTAAAATTCTGTATTGCAGCTTGTTAAGTGCGTAGAAGTCTATCTCACGTATTAAATGGACCAAAATTAAGGGTCAGATGGGCTACAGTGAAACTGGGTTTTGGCAGCAAAGCTGTATGCCTCTACCCCCCAACGGTTTCATTGCCATGGGCAAAAACGATCTCCGTGGGCAAAAACGCCAAGGCGCCAAGGCCTAAGACGCATGCGCCAGGCTAATCAGGCATGAAGCATAGGCCTCAGAATCAGAATCCGTTTAAGGAAACCACAAAACAAGCATCGAAACCACGTTATGGACGATAAGGCACCTGCGGTTAATAGGACCCCCTCCCCACTATGTGTTCCTGGTGAAGATTATGTTTGCAGATTGTTTTGAAAGTTAGGCAGGACTAGTGTCGCTAAACAGAGCAGTTCTCACCCAACACGTCGAGTGCATGCGTCAGGCTAGGCAGGACCCAGCATTTGCCGCATCTTTGGACACAATTCTGCTACTGAAATGCTGTTACACGCGTTATCTTTCATTCGCATTCGGAACGACGTCAGTCCTGCGCAGCCGCAGAGCAGGGAGGGCAAGCTAAGCCTACCAGAGTTGACCGACTAAAATGCATAAACAACAAAATGGCGGCTCACATGAATACCCTCCTCCACCACCATTTGTAGTGGTTTACAACAGTTTTGCTGGACATCCACTTTCGCAGGGCGGGATGGCGACCAATACTTTTTTTAAAGAGCGCTTTTATCTCGAGCGCCGGGCGCTTTTTTGGTCCCCTCCATTAGAAGTACAGCGTCCACGACACGGACGGTGACCTCTTTCCTGACCTTGTCCGCATAGTAGCAAGATGCCTTAGAGCACACCATCGGGGTGGGTATGGGCTAGCATCGATGGATCCGGAATCAGACTACAAATCAAAGTGTAAATTGATTTTAAAAAATAGCTCTCGTGGTTTTTGAATGCGATTCGAATTGACATCAAAGCACCGAAATCTGTTGAAATGTTAACTCAACCCACCACTTCACTGACCACAAGACAAAACGACGAGAGAGTGTCATGACGCGGAAACTTAGCAGAATAATTAGGAGCGACTTCACTCTGTGATGGTGGATGCAAACGAAGCTGAATAAAATACACATCACAGACATGGTTGGAGAACGTACCCCTATTCATTTTTCTCGTAATTTGGTCATGGTAGCAATTACGCCTCTAAGATTACCGTAAAAACCCGCGTATAATACGGACCCGCGTATAATACGAGGTGTTATTCGGGGACATCAAAATCAGAAAAAAAGTTTTCATCCGCATATAATGCGAGGTAAAGAGCACAGAAAACATTTATTTGCACTGCGGTTTCCGTTCAGTCATTGTCAGTTTTCGGTGGTACTATCTCCCGACGTCCGTTCAGTCATAGTCAGGTTCGCTGCCGCTGTCTCCTGAAGTCGCCTTGTCGGAAATGTCTTCCCCCAGAAAGTGGTCCTCAGTGCCATCAAGGAGGGCGTTCGAGATGCCGCATTTCTTAAAAGAGCGACTGACGAGCTCCTCTGGGATGCTGGCCCACGCATCCGCGATCCAGCCACAAAGCACCGCTGGAGAAGCCCGCGTCAGCCATCCGGTAGCTGTCACTTACGGGTCTCCTGACCTCATCCACTCTTGGTAGCAGGACCTGGTGCAGTCTTTGAAAGGCTTGTTGATGCAAACATCTGGCGGTTGCAGCTGGGATGTCATTCCTCCTGGAATGACAATGAGTTCGATGCGGGGTTCGCGCAACAACTTCTTCACGAAATCGGCTAGGTGGCCGCGAAAGGCGTCCAACACGAGCACTGACGGGAATCCCCAACAGTGCTCCAGGCCGCCGACACCACACAGACTTTATCCAGTCAAGCACCAGTTCCTTTCTCCACCCACGAATGCTGCCTTCGGTGACACCGAACTGCCGTCCTGCGGCGCAATTCCTGGTGGTCTCGGCGCATAAAATAACTTTTCTTTGAATTTCAGCCGAATACTGTTTTGGTGCACCCAACATCGTGATAGACTTGCGGTGAACGTGCCGAGATCCTTCGCGTGGTCAAAACAATCAAAATGGCGCCGGCTGAGAGAAGCAGCAGCCAGCTAACGCCACCGCAAGATGGCGCACCCTCCGCTGAAACCGAATGTGCAAATTTTCGGCTGAAAGCTTTGGGATCCACATATAATACGAGGCCCAAATTTTACATAGTAAAATTTGGGAAAAAAACCTCGTATTATACGCGGGTTTTTACGGTAGTTAACAAAATTAGGATGCACTATATTTTTTTCCCTAGCAGACAAACTTGGGGCTGTACGTTTCCCTACCGTAGAAGCCAGTGTATTAACAGCACATGTTAATTGTTTAACGGTTACAACTTCCCTCTCAACTATTTCGTTACGACAAAGAAATAATACTCGGAGAGTTGATGGAGTCGTTCTAGCGACCTATTGCATTATAGCTGTTGTTTGAGAACGTTCAAATCAAACAAGAGCTACAGCCGTTTTTTTGCTGAGCATGCGAGATAAAGTTGGCTTTGCCGTAATTCGTTTTTTTTTTTTTTACTTCGGGAAACAAAAATATACGGAACGTGCCCTAGCCATAAACACCTTCGCTGCAACACATCACTATATAAATACACAAACCACAAGTTTTCATAGCGCTAACGTGCGTTATCGCCCCGCACGGGGCACCTTGAGCAATCTTGGTGACGGTACTGGCGATACCGCGGACCCCGAGCCCCCAAACATACGCTGGATCCAACCGTGGCAATGTGTTTATAGGTGGAGGGTTAGAAACCACGAACGGTGGCCGTCGGAGCCCAGGTCAAGCTCCGGCGGATGGGCTCCCTGTCTGTTCACCAGGCAGGGAGCTCCGGGACCTCTTTGACTACCAGGGTAAGGTCAAAGGAGAAAGTACCCCCGTCTCCCCTGCTTTTATACTATGATATATGGCTCTCCAAATTTTCCAAATCCAAAGATCGGCCCCCTAAAGGGGCCGCACCGAAGTATCCTTTCCTCCGTTGCCAACGACGAGTTCCGAAAGCCGGACAACTATGCTAGGTTTTGGTAATCGAATCTGTTGATGCATCGAACCCCCCTAGCCACAAGTCTGTCTTCCTGATCTCCAAATTTCTTGAGGGCATTGTTGGTCAGTCCTACAAAGCCAAAAAACTCAGAACAGGAGAATTTCTTGTAGAAGTGAATAACAAGCAACAAGCTACAAATCTCTTGACTCAAACTCGCATCGCAGATCTCGACATCAGGGTCACACCCCACCGCAGCCTTAATAGCTTCCAGGTTGTGATCTCTGAGTCAGATCTAATGAATGAAACTGACACCGATCTGTTGGAAGGCCTTAAGGGCCAAGGTGTGGACAGCAGTGAGGCGTATCATGATTCGTAGAGATAACAAGGAAATCCTAACAAAACATGTAATATTGACTTTTGACCATTCCCACAGTTCCTGAATCAGTAAATGCAGGTTTCATTCATTGCCCCGTCAGGCCATACATCCCCAACCCCCGCACGGTGTTTTAAATGCCAGCGGTTTGGGCATGGCACTACCGCCTGCCGTGGTCGACTAACATGCGCCAAGTGCGCACAACACGATCACCATCAGACAACTGCCCATCGCAAACCCTCATGTGTGCTAAACTGCCAGGGGCCCCACGGGGCCTACTCTAGAACATGCGAGAAATTCAAACAGGAGAAGGAGATCATCAAGGTGAAAGTCACTGAGAACCTTACCTTCCCAGAAGCGCGAAAAGAGGTTCGCCTCTTTCCCCCTGGGGAGGTACGCCGACGCAGCTCGCCGGGGGGCGGAGCGGCGTCTCGTTTCCACAGGGACCCCAGTTCAGCGAGTCTGACCTGGGCCCCTCCTCCGCCCACCCCCCCCACCCCCCCCCCCCCCCCCCCGGGTTGCCTCTGGCAGCCCAACCCGCCATCACGCCGCCTGCTGAGGCAGCAGCGGTTGTGGTGGCCAACCTCTTCCGTCGGGACCGGTGCCGCTCCCGCCTCTGTCTCCCCATCCTCCAGTGCGTTGGAGGGTACCGAGGTGATGGACACCACGGGCCCCGCACCGGTTCCACCGCCACCGCACCGCCCGTGCCACCTCTGGCGCCCCGGACGCCCTCGGCGGTGGCGGCTCAAACGAAGGGGCTCCCGAGGCGGGCCAAGTCCGGGGGCCCCGGTCCGTCGGGCACCCCCTCGGACATCCGACGACCGACATGGATGTAGGGCCGTTCCTGCCTGCAACGCAGCGCAAGGAACGCGTCCCGACGCCAAAGCCTCCCGACAAGCCAAAAAAGGCGAGAGTCGCCAGCCCCGAAAGACGGACACATAAACAAACACACACACTCCAGTAGCTCTCACACTAAATAATGGGAAGAGAAAACATAATTCAATGGAACTGTAGAGGCCTTCTTAAAAATCTTGACGATGTATACGAACTACTGCATGCTAATCAGCCAAGTGTAATGTGTGTTCAGGAAACACATTTGAATTCCAAGCACACAAATTTCTTGAATAGTTACCTGGTATACAGAAAGGACAGGGTTGGCAGCACACACTGTCTGGCGGTCGTGGCCATAATCGCCCGCCAAATTCCTTAGCATGCCACCCTGTCACCTTGAACACCGTCCTTGAGGCTGTAATAGGCAATACGCTTAATAATATTTAATAGGTTGATAACGGTATGCTCCATATACATTCCTCCTGATGTTTCACTTTTAAGCTCTGACTTCGAGGCGCTGGTGACCAGCTGCCCGAACCATACATCCTGACAGGCGACCTTAATGCTCACAACGCTCTTTCGGGCTCTTCCCGCCACGGATGCCCGAGGTCGCCTTATAGAAAAATTCCTTACATCTTCTGGAGCATGCCTTTTCAACAGTAAACAGCCTACATACCATAACATAGGGACACAACACATACTCATGTCTTGACTTGGCGATTGGCTCAGCAGTTCTCTTTCCTCTCCTCGAGTGGGGTGTGGGCACTGACCCATACGGTAGTGACCACTTCCCTACCTCACTCACATATATAGGTAAAGGCCCATGCGTCCATCTTCCCATAATAGGTTCAATGAAGCACGAGCTAACTGGAATACATTTACACAGACATCCAACTACACCACAATCCATAGGACACCTACACGTCCAAGAAGCTACCCAACTGCTCACGGCGCAACATCCTCGACGCCGCCCCGAAAAGTCCATTCCCCACGCCTCTGGTGCCCCGCGCAACCAGCGGAGGCCGTGGTGGAATGAGGACTGTAGGCGGGCGCGAGAGGCCCAGAACCAGGCGTGGGGTGTCCTTCGTCGGTACCCCACGTCGGGTAACCTCATTTGTTCAACGGGCCAAGGCGTTAGGAAAACGTGTGCGCACGTGAGGCAAAACGAGAGAGTTGGCGTTCCTTCATAACATCAATAAACTCCTACACAGACACACGGAAGTATGGACAAGAATACGGAAACTCAAAGGGACAACAAAACACACAGCCTGCCTCTGGTCAGCACAACAGGGGACACACTCGAAGACCAGGCTGACACCCTCGCACAACACTTCCAACACGTGTACAGTTCAGCACACTACACAAACACTTTCATGAAACACAAACAAACGGCCGAAAAGAAACCTATACTAGATAACAATAGGTCAACATCTTCTTATAACTCAGAGTTTTCACTGCATGAGCTGAGGGCTGCTTTGAGCACGTGTAAACCCTCAGCTCCAGGCCCAGACAACATCACATACACAATGATACAACACCTGCACGCAGACACTCTTCTAACACTCTTACACCTATATAACAAGATATGGCTTTCGGGGCACATTCCCAAACTCTTGGAAGAAGGCTATAGTTGTTGCTTTTCTGAAAGAGGGAAAGGACCCGTCGTCCCCCTCAAGCTACCGTCCTATAGCCCTGACGAGCTGCCTGTGCAAGCTCTTCGAGAAGATGGTAAATCGCAGGCTCGTGTACTTCCTCGAGTACAACGGTCTTCTCGAGGGCTGCCAGGCAGGCTTTAGGGTGGGGCGATCGACGAACGATCAACTGGTTGCTCTTGATTCGTACATCAAGGATGCCTTCGCGCATAAGCAGTACTGTTTAACTGTCTTTTTCGACCTCGAGAAGGCCTACGACAACGCTTGGCGCTACGGGATCCTTAGTGACCTGAAGTCATTCGGTGTCTCGGGTAACATGTTAAACACTCTTGTCAGTTACCTGTCAGAAAGAACGTTTCGAGTGAGAGTCGGTGTGTGCACTCTCAAGGGTTCACGTGCAAGAAAATGGCGTGCCACAGGGTGGCGTGTTTGAGCTGCACTCTCCTTCATAGTAAAAATTAACTCTCTTGGTAAGGCACTGCCACCCACAATCTCTTATTCCATGTATGTAGATGACGTCCAGATATTCTATAAATCATGTAATTTAGTCAATCTGCGAACGTCAAGTCCAGCTTGGTGTCAAGAAACTTGCCGGCTGGGGCAGACAACAATGGTGTTTAATTGAATCCTGCAAAAAGCTCCTGCGTTGTGTTCACCAGGAAGCGTGGGTCCATCCGGACCCAGACATTACTCTAATGGTCGTGTCGCTTCCTGTGAACAAGGAGCACAAGTTCTGGGGTGTGGTGTTTGATCACAAACTCACATTCATTCCCCACATCAAGGAACTTAAAAATAAATGTCTCAAAACAATGAATATACTTAAGGTTCTCTCCCACCAATCCTATGGTTCCGACAAAGAACTCTTGCTTCGCTTGTATACTGCTTTGGTTGGGTCTCGTTTGGACTATGGCAGTGTGGTATATGGGTCGGCGACTAAGACAGCCTTGCGAATTCTTGACCCAGTGCTACACTTGGGCCTTCGTCTTTCGTCGGGTGCTTTTCGCACTAGCCCTGCTGAGAGTCTTTATGTCGAATGTAATAAGTGGAGCCTTGAGAACCAACGAACATACATGGACTTGCTTTATGCTTTTAAAATTTCATCGCTGAATAATCATCCTTTTTATCCTGTCTTTAATGATACATCAACGTCTCTGCTATTTGTAAATCGCCCATCCGTTCCTCTGCCCTTTTCACTTAGAGTGAGAGAGCGAGCCTCGGATCTCAGTGCTTCGTTTTTAGACGTGTACAGGTCATCCTTTTCTAACAGTTTACCGCCTTGGCAAGTTCGCCCTGTGTCGTGCGACCTTTCTTTTATGAGACTTGATAAAAATCGTGTACCACGAGCTGCAATACTGCAGCACTTTCTGTCTTTGCAGTTTAAATACACATGTGCGGAATTTTATAGTGACGCTTCTAAAACCTCCACTATGGTGTCGTGCGCTGCTCATGGTCCAAATTTTAATGCAGCCAGAACCATGAGCGTGCACACAACAGTTTTTTCAGCAGAAGCGTATGGAATTTTACTGATTGTACGACACATTCTTGAAAATCAAATTCCCAATTCCATCATCTATACAGATTCTTTGAGTGTTGTTCGCGCACTGTCATCGCATACACCCCCCAAAAACCACATAGTTAATCTTGTATTTAACACTATCATGTCCGTGTATGCACAAAAGCATAAGCTGGTCCTCTGCTGGGTCCCAGGACACGCAGGGATCGCTGGGAATGAGTTGGCAGACGAGAGGGCCGCTGCGGCTGCACTCAGTAACACTGTAGACATTACAGCGATACCGTACACAGACCTCAAGCCACACATAAGACAACACCTGCGCAGAACATGGCAAACACACTGGGACGAACAGACAGACAACAAACTACATGTAATAAAGCCACACTTGGGACGGTACACATCTGACTCACACAACAGACACACGGAAGTCGCCTTGGGTAGGCTGCGGATAGGGCACACCCATGCGACGCACTCGTATCTGCTGACGGGATCTTCTAGACCCCAGTGCAGCAGGTGCGGAGAGGCCCTATCCGTAGTGCACATACTAATCACATGCAAGGCACTTCACACAACACGACTCAAACACTTCAGAGAACTCTACAGACAACATATTCCCCTACATCCATCGTTTTTTCTAGGTGACGATGCCATTGTTTCTGTGAAACGTGTGTTTGAGTATTTGTTAGACGTCAAATTTTTAAACCTTATTTCCTATCACGCATCATGAAATCTGGCCCTATACACCAGCCATGCTCATTGTCGTTTTGTAATTTCACTTTTGTTTTTGCTGACTTTACTTAGGTTTTAAGGTTTCACCCCTCATATATGACTATTGTTTTGGCGCTCTTTGCCCCAGTTGGCCTTGCGCCATAAACATCCAACCATCATCATCAACGTGCGTTATCGCTATTGAGAGCTATCACTTCCTTTGAGAAGATTGGTGTCGTCGAAGTGGCGCACCTTTCCAGCCGTTCGGAAAGGTTTCCTCGTGATTTCGATATCTGGGCCGACAATCAGAGTTGCGCTGGCAGTTCATTGCTCGACGGCCTGCATATATTCGACGGGAGATCGTCGCCGGTGGCCCCCCCCTTTCCGTGGCGTGAAATATTGCGCGCCGCATGATGTTGATATCAATTTTATTGGCTGCTAACCTGCTATCGCTTGGCTGGAGCGGGTTTTGTCCCCCCCCCCCTTTTTATGTTGTTTTTCTTGGGGGGAACATTGAATAAATAAAGGAATAAAGGTACTAGGCTCGGCTCTGCGAACTTCGTAATTAAGAAGAGTAAATCAAGTTTGGCCTAATGTTAGAGTCGTCTTAGCAGCTAATTGTCGCATAATGCGTTTCGGAATAGCATCGATAAAACAAGCCTTAACCGTTTTCTGTAACCATACTTCCTCTGTTGGTGGTCATGTATTGGCAGCAGCCGGGAATTCTGTAGCATTTACAACTTCACTGTGAACTAAATATGACAAGTAAATTGAGCTCGGCGTAATGACAGAGCCGTCCTAGCGGCCAACTTCAGTATATATACTTTTTTTTCGAAATACCTACATTAGGTTGGGAGGTACAAATCATTTAACACTAGCTCTGGAGATTGAACGTGTGGTTCTTGGTAGACGCGATTTTCGGTGACGTACGTTATATGAGGAAATCGAGACATTCACAGCTTCGCTGTAAAACAGAGCTGTCGGTGTGTTAACTGCACGTTAACACTCAAGTGTTACGATCAAATGGAAGTAGAGGCAATAACACAATTACAGCCTGATTGATTGATTGATTGATTGATTGATTGATTGATTGATTGATTGATTGATCGATCTATCGATCGATTGATCGATCGATTGATTGATTGATTGATCGATTGATTGATTGATTGATTGATTGATTGATTGATTGATTGATTGATTGATTGATTGATTGATTGATTGATTGATTGATTGATTGATTGATTGATTGATTGATTGATTGAGGTTTGGTCGGGATCCAACCACGTCTTTGGGCTCAGCGGAACAACGTCTTCGCCACTGAGCCACTCCGGTGGGTCTCATATTTCTTGGCAGTGGCTTTGGTCGGCAGCCGCCAATCGCACAAGTCCCTGTGACGTAATAAGGACACGGAAAGAAAGTGGCTGGTGAGCCGCGCCACCTCACTCCTTGTCCTTAAAGCTTACTTGTTGGAAGTTTGAATTTAAATTAGCATCATTGCAATTGGGTCAATGCAGTCTTTTGAACAAACTAGATTTGTGTTTTGTCTTACTGTCCCCTTTAAATACTCATACAAAGTAAATAAAACACTGCTTACAATAGATTTATACGTCTTATTCATCATGGCGAATCACAGCATTATGGCGCAGACAGCATCACTGCGTCGTGTACAAATGTAGCAATGATTTAGTTGAACGTAAGCTTTGGACCTTGTTTCGCAAGATATTACCCTACGCATAAAAGAAGCTTGCAAGGACTGAGGCTTGGGCATGTTGGTTCATGACTAAAAGGAGGGGAACAGCGCAAATTTGACACACACGAGAAGAAGGAGACGACACACACAGCGCTGACTTAAACAGGCCTTCTTTTAAAACTACGAAACCTCCTTCTTTATCCGAAGTTAGCAAGGACAGCGAGTGGGTTCTCAGGAAAGACACCGTCTGCCTGACAGGTACATCTGGTTTCCTCTGTCTGCACTTCACGAGAACGTCCACTCCTTCGGACACGCACCTGTCGGCCTCAGCTTCTGGAGCCAGTCCAGACACTTGTCTCACCAGGCTGAGCAGCTCTGGCGCCGTCTTCTCTGGTTCGACGGCGAATTTTGGTCCTGCTTCATTTCTAGTACAATGGGCCCTTTTAACTGTTTTCATGTCGATCCCTGCTTCCTTGTCACTCTCATCGCCATCGCTGTGTGCCGCCGCCCGAACCCGTCATACTGCATACGGATGAGGCGGCTGCCACCAGATGTGTTGCTGCTGTTTGGTGGCTTCTACCCGTCTCAAGGGCACGGAACCAGTATCAGCAAAATTCTGCAATCCGAGTGGAATAGGCAGGCGAGGTTCTACAGGGAGTGCCTGTTTCTGCGCCTGCATGGACCAACCGCGCAGGCCCGACCCAGCAAGAGGTGGAGGGAGTTCAGCAGCCTTGCGGACAGGACGGCAGAGTTCTTATGACTGAGGACTCTCTCGGAACTTCGGTCATCTGCACCTAGGCGTCCTAAGGCTACGAGTAACAGCATCTGGACGTGGGCGACGTGACACTACCAGACCCGCATACTTCGTGTTTGGATAGAGGACCAAATTCGCCGTCGAACCAGAGAAGACGGCCGCCAGAGCTGCTCAGCCTGGTGAGACAAGTGTCTGGACTGGCTCCCGAAGCTGAGGCCGACAGGTGCGTGTCCGAAGGAGTGGACGTTCTCGTGAAGTGCTAGACAGAGGAAACCAGATGTACCTGTCAGGCAGACGGTGTCTTTCCTGAGAACCCACTCGCTGTCCTTGCTAGCTTCGGATAAAGGAGGTTTCGTATTTTTAAAAGAAGGCCTGTTTAAGTCAGCGCTGTGCGTGTCGTCTCCTTCTTCTCGTGTCTGTCAAATTTGCGCTGTTCCCCTCCTTTTAGGCATAAAAGAAAGTTCTCAAAGGTAGAGCATTGCACCCGTTTCAGCTGTTCTGAGTAAATCTGCATTTTAATCACGTCTAACTGATCAACTCCTAAAGTTTGCGAAGCTATTGTATTGAAATGGGAATTTTTCGTACGCCTCTTCGCCAAATGCCTTCTAAACCAAATCGAAACAGTTGCCCCACACGCGTAATAAATCGGTACTGAAAATCAAAATTCAAGCGAGGCGTTCCAGTGTCCCAAACGAGTCACACACAAAAAAAAGAATGGCGCAGCTTGCACTAGTGGTGCAAGGCTGGAAGAAACAGCACAACTGGCGGCCCCTCTCCCTTCGTCGGAGACCCGGCTGTTCAAAGGCAACGATACGAATAACCCAAAGGAAATAATGATGTACGCCCCGAATGCCATGACATCGGACCACCTGCGACAACGAATCACCAGGAACATAAACGCCTGCGTCTTTTCCTGATGCGCTGTGAAACATTTCCTCGTGCTACAAGTTTTTAAATACGATAATCTTTCTTCGGCTACTTAAGCGCAGAAATTGGGGTCTGTCTGTCTGTCTGTCTGTCTGTCTGTCTGTCTGTCTGTCTGTCTGTCTGTCTGTCTGTCTGTCTGTCTGTCTGTAAAAAGGTTTATTTGTCCATCGAAGCAGATACCTCAATGGAACTGTGCGTCAGGTAACAAATACTGTGACTCGATTCAGCCACCCGGCCAAAGTGAAACAAAATCTGCCCAATAGTCCTATGTACCCACTGCCAAGTCTAAACGTCTAAGTCCGGTGTCAATGTTCATACTTGTCAACGTTGTTGAACAAGAACAAGACGTTACGCAAATATAAGGCATAAAATCAATACGTAAGTGATATTTGCAGTATGCCTTTATTCAAAAATTCATGAATGCTTGGTTTTTTTTCCCCTGCAACCGAGATTCTTTTTACTGTTAATTTGTGTGAGTATGTCCCTGTGTGAATATGTGATGTAGTCACCCTCGGCTGTGCTCCCCTGCTTTTATATCATATCCCGCCCTTTCATGCCAACTTTACTCATATTTATTCATGTACATATAGTTGTTGTTGACAAAAACATGCGATGATAAGCGCCGTTCCGAGCGGCTGTGTCTCTCTATGCTCTTAGCTGGAAACAGTGCATCGGCCACTGGCCGAGGGTACTACTTACTTCGTCCGGAACTAACACGGATACGTACAAGATCATCCTTCCCCGTCTGCCAACCGGTAACGTTGTCTTCAACACTGTCTTCCTGCATGCGGGCTGGAAAGGCAGGTCATACCGTGCTCCCGACTTCAGGGATGCTCTGGCTCGCATGATCAACCTCCGTGACGTCTTGTGTACGGTGCAATACCAAATGAACCACGTGCAGATGCGTACGTGCGTCTTGAGCGCTGTCCTGCAGAAGATAGTCCAGCTCGAGAAGTTCACCGTCAAAGGATTGCAGTGTATAGTGTTTGACCCAGACACAAAGAATGTTAAGATGCAACCACTTTGGGTGCCGCGTAATATGGAAAACCGTAGAGTAACAGAAGCGGTCGAACCATTCGCAACCACCCACTCCATTACCAGAGAAATGTGGTGGTGTCCGGGAATGGACCATTTAGAGACTGGAGCTCACGGGGTGTCCCTTATACTCACGAGGTGTCCCTTACACCACGAGGATGGTGTATCGGTCTCTGATGTGCCTGCCCCATATGATGGGCATTTATGGGAGCCAGCTAGTGTCTTGTACTGATCCCTGGCAGGCCACCTCTTTGTTTGCGGTGCAGTAGGATCGGGCACGTGCGACGACAGTGCCGAACACCCCGGTGCAACGAGTGTCGCCGATATGGTCATACCGCAGAAACATGCGTCATTACTTACGCAGACAAGCTCCGTCAAGGCCAGAAATCAACTACTGAGGACGGCGTGTCTGCTTATATGTCATGTATGTGACGGGGGTCGGTGACGCATCAGGTGAATTTGGCCTGTCGGTGTTGTCGGTAAATCCGGAGGCTGAGCCTCTGGATTCTTCAGTAGTGAACCGCAAGCAACTGGAGCCCCGCCCTGTACCACCCGATCGCAAGCGACGGGATGATTCTCAGAAAGGTCAGCCAACGACAGTGTCATGTGACCAGAACCGGGAATAGCGAAATGACACGTATTCGACGGATCCGAATGACGCTTCAGAGGAGGTTCACCCTGCAGTGCCCTTACCTGCCAGCGATGATGATAGCAGTGACGTCTCGTGTGAAGAGGATGGGGATGGTAGTTCCGTTACCTGTCCCATGTAGGCGGCGTCCTCATCCTGAGCGGATGCACATGGCTCTACCACAGGATGTTCCGGGGGGCGCAGGTGGCCCTTATCCAAATCTACCTTGCAAGGGCATTTGATCGACTTTTTCATGATTTTCTTATCGCCCTATTGGCAGCGGTATTTAGTGAATGTATCGTTAAAAAGCATTCAGCTTTGTTACGGACAGTGCACCACATAACTGGTCGACAACCGCGTTATGTCTAAGCCAGTTGCGATTAAGTCGTCTGTTAGACAGGGCTGCCCCCCTTTTCCCTTGTTGTTTGCCTTATACCTCGAATCTCTGTGCCTTAGTATTCAGCAGAGTCAAAGGGTACGGATTTCTTCCTCATTATCCTGCGATGTTAACGTCCTTGCTTACGCGGATGATATTGCCTAGTTTTGTGTTGATAAAAAAGCGTTCAAGAAGTCCTTAATCTGACCAGACAGTTTTGTGACATGTCTGGAGCGGCTGTAAATATGGAAAAAACAAAGGGATTTTGGTTTGGGGAATGGGGTAGGAAACCTTCCTTATTTGCTGGCCTTTCTTGGGATACGGGCGCACTTCAATACCTAAGTGTGCCTTTGCACCAAATACGAAACACCGGGCCGCATTGGTCATTGGCACTCCAAAAATTCAAGTGGGCCCCGCAGGCATGGATGGGGCGAAAACTTTCTGTTTGCGCGTGCTTAGGTTTGTAATGTCTTCCTTGACGCGAAACTTGTTTATGTGCTGCAAGTACGTCATTGTGCGCGTTCTAAAGTACAAGCTCTACATAGAGTTTTTGCGGTTTTTGGGAGGGAGGGGGGGGGGGGGTCTCAATGGGAACCTATGCGCAGGGACAATTTGTTTCTTCCATTAGTGTCTGGGGGTGCTGGGCTGACACATTTGTTTATACACCAGCTTGTATCTCGGTTTTTCTTTTATAAAGTGACGCATCATCCACTTATGCTAAACTTTATTCAACATCGAATGTTTTCATTTACCTTTTTTGCTTGTCTCCACGGGCGAACTTAGCACGAAGCCGCCATGGGGCTTTTTAAAGGAAGGTGGCCGATACCTTCCATTTCCTTACTGCGAGGTTTTCCCTGCAATATCTGTTTACCCTTTCCAGGAAGGCCTTGACGAGCACTTTATTAGAGAGTCTATTCCCATTGCCGGTTTATCGCCAGCCTTACAGTGGCCACCATAAGGACAGTGTTTTGAAGCCTGTCACACGTATGTGTCTTCCGCCAAATGCAAAAACGTTTTTCTTTAAGCTTCATACATCAGCGCTCCCAGTGAAAACATGGTTTCGCGAGAAAGGAATGTGTATTCCTTGGTCTAACAATTGCCGTTTATGCAATGAACCTGAAATCATTGATCATTGTTTTGTTTTGTGCCGGAATGCGGTGTTTTTCTGGGATGTTTTGCAACGAACTGTTTAAAAAAAGACATGGACATTACCCCTTATACAATTCGGTTCTTGCCTTTTCGAGATGCTACTGGAGTGCCCTATGATATATTTGTTGTGATGGGATTGTATAGCTTGTGGAAGTGCCGCATGACTGACAGGCACGCGGAACCCCCTCACCCAACGAAGTCCATTTTTCGGGAGCAGGCTGCGTTAGTGCGGAGCGTTTATTCGGCGCAAAGTGACCCACCAGAATGGCTGCATCTTTTGGACTCGTGCGTCTGCTGCCGGAGTTTTGACGGACGGCTTATTTTAGCTGCAGTGGCGTGCATCTTCTTGGATGACTGATAGCTTTTGTAGGCTGTAGTAAGTGGAGGTTTCCATGCAGTAAAGAAAACAAAATGATAGCTCAATCGGATAGACGCCGGTTTCATAACGCGAGGGATGCAGGTTCGATTCCCACCACACGAAGGAGGAGGAGGAAAAACTTTATTTATCCCATCCATTGAGTGCAGTCACTCCGGATCAGTGAGGGGTGTCCTCAGTCCAGGACTCCCTGGCTGTAGCCGGCCTTCCGTGCCCAATTTATTTCTTTGCATGTTCGCGCTGGACAACTTACGGCCTGGTTAATCCGCTCCGATATTAAAAACAATCAGGTTTCGACATCCGAACGAGGTAGATCTTCGCTGGCCAGCATAGATTTCATTCAGCGCCAACGCTCCGCTTCCTTAGAGTATCGATTTCCTTTTGTATTTGCATTTAATACATATTCACCAACCATCTCAGGCAGGAAGCCCAGCACCGCGCAGGGCTGACCTGTCTCATTAGAGAATCCTCTCTCTCTTCTTTTCGCACTTGCTCGCAGTGTCGAACGGCGTCGCAGCCGATTGGGCCCGATAGACAGCCGCGAGCTGTCATCTTCAAACGGGAGCGCCATCCTGCTTTCCTCTTAGCGTCGCTGTCGTGCGCTACTTCTTGGTGACACGCTCGCCTCTCGCTGATTGCGACGCCGTGCGAGCTGATTCGCGGTGTTACTGCGGTTTTTCGAGCAATATTTTTTCAGCCCTCATTTTCTTTGGGCTTGGCAACCTCATTCCTCGCCTACGTCCTCCGTCTTGACAGATTGAAACACATCGCATCGTGACCACTCCCTCCTCCCTATCCACAGCTTGCCCGATTTCAGCCGAGATTATAAACGTTTCTTAGAAACAGGAAGAATATTTCGTATTATGATGATGGTGGTGATGATGGGCCACAAAGCCTTGTATGCTTGTTCTTTGTCTTCGGTTTAACAGGGTGATTCGTGCGCGAGAATGGAAATGGGCTGGTAAATAAAAGCGAATGGCAATGTCAAACTTTATCAATAATGCATATAATGACAAACAATAAATAAAACTTGAGCTGTATGATGAATGTCTCGGCAGATGTAAAACAGCCAGCGTCACTAGATACAATTGAACCTGGTTATAACGAACACTTATATAGCGAATTATTGGCTATAGCGAACTAAATACAAACTATGGCTGGCGACGCTTTACTTCAGTGACACTTGATCTTTTTATAACGAAAGCGAAACTGCGACAGCCACCGGATATATCGGCTGTAGCGAAGAAATATTTGGTTCGCGCGAGGCTCAAAGGTGACAGATTTGATAAAAAAGCAAAATAAAACAATTGAAAGATAACGCTACTGTTTTGTAAACCGTTTGAGTTGTCCGGCGCAAAATCGCATTTGACTGGTCCGAAACAAGAACGAAGGCCTATTTCGTCAAACGAACTTTGTTCTGTTGTAATTTCCCTTTCTCATATTCCGGTTCGTTTAGTTTGAGATGCCACAAGGAGATAGGTAAGGATTACCTCGTTTGCAGTGGGTTCGAAGCCTTGAATAACGCGTTTCCGCATTTTGAATTTTATGGCGAGCCAGATTGCCGATCTGTTAGGGCCAATTTCTACTGCTACCGTTGCAACGGATATCGGATATGACGAACAAATTTGCTGCCCCAATACTACTTCGCTATAACGAGGTTCACATTTATAAAATCAGAAAAACATTACTTCAAACTGCTACGTAATTTGCCTCCCACACGTTAAACGTGCTCTCTTAGCCGCCTAGTTCGATCAAAGGCACGTTTTATTTCCTTCCCTCATTTTGCCTGTCCTCTTTATTTTTCATTTTATCTCTCCCACTTAACATGCCGTCCCCATCCCCGCGTATTATTCCTAGGTAGTGTTGATCCCCCGCCCTTCTCTCTCTCACTTGTCAGCCAATCATCGGGGAGTACTGCTCCTCGTCCCAACCTGATGACCTCCCCTCTAGGCTTCATCTGTTTTTCTTTTCTTTTTTGTTCTCTACATTCAGTGTCCACAAAATCTTGAAAAGCTAGCCTAGGAACGTTTCGAGTTAAAAAAAAAACAATTGAATGTGAACTTCTCGTCCCTCGCCCCCGCGAGCTTGAGGCTCGGCTCGATTAAAACGCTTAGCTCCGGTTCTAAAAGTCTGCAACGCGACGCTTCTCTCACGTCCTTCGTACACCGTGCCAACCGAGCTTTGCGCTCTGGCCGTATCAGTGGTCAAGTTTTCTCGCTTTAGCAGCAGCATTGGCTGTCTGTCGCTTCTTCTGTAGTCCACCAGTATCGACATGTCGTCACCGTTCCCCCCCCCCCCACCCCTCAAGGCCACCCTCCTCCTCCCTCTTCGTCAGACGTTCCTCTCCGTTTTCTTTCAAAAATTCCGTCGTTGCTACGCTTGCTCAGTCCGTTACGCAGGCACCGCCCCCGCGAAACCCAGCGAACGACTGCCAGAGTCTCGGGTTTCGCTCTTTACGTGTGTGAATTCAAGTAACATCGCATGGATAATCGTTGTGGGTGTCGTTTACAGCTTCGGCAGTCCAACCACCTAACAGCGTGGACTGGTGCAAAATTTTTGCATAGCGATGATGATGATGATAACTGTGTTTTGCCCAAAACTGTGTGAAAGGAGAAAGGGAGTGGGAGCCTTCTGGATCCCTCCCCATCAAATGGTGGCCTGCAGCCCATGGGCGCGACGAGCAACTTCGGCCAGTTGGACGACCTTGATCTGTATTTCGGGGTCGGAGCTAAGCAGTAACATCTCCGAATGCTCCGCAGTGGAAATTCGTAAGCATGCTTGTAGAGTTCGTGGCTGAGCATCCCAAGCCCAGATCATGTGAGGGAGTGTGGCTCGCTGGGTGCACCAGTTGCACTGATCATTGTAAAGTTCGGAATAGATGTGGCTGAATATTGCAAGATTGCGGGATGCATTAGCCTGTAGCTGACGCTCAGGCTACAGATTGACGTCTGTTGAGCGTGGGAATGCGCTGCGGGATATTTCTGGCGCTTCTGACTCGCAGGACGGGGGATACTTTTCCACAGCGTTCCAATCATAATCATTAGCTACAATGAGTCTTCCCTCGCCTGGTTAGTGAAAACTGAAGTACTTCTAGTTGAAACGAGGTACTAAACGCAAACCGGTTATCGAGGACGTTTTGAGAGTGGCTCGAGCGAATACTCTCCTAGTGACGTGGAGGGTCACAGTACTAAATGGATCAGATTTGCTTACAAGAAAGCCTGTTTTGTTATCTACGCTTCCGCGCTATCACCTTAAGAATCGCCTGTTACTATCACCTTGCACCCACCCATGTCAGCGTTCCTCCCAAAGCTGAAATGTGTCCTCGAAGCTCCTTCCTCGAATCACGCCAAGCACCGTCTGCGATTCACGTTCTATCTCCGCAATGGTGCCAAAAAGACTTCTGAGCTGTATTCCCTGTGTTTGGGGAAAGGGCGAAGTTCGCAGGAACTAAATCTGGCGAGCAGTACAGTATTTTCGCGCGTATAACCCGTCCCTGCATATAATCCGCACCCCCACTTTCAGCTCTCCGGAAAAGAAAAAAAAACCATCGCGTATTGAGCGCACATTTGATAAAGGAAAGGCTGCACCAAAGATACTGTTCAAGCAACACATCACATACTATGTAGACAGAAAAAAAGCATTTATTTAGCAAGTAGAATACACTGAATGCAAGGCGAGATTCACAATTCACTAATAAAATACAGTTGTTAGAGTGCGCAAGTCCTTTTTTTTTTTTTGTTCTTTGTCCTTGAATGTTTTGCGCAATCGCTGCCACAGAAGGCTTAGTCAGTGTTACTGCGCAGGAGCTTCACGGCACAACGCGCATTGCCGTGAAGCTGCACTAAAGAATAAACCCAGCGTATTATCCGCCCCGCTACTTTGCCACTGAAATTTTCGCATTTTTGGTCCGTGTTATACGTGCCAAAATACGGTATATGGGGGGGGCGGAAGAGAGATGATGTTGCTACAGGCGCTGAACTTACGTATGAGAGGAGAGCTCAGAGAGTGGGTGCGTTGCCGTCGAGAAGCATCCAGTTTTTTTACAAGATACAGATACGTCGCTTTCGTCGAATGCCTTCTCCCAGATCGCTATTGATGGTCTAGTCTCAGCGTGCAAATTCCAGGGGAACGAGCGTGTGTATTGCGCATGATATATACTCTTTCAGCTGTTAGTCACCGGGAATCGAACCGCGTGACCTCGTAAAGAGCAAAAAAAAAAAAAACCATAAGGTTGTGGCCACCGCGACAAACATGAATGGACGTTCTTCAGTGATCGCCCCCGAACGGGATGATTGCTGAAGGGTGGAGGCAATTCGGCGCTTACTATGCATTCGCTGTTGCGATGAAGCGTTTCGAAATAATAAAAAGGGAAGTAATTCTGAGACGAAAACCGGCTTGGACGCTTGTTGGCCCGACGGAGTAAACGAGAAATGGATTGGGACGCAACGGGAGGTTGCGAGGCGCACTCGCCGTACTTGCTTATCCCATGACCCCGCCTGTTTCAAAACTGTGCGTTTTATTCTTTTGTTCGGTTACGCTAAAACCACGCTCGAACTGTCCATTTTCTCTTGTGGCTAACTTCGAACAAACAGCGGGTTTCCCGCTTTGTTGGCCACGGCGCCCAACGAGGCAATTTCGAAACGACGGCGACCACAAAACAAGGGTGAAAGAAAAAAAGAGAGACGTCAACTTTCGAAGGCTACGGACAGCAGCGGAAAGTAAAAGTGGGGCCCTGCTCCTTCCGTTCGGACTGAGTGACCGGACCAGCGAACCAACTTTCCTCCCTTTCCCAGCGCCGCTCTCTCATTTTGTTGCTCTTCCTAGCGGCGTCTTGCTCTTCCCTCTCTTTCTCTCTTTCTGCACCCGCACTCCCCCTCTTTCTTAGCGTGTTCCGGCCGACGGCTTGTGTTGTCAGCAACCAAAAGGACCTGCGCAGACATACCGTTAAAACGCTTCCAGACCGAGGTCATCGTCGTCCACCGAGTGAGAGCCCGCTCGTGATCAGTTCCTCGGAGCTTCTTCTGCAATCGGCGACGACACCGGACGCCAGTGTGGCTGACGAACAACGCTGCGTGCGCCGCGAGGGAATTAATCGCCGTCGTGCCCTTCATATCGGGGGCGGTGAATCGAGTGCGTCTCATCGCCGTGGAAGCTCTCTCCGAGCCGTGGCCTCGCCACACACGAAACGGCCCGACTCAGCCGTCCACCCTACCGGGACGTATAATACCTTTGTTCGCGCATACCTCGCCGCTGGACGGAGAAAAAGAATCATTGCTTGGGCGTTGATCACGGAGAGCAACATCATCCCGCCTAACGGGCGCGGAAACGATCATTGTTTCGAGGGCGAGAGGAGGCTGGACATCATCTTTCCGCTCGACGACGGTGGTGGTCGTCGTTTGGTCTCCCACGACTCCGTTGCAATTTAGTGCGCGCGCGGAGAAGGACAGCTGAGACAGCTCTGTGCCTGGGAGTGTGTGCGCGACCGGCGTCGTTATGGATTGGTCGAAATTTCAGGTGAGTTCGCGACGATCTGTGCGGTTGTTTTTATTTTGTTGTTGTTGACGTCGTAAGCGTCGATTTGCATTTGTCAGCAAGGAGTGTTCTGGTGGGTAATTTCAAGGTTTTGCCAAGTATCTTTGAGGGGTAAGAAATGCACATCAGAGACTCACCGTTATACCCGTCGATGTTGCCGGTGTTAGCTTTGTGTGCGTGCAACAGGTCAACACAACTGTTCCGGTTAAATCACTAAGTAACCTAAGCTTCCTGGAACGATGGCATGGGTGCGTGGGATACGACTAGACGCAGGCGATGCGAGCGAAAAGCGCAAAAATGTCCATATACACAGCGTAACTGCGGAGCGCGTTGAAGAAGCCCAGGTGGTCCAACTTGGCTTTGATCTCTATCCTGCACCTTCATAGCAACATCCATGGACATGGCATCACTATATGGCGTTGCGAATGGTCTATTGGTCAGCAGGAACACACTATTCAACCAGTCCTAGAAACCACTGAGAACTAACTACGCGAAGAGCGCTGAACTTAAACAATATTACTGTTTCTACTAGTCAAGCACGCCATACGGCAGAATATCACGCAAGCATTAGGTTTCACATTGACAGCACCCCTCTTCCTCGCCGACCAGTCATCCGAGTACTTGGATTTTTTTCTCGAAGGCCTGAGTATGGATGCAGGAAATATTCTGCAAATCTTATCCTATTTACAACGTGTTAAGCTGAGTAATAAACAGAGAGATCTTAAGGAACATTAACTACGAGGGATGATCGAGGCACTCCTATACCAGTTCCCGTACCAATTTCTTACCAGCCATAAGCTCTTAAACCGAAACATAGCTCCTCGGAAATTTACAGGACCTGCCCTGAAGTATGATCCATCATTCTAGAAGCTTAGATGGAATCTTGGGCATACTTGAAGAACGCACCACAGTTTTTAAGTCAAGCACAGATAACAAGGCCGTAGGCTTTTTTGAGAATCAAGGGTATACGGCCCAACCAGCATACCTCCTTTTGAGCCACCCCACCCCTGAAACTCGTTACATGGAATCACAGTTAGGCCGAAACTTCAACATATGCAACCAGACAAACACCACATATTCTTGCGGCTTAGGCGTGTTGTGGGATGCGTCGACCTCCAGGAACGAGACTCGAACACAAGGCGAGTGAGGAGCGGTGATCTATGTGTGTTAATGTTTAATGGAACAGCAAGAAATGGCATGATGACGATGATGACAGGCAAGGGCGATTGGCCTCAGACTATCAATGATGATCGCTCGCAGTAGCAGGCCAATAGCGGTCCGTGGCAATAGAGCTGTCAACGCTCAACGAATTCTACAATATTTCTTACACTATTCTTCGGTCGCCTAATAACGGCTATAGTAGGGCCGAACTCGGAACATGCTAACATACATACCGATTTTCCCACCCCTTGGCAGTCTCCAAAGCTATCACTCGTCTTCCCAGCCAACTGAGCACAACTTTATCCGAACAGGACAGCCGAGAAGTATGTCGCATGTTCCGTGGCAATAGGCTCACCAGGTTTGTTCAAGGCCCTCCCTCCCAGTCTCTTTTCCTCCAGTCCTCTTCTTGCACAGACATGTTCCAAGCCTCCTCGAAAGTATTCCCTCCACGTAAGCCCGGACACCACAACATAAAGGAGAACTAACAAGCCTATGAGCTCTTCTCGTGAATGATATCGCGGGTCCTTCGTGTTTACGGCTGTCCTTATGTAATCCTAGGGAAAAATCAATGCGCTTCCCCTCTGTGAAAAAAGATGACCAGCGAAGCTGTGCGCAGTCCACCAAGTGCATCAAACAAAACACGTTTGTCTGTAATTTGCGATTCAGCGTACACCTTAGCTAATTAGTTGAATTAAACTTGGTAAGGCTTACAGTTTTACTCTGGCGGGACAGCATGGAGCTGTCCGTTTCCCTCCCGCGTTGTAGGCATTTTACTGTGTTTGCATGGCCGATCAATGAAAGAGGGGCGGTCTATGTAACACACCGACGGCCCTTTCCATCGAGCGGCCGTGGTCTATGTAACACACCAACCCAAACCGCTCGAACACGGAGGACGGCAGTCAGGTCGCATCGGGCCGTCAGATGTCCACGCTGAAATCCCTCGCCAGCAAAACGGGTATGTCAACGGTGAGCGCGCAAGGCCTGCCTGCGCGTGCCCGCACCCCCTCTGCCCTCAAATGCACGCATAGAAATGACAGAGAGAAGACGGTGCCATTATGCCCTGCTGGATAATGCATTTATGCTGTGCTGGCATAGTGCCATGCTGGTGAGCAGTATACACAACTAGGAAAGAGGCGGTGGCGGTGTAAAGGAGTATGAAGTATACTCCCACTTATACTCCTACGTAGATACTCCCACATATACCCACATATACTCCCATATAGATACATCAAGTATTCCCTCACATAGAAGGTCATGCTTCACTGCGCAATACACAATGTGGAAAAGCCAGCTTACAAAAACCAAACTTACTCCGTTTTTTTTTTAAGCCAGCTTCACCTCTAAACAAAAATGTATTGCTAGAAAGACATCTTTTCAGAGGCAAGATAAGACATTAATATATGGAGGCCCGATGAATATAATTTTTTATGATTTTTTTATCAGCTAAGCCCGAAGTCCCGTCCCGAGTTTTCGTTCCAAGCCGTCGCGAGAACGGGGGTATTAGACATGTACAGCTTCACTGTAAGGAACATGCACTCCCTCGCAGAGAACTCCGCGCTAAAGCAGCCATCCTTCATCCGCTCTCTTGCCAGAGGACCGTCACCCGCTGTAGAATTCAATCCCAAGTTTCGGTCCTACGTCCATGGTGTCCCGTAGTTCCTAAACGTCGTAATTCCTATCGATACCCGTTCCTAGAACGCTGCTTATGGCCGTGTTTCCACACCCTTCTATAGACGGGCTGACTGGTATATACAGAAGCCGACTGTTTTTCCGGAGTCCAAAAATTCGGACTTGCTGGATATTCTCGGATTTTCCCGAGGAATCTCCAACTGTCCCATAGGAGTAATGTAAAGAACAACGGATATTTCGGACAGAAATAAAGCCAGAAGTCGATTTCTTGGACTAACTTTTCCGCGACAGAGCCGCGTGCTACTCCAGGACGACGCCATTCTGAATCCTGGATAGCTTCGAATTGGAGATGGAATTGGCTTTGACTCCGCCGGGGTAACCACTTTGACCTTTCGCGACATTTCGAGAGCTTTCTGTAGTGGGCAGCAACATTGTGTTGTGCGCGGAGCTAACGGACGACGAGATCGTGCGCAAAAGTGGACCGCGCTGCCGCCAAAGCGACTATGACTGCGACGAAGACCCTCCCGACCGCCCGCAACCGTCACTCAAGACTTGCCAACGCTTTGGCGTTGTTGTCCACTGCTTACGAAGAAAAACGTGACGCTTGCAGAAATGCAAGCAGGACGTTCTCACACGCAGAGGAGGAATTTGGGGCACGGGACCATTCGCCAACTTCTCAGTCCTGCTTAAAAGAAATAAAGTCCGTTTTTGCGGCTCGAAGATTTTTCGGGCTGCTCAGTTATTCGGACTATTTTTGTTCCCCTTCAGGTCCGAAAAACCGGTCGGCTACTGTAATCCTCTAAGCGCTCTTATATTATCCTCTCAGTGATTATTTAACCCGCGTGGTATGCGTTGGCTGAGGACTGCTGGAAGGTGGTCAGAGCCTTTTGAGCGCCGGTCCTTGACATGTAAATATTTTTAAGCGAAGCTTCTATGGCTAGGATAAGGAATTTTATGGCGTCCGAGCTTGCACGGAAAAATGCAGTGTGGGAAAGCCCGTTGACAAAGTACAAGCTTATCGCCATATCGCCAAAGCAAACGCTTACCGCCGCTCGAGTCGAGCGGACACTCTCCCCTAAAAAGTGAGAGTGAAACAGCCAATAACAAAAGCAAACGAGCCGCTCGCGTCGGAGCTATGTGTCTCTTTGAATGTACGACGTTGTTCGTGACGTAGCGTGCGCCGTATAAGGCGAACGAGCAAGCGACGTTGGCAAACGAATGTCCCGGTGTGTGTGTACTATTAGTCCGGGGTCATCAACAAAGTCACACGCCGTTCAAAACATGATTTGAACCCCAAGCTCATACTCCTCACCACTTAGATACGCATTTGGAGTGGATTGGCTATCAATAAAAATACCGGGCCATCTCCACTAACGTGAAACCTGGGAAGGGGCAAAGCATGCAGTGTATAAGTGTACTCTTAGCGCCTTGGCGTTTTCGCCAACGGAGATGAAACCGTTGGAGGGTAGAGGTATACAACTTTGCTGTAATAGTATCGTGTCTTTGAAGCACGAAGCGTTGTAGAGCGAGGCGTAAACGAGTATCCCGGAGTATTTTTAGCATGTTTTACGTTCTAGCACGAGGCATAAACGAGTGTCCCGCTGTTTTAGTACCGTGACTACATGAGACGATGGTTACGACGATGACGACATGAGACGCCGACAGCCCGAGCCCCTAAGGGGCTACGCCCCTAATATTCACCGTTTTTAAGATCGTAGTAGAAATAAAAGTGTGTGCATGTATGTATGTGTTCTTAAGAAGGACCGCCATCTACGCCCAACAGAAATAAATTTTTTTCGAACCTTTCACCTAAATTCTGGGTCACCCCTATGTCACGTGCTCAAAAGCTTCGCTGGTCACCCACGTTCGTAGGGCCGGAATGGCGAGTTAATTTTTTTTTGGATCACTGTTGTCTTATTTTGGCAGTTCTTTTTTAACGTGAGCAGACACTCACAGATGTTTTGTTGAGCACTTGGAACGAATTCCGGCGTCCCTGTGCTTTGCATCCGGGTCGTATGAAATGGCTGTAGGAATCGGTGTGTTCATCAGCGGATCAGCGATGCAAGTTTCTCAAATGTGTTACGAATACGCAGAAAGAAAAGGAAGGATGGCTGTCCGTAGCAGAACGTTTTTTTTTTTTTGTACGTGTGTTTCTGTAATTCAGTAATTTTGCCTTCATTGGGATGCACAATTGGCGACGGAAGCTCGGTTTGGTAAGATGTCTCGACACAGCAGGACTCGGTGCGAAACGTTTGGACGTGCACAGATGCGGCCCCAAACGGAGCTGCGGACACAGTAGCCCATGCAATCTACTCCCAAAAGGTGCATAAGAAATTTTAAAAAGATGAACGTACACGAAGACGAGAGTGCATAAGCGTGTCGCCGGCATCACTAACGAAACGTATAGGCATCGATGCAGAGCAAACTAGACTAGGACGAAGCTTGTGTTACCGATAGTGCATGAAATGAGCTCACCTATAGCAGATGTTCTCGCTCCGTGATAGGTTAACATGATGGGTTCGGGGCGATGTTCCGTTTCAAGACATGTACAAGCCCGGCAGTTCGAAGCGATGCAGAACGTTTATTAACCTGTTCGTAAACTGCGCCCCTCTTTTAAACCGACCTAAAGGATACCGATTCACCCTTGTTTACGAATACAATACGTAGAGTTGAGATAAGAGAACATTTAACAATATAAAAACCACGCTTTTTCCGAAGAAGAAAGTCAGCACTATATGCCCCACTACATTCGCAAAATCCCTCCCTTTCTTCTTACGAGTTTTGAGAGAGAGCTCTGATCAGCTCCGACTTCAATGATCAGCGCCTAGCTAGCTGCTGGTGTTGAGGGCTGTTGAGGCTGGGAAAGCTCAAGGGGTCTTGGACTGAGGACTCCTCCCCATTGCTTTTCGCAATAGACACGTTAACTCTCTCTCTCTCTCTCTCTCTCTCTCTCTCTCTCTCTCTCTCTCTCTCTCTCTCTCTCTCTCTCTCTCTCTCTCTCTCTCTCTCTCTCTCTCTCTACTGGTGTTAAAACCCAGGCCGTTCGCTCCAAAGCCTGCGATTATATTGGACTATTCAAGCCCAACGGCGGAGTTCTTTTAGCAGTTGTTAGAAAGAACACAAGGAGTGTTCGAAGCGAAGCAATAGATGGCACTGGGTGCGCCCAGGAAATGCTTGGCTTGTATACCCACAAGGAAACGATGTCGCGGGGATGCGTTACGAAGGATGGCTGTGATTAAAAAGAAGCCCGGACAAGGAAGGGTGGTAAATTTTGCAGCGTTACTGTGAGCTTCCTGCTGTGTTCGTGAAAAGGCGATGTTCGGCTCAGATGTAACATCCCCACTTGTGGAGTTTATTGACAGCGTTAAAACCATCCTTCAAGCCCTGTTCGATGGAAACCTCCTCATCACAGATTCCGAATGGGGCTTCTTCGACTCTACCCACCACACCTCAATTCGGCTAATATCACCCTCGAAGACTCAGATTCATCCCCACTCTACACGTACTCGCCTTTGATGCCCAAAACATTATTTTTTTGCTTAAGATTGCGAAAACATTTTTATGATCTAAAAGAACTTCCGACAAACGAATATGAAGTCAGAAAAAAATTCGGTTCATTAGGCCGGATACAATGACCCACTGGGCACTGGGAAACACTGGGCACTGGCTGCCCATATATCAGTTGAACAAGGAAAGCTACCTTGATCAGCATGATTTATGGTTCAAGTGAAGACAATAACGTAGAGTTTGTACTGCTATCGTTTGTATTAACAAGGAAACTGCACAATTTCACTTACCTGTCGCTAGCCCATTGAGACCCCGAGATAGATGCGAGCTGACACGCATAAAGAAGACCTTTTTTTAGCATACGGAAGCAGGTGCTGCCCTCGCTTTTTTTTTAATTTTTGAAGGTCTGGAAACATTTGTCTGTCAACAGATGGTGTTAAAATTAAAAAAAAAACACACAAAGTGCGAGAGAAAAAAATATTGTTTGAGTTGTTGCTCCTGAGCAACATAGGGTATCAAAGGGTTAAGCCAAAAGCGATATGCAGACAGGGGGTAGATAGCCGCGACACCTGACACACTGGTTGGGGCCTCATTAGGTGACTTGCGAACGTGCAGACATTTTTTTTTGCTCAAGTCGGCCATGCATGAGCGGCAAACGTCGCCCTAAAGACCACCTGCTATTGTTTCGACCGTGACTGATGTCGTCACGAACGGAGTAATATTCAACCCAGTGCAATGAAGACTGCCTCTCACTCGTGTCCTGTTAAAATATGCGCGAGCCCCAGCTGATTTGTCACAGCGGGTCGCCAACGTCACCCGCGACGTTTTTTTTTTAATTCTTTATTTGTTTTCACCAAGCCCGCAGACTGTAAAATTTAAGCGGACGCAGCACGTCCGAGGCCGTTCTTTGGCGGTGCGCGCGCGCGCGACGACCACCTGCGTCGTCATCGACACCGAAGTATGACGCTATGCACGCAGCCATCGCCATCGAGCGCAACAGCGAGTCGAAATTACTGGGCCAATCGTGATGGCAGCCGCTGGAGAGAATGCGCCGACACGCCGAGGCCAGAACGTCTGAGTGTTTGTGATCGCAAAAAAATAAATAAATAAATACCGCAGCGTTAGTTTTCGCTGGCGCTGATCAGGAAACGCTTTACGCAGACGCGTTTCCCTTTCAAGGACTCTGCCCATATAGCGCGCGCGTAAATATACTGAAAGGAACCCTTGTGCGCATACGGAAACGGGTTGCGCGATCGCGCAGAGCAAGGACGAGGCGAATAATGGCCCTCAAGGCAACGACCACTCCCCCGACCAGTCAGTCAGTCAGTCAGTCAGCTGCGAGCCTTTAGTCAGGCTGCCGCGGAGTTGTTTTGGCCCTCTAACCGCTTTTGTGCTTTCAGCGTCGCCTCCCGGTAAAACTATTTGGAGGTTAACCTTGCAATGTGTACGCGAGCCTACAACCGTGCAAACGATTTGCGTTACTTTTCGCCTACTTGGGCGCGTTTTCGTCAAATCGACATTGGGGCTTATGAGTCATAACAGCCCGCGGAAATGTAGCTCGGAAATGGGTGCTAACTGTAGGTTTACCCTTAGCTACCTTCGCAGGAGTGGGCTCAAGCCGCGTACGTACGTTTTCGTTCTACCGGCCTTTTGCAGCGTTGCAATATTCTCTGAACAGGTTTCGGGAGGCAGGTGAGCGCTGTGGTGTTTGCCATTGGAAAGAGATCGCTTGCGTTTGCTCAGAACGGGGCACAGCGGCCCTGCTGGAAATAAGTTCGCTGACTCTGAGTGAGGAAATGCTTTCTGCGAAGCCGCATTTTTTATTCACAACTGGGTGTTTAATCGCTGCTTAGTTTCCTCATTATTCAAGAACAACAAGAAAGTGCCGCTGAAACACACTGGACTCAACCAGGCCACAACCACAGCCGGCTTGCTTCGATGCAGCATCCGAACGCTAAATGCAACCCGGCATTGCTTTCTCATAGGTTGTGCAAACAGTCCCGTTTGTGTCCACAGCTGCAAGAGTCTTAAGAAGGCATTGCGTTTGCGCGTTCTAACTATGATCCTGAACAATCCTTTGACAAGCGCCTCCTGACTGAGGAGTTCTTTCCGTGCCTCGGGCTAGATCTTAGACACTTAAGCGAATTTGTCTAGGTCTTATTCGTGGGTGCAATGTGTATTTTAACACGTGCTATCTATTATTTGACTTTTTAGAGTAAGTATTCATGTTTATTTTATCTGTGAGGGGCGACAAACCGCAACTAACATGCATCGCACGCGGCCGCCGTGCTGACTACCGCAGTGACGTCACTCTAATTTTCACTAAGCTTTTCTCCCATTCCGGGACTTCTGAATTTTAATTTTTCATTCATTTCGCGGTTAATATAGTTTCTTTTTGGTGTTCTGGCAAATATTATCGCCATCTTAACAAGATCACTAAAAGGAGGATTATCCTTTACCTCGAATAGACGATGCACTCGACTGCTTACGCGCTGCCAAATACTTCTCATCAACCGATATTCGATCCGGTTATTAGCAGATCACTGTGGATGAAATGGACCACGAAAAAAAGTGTTTATTACTCGTGATGATCTCTATCAATTCAAAGTCATGCCGTTAGGCTAGCGACCGTTGAAACAATGATGGACTTTGTTCTCCACGACTTGAAATGGTCCAGCTGTCTCTGCTATCTAGACGATGTCAGCACATTTTCGCCAACGTTGAACACTCACCTTGAGCGACTTTCAGCTGTTCTCGCAGTATTTCGAAATGCCAGCCTGCACCTCAATTCACCAAAATGCCACTTTGGCCGCCGTTGAAGACTGTTCTTGGGCACCTTGCCGACGCAAATGGCGTTCAACTTGACCCGGCTAGAATAAGAGGTGTATACAAGACTTTCCCCAGCAAAGAAACGTTAAAGATGCCAGAAGCTTTCTTAGCTTGTGCTGTTACTTTAGCGCTTCGTCAGAGACTTCGTCCGCATTGCCAGCCCTCCTACCACTCTTGAGAAAGATGTTGCATTTTCCTGGCGCCCGTCACAAGTTCAGGCCTTTTCCACTATGATCAACGCCCTGTCCAGGCCGCCTATTTTGGCCCGCTTCGATCCGTCACCTTCAACGGAGCTTTCAGCTGACGCCAGTGGCCATGGCATAGAAGCCGCCTTACCCATCACCGGAAAGGTCATGTCCGCGTCATTGCTTATGCGCCACCGCCTCCTGTCAAACTCCATCACTGAACGCGAGTGCCTTGCACTCGGGTTGGCTGTCACCCAATTCAGACCCTATATCTGTGGCAGTGGCAACCGATCACCACGCACTTTGCTGGCCGTCTTCTTCAAAGGACCCAATTAGCCGTCTCGGATGATGGGTGTTGAGACGTCCTTCGGCTGAAGCCGTGCTGTCCAGCGACCTCTCCGGCAATCCGCATAGATACGCCGGGTGGAAGTCTCATGCCCAGGGGGAGGGGGCTAAGGGACAATCTCCCTCCAATGTCGACGTCAAGCTGATGATTGACGAAAAGGGAGAGCTGACTGACGGTCGGCCTGAGTTCCTGAAACGTGACTGTTACGATATTGCACTGGTTAAACACCGCGGCAATCCGTTAAATAGTCCTGCAGGCGATTTTTTGCCGTCAATGTTGACGTATACAAATCGGCGGGAGGGTGATGCAGCACTTTTGAACTCATATTTATCGATGGAAATACCCGCCAACAGACTGACGAAATTTCAGAACGCAAGCCTAAGCAGGGGGACTTGATTCTAGGAAATGAATTATACAATATCTATAATTTATTTCAGATTCCATTGTGACTCGTTTTATTAACCGAAATGTATTGAAGATTTTTGTTTTGTTGTTTAGGCACAGATAGAACCGACCTCCCCGCAGTGGCAATGGATACGTACCTTTAGTAGACTGTAAAAATCATCGCGCAGACAGACAGACAGACAGACAGACAGACAGACAGACAGACGACAGACAGACAGACAGACAGACGACAGATTAACTTTAATTGGCCCCAACCGGGGCGATTAGGCCGGCGACGTCTTCGCCGTCGTCCGTCGGGCAGCAGGGCCCCTTTCGGGAAGGGGTCCGTCCGGTGCCGTCGACCAAGCGGGCCAGGTCTTCCTGGACTTGGGCGTTTGGGTCACGCAGGGCGGCCTCCCAGCGCTATGGATCATCGTGTAGAAAAACCTTTTCTAGCATCCATCCTGTCAGAAGTATCTTTAAAACCCTGTTTTCTGTTTGTAATTTGTTATTTTGCGTGTCTTATCTATTCACTTTCTGTTGTCTATTCTTCCTGTTTCTGCTGTTCCACAAACCATTCTTTCCATACAGAAAATTTATTGAATCTTTTGTGGAGATTTTTTCTGACTTTCTGCTTTTCTATTGTCTTCCACACTTCTGTTTTCTGCTAACATAAATTTTCTGTTCATAAGTTCTGCTAGCATAATTTCTGCTAGCAATTCTGCTAGCTAGAATCATAAGTTCTGCTAGAAATTGAGGAAAAATTAATAGTACTCGTCCGAGGCGTTCAGAGTTGACTTGCGGCTTTGAAAATGAACTTGATTAGTATTATGCGCTCTGATCATCATCCCTCCATCTGTTTCCCCTTCCTGCCCATTCTCTTCGCCGGACTCGGCATTTAGCTCAAGCCCTGCTTGTTATTTTTTTCTCGTTGACCCCCAGCTAGTCTTAGCCTACTACTACTAGTTCTTAAAGAGATCTGAACATATATGAATTGCTACGCTGACTCCTTGAGCAAGGAGTTCAAAATCGTATCGGGAAATGTCACGGATGAAGCGGGATAACAACAAATAGGGCGAGAACACTAAAATGGCGACACTCAGAAAAAAAACAACGAACTCAATAACGACAACCCTTCTTTTATTACTCTCCCTACAAAAATTTACCATTCCTTCGTAAAAAGGGCGAAAGCTTTTTAGCATCAAAACTGTGTCAGAAGTACGTCAAAAACTTCGCTAACATTTCGTCCAACCTTCGCTGAAAGTGCGCCCAATTCAACGTAAAACCTTCAAAGGCCAAAATCTCATACGAAGAACGAAGCTGTGCGACGATTTTTCGCGCACTAAGTAAATGCATCTACGAACGATCTAAATGTATACCCATACGTGATTTCTGGGATAAAGATATACTACTGTACTCCTCCGTCATGATCGATGCGTGTATTGTCTAATCTAGAACCGTTTCTTTTTCGCGATTTTCAAGTAACCCTTTTGACTCAATGGAAACCCCGTTTCACGCACGCGCCGCGTGTCCAGAGATCTTATCACAGCTTTTTTGGTCGACCAAACGGCATTGTGATTGATTGATTGATTGATTGATTGATTGATTGATTGATTGATTGATTGATTGATTGATTGATTGATTGATTGATTAAATTGATTGATTGATTGATTGTGGGGTTTAACGCGCCGACGCAACGCAGACGATGAGGCGCGCCGTAGTGGAGGGCTCCGGATTAATTTTGACCACCTGGGGATCTTTAACGTGCGCCGAAATCTCGCACACACGGGCGTTTTTGCTTTTCGCCTCCATCAGAAAAGCGGCCGCCGCGGCCGGGAACCGAACCCGCGACCTCGTGCTCAGCAGCGTAACGCCTTAGCCAAACGGCATTGTGGCTTTCTTGTTTTGTGGAATAATGTGCAATAAAAGCAAATCTTGGGAGGTAGCGGAGCTACTCTCACTGATCCTTTTAGCTTTTTGACAGGACGCCATCTGTCCCATTAAGAAATCTTTGGCTTTAAAAAGGTATGTTCACCACACTTTGTGGTGTCTACCAGCAGTGTACTCCACAGTTTCGGCTAAATCAAGAGCGAATTTAGGCGTTCATGCTTGATTTGCAGAGTCACCGTTTTGTTATGCTTACAAGCACAATCGGCGTCAAGTATGAATTCACGAGTTTCGCTACCGAAAATGAGTATCAAAGCAACCCGACCGCAGTCAGTAGTCAGTGTATCTGTGGGTAGACAGATAGTTAAGGGAAATACAGAGCACTGCCAAATGAGAAATTCTTGGCTACCTGATGATGCAATAAAGGATCAAATTTGCAAGCGTCTGTAAAGGTAGACTTCTGACAATGACCGCACACACGCCGGGCTGCGGACCTTCCCTTTGTTCCACTGAATAGCGACGGTAGATTGCTGAACCAGAAATGCCCTTTCGCCAACGTAGGCTTCGTTTCATCTTGTCTTCGTTGGCCGTGCACATTTCCGTGACTTCCTGTGGGAAGCGCACAACACGCCGAATCTATATGCGGACGGGTGTCTTCGACTCCCTGTTTGTCTTCGCTTTGACAACCTTTCGGCAGGATATAAATACCACGACGTACAGCCGGATTATGAGCGCGCGATGACACTCTTCTCTCATGGGTCGTTTGGACAGGCGGCCGCCCAGCCGACTGACCGCTGGTTTTATTGGAACTCGACGGGAGTGACCCAGAAATCACGCGGTGTGCGCTCCTCGAGGAAGCCTAGCCGAGGCAGCGTAACATGCTTTTCGCTTACAGACGTCGACAAGTGCGGACGGACCGGTTTCGCATTAAATGTGACCGATGCTGATTGGCACGAAAATAGAAGGCCGCGCTTATTGCTTCTGCTGGCAAGGGAACAGATGCAAGGCTGTGCCGCCTTGTGGCTTTCTTGTCTTGTGGAATAATCTGCCAATAAAAGCAAACATTGGGAAGGGTAGCGGAGCTACTCTCACTGATCATGTTTATTCTATTGGATGCTGGTTTAATTCTAGGCCGTGGAGACTTTTTTTTTTTTGCAGATTCCACTTACAAAAATCATGCATCTTGCTTGTGTGTTGCCAAGAGGCGACGAGTAGGTAATATCGACTGCTGGGATAGCGACATACTCCGACTCACAGTAAATTGAAGTAATGCGCATATAAAAATTCAAGAAAAAGAGAGAGAGAGAGAGAGAGATAGAACGGTTTGAGATGAGGACTTGACAGAGAGAGAGAGGCATGAGACGAGAGGGAGAGAGACGAGAGAGAGAGCAGAGTAGATGAACGGAGAGAGAGAGAGAGGAGACGAGAGAGAAGATGAGCGAGAGCGACGAGAGAGAAGAGAGAGAGAGAGAGGACAAGAGAGAGAGAGAAGACGAGAGAGGAGAGAGTTATAATTGGACCGTATGCTCCGTCAAAGTGTTTTTGAGAAGGAGGCAGTAGTAGGTATCGTGCTGGTGGCCTGGGATACCTTGAAGGTCTTTGATTGTTCTAGATAATGTCTTCTAGTAAAGAGATTGTAGACCTCTAATGCGACGTAGCTTGGGAGTGTGGGGTGACACGCATCTATGACTGTATATTGTTTCATATCATTTCATAGCCTATCATTTATAAGTTTTTAAAATCTTTTTAGCCTTGTCTGTTAGCGTTATCATATATTACGTGTCCCAAGTAAAGCTGCTCAGTTGAAGTCCAGCAATTGTCCTGTTTGGTTCTTTCTAGGTCCCTGTCTTTTTTCGCTGGTAAAATGGTTCTAAGTCAACACCAACTAGCCCAACTTTCAGCCTTAAGATTATTGTGGCATGAGTAACACCACATTTCAACAAGAATGCAAGTGAACAAACTAATTTTCGTAATATTACCTTCCTGTTAACGTCACTTTTCGCGTCGATACTTCCCGCCTAACCTTCTTTCCTGCTTCGTTTCAGAAGCCGTACATTGTAGCGCTGATAACGGCCATCTTCACCCTCCACGATCCTGAGCCGTTCGCCGAAGCCCACCGTGCTCGGGTATGTACGCAAACGCCGCACTTTAAACAGAATCTATCGAAGACGAAATACAAGTTCGGTTCATTAGGACGACTGTTGCGAGTAGGGCGATAACAATGATACCAATTTTATTGCTAATTTCAAGCGAATAACGCACCCATAACTGTTTTTAATTTTTCCCTGCATTGCGTCATTGCTGATGTGGTGTACGTGGCGCGAAATTTGAACGTTTTTAAAGCATATTTTGTGGCTAGAATAGAGCTCAGTGAGTTATCAAAGACCAGGTCTTTCAAACTGAACATGGTTGAATTTTTGTCTTCATGGGTCCTTAAACTTACCTTAAAGAGGAACGATCGAAAGAAAACGCACACACGGGCGTTTTTGTTTTTTGTCTCCATCAGAAAAGCGGCCGCCGCGGCCGGGAATCGAACCCGTGTCCTGGCCACGGCGGCCAGGACACGGGTTCAAACGCCCGTGTGTGCGAGATTTCGGCGCACGTTAAAGATGACAGGTGGTCAACATTAATCCGGAGCCCTCCACTACTGCGCGCCTCAGCGCCTGCGTTGCGTCGGCGCGTTGGAGAACTTACATGCAAGTGAACCCTGACGACGCATGTACGAGATGAAAATAGTGTCTTATATAGTAAAATGTTCAGGTTAGTGAGAATCGTCTATTACATCACAAATGAAAATAGCAATCGAGAAAAGTGCTTGAAAAAGTTAACAGAAAATCACTCCCAAGTGGATATTTTCGGATAAAAGCATGAGCCACTCTGCAGTACACTGAGTCTTTTAAAATCTGATTCACTGATATACTCAAATGCATTGCTGTGAAGACATTGGGGGAAGGGGGGGGGGGGGAGGGGTTAAGGTATAAGAAGTCTGACGTCAAAGTAGGGAGACCGGTGTTTTAATGAAGTAAATCCTTACGGCTCACGTAACCCTATGGAACGGCTGAGCCCTTATGAAGTCAGATTTACAACTATACACACAAATGCTACCCCTTATGCGTTTGTGTGTATAGTTGTAAATCTGAGATTTACAACTTTCTGGTGAGATAGACATCCCACCACTAACGACAGAAGAAGTAAAGAAACCTTTGAAAGAAATGAGAGGGCGCAAACCACCTGGTGAGGATCAGATAACAGCAGGCCTCTTGATGGATGGTGGACAAATTGCTCTAGAAAAACTGGCAAACCTGTATACGCAATGCCTGATGCGAGTGTACCAAAATCTTGGAGGAACGCGAACATCATCCTAATCCATAAGAAAGGTGACACGAAGGTCTTGAAAATTACAGGCCGATCAGATTACTGTCAGTCGTGTACAAGGTACTTACCAAGGTAATCGCTAACATAATTTATGCCACCTTAGATTTCTGTCAACCTAATGAACAAGCAGGGTGCCGTAAATACTATTCAACAATGGACCATATTCACACGATCAATGAGTTGATAGAGAGGTGCGCAGAGTATACTGCACCTATATATAGCCTTCATAGACTATAAGAAAGCAGTTGACTCCGTCGAAACGTCAGCAGTCATTCAGGCATTACGGAACCAGGGTGTAGACGACCAGTAAGAATACTAGAGGTTATCTACAATGGGTCCACAGCTACCATCGTCCTCCATAAACAGAGGAGTAAAATACTTATAAGGAAGGGCGTCAGACAAGTAGACACAATCTCTCCAATGTTATTCGCAGCATGTTCACAAGTATTCAGAACATTGGATTGGGAACAGGCGGTAGTAAGGGTTAATAGAGAATACCTCAGTAATCTCAGATTTACTGATGACGCCTTGCTAAGTAACTCGGGGGACGAATTGCAAAGCATGCTTACCGCACTTGACAAACAGAGCAGAACCGTGGGCCTGAAAATTAATATCCAGAAAACTAAAGTAATGATCAATAACCTCGGGACAACAAAGCGGTTTGAGATAGGTGGCGAGGCAGTGGAAGTGGTAAGCAAATATATCTGCTCAAGCCAAGTAGTAACCCCGGATCCCAACCATTGAGGCAGAGATAATTAAAAGGATAAGGATGGGTTTGGAGTGCATTCGGCAGGCATTCTCAGATAATGAATGGCAGCCTACCATTGTCCCTGAAAAGAAAGTTTATCTTACCGGTACTCACCCACGGGGCAGAAACTTGGAAGCTCACTAAGAGGGTTCAACTTAAATTGAGGGCGACTCAGCGGGCAATGGAGCGGAAGATGATAGGTGTAACATTAAGGGACAAGAAGAGAGCGGAGTGGATCAGGGAACAAACGTGTGTTAAGGACATACTAGTAGAAATTAAGAAGAAATGGGCGTAGGCAGGGCATGCAATGCGAAGGCAAGGTAACCGTTGGTCATTAAGGGTAACAAGTGGATCCCTAGGATGGCAAGCGTGACAGGGGGCGGCAGAAAGTTAGATGGGCAGATGAGTTCAAGAAATTTGCGGGGATACATTGGTCGCAGTTAGCACAGGACCGGGATACTTGGAAATTGAATTGAATTGAATCTGTGGGCGAGGCCTGCAGTGGGCTTAGATAGGCTGACGATGATGACACAAATGCATTGCGGGGAAAACATTTTTTCTAGAGGCAGTATAAGCTTTCGTATATTAAAGTATGAAGGTCCCTAGCACTTTTTATAAGTGCTTCAAAAAAAACTCCATGGATCGCCAAGCCTCTTTAAAATTGGCTTCACTACTTTACACAAATGCATTGCCGATATACCTTTTTAAGGGGTAATATAACCACTCGTATGAAAATATGGAGATCCTGGAACCTTTTATTATATGTAGTATTTTCTTACTCGACGGCAGTGTGACATATTAGGAGTTAATGACGTGCGGGCGTGTTTCTTCGTTGAGTCCATATAGAGAGCGTATAAAAATGCGCCTATGCGACGTTCCGTCAAAATAAGCCTATTGATTCCGATTGGAAATTGCCATTATACTGTTCCGTATACATGTGCACTGCATTTTAAATATATCTGTCGCATACCACATAACCAGACGAAAAACATTGGTGAAGCTTGCACTAAGTCGCGCAAGGCTTGAACCATAGCGAAGCTGGATGATTTCTGTCGATGTAAGCACTGAAGGAAACACCACCACGCATTGCATTAGGTTTGAAATTGTTTATCTACATGTTCCGTCGTCGCTTTTCACTGTGGTAGCAGTAGTCATCGTCACATCCATCTATATTGTCGTCTCCCTCATGCATGACTGGCGGGCCCGTATCATTTTGTCCGGAGTCTTTCACATTTCTCCACAGTGGAACGCGTCAGCACGCGCTATAGAACCGGCGGAAGCCGTGGCTTCGTGAACTGGGCGTCTGTAGCGCGAGCCGTCTTGTGCTCCCCCGTTGAGGCGCGAACGCACGTGAACTTGGTATTTTTTTCGCAAGATCCACGCGCAAGCCTCGCGGACGCGGCATACGGCGGGAGTAACTATGACTCGGGGTTTTCGGACAACGCCGCACACATTACGGCCAGCAACAATAGCTCCGCTATTACCAATGCGCGCCTTGTTCAATATACCCCAATTTCAGTATCGTATTGGACCTATGCGGGGCTTTTGAATTGTCGCGAGCGGTACATCTTTTTCTTTTTCGGCGGCAACCGTAAGCATGTCTACACGAGCGTGCCTAATTCAATGTGTTCGCAGAGCAACGTGCATGCTTGATTGCAGTCGTGCTGCAGCTTTGGAGGGTTGTACTGTTTCTTAATAAAGCATCGAAATGGGGTGAGTAGTTTGCCTGTGGCGGCTGCACCGCAGCGATCGTCGCGCTTGAATTACCGCCAAACTTATAGCTTTGTGCGTACAGACTTACCTGGCTCAACTGCGGCTTTCGGAAAAATTGACTAATGTAAGTAGCCGAAAGCCTTGTGCACGTGTTTTTACGAAGCGCGTTTACTGTTAATTTCCCAGTGGCGTGGAAACACTCGATGCTGCAATTTGCAGAGGGTGTTTTCGATCTTTTAAATGGTGGTGCGGATTAATTATAGCCTGCGGCGAGAATTAGTAATGCAAAGAGTTTGAAATGGTTGCACAGCCGTTACGCACGTGTCTTCCCGCGCCTGGATTGGCTAAATTTAGTCACCCATTACGTTTATATTTGGTCAGAATGAAGGGTGGGGATGCTAGAGGTAATCTTTAGGCAATGTTGTTTCAGTTGTGGAATAATCAGACTATTTGAGGAAAATTATCAAACGCGCGTTCTGACCCATTTAAAGGCTATTCATCTGAAGTGTGCCCACTAAATGAAGCACGAAGTGGAAATTTGCCGAAAATGTGGGGGAAATTATCCGAAAGGAGTGGGTTAAGTTTGAAATCCCTGGCTTTGAAATCCTCGAAACCTTTGTCAAACAAGTACTGATGCAAGTTACCCACATCGTCATAAATGGTAATTCAACGAAGCGAATTGAATGTCTTGCCAGTGTTGAGTGGAAGAACTGCGTAGGTCACCAATCCTAAATTTGCACGGGATGGTGGCCGTACTATCGGTTATGTGAAGGCCGCCTTAAAGTGCTTGAGCGGAATTTCAGGTCGATTCTCGGCATCGTAAGGCCCTAGTCGCCACAACAGCCTCGCTGGAAAGGTGGCGATAGGGCGATGGGGAAAACATTTATTGAACTCATTGGGTGCTGGACAGAGCAGCCTCCCAAGAGGACAGGGTGGGAATGCATGCAGAGGTGAGCCAGTGCGGTGGTCGCGGGCACTCCCATTCAGAGGGGTAGAGGCTGGGAGTGGGGCTAAGGCAAGCCGGGCAGTTTTTAAAATATTGGGGGGAAAGAAGAGGTGTTTTTGGTGTAAGTTTCGAAAAAGTGTGTGCCTGGAGCTGCCGTCATCACGTGACGTCGGTGTGCCGTAAGATGCGGTGGGGTCGGAGGTAGTAGTTTTATTTGTGTGCTGTAGTAGGTGAGTGTGGGTGCCGCAAGGTCGCACATTTCTGCCTTTCTTTTTCATGCTCAGCATTCTTTGCCGTATCCCTCCCCCCCTCCTCCCCCCCCCCCCTCCGACCAGGACCATGTAACTCCCTGCTTTTCCACAAAAATGCAGATTTGGCGGAAGTAGCACATGTAATGGCTATAATAACGTAAATGGAGATAATTGGTCGAACAGAATTTAAAAAACTAAAACATGAAAAATAGAAAAAATAAAATTTCCTCTAAAATGATGACAAAGTAAAAATTGTGCCTCTTAAAAATCTTCCCCTAAAACTGAAGAATACACGAAAAACGTACGCAAAAGAAAGCTAGAAATACGTATAAAAATATCGTAAATGGACCCAATCTGTAGTACGTACGCCTTGATTCAGATCTGCGGAAAAAAATCCAGAACTAACGAAGCAAAGGCACTTCATCGCTATAATGGTATATATTTACATCATTGGCGAAAATAAACCAAAAAACTTAAAACTAAAATAATTCAACGTCTTCCGCTACTCATAACCATATTTTGCTGTAAAGAACTCGCCCTCTTGACAAGCGCCATAAGAATGCAACGCATTAGTAGACAATTCTCTGAATGTCATGCAGGTTTTTTATTTTGTTTTGTTTTTTGTCTTTCACAGCTTGTGTTTTTTTTTTTTAGTTTGCTTGTGTACATTGGGGCTTTACGTGCCGTCGTTATAACACGAAACTACCTAGCCAGGACCTAACTGCATCGTTTACGGGCGCCAACTGAACGAAAACATTGTAAGGAACAAAAGCGTTCTCTCCGCGCCGCGTACGCAGTAACTGCGCTGTTTGACGGGTCCGTTGCGGTCCTTGAAAAGGGACACGTCGTTATTACTTCACCTATCTGTTCTGGTCAACGGAGCTCTCCGAACACAACGGTAGACACTTCCTGTGGCCTAAAAGGACGCCTGCGCTGCTTTACGGGTGTTTTTTTTTTTTTTTTTTAGTTTTTCTGAGGCAGCACAAAAGGGCGGAACAAGGTCTCGCATGCCTTCAGGCTGTTAAGACAAAACTCGTTGACATGGTGGTGTCTAACTCTCCCGAGGCAAGTTGTATCGGAGGCCCATGCGGATGAATTTACTCCAGGCGTGACTGTTTAACGTTAACGTCGAAGTAGAGTTTCTGCTGCTTACCTTCCTTATAAAATCAGACACCGTGGCCTGCAACCGAACCCACGAACACGCACTTAAACGAAGATGCCCGTGGCTTTCCGGAAGTAAAGGAAGGTATAGACTCGGTACTATCTCTACTGCACTGACTTCGTGCAACGCTGTAAAAGTTGCGACGCCCAAAGACGCGGCGTCAACCATGCATGTAAGAAAATGGTTGGAACTGCTCCAAACATCCAAACGAAGCTAACTCAGGACGTATACCGCCGCAGCTTGAGGAAGCAACGCGGAGTGACCACAAAGACACTCAACTCCAGGCCGTCCAGCGGGTCATTGAGGCACTGGCTAGGCAGGAACCTAGAAAGCCGGCAACGGCGAGAGAGGATCTTCGCGGAGCACCCGCCAAGAAGACGACGTAGGCCACGTCTGAAACGCGCGTGCGCGCTTTACTGCAGGCTTACTAACGTTTTCCAAATCCAATCCAATCCGAAGAGCATTGTCAGTTTTCTTGTGACAGGAGCAGAATAGTTGGCGTGGACACTGCGCGAGAACATTAATGCCAGTACATCTATCTTTATTGGCCGATAATCCCCCCCCCCCCCCCTCCACACACACACTTCCCAGAAACTTCGCGCTGTTAGTGAAACTTTTCATTTTTACGAACGAATCGGCGTATACAGTGTGCAGAACTTGCTTGGCTGAAATTTGGCCCAATTATGCGCTGTGCAGTCAGTCATATGACAAAATTCCATATCCTGTGTGCCTCGATTGTTAACAACACAATATCTGAATAGCATCGATGTCGCACAAGTACTTCCTGGTTCTAAACCACACTGCGGCAGCTTTTTTTTTTCTCCCGCTTCCTTGAAGAGCTAAAGGTCGGACGGACGTGTGCCCTGGAAGGACAGATCCGTGGCATTAGAAAACATCACAGGCTTTCAAGGCCCGCGTTAACTCCTACGCAGGAAGTGCAGACGTACGTGGTGATTCACCACCCGCCGGTGGTCAAGGTGGCTTCCGCCGGGGCGTTGGGAGCAGGCGGGCGCCTGGTGGGCTCTGCCGCCACCACGACCAGCGGCGTCCACCAGCAGGTGGCAGCCGCCTCGGCGAGCAGCTCGTACGGCTACCAGCTGCACAGCGAGACCAACCACCACCACGTGCCGGTGCTCATCTCGACGGGACACATCCCCGTGCTGGGCAGGCTGCCGGCGCACAAGGCCTACGTGACCGTGCAGCACCTGCACCACGCCGTGCACCACCACCACCACCACCGGCCGCTGCTGTTTGCGCCACCTCACCAGCCACAGGTGAGACCACGAGGAGAATGTCTGGGCCGGCTGCTGGGCTCCGCGATTGCAGCCTTGCTACGCAGTCGTGATTTGTCCCCTCAGTCAGTCCACAGGAACAGCAAGGTAGTCCGTCAACTCATATGGGCCCTTCGGTTCCAAAAGCTGTCCTTTAACAACGCCAATTGAGCATTTACTGTGTTACATTCCTCTCCCAGCATTTTGAAAGACGAAAGTCTTTCTTGGCTACTTAAACGCAGAAATTTTGGTCTGTCTGTATGTCTGTCTGTCTGTCTGAAAGGATAAATTTATTATCAAAAAATTCTGGTATCAATGACACAACGTAACAACCAGAAACAATTAAACAAGTTCAGCGCCGGTTGCTACAAAACTAATCTGTCTGTGACTCGATTCAGCCACCCGGCCAAAGCGAAACGGATACTTCGCAGTACCTAGTCTTATATATCCACAGCCAAATCTAAACGTCTAATTCTGGTGTCAGGGTTCATACTTGTCAACATTGTTGAACAAGAACAAGACATTACGCAAATATAAGGCAGAAAATCGATACATGAGTAATATTTGCAGTGTTACTTTAATGAAAAAATACCCGTATGCGTGGTTTTTGTGACAGAAAATAAAATACTATGTCAACTGCAGAAACCGTCGCTTGCTGTTGCCCGCGCTATCTGGCGGCATTTCAAAATGTCAAACGGCAACATCAAAGAAAAGTTCCACTAGGTAGGTTACACATTCCGCTTGGAACGCTCGTGGAGCAGGACAGCGTGGCTCTATAAACGTAGCAGTCGGGTGCCTCGATTCACGCGCATCTCCGCCGTACGGCAGCGCTGGCATCGAGGCACGCGACTTGGAGCAGTGGAACGCGGTAAATTTTAATTGACTTGACGTAACCTCTAGCGTGTTATCTTGGGAGGAACGAGACGGGAGAGGAACAGCATGACAGGTGACCGGGAAAGAGAAGGGAGCCATTTACTTGCAAGGGGCGCCGGCCGACTATAGTCTTTCGTCGACATTTGCAATGAAAGGAGCGGATACGCGGCCAATTTTTTGTAAGTTTTGCTCAGCGAGTCTTTGGTGCTTGAGGTTGAGAGTGATAAGAGAGAGCTTCTTCGTGATCTGCGCGTGTTGGACGAGTCAGGTCACAAGGGGGCTTGCATAATTCCGATAGCGAACGTATGCGCATGCGTGTTCCAATTACAATCCAATATGTGGCCACGTGTGACTTTCCAAGCTCCACCCACAAGCCTTTTCTTTTTTTCTGTAAGGAAAGAGTGGAGGGATTTTTGTGGGGTTGCACTGACTGGGCTCTTCGAACACTTTGATCGCTTAGCAGTAAACGAAACACTGTCTCCCGCCCTCTTCCATCGCAGGTGCTTCCGGTCCGGAGAGAGCAGCTCTCGGCTCAGGGCTCGAGCTTCCGTCGGAAACCGAACGCTTACGTGCGCCTGCCGGCGTACCCCGAATACCCCGGCCGCAACGCGGCTCTGAGCCTCGAGGAGGACACACTCGCCGAAGCCGAAGCCGAGCCGAGCTTCAAGGTGTACAAGGCGGACGCCGAGTACCCACCGCTCAACATGCGCAACCGCAGAGAAACTCTACTCTCTCGGATACATCTACATGCTGGACTTCCTCGAGAACAGCTACCGCAAGCGCTGACCGCCCTGTTCTGGGCAGTGGCGAATGATTGCAGGTGCCGCGTGTATACGCGTGTATACGGTGTAACTCTAAGGCACTTTGCCCGCAGGCGAACCCTGCCGGGGGACACGTAACGTGGCCAAATTTGTACTTGCAATGCGCGCTTGGTGTGGACAGGTCTAACCCCACGGGATAGCTCAAGAAGGCACAAAGATTTAAGGGCCGCAAAATTTTCTACACGTAAGCTGCTTTCCTCCACTTAACTCTGTCATCAACACAGAATATTTCGCTATTGAGCAACATCGAGTGCTTTTATTTGGCCCGACGGGCAGTGGAGGGTTTATTCCATTGCTAGTTTGCATCCCGACATTCAGTCTACCCTGGTGACGAGGGCGAAGACTGCCAGCAGAGTTATCCGGAATAAGGACGACGGGACACCTAACAACAGCCTCTCGCTCGTTTTGAATAAATATTGAATCAATCAATCAATCAATCAATCAATCTTCGCGCCGACATGATGTCCAACAGCGGGTTGAGGATTGTCGACTATGGCTAGCTGTCATGATCGATGTTACGCCAGAAGGCACAGATCTCATGTAACGAGCGGTTCGTACAACGAGTACTTTATTTGGGCAGTCAGAAAAAAAAGGTGGCAGGCTCTTTAATCTCAGCCCGTCTGCTTGTAAACAAACCGCCCACTCTCGTTAGTTTTACCATGCAAGACTTCCCTGGTCGTCCCCCCCCCCCCTGCGCGAGTCTCTTTTACGGACACGCGGGCGGGATATGCGGATGCCAGCGTTATCTGGTGTGAGATAAAACCCAGCGGCGCACCCGTCAAGGAAGTAGCAGCAGCAGCAGCACCCGTAAAGTTGGGAGAAGTGTCAAAGAAAGCAGCAGGTGGCCCCAAGCTTCCGCATGCGCACGCAGGAACAAAGCTTTGGAACGAGAGCTTGCGGGAGGATAACAACACAAGGAACACAGAAAATGCCTGAGCCCTTTGTGGCTCCGTAGTGCGCTAGGGGGAAGCCGTCAGCCTGTCTCGTGGTTATCGGAATGACCCGCGGTGGTGTACCGCCTGTTTCCCGCAAATGTGCTGTCACTTTTGTGTTCCCTGTGTTTCGTTTCTCCTCCTGGCACACTCTCGTTCGAAAGCTGTGTTTCGGTGCGCGCACGTGGAAGCTTGGCGCCACTCGCTGCTTACAACGCCGGATTCTTAATTTGCCTCTTCGCCAAGTTTTACGGGGCCTGCAGCAGCTGCAGCTGCTTTCTCGCCGGGTGCGCCGCTGTGTTCAATCTTACACCTGATAACGCTGGCCCCCGCGTATCACTCCCGGTGAGGGGTGGGGTGGAACAGCGGCTTGCGGAGATGAAAGAGGGCGCCCGGGGAAGTTACACCAGATAACGCTGACCTCCCCGTACAGCGCCCGACGACCGGCTGGGGAAGCGACTGGGAGAAGAGATCCCGAGGAAGCGCCAGTTCCTGCGTGTATCAAATTATCTGCGCTTGAAGCTGTTAACATCCTCGCCACTGCTCACGGAAGCTGTTAACATCTTCGCCAGGAAGATTAAGACGTTGAACGTTTCTCGTTACGTATCGTAATTCACAACATCCTCGCCACTGCTCACAGTTCTGAATAACCAGAAACTATGCTGAGCTCAATAACACTCTAAAAAGTATTTCGCACGCCTGCTGATTTCAACCCAGGTATGCCACGATGAAAGCTTCGCGTTATGTCCATCCCACCTCTGTGCGGGATTCGCCTTCTTTTTTATCGTTTTTTTTTTTTTGCTGTTCTGCAGCAAGTTTTAACTAGATCGAACTGTTTTAAGTGCAACGCTTACTTTCTGCTATCCAATTTGCTTTCTCTGTACGTGTAACACGCGCGTGTTAAGTAAACCAACTCTTCATTTCACATTTACTTTCGTGCCCTGGACAAGATGGCGCAGCACTGAGTCGACCGTATACACGTGTGTGTGCGTAGTGCCCACGCCGCGTCGTGATGACGACTCTTGCCGGCCGGAAGCGATGCTGCCCGGAAGCAAGGACGCGACCGACGAAAGTGCAGAGTCGGGTTCGTGCTGCATTTGAAGGACGTTAATATCGGAAGAGCACGAAATCCCACACGGCATGCCGCTATCGCGTGCACGTCACCGGGCTACATTTATAGATTGCTGCTATACCAGCAGTAAGAAGCGTGCGCCCCGAAACAGCAGTGGGGAATCCTCCACAATGGTACATTCACCGTCCAGCTCTGTGCACATCCGGTGTTCAAACTACAAGCTTCAGCTGTCATCGTTAGACAGGGCCCGGACTTGCGAGGCAGAGAGAGGTCGAGGGAGAGAGAGAAAGCTCTTTATTGAAAAAGCAGGGAGGTTCGGCCGCGGCGCTTACAATGCCTACATATTTCTTTGCTGAGGGTTGATGTGTGGAGGAAGGGAGGCCTTAGAAAAAAGCTGTCAGAACACCTAATAACCTGTAGCCTGTACTGCCATCACCAAGATTAAAAGCAAAAACAAGTATGCAAACGACAGTGCGGTCATTCCCTCCGCCCTCCTTTCCCCTCATTCTGCTAGCGGCTTCTGCGTGCATCGTACAAGTGGCAGCCAGCGACAAGCTCTCGCCGTACACGCGGTTGTCTATTGCGGAAACGATAAGGGCTCGCGGCACGCACGCGCATATATCATCTGGCTCGCCCGTGCTCGCGCACTTCGTCGGAGACGCGATTCGTATTACGATGCCACTCGCAGCCCTTCCGTCTGCAGGCCGTGGAGTGGAGTGAAGCGACCGCACGCGACGGCCGTGAGCCGAAAGCCCAATTGCGGAAGCGTGTCTGCAGCCTGAATTTTCGCGCCTTCGTGCCGCGTATAGCGAGCATGTGCCAAAGTTTATATACGTGCGTGAGTCTATGCGTGCGTCTACACAGCGTCCTATTTGAGCCGTATACATAGCATCGCTACCAGTGGGCCGTCCAATGTAGACGTACGTACGTGTGCCGTGTTTGCGGACATATGAGCGGGTTACACGCACTCTGAGAGAGAGAGAGAGAGAGAGAGAGAGAGAGAGAGAGAGAGAGAGAGAGAGAGAGAGAGAGAGAGAGAGAGAGAGAGAGCTTTAATAGGAGCGGAAGCGGGCATATTCGCCGTCCGGGTCTTCAGTCCTGCCACAGCGGCTCTAGCCCCGACTAACAACGCCTGCCAGCGCCGGGCCCTTGCTGGTGCGATAACTGTCTTTTTTACACTACATTTTACCTCTGCATTTTCCTTTCTTCCCTTCAATACAAACCACGTCCTCTCTTCTTCTTCTTCTTCATATCATCATCATCATCCTCCAAAAGTACGCAGGTGCGGCCGGCTGTATTCGCCTTTTACCCTAGCAATAGCTGCGTGTCGGGACAAAAGCACCTAAGCGTGTGGTTTCGGGCCCCGCAAGCTCGAAAGTGGCGTGTGCTCCGTGGTCGAATCATGTGATGTTCGACGAAACGGCCCACCGCAAACATTTTAGGTGTCTTTCTTGGCATGTAATTGTCTTTGCTCGCTTGTTTGCAGCATCGTAAGATTGTAAAATTAATTCCGAGGTGTATGAAGGCACCGAACCCGCATATATGCATGCCACCATGATGAAGATCTATAAACACGATCAAGATCATCAAACATTGGTTGTCACTTCGGGGTAAATTTAATTCTACATGCAGTATACGTCCACAACATGACGAGCTTGCGAAAACCAAAGCCGTGCTGATATTGCATGCAGTGATTGTTGTCCGACGTCTGATGGTGCAAGCCCGACAAGCGCATCATCATCATCATCACCAGCCTATCTACGCCCACTGCAGGGCAAAGGCCTCTCCCATTAATCTCCAATTGCCCCGGTCCTGCGCTAACTGCGACCAATTTATCCCCGCAAACTTCATGATCTCATCTGCCCATCTGACTTTCTGTACCCGCCTGCCATGCTTGCCTTCTCTGGTGATCCACTCTGTTACCATTAATGCAAGGCCGACAAACGCAAAGAGCGCCAACTTATCGTTGTCTATATGGTATGAGCTTACAGCTACGTGGACAGAAGCCCTGGTCGTAGGAGTGTTACGAATAGACCAACAGATCTACGTACGGGATCTACGTACAGCTGGGACTGTTGAGTAACAACCGCAGAAAATTATCCTGCAAACTTCGTTTATTGCACAATGCAACGAGAGAGAGAGAAAAAAAAATGCGCTGTAACTGCTCCTGGTGGGCCGCCAGGCTGGCTGAGTAGCTGAGACCGGCAGCCAGCCGGAGCCACTAAATGCTACCGCGGGCCTGAAAGAGGTGCGCCTGACTTCATGCTCCCTCCTAAAATTTTTCTTCGTCCGTGCATATCACGCGTTCGCCGTTCGGCGCCGTTGCGGCGCCGTGGCTCACCGACGGAGACGGGCGCGGTGGTGGCGCGGCGCCTCCTCTCTCTTCTGTCTTCTCGGTATTTTAGAATTCGTTGCCTGGTTTGCGTGTCTGGTAGTTTTGTGTTCGAGCAAACATACGAACCAATAAAGCCAACATTAGCATACACGCGCCATTACCCACAGGTATGAGACCCGGGCCTGATGCGGGCCTGACTCAGGCCCAAGCCCGGCCCGGGCCCGAAGCTCATGGGCCCGAGCCTGGACCGGGCCCGATCGAACAATCCCTTACCCGGCCCGGGCCCGTGCAGTGCTCTACCTGGCAGGGATTGGTCTTTTAATAAAAGGCAGCCATAGTTAGTATATACCACGTTGGTTTTTTTTTTCAACTGCTGCGTAGGAAATTGACCCTGGCTTTCCTTCTGCCTTCATGCAAGTGGGGGTCCATGTTTCTTGGGATGGGGAGCGCTTTCAATTTCTCTCTGGCGGCGCTGCTGAGGTCTTATTTGCCGACAATTGATTGTACATCTACCCTGGAGCATACTCTTTGCAGAATGGCCCTGCCAGTTCTCGTTTCTTGCAGCCTTTCCTTTTGTGAAAGAAGGGTAGCTTCACAAATTTCTTCAGAAGTGTTTGACACGCCTAGTCTCATGAGTTTTCATTTGCCGTGTGGTTGGGAAGGCCGTAAGAAAATTATGCTTAACATTAGTGCAGGCAAAATGCCTTCCTGTTGATGGTTAGAAGTTAGCGGTCTTGTGTGCACGTGCTGTGCACGCGTCGGTAGCGTGCGCGTGCCTGCACGGGAAGACACCGGCAAAAGTCGCACCAGAAGCTTTCAAAGGGAAGACGCCACCCGGCGTTCACTCAACCTGGGGCTGGCGCACGGGGCCCTCCGCTCCGTGGATTGAGGAAGGCTGGGAGATGCAACCACCGCCTCCCCTAACCGGCACTGCCTGCCATGCCTCATCCTCCGCCCCCCCCCACCTCATTAATTGCAACAAAAAGTTCAGGGAAGCTTGCACTCACGCGCAAGACTTGAATGGCGAAGCTGCTGTAGGTGAGCATTGCCGGAAACATAGTTAAGTTTCAGTAGTAGGGCTAGTATGGAGGAGACACGGCTAGTCGCCCGCATACCTTGATGCGACCACTACCACTTTTCCCCGAAGATCCAAGTAGAAACCCGGCACAACAGAAGGAAATTCTCCGGCGCACCACGCGAGCCCTCATACCCCCGTGTGGTTCAAAACTCGCCGAGAGGAGGTTGCGCTGCGGAGAATATGCGGTTGGGATGACCCTTACGCCGTCTGTGACTGCCTCTTGGCCTATCGTAGTACCGCGGCCCATACGACTCTACCTGCCCATTCTGCGACTCCGCCGTACAGAATGTGAATGTGCAGCATCTGCTGTGGACCTGCCCTGGACTGCATCAGATCCGATTACGGCACCTTCGTGCAACCGGCCTCCACCCTGGCCGCCCTCCAGACCTGCAGCGCTGGGTTCATGGACCGTTTCATCGGCACCTTCTGGACTTTATACGAGAAGCAAACTTGTTCGTGTACCTGTGAATTGTGCACCGTTATGCCGCAGGCCAAACTTTCGAATAAAAAAAAAAGGAATCGTCGTCATATATGCACGAAGAGGTCGTCCTCGTCTTCGCTGCGAGTGGTGGATGCAAAGTCATCCTCGATCCTCGGCATTGTAGACTTCCACCAACTCTTCGCCGTCGACTCGAGGCAGCGCTAACGGTATCTGCTAGTCGACTCGGGAAGGATTGGCCCACTCGTAGCCAGGTCTCCAATTATCCATAATGGCTTCTAGAGAATGCGGCGGCCGCGGTGACCTCTCCCAAGCAGGGTACCTTTTCAGCTTTAGCATTAGCGCTGGAGTTGTTTTTTTGTTGTTGTTTTCTTGGTTTTTACATGCGGGGTAGTGCTTGACAACGGCGCTAAAGTTTGTTTTGGCTAGAGCCACTGCTCGAGCCGGGTACTCGGCGGTAGCTGCGAGGTACGCACTCACGAGCGCTCGCCACTTTATCGCTCCTCGGGGTTTTGTCCATTTTTCTTTTCTAATGCCACTGCGCGTTCTGGGGGCGCTCGGCGGTCGCTGCAAGGCACGCGCTCACGAGCGCTCCGCATTTCTTGGTATTTTCCCCGCAACGGCGACCTTACGGCTTGTAGAACAGCTCCGCTGTTAGAAATTCCCCGGACACTTAGGTCTGCTTGCATTTATTGAAGGCGAGTACATAGCGATCATCAAAATACTTATCCACTCCTGCGTCATATTTGCGCCTCTCTTCGCCATCTTTCTTCGTCTTTTTCTGGTCGTTTCCTGCTAGGCGAGGAAGAAAGTTTGATGAACACCAGTCATGACGGTTCTAAAACCAATTCCGGCTTGATATTTGCGTTCGTTTATGGTATTGTAATGGCTGGTGGCGTACGCCGGATCTCATTTCGAGGGAGGCGGGCCGGGCCCGAAGAGAGAAAAGGGGAGAGTGCGAAAGGCGGGAAAATTAAAAAAAAAATTAAAAAGAAAGGCGAACGCAAGGGATTCATTCAAGTCAATTTATATAAAGATTAAAAACTTCGGGATGTTCAAATTCTGTAAATAACTGTCTGATTGCCTTGTTGATTTCTTTCCCCAGGAAAATCGCAAAATGGCCGATCAACGTGCGTGGTTAGAGCCGCCAGCCGTTGCCACGTATACACAAAAATAATTAACTGTAGTCATTATTGGATGATAGGCAGAGTCAGTGGCTTCAATGTTAGTGGAGTCAAAATTTTCTGCATGTTCATCCGCCCCCCCCCCCCCCCTCCGCCGCCACTGTGCGTACGCCAGTGGTAAGCGCGGTTAAGGCCGCGTTTTTGGTGTAGATAAAGAAATAGCGAGAAATAAAGCGAGTAAGGAAAGCTCCATTCCGTCAACTCACAACATTCCATAAGGGAGAAGAAAGAAAGAAATTATAGTAATAGCTTGGTTGCTATCTGCGAGCTTCGTAAAAGACGCCTGTTCCCGCCACCATGGTCCCAGCCGTAGCATGCGCCAAGGCTAACGAAAAGGCAGAATACTCCAGTTTATTGGTATAGGAGCCATGGTAGCGCCAAGTTCCTCATGGCTACAGTTACAGACGGTCGAGAGAGAGAGAGAGAGAGAGAGAGAGAGAGAGAGAGAGAGAGAGAGAGAGAGAGAGCTTTATGAACGGGAAGTGTTGTAGTCAGGGGCCCCGGTTATGGATCTGAGGGCCAACTCTGCTCGTTGAGCCAGCTGTCGCTGGACTCGAGCGCTTTTATCTGCCACCCACTCCTCCCACTTGCCAAAGGTGGCGTGAGGCATGGGCGAGAGGGCAGGATTGTGGGTTCAAGCCCAGACTGTGCGATATATGTCCGAGCGTTCATCGCAATGTGAACTTCCTACACTCTCCATTTTTCGGAATTTGCGTGTCGTGGCAGGAGTGGATTGCGTCAGAAGCGTCAGACCGATGGCCAAGGGAGTATTTTTTTTTTATCATCCACGTGGCCGTAACTAAAAGTCATAGACGTTTTGGCTGTGCCAACAACAAATATTTCGCGAAGTCAGCATACATTCTATTTTACAAACTGTTGTCCACTGCACCATTCGGGTGCGTCCTACTGTATGGGCAGATTGGGGCATTTTAAGTAAAAAAAATTACAAGAAAACTTAGCCCGCTAGCAACTTTCGCGCTCGCAGTGGGTAAAATGAAGCAGAAAAATGGGAGATTCGTACGGGAAACCCCGTGAGTGAATTATGGGCCGCTGCCGTGTCATACGGCGTCTCCCCAGCGCGGAGTTCGAACACCGCCACGGGACATTTGGACCGGTTTTTCGCACGTTCCGGTTCTTGTTGATTCTTTGGGCGAACAAACTGTAAATGGCTGGGCTGGACGCAGACTTCAATTTATGTACCGTAAGTTCAGCCCCCGAACCATCTGGCTTCGCCCCCATACGCGGCTGGGCGCCTGATGGTGTGCGAAGATATTGCTCGCGATGGACTAACTTTCACTTGCCAAATTACAAGTATTACACTGAGCCTCTTACATATTTCTTAGGCACGCAGTGAGTATATATGCACATAGTTTCTTGCACAAATTTTGGTAAGGAGGTTTTATTGCTCAGGGAATTTTTTATGTTTTTAAATGAACTTAGTGGTCTGTATATAATTTTACGGCATAATCAATGAACTCAACGCACGCCAAGAAACAAATCCGGAAGGAATAATAACGAACAATATTCTATTTGGCGGGAGAGTTTTAACTAACCTGTGTAAAAGCATAGTCTGGAAGTGAGCTCTCTAAACGTGCAAAGAATAAGTGAAGAATGATAACGCATTCGAAATGACGGGTCACAACAGTATAAACGTTTATAGGCACCGAGTTGAAAAAAGAGAGAAGGGGGTGGGGATCTTCTGCGTTGGTCTTGAAGTGATCATCGTGGTTCGTTGGCATGCCAAGTCTGGGTGCCATGACCTGCCGCAGCATGAAGGGCCCGGGTCACCAGGCAACCACGGTTCTCCAGGTCCGCGCTGGTCAGCAGGACCTCCCGCTGCTCCTGTGACGGTGCCGAGTTCCCCGGTAGTTCCTTTACGCTGTTACTCTCAGAAATTCGCGGCTGAATATTTTGGGGTACATCATAAGCCATTGTGAGGCATGTGGAAATAAATTTCTTTGAAGTCTGCGTAGCTGTGTTGCTTCTTCTTTCTTGGGATGTGGAGGCGGGTATTTCTTCATGTAAGCTTCCTGCCGTGATCTAAGATATCCCTGCTTGGTTTGGCAATGAATTGGCTATGTGGCATCCCGGGGAGGAGTGTTGGATCCCGCTAAGGACAATGCCCGTAATGGGAGCTAGGCCTCGGTCTGCGGCGCTTGCTTGCCGCTATACTTTATCTTTTAGGGATATATGCAGTGGTGACTGACACAATGTAGATTTCTTAGTGCTGTTTCAGCGTGCTATAAATGTCTTCAATATTAGTTGAAGCGCCACCGTGAAAATTCGCCTTTTTTTAGAGATTCCAGCAGGCTGCTTGCAAGTTTGTGAGCACTGTGATATGCTCCTGGGTTTCCGGGGTTGGGGCGATGGCAAGCGCAACCGCTAGCTGGTTAAAAAAAGGGACTGCACGAAAGCTTCAAAACTTCTCTGAAAGGCAAGTATTCCAACAATTACGTTTACTGGAGATTCCACGGAAGGACGCCACTAACGCCGATTTTCAACGCAACCGGTAGCTCCAAGTGGCTTTGTCGTTCGTCGAATGGCCTGGGCAATTAAAATGAGTTGGATTGGCGTGTATACACCTACGATGTTGCGCTCAGTGAGAACTTTCCGGTGTCTTTCTTTGTGCGGACTCTCGCCGGGAAAGATGTTTTACGTTTCCAGTTATGTGCATCTAGGTCAAGCGACTATTTCAGCTGCAGAGCTTTGCTGGCTTTAGTGCAATGCCACAAGAACAGACTTCACTCGAGCGCGCATCCAGCTGCCACGCAGCTGCAGATAGGTGTGTAAATGTTTTCCTTGTTGAACCGCCCGCAGAGCTTTTCCCAAAGTGCGGTGTACTGAACTCAGTCATTGTTTTGTATCAAGCTGCACCCTTTTCGTTGCGGCGGGTCAAAGAGCCCAATGGCAATTAGTTATGTATATATAAAAAAAAAAAAACACGCGGGAACAATTCGAACACAAGAACGGCAAGACTTTTCTGACAAAGTATGCGTACTTAGAGGGCTATTTACTTTTGCTCAGTTGTCGAAACCCCCTGCCAAACTAGCAGCGCATTTAGAATTTGCACAATTCCCACGGCCACGCCAACTGGGCGTAGAGAAAAAAACGGGGGGTTGAACACTCACTCTGTTCCATCAAGCTTTTATTGGAAATGCAATGCTCGACTTTGCCATGATTTTTAGGCGGATTAGCAGAACAGCATTGGTTCACAGTGACTTGAGGCTAAAAAAATGGAGGTCCTAGTTTGATTCCCAAGCTTGTAAATCAATAAATACGTGCACTAAGAAGCTCATTTTTTGTGTGTTGGCTCATGTGGTCACATTGCTTAGGAAAACGTGCCAAAGAATTGTTTCTGCCACCACCTGCAAAATTTTGTATTTGCCACATGTCCTCATTAGTAAATCAGTTAATACATGCACTAGCAGCTGTATTTTTAGTTTGTGTCATGGGCTTATGGGGCCATAAAATGTAAGAAAACACACAGAAAACGTGGTTTTGCTTGAAATAAAACATACGCACTGTCTAGAGTGCTGTCCGACGGCTCTTTAGCGGGGCCTTGCAGTGCCGTCCGACGGCGCTGCAAGCGGCACGTGCTCCCTAATTTTAGGGACCTTAGTGCTCCCGTACCGTGCGGCCATCCGGGCAGTCCGGCACTTGAGCAGCGGAGCTTTCAGCACACGGCCAGCATCGCGTCCTTCGAGCTTCAATCGACTTAAGATACCTACACGAAAGAAAATAAGTTTCTTACGACGCACTAGCCTGCTCAAGATCGGACGCAATAACGAAGTCGAAAAAAACTCAAGCAGACACTTTTCAACATCTTCTATCGCAGGAAAAAATACAAACGTTTGCTTTCACAACACAACCTGTAACTCGAGACCGCAAAGTTCGCTTCTTTCCACAGACGCAGAAGTTCTGGCACCTTCGAACTCTACGTTGAACTATATGGGTGTTTACTACTCGCCGATAGAGGTACGACAAGGCTGCAAGTCAGCCTACCGTCCCGCTATGCATCCAACTATGACTTGCTTTGACAAGTCAAAGTAGTTTCTGCGCACTGATGAGGCCCACGCTGTTTGTCGATTGGTACATGTGTACGCTGAAGCCACTGACTAAAGAGCACGGGACGCTGCTTGCCGGCCCAGCGCGCCCGCCTTGGCGGGCCGGGCCAACTTTGACCGGGCGGCGCCTCGCCGCCGTTTGGCTACAGTGAACTAGAATACTTAGTAGTATTCACTATAGTTTGACACGTGACTCTGCAGCCGTGATTAACTATCCGATTTCGGATTTTGCGATGTGATCAGCGACAAGGGACTAGCGATCGGCTCCGCCATCGCAAAGCGACGAAAAGCGAAGGCCGCCTCATTGCTTTGCGAGGTGGCGCGGCGTGCTAATTAAGTCGCCAACATTGCACCTTGGTTTCGGCTCGCTTGCTCACAGGGATACAATAACACAACGGTTTATATAAGCACTCACGAGCGTCTGATGTTGAGCTGGCTAATGCGTCATAACGAACTTCTTTTCTTTCGTGCTGGCCGTGTGCCGAGAGCTCTGTACAGGAGCCGCTCAAGCGCCGGACCGGCCGGACGGCTCCGGCAACGTTAAAGTATCTATAAACGTTGGGCACGGGAGCATACGCCTGCGGCCCCGTCGGACGGCACTCCAGACACTGCGTAAAAAATAATCAGGGCTGAGGCGGTTCCCCCCAATGCCCCCCAAAATTAGGAGGCACTTGACAAACGCTTTGGAATTTTTGGAGCCCTTCAGCAGTTGCAGCGTCTACAATGTCCCCACAACGGCCCATCAGCTGTACCGCCAAGTAGTCTCACAAGGGACACATGAAGGAAACAGAAGCCTGGCCACCGGTCCATTGGGAGAAATGTGAAGGAAGTCACATGTTTTTTTCCAAGCTCATCCGAGGCCACTAGCAACCGACGTTGCTGGCAACCGCGTCCCACGCGCGTCCTAGCAAATAGAGTTTAATTTCATTAGTATGAAACTATGCTATAGCAAACGGCGCCGAAGGCCGGCCCAACGGGTCCCTACGACACTGCGCGGCACAGCCGGTAGCCGTTATGGTCGGCAGGCAAAGACAAAGTGCTCAAACGATCATGGAGAAATAATTATTATTTGTATGATTCTTTATTTAGAAGGGGCGACTCAAGGTCTCGTCAGGGACGGGGAAGGCGGTAACAGAGGTGAGAGCGTCTACATCGTCGTGTGTATCCCCGTGGTACTTGCGAAATTCCACAAGGACATGACAGTCTCTTTTGGGTGCTTCCGGCCCTGTGGAGGCGATGCCCACTCCTGGTCCCTGGAGGGTCTTGACGTTCGGCGGGAGATGGGCTCTTCTCTCCGCGACGAGCCCCGAGCACTTCCACAACATGTGCTGCATTGTGGACCTCGTTGGCGCGTGACCCGGCTCGCCCACCGATCGAAGACGCCGACAAAACCGGTCACCCGACCGGTATATTTTCTGGTTGCTATACATTCTGGTTGTCATATGACAGCAGCCAGAATGAGCATTACGTTGCCTGGAAAAACACTTCGCCCTCGTGTCAGTTGGCGCTCCGCAGGATCTTGCTTACTAAGTCTTCGCGAGGGGGGGGGGGGGGGGGGCATTAAAAAATTTAGCAAATAGCAAGCATAACAGTACCATCATAAAATTAATAACAACTCATAAAATTTAATTCATACGAACAACTAACCACAAACAACAAATAACAAAATGGCTTGATGGTGGCATCCAGCCTTGAACATTCACTCCGTCCCAAAAATTGCGGGGGGGGGGGGGGGAATGCCCCCCCCCCCCCCGTTGCGCACGCCAGTGCGCCCCACCTTCCCCAGTTTCTGGCCCTCCAACAACAAAAGACGCCTTGTTGGTGCTGTGGTTCCTCCTGAAGCATGAGCTGTCAGCACCTTCAAGAAGCTACACCAGCCCAGTGTTCGTATGACACGAGCCCGCTCTCATAAAAGGAAAGAAGTGCTTACCACCAAAGACCTAGCGAACTTAGCATTCGTACCTGACATTCCATGACAGTGGTTCACTCAGCCCCATCAGGCTGCCATAACTCTACAGGGCACCCAAGAGGTACAACCTGTTTCACCTCAATGAGCATACCTCTCCTTTGTGTGAGGAAGGTTGACCCTGCTTTTTAACTGGCCACTTTTATGTGACCAGTAAGAACGCGGTCAGCTGTTACGTACTAGTTCTTACTCATCGTGTGAAATTAGCAAATATGCTATCACAAGTGGCCTTTGCAAAGTAGTGAAGGGCGGGATTGTTCGTGTTAGGTGGGCCATATGAATGTGCTATTCGAGGTCACCTTTGACTGGGGCCACCCTGGATATGACCACTCCGCCATGACAAGACGAAGTCATATCCAGCACCATGACATGCCCGGAATAAAACGCTCCCCATGTCCCTTCCCTCTAAACAAGCCTTAGGCTTTCATAGTTCAATAGAAGCCCATCCATTCATCTTTCCAATATAGCTGAGTATAAGTGGAACAGGTATAAGAGAAAAAAATAACATTACCACACCGATATTGGTAGGAGGAATGTATTGAAAATATGGTTCCAAAGGTTTCACCAGTTGTCTTACCTGGAAGTGTGTGTCGGATCATTGCTTTGCGGGAGTTACGAAACCTTCTGGGTGAGGAGGGCTTGGCAGTACCAGTAATGCTTTTTTTTGCTTCCAAGGCAAGGTAAAAGGTTATGGTTTTTAGTGGCTATGACAGCTACAAACAATACTAACACTGAAATTGTCGTTACATGGCCACAAGAAGAAACTAAGCATGGTTTTAGGCCCCAACTTATAGAAATGAAGAAACTGAGGCAGCACGCTGTTTAAATTTTGTTTTCAATGAAGCATATTTTTACCAGCCAGTATGGGTAACGTGCCAATTTTCCCCAAGCACCTAAGTGGGAAAGGGAAGCAAGGGTGGAGGATGCGTAACTGAGCACAAACATGGCTTGTACGTGCGTAGACGTGCTGCATAGAGACTCAACACATTCGCTGTTTTGTGTTCTTTCTGGCTGCACTCGATACACATCTGGCATGCATCAAAAAACGATATATTTTTGTACAGCAGTGTTCTCAGCAAAACAATAGATACTGTGACACAGGTTCTGCCACGCACATATATTTTTGTGTGTGTGAGCTTCACATCATTGGCGGCACCATTTAGCCCAGCAAGGGAGGCAGCCTGCCAGCATGACCTCATTCTCTTCAGGCATTTCTTTTTTCTGTGCTCCTCACCAGTAATCATTCCCACCGACTTTCCAGTGCTTCCCTTCTTGTTGCACTTGAGAAGTTGTTCGTTCAGCAGCTGTGCTTACTTCACAGGTCAATGACCTCATGCAAAGTTTCACTTCTCCTTGTGTACACTGAGCGGCGTTATGCTTCTGAGCACGAGGACGAGGGTTTGATTCCCGGCTGCGGCGGCTGCTTTTCTGGTGGATGAAAAAAAGTAAAAACGCCCATGTGTACGAGATTTCGGTGCATGTTAAAGAGCCCCAGCTGGTCAAAATTGATTTCGAGCCCTCCACTACGGCTGCGCCTCATCGCCTGTGTTGCGTCAGAACAGTTAAACCCCACAATCAATCAAATCACTTGTTTACACTGAGAATATTATGCTTTGTTGGAAACATAAACTGCATTGTAATTTAACACATCTTGTATTTGTCACCGGCCAAGAACAACAAAAAAGCTACAGCCACGTGCATCAGTTGTACAGTGACCACAAGGTCACTGTCCTGTCCTTACTGCCAGCAGCAAGGAGCGGCCCCACTTTGCACACACTGTCCTTGGAGAACCGCACGGTTTGCACAGACTCTTTGTGAACGTCTAACACGGCCAGTGGCTTCAGGGTTTTCCAGCTAAACACCCGCACCCTTCCGTCCACACCACCGGAGGCAACAATCTTGCCATCTGGACGAACGTGCACGGAACAAAAGCCTTCATTGATGACTGGCACCCTCCGCTTCTCCAAGAGCCCTTCCTCATGTCGCTCGAACACACACAGTTCCTTCGTCATGGAGCCACAGATGCCTCTGCCAACTTCATTCGCGTCATGAAAGTCCATGCACATGATGGGCTCTGTGTACAGGGTTAATGTGGTAATGGGGATGCCGCCGCTCCGGAGGTCGTACGCAATGATGCTGCCATTTTCGTATGCAGTAAGAACAGTGTTGCACTCGTCGCATAACCTTGTGCACATTGCCATGCCCGGCCGTTCCTTCGGCTCTTGTGTGGACGCAGCGGCCTTTAGAGTTTCCAAGTCCCACACTGTGACCTTCCAATCTTCCTCAGACGGAGCAGCAAGTAGGGCTGAAGAAGTACTTGGAATGTGGCATTGACAGAAGCCTTTTGCGTTTGTCAGCGATGGTTACCTGCAAGAAGCAGAGGAAATGTCCGGGTGACTACTCATTGCCTTTGAAGGCTGTTGTACGGTGCCACACACTTTCACTGTTCTCCAAAACACAATGCCGTTTAAAGTTAAGGAAAAGTGAAACCGACTGAAAAAAAAAGGTGGAATTCTGGGTCTAACATGCTGACGAGAATTTTCGCCTCGGAGACACACTTCAGAGAAGGGCACCAGGTAAGAGATGCATCTTGAATCAAGGATACTGAGCCTTTGCCCCTTTCCAGCACACCCCAGCCCTCCTTGGATTGAAATAAAGTATTGTTATTGTTAACTCTAAATCATAGTTGCTGCAAATTGGGATGTAAAATACAATATTGAGGTCATTCTGAACGCCAGTTGAGCCCGTTATTTATGCTTTAGAAACGTTTCAACATAACTGATCGCCCTAACCAACACGTACCCGATTGCTTCCATTCGTTGTCGTTCAGTGTCCAAGTTACCACCGTTCCGTCACGACCTTGGGTCAACAAAGTGTTTTGGGCATGGTCGATCCACAAGATGCCTTTTCCCCCGTGCCCCGTAAGCGTGTGCCTCTTTCTAAACGTCTGAAACAGACAAGTAGAGGAAAAACATATTCTCTTTGAGCAAGCAATGGAACGTGAACAGAAAGACAGCGCCTTTAAAAGTGATACGACAACCTAGTGAAATGATTGGCGTACAGACCTCAAGATCCCACGCAAATATTTCGCCGTCAGAAGACCCAGAGAAGAGAAGATCGCCGAAAAACTCGACTGTTGTTATGGGACCGTGGTGGCCCCGCAAGGTGAAGATGGGGTCAGGCGACTTATTAGACATTTTAACCACGATAAAACACGTTTCAAATTATTCCACATTCAAACAGCTTCTGATCAGTTTGATTTGCCACGCTATCACGGCTGAGGCATTGGGACACCACGTGAAAATTGACGAAAAACAGCGGTTTCCAAACGCGGCCCAAGCAGACCATTCGCGCCTTAACATGGCCTCTCTTGTCAATCCTCAGTCCCGAATTATATTTATTAAACACACCTAACGTAATTACTATGTAAACATTTAGGACATTATTATTTTTGCTTTTCACGTTTTATTATATAGTTATAATAAATAAATACAATAAAAACTTGTTTGGTTTACGAAACCTTCATTGCTACACTTACGAATACGAGGCCTAAGTGTTTACAGAGACAAAACACAAATTAAACGTTCAGCGCGCCTGATGTCTCGCGTGCCGCGCTTGTGTAGTTGCCAGCGGCAACAGACAATAACATTTCTCAACCAAAAATGTGACAGCGTCTGCCGTTACTCCTTCGCTGTCACCTCGCCGCCCGTGCCGCAGCCTACTCCGTAAGCATCCGGTGCGTTCGCCCGCGCGCGATGTCCAGCCGTCGCCGCGTCCTCGCCTGCCCAAACGGTTTCAAGTGGTCGTAATCGGGCGCAACTGTGCTTTCTCCCCCTTTCCTTTCTCGACTCTTGATGAATTCTTCGTGGGAGGTCGTTCGCGCGAACCATGAAGAAGTTTTTCCAGAAGAAAATACTCAAATCGTCCTCCGCCAAGAAGCAGAGCACAGCTAGTTTGAGTTCGCACGATGGACATACGGACGAACTGCACGGATACTCCATCGACCTCGCCAGGACGGACTCGAGTTTCACGAAGCTCCATAAGGCGTGCTGGCTGGGCGACGAAGACCGCGCCAAGTCTGCCGCCAAGAAAGTTGACGTCAGTTTTCAAGACAATGAGAGCAGGTAAGTGGGTTTCGCTCTTCGCGTATGATTGCGTCGGGGGTGCTAACCCGTCGCGCTTTTTGAGCGGAAACGCGGCGGCGGGGGAGAACGGTTCTCCAAATTTGGTGCGTCCACGGTCAAGCAACTCCTTCGTGACTGCTGCGCCGGGGGTGGCTGCTTGGCGTGCCTGAACCGCGTGCGAAATGTGCGAAGCGAGCTCGTGGGCGGACGGTAATCGTGAAGGGGTCACCGCTCCTCCCTTGCGAACACAGCGCGTGGGCGCGAGCGCATTGTTTCGCCGCCGCCGTCTCCTCTGGCTGGATCCTTGGTCGCGCGGGCGGAAGCCGAATGTTTTCCGACAGTGCCCGCGCCTCCGATGCATCTGATACGGGATGGACGACTGGTCTTATCGCCAGCATTGGTTTTGGCCCGGCGTTCAGAGCTCTCACGCTGTGCGTACTTTTCTTCAGTTACTTCGTCCACTGCCTGTTGTAAGTAGTCGTGACACACCCGTTGCGCGACATCTGCCTCTTTAACGCCGACCGCCAGCTGCGCTGATGACAGGGGATCGACGTTAGCGGTTGTTTAGCTTTGTTAACCGAAGTCGTTGAAAGGTCAAAGATACGCGTGTAGTAACCGAAACCTCCGACGCCAAGCGCTTCGCTTGCTGACATTGATATAAACGGTTTGTAGAGTGTTTTAAAAGCAAGATAAATTTGGTTAGCGTATAGAATGAAGCGTTAGTGTTGTAACTGTTACGGCTAGCGAGTCATTTCAGACTTGACAGCGCCCACCCGCCTCTAACTCTGCTTTGTCATGGTTTCACTTTGACATCTAAATGAAAGTGCTCGTCCCGGAAACTACAACAGCTGAAAGGTGATCTGAGTAAATTTTACACCGGCATCATTTCTAGTGAGAAAGGATGATTGCTCTTTGTCATGTGCCCAATCTCATGCTACATAAAGAACAAATTATCAATTGAATACAAACCAGCGCTTTACTCGTTCTGTTGACAGAAGCTGATATGGAAGATAATGCTGCATTCAGATCGCAGATTGGCAGCGGAGAGCTTTCAGACTTCTGGCAAAGGGTGTTCTCATTATTCAGCGACTTCTGACGTAATATGCCTTCGTACTTACTTTCATGTCACTCTGGAAATACGTACAGATACACTGGCCTTACTCTTCTTTGTTTCAAAAGCAATACAATGGATGGCGCTACTTTTTATGGCCATCACAACAAAGCACTGCAAGTGTGAGCTCTTTCTGTAGCATTCAGGTCTTTTTCGCGTGAAATTATGAGCTCGAGAGACACGTTGACCCTAGTGGTGACATTTTCTATGTATAATTTTCGTACAAACTTGTGTGTGCAAACAGTGTTGAAGGATAACACTTGCATCATGTATGCAGGGAATCCAAAGCCACAATTAGGTCAGCTTACCTTTGGGGACTTTGGCTGATTTCAAGCCAATCTGGGGTTATGCCATTCAAACATTTGCATCACCCAGGTTGAGAATGTTGTAGCAAACTGACCTAGTCAAAGTTTGCAAGGGAGGACCTTGAGGCAGCAGGTATTTCATGTGATCAAATTAATCATCTAAAATATCTGCTTTGCAACTCGAAACAAGGGCTGTAAATGTCCGATAATCCTGCGTAAGGCTCTAGGTGATGCTTTGTACATTCAGAGAAACATGTCAGTGTGCCTCAGTTTGTTAGTATTTTTTCCTCCACATGCATGCAGACTTTACGTGATTATCTTTAAACCAATTTTTGAAACGGGATATATTGAGTTGGAATTTAATTGAGGAGTTGCTCGACATTTTTCATCATTCGATATGCAAAGCGCACAGTTTATATATACAAAAGAATGTCTAGATGGTTTCTGCATAAGCAGGGATTTGAAATACACGAGTTTTTATATACAATCGCCGACCATTTTTACGGACTCCGAAAATTTGGACTTGCTGGATATTTCGGACATTCCTGAGGAACCGCCGGTTGTCCGGTAGGAGTAATGACTCGCGGATTTTTCTGACTATTTTTCGTTCCCCTCCAGGTCCGAAAAATCGGTCGGCTACTGTGCATAAAATATATAACACAGTGTCCGGAGTGCCGTCCGATGGCACTCTAGCTGATCGCTGCAGGCATGACTGGGGTGCCGTCCGATGACATTAGAATATTTGAGACTGGGCTAGCACCAACCAGAGCGGCTGTTGTTGTAGTGTAGAGGATCCGTCTTAGCTTCGCGATCCCAAGGACGGTGGTTCAAGCCCAAATTTAGCCTCGGTTGTATTTTTGTGAGTGTGTGTGTTTTAAATGATTCCTTTATGTGCGTTTAGGTCATGTTATGTTTAGGTTAGGTTGCCTTTACGTTATCTAAAGTGGTGTAGTGCCAGATGCGGCAATTTTGTTACAAAACGCCAGTGGACGTCGATATACTGGAGTGCTTATAATGCCATCGGACGGCACTTTAGACATGGCCAATATATAATGCTAGCACTGCCTGTCCAAGCCTTGTTCCCGAATTCACACCTGTTCTGGTTTCTTCTGTCATCCCTTGGGGTATGGGGTGCTGATTGTGCCGGGCAGATCTTGCAGAATGATTTGCAATAACTGGCAGATATTGTATGAAAAACTGCATAAAAGACGGGACGTATAATCCTGTCATTTGTTTTTCACCATCTATCCTTTATGCAGTTTTTTTTTGAAATATGCAACGCCAACTAGCCCAACAAGATAAGCTTTAAAGAAACTGTAGGTTGTTAAGTGCATTTACAAAGCTTCCTCGAAAGTTGAACCACAGTGCAAACGAGGAGGCAAAGTACAATAGCAAGAGGATACACGAAGAGCTGACTTACAACTGGATTTTATTTTCTCGAATGGCACCAAATATAAACGAAATTGAAGAAAACAAAACATGAAAAAAACTGCATGACAAAGTTCAGTTGTAAGTCAGCGCTTCGTATGTCCTCTTGCTATCGTCCTTTGTCTCGTCGTTTGCGCTGTGGTTCAACATGCATCACCAACTCGCCCAAGTTTTCACGTTCCTCGAAAGGCTGTGCTTGTTTAAATGTGTGTGTTTGAGGACACCTTGCACCACAAAGCAGTTAGTAACAGGTTGTGCTTCGACTATGGGGTCTTGTTTCTTTTCTTTTTTTTCACGAGTGGACCCCAAACACGTCCACGATTGAAAACGAGTGCTGTACAGTTTGTTCTTTCTCATGCTGCTTGGTCCTTCCTTGCACTGCCAGGCATGTCGTGAGGGCTAATCAGTCGTGACCTTTGACCTCCCTTGCCAGGAGCCGCTCCACCTGGCCGCGGCAAGGGGTCACCTGAGCATTGTCCAGTTCCTGCTGAGGGCTCAGGCACGGGTCGATGCCCTCGACTCTGAGGGGAAGACGCCACTCATGAAGGTGAGCGCACGTTCCCTTGCTGCGGCGAATCTGGCCATAAAGTTGCGCAAGTACGGCAGAAGACCCACTGCAGAAGGACCCGGTCAAGCTAAGCCGAGTAGACTGGCTGCTGTGTTGTCGCCGCTGATTTCGCTGAGTCAGGGTGGTGGATTGTGCGAGGGAAATTGCACTTTCGACACACTTCTTTCAGGAAAAAGGGCGCATAAATAGCACGAGGAGGTTCAGAACACCAGCTGCGAGCTCGGGGGAAAATTCTGAGTTGCACCTGTTTTCGAGAATGTCATTTTGCGTTCATTTGCCTCAGTGTGCAAAACTCTTGAGCTGTAAAAAGGAGTCCCAGACGAGAGAAGTGAGCATTCTGGTCACTTTTTCATTGGTGCCCCCTGTTCCCCTTTCGCCTCAGGCTGTGGAGGGCCACCACTTGGAGGTGGCCCGGTGCCTGCTGGAACAGAGGGCCAACCCCGATGTTCCTGACCAGAACCTGGACACGGCACTGCACCTGGCCCTCACCACGGGACGGCCCGAGATGGCCATGCTCTTAGTGCAGTTTGAGGCCGACGTGTCAGCGAGAAACAAGGTGGGGGCTCCCACTGCTTTTTTGTGTCCTTTTCTAAACAGCATGGTGTTACCTTGGCTTGGTCCCCATAGATCTTCGTTGTGTAGTTTTGTTGTCATGTCCATCTCTGACTTCTAGTGGCAAGCATGCGAAAAAGTCGGATCACGTCTAGTGTTAGGGTTGGCAGAGCCAGCTGTTTAGACCAAATCACTGCAAGTATCCCTCATGGTGTCTGGTTCCCAAGACATCAGTCGTGGGAACCAGCCTTTGCCATTAGTTATGGCTGACCTTGAGAGTCTGGAGGAGTTTTCGAAAAGATGAAGTCATTGCAATTTACTTTTCTGAGCACATACTGCGGGATGTCAGTTGATTCTTGACCTTGGGTAATATCTCTGGGACAGATCTCCATTTTGTGCTGGCATTTCCACTCATGTGGAGGAGTTTCCTTGCGCTGTGGAGCGAGTGTGCCTCTTTGCGCGTGCGTTGACAACAGTGGCATGTCTGTCTTATCCGAGGCAAGGAGGCAAGTTATAGGCCACGCTTAAGCAGTGAACACCACACTGACAGAAGTCTTGTGTGATATTAGAGGGTGTGACAGGGCACACACACATCAGATGAGGTTAGCCTTACTCCTGGCCTTTGCCAAAAACTCGATTCACATTTACTTTATCTCTGGCAGCCTACCAATACCTGAATCTTTGCACCCTTTTATTTACTGGCCTTGCTGAAAGCCGTCTCGCTCAAATGAGTTTGTTAACAGCAATAACGACAACGTATATTCTGACCACAGTGTGTATTGCGGCATGAACACTGACCAGCTATCACTGCTTCATTTCCTGCCCACTTAAACATAATAACCGTTGCACGGAAATTGTTAGTTTCTCCACACTGCCGGCCCAGTTCATTGCGCCGGCCGTAGTTGGAAAGATTAGAACGGGGAACATTGTTCGGTGTGTCACCAACTAGCACTAAAAATTGCACCTCCTCATCACGTGAGATCAGCCCCTTCACTAATGCCACTAAGCAATGCAACTGGGTCTTGTCTTGAGAGTGGGGAGTGCCTCTTGTAGTTGTCGCAGGGATGCAATGCGTCCGCTTCTCCCGTGGCCTCCCCCTCTTTTGTGCTCACCTGCATACTTGTTCTAACCAAAGTGCGAATTGCCGTGGTTTTGATGATGCATTAAGTGATAGTGGCCTACTTTGACAGGGATTGGTTTTGAACATGTCTGTATAACTTGAGCACAAAACTGTGACTGGGGTGAGGTTGTAAAGAAGTATTTATTCTTCCTCGGCCGTGGTCAGTTCCGTGCCTATTGGTTGCTGTTGTAAAAAGGCCTGCATCAGTTTCGGGGCCCCGATATGATACTTGGCTCCTTCCACAATGTTCGCACCGGTCAGAGTGAGCAAAAGGAAGGAACATTTTTTTATTGTAAAGTGAGATGTACGCACCGTCATTATCGGCATCGTCATGACCGGCTTGTCTCTAAAAAAGGGGTGAACTGACTCCTCATCAACATATGGTGTGGAATGACTAGCTGGAGGATGTGGGTTCGATTCCCGGCCGCGGCGGCCGCTTTTCTGATGGAGGCGAAAAGCAAAAACGCTCATGTGGTTGAGATTTCGGCACACGTTAAAGATCCCCAGGTGGTCAAAATCAATCTTGAGCCCTCCACTATGGCACGCCTCATTGCCTGTGTAGCGCCAGCTCATTAAACCCCACAATCAATCAATCAATGACTAATCGTACCATGAATGACCAGCTGAACGATGAAGAGAGTTTTTTGCTTCTCACAAGAGACAGCGCAGAAGCGAGTAGTTAGCAGAGTAGGACGGCATTGTCTCGCTTGCAAAGAGTGCACCTGTCATTATGTTTGTGCCAGTTCGTTTAAAAGGAGAGGTAAGCCGGAACTTCCGTTTCCTTTTCTCCCTGGCAGGAGGGAATGTCTCCGCTGTACATGGCAGTTGTCCAGCATCATCTCGATGTGGCACGTCTCCTGTTGGAGAGGGGCTGCCAACCAAATGCCGGGGACAACAGGAAAAAGTAGGTGTCTCTCCGTGGGCAGCCCACAACTCTTTCTATTTGAGGTTGCCAAGATAAAGACAATTCATTTTTCTCATGTTTTTAGGAGTGAAGCCCCTTAGGAGCTGGAGCTGTTAGTGTCTCCTGTCGTCGTCGTAATTGTTATTCGTCTCATTTAGTCATGGTACTAAAACACTGGGAAACTCGCTTATGCCTTGTGCTAGAACGAAACATGTACTAAGAAAAACACTGGGACAACTGGGACACTCGTTTACGCCTCCCGCTAGACAGCTTCATGCTTCAAAGACAATAAACTTTTACAGCAAAGCTGTATACCTCTACCCCCCAGCGGTTTCATCTCCGTTGGCAAAAATGCTAAGGCACCAAAGATACATTTACATATACACTGCATGCTTCCCCCCTCCCCATGTTTCACATTAGTGGCGATGGCCCGGGATTTTTGTTTTTACGCTTGTGTTTCAGTAGAGCACCTAAAACGGAATTCCGAGTTTAGGCAACATTTTATAAATAATTCACAGTTTCTTGAAAATATGTGTAGCCTGTTGTAAGTTTGTTGGGAAGCTATGTTTGCTGTGTTCCACTTGAAACTAGCGCGTTGAGACGACCAAAGAGTCTTGTGTATATTGTATTATAAAAAATTGAAAAAAATTCGGACAGGCGTTATTATAGAAAAATGTTTTAATCACCATTGGGATAATTATTGATTATATTATGGTGATTCATTCATTCACCATAATAAGACTGTTACAATGTGTCCAAATTAAGTATGGAGTCAAATTAACTATGGTTTCTTGAAACACTTAGGTCTATCTGTACAGACATGTAAACTTGATCAAATAATGCAATAATATTGAATTAACTGAGAAACTAGTGACAGTCAGGCACAGTTCTAATTTATTGTACACAGAGTAAATAAAAATAGATATAGTTATTGCAAAGGTGGTGCATATGACAAATTTGTGTAATTGACCTTTTTCCAGTAGCTATCTGCACACATGTGTACTGACAGTTCATTCCATCTTGCTGTATGGCGAGCAGCTACTGCCTTCTAGAGCTGTGCCTTTCAGTGCTTACTGATGCGTTCTGCTGTTCGTACTGCGCACAGCATGCTTTGGTTTAGCTGCACAGCACTACGGGGCTTGGGGTTGTCTCAGACGACACTGGCCGATTGACGCAAGCAACGGTGCCTTACGTGACCCCATTTGTCGAGCGAGCACTGTTTCAGGGAACGAATATTTTCTCCCAGAACAAAAACAAGCCAGGTTTAAATGCGGGCAAAAACAAACCAAACGCTTGCCACGGTATGGTGGCGCCATCTAGGTTACGGAACGTAAAGAAACGCGGAAACGTGGGAACAAACCAACACCACTGTACAGGGTGGAGACAACCTTTGAACGGTCCCGTGCCGCCGCAATTGGGCCAACGGGCTCAACGCGTTATTCTTTTCGTTTCCCACGAGACCTAGCAACGCGAAACAGACAATATGATTCAAACTTCTTCAGTAAACAGCGTTGCGGCGATAATTTTAGCGCGGTTTTGACACAATGACTTGCTTCGGCGGCGAGCGAGCATTAAGCGCCCACTCCCGTGGTTTCACGTCGTCCCTTGGCATCGGTCTCCTTGTAACCGAGCGAATGAAGAGGACACCGAAGGTCGACGAGATTGAGCGAGCAGGGAAGCGTGGCGAAAGTGTGAGTGGAAGAACGGTATGCCAAGGCAGCGCAAGACATACTGCCTGCGGCTACGTGCTACGAGACAACGCCAGAATATAGTGCGTGCCGTCGTGCGTTCACTGATGAGGCGATCACTTCCTCAAGACACAGCAGCTATGCTGTGTCGTCGAGGACACTGCAGTTCGCACCGCACTTAAATTTCGCATTAGAGAGTATTGTAATCGTCAGCAATTTTTTTACGCATGCTTTTTTGACAGCTCATGGTGCAGCTGTACATTCACACACACACACACACACACACCAGAAAAACGCTCACAAAGGAACGGGGCAAGCACATTTGAGGCTGATAATGCTGTGAGCAAGCAGCAAAGAGGAAAGAAAATTGAAGGAAACAGCACTTTGCCCACTGCAGATTAGTCTCAGGAACGTGCACCTGCATCTGTGGCTTTCATGTGGAACGGGTGACGAGTTGGTGGGGAAGGGGTTAAGAGACGACGCTGTTTTGTGCACAGGTCTTTTTGACGGCTAGATTTTGGAGGTGCATTCATGCCTGAAGTTCCGTTTGCTGTGGTGGCCATAAGGGGGACTGCTGCTAAAAAAATGTCCATGTGCCTTCACATTAAGTTGTCTCAGTTGGCCTCATATCATACAACAGAGGAAACCGACTTTGGCTCTGCATTTAGGACTCCCCTGATGGTCGCTGCGGAGGCCGGTTCGGTGCCCCTGGTTCAGTTGCTGCTGGGTCGAGGCGCCAACGCGAACGCCGTGGATGAGGAAGGTCGCACAGCGCTCGACTTTGCACGGAGGGCTGGCCATGACGAGTGCTGCAGGCTGCTTGCTGCCAAGACCAACAGCACGCATGGGGGTGAGTGAGGGCTTCCCACTGTGGAAGGGTTGTACTTGGTTGCACACGTGAGTTTGTGTTGCAATGGCACTCGCAGTTTTGGATTTGTGCTACTCGTAATGGTTTTCCCTTAAAGGAGCCATGCAGACAAAATACAAGCTTGTTTTATTCGAAAGATTTTTTAATTTACAGTGCTCCCAGCGCTTGTCCGGAAGCAAATGATGCTTTATGCACTGAAAAATTAATCAATTTAGGTTAAAATTTTGATTCTCCTTCCAAATCGTGTGTTTTCATGACGTCTGCCATGAAGTCACAAGGGCAGGTATTCAAATGGACATCCAGTGTGTCATTAGGCTCGCCAACCTTGCTTACCTGTCAGTCCTCCCAGGTGGCGCTACCATACTCAGCCGCGGATTGTTGTCTGTCGTTACTTTGTTTTTGACTGTATTTGAGCCTGGCTTGTCTTTGTTAGGGTAGAAAGTAATTGTTTTAAGAAACATGGGGTATGCTCGACAAACAGGGTCACGTAATACAATGTCGCTTACGCCAATGGGCCAGTGTTGTGTAAGGCAACTCCAAAGCGGTGGACTGCTGTGCAGCTAAAGCAAGCATAGTGCGCCCAGTGCCAGCAGCAGTGCGCATCAGTACTTCTATGGTTACGTGTACTTTCGTAACTTCCACAGTTTACCCCACCATTCTTACTACTATAAAAAGAATGTGCCCTAAATTTAAGTGCAAATAGCTCGATCGGCAAGCTTATAAGCCCTGCCTAATTTGCATTTGCTTTTGCCGGCCTCAGCCAATCGCAGAGCTGGGCATATGACATCATAGGTTCTGTTGCAGGAAATGAGCTAGTGGGTCGCATGGCCATTCCCTTTTTCCTTAATTATATAGCTTACTTGAGCGAAGCGTGCGTGAAAAGTGGTGTCAGTAATATTCTAACGAGGCACTCTTTCGAATGAACCAAACTTGTGTTTTGTCTGCATGGCCCCTTTAAATCATCTGTGGGGCATTTCCACAAAATAATTACAGGTTTGTTTATTGGTAATTTGAACCTATTGCAATAACGTTATCCTGAGACATTTTTGTATGATAGGGGCCCCATTAGCTTTTGTAAAGCAGCTAGCACAGGTGCAATAGCACCTTTAAAAAGACTGCATGAGGAGCAGTGATTTTTTTTTGCCATTGGTGTGCATACTTCAAGTGGCGAATGGTTTTTGCAGCCTGCTGCGGCAATGAGATATTGTAGGCATGCTGGTGAAGTTGAATTTCTGCTGTCTTTTCACAGGCAGCTTTATAAAGAATTGCAAATGAGTCTTCTTTTATATTTTATGAACTGATAACAGCCGTAGTTTAGAAATGCAGTTTTTACACCAACCACGTCACATTTACACTGCAACACTCTTGTAACTGGGATTTGGATTTAAAAGTCATTCCTGCCATGTTTATTAGAAACATGCAACACTGTGTCGCAAATGCATTCCACAGTACAGTTATTTTACTAGGGGAAATAAAGGACGGGAAGTGCTACAGAGGGCTTGCTCCTGTGCAGCCAGTTCAAAGAGTTGTTTTTGTACAACATTTGCCTTGGTTACCATTTAACATTGTCTATACATTTTATTTTTATCATGGGTGCAATAATTCTCATAGCCCATGATTTTTCTTGTCTTTTGGATGTCATAAGCAAATGTTGTCTTGAGAGACGAAGCACAGAGTCATGCAAGATTTTCGTTTTTGTTTAGTCTTTCTTCTTTTTTTCTCCTGATTGCCTTTTAATCGCCAGGTGAAGTGGATAATGCAGAAGTGGAGTCATGGAAATCATCGTCAAGTGAATCGGAAGCAAGCAGAAAAGCGAAAGTGAGTGCTCGACCAACCTCTCCTTGTGCCTTTGCTGGTACTACCTCCTGCCTGGCCCGTCTCTATAGAAGCTATTCAGCCACTTATTTTTTTGTGTGTCAATTTCATCTTTCTGCAGAGGTTGCGGTACAACGTAGTCATCCCTTCGCCTTCGCGCCTGTCTCCCCAAGGATCTGTCACTACTGGTACGTCTTCACTTTTTTGCCACGTCATTCTTTAAAATTTTTAAAGCGAGTTTTTCGAGCGCTGCATTGAGTATAGTAGCAGTGTAGTGGGTTCTATCAGCACAGGCCATCTTTACTGCTACCATGATTGAGAGGGGCTGTCGTTATGGTCATAATCGTTGAGTAAAGCTGCTGATTGGGAACCTTAATACAAGAGGAGAAAAGAAGAAAGCAAGCATAGTTCGTGATGTGTAGGAGGAAGCAAATGGGATGACTGCATTCTTTTCTTACCGTACAGAAGTAAAACGTAGCTTTTTGGGTTTTTGGCAGTATTGCAAAAGCTTTGGCAGTATTGCAAAAAAGACATGAATGAGGTTTGGTGGGAGGCAAAACAAGTCCTGTGTAGAGTTCAACCTCTCGGTCAAACTCACTGGTAGAAAAATGCAGTAAACACATTTGTGCATAGTGTCTTATTGAAGTGAACATAGTGTTGCAACATGTGGTTCAGCATAACAAACTTCTTTGTTTCTTCTTCTCTGAGTGATGTGCTTCCTGGGTGATGTAGCTCAAATCTGTGAACAGGGAGAAATTTTCATTTTATACTTACACTTTGCTGCATGCTTTTGCGGCTTGGGAGCTTGTAAGGCAGTTTTTGACACATCCAAACTCTCTACATTTGTTTCTGAGAGCTGGAAGATCCAATGTATAGGCTGCACGGTTATACTAATTGTGGTAGTATAACTAAAAATATTGCGCTCTATCAACCATGCTTAATAAGAACACTGCATAGATATGTGCAAATTTAAATACAAAGTGCATTTTTGTATGAGTGCCTATATTTCTTGCTTTTTTGATACAGCTGCTTGAGGTAGCTTCAGTTGAGTGAAGTTTTGCCTGAGCAAACATTTTCTCCTGGCTGAAGGTATAGCTCACAGTAGCTTGTAGTTTGCTGAAAAAAAGAAAGAAAAAAAGAAAAACAAAACAAAGGAAAGATGGAAGCATTCTTAAAAAGGTTTAATGCTCTTCTGTCCTCCTTCGTGCTTTGCAGGCCATTCACCAAGCCCAAACCACCTCGGCATCAAAGAGCCAAAGAAACCCTACATCTCATCCCTAATAGTAAACTCCACCACACAGCAGCAGCAGCAGCAAAAGCCACTCACAAACGGTAACGATCAAGAAAAAGCTGAAACACTCGAGGCACCAACACCAGCCGTAGAAATGTTAGGAAACGATAAGGAAAACCTTGACAATGCACCTCTCCAAAAAGATGCATCGCCGAAGAAGAAGCCCGATAAACCGCTCCACTTTGACGAGAACGACATTGCGTCTTGGATGGAAGAGGACGTCTCGTTCGAAGATTCTGAGGCCAAAGCGACCTCGCTCTACGCGCCGTCGACAGCTGGCCAGAAGCGAAACTCTGCGGTGGAGCCCGAACTGCACAAGTCTGTGGAAGTGCTGCTGGCCTATGACGGCCAGCAACTCCGGAAGAACTCCCCAAATGAGGATGAAGTTGTCGAAAAACTGCTGGAAGAGGTTCCGAGGCCTGCTAAGTCAGTCCCCGACAAACTGTCCGTGGCCTCCGACAGCGACTGGGACTCAACGGAGGAGGTTGAGGATGTTCCACCGAATAAGGTTGGTGGCATTATTCACTCTCTTATGCCCCAGCCACATGGCAAATATAATGCCATTTCCATCAAATGCCATTCGTTCGACTTGATGCCATTTTCTTGACGCGCTGCTACATGGCCAGAAATGTCATTTGCAAATGATGGCAGTTGTGATGGGTAAAAATTTGTGTAGAGAAGATATTTTAGTAGGCACTTCAATATTTGTGAAAACTGAGCGAAAAGAGCTTAAACATCCTTACTGCCTTTTGAACGCACTTTAAGCAGAGTTGCAGCAATCTTTTTGAACACAATTAAACACTGCCGTCGCACCAACATGGAGCATATGAACAAACATGGGCCGCTGCACCCACCACACCGGTTGAGGCTGGCGAGACTAGCAGTTTTCTTTTTTACAACTCTATTCGGCTTGTTTCATATAAATAAATGAATGACTAAAAAAATTATCCGCATGTAAATAGTATCATTATGCTGCTGACGCTTTAGTAATCTGTTTCGGGCGGGCATTCCCGCCGAGTCTCTGGTGTCGAGATTTGCTGGCAGAATGCAGTCGAATGGGCTCCGCAAACTCATTAGGTCCCCATCGTCATTTTGATCGGATGTCATTACATTTTCTCGTGTGGCACCAAACAAATGTCATTTTGAATGATTGACATTTGTTGGGAATGACATTAAATTTGCCTGTGTGTCAGGGGTGTTAGTTAGGAGGGCTTTGGAGTTTATTTGTGGACTTTGATTTCCACTTGAGTAGGCTGCATTTTAAAAGGGGCTGTTGATTCGACGCAAGGTTATCTCACTGTACTTTGAAAGAAAGTCAAGGAGGTGGTGTCGATTGCATATGGGTGCACTCAATGGCACGACATTGTTCCATTAAAATACAAGCGGAGAAGCCTAGATCTAGAAAGTGTAAAAACTAAACTACTGTACAGTACTAAAGAGACATGAAATTATTGAAGTGAGAGTGTGTTGGATGTGCACGGTTAAACTTACTATTTCTTAATTATTAATTTCTGAATGTTTGCCACTCATGTCATCAAGCTGGGACCTCTGGTAAGGCATTTCGAATGGTGATTGCTCAAAATGGCATTTTATTCTAACCGAACTACGTGGGGGGAAAATTTGGAGCATTGCAATAAACAGCAGCACATTGTTTCTTAGTACGGAATGTTACCGCAAGGAAAATCGCCATGGTGTTAATACTGTTGCATGTTGCATTTTTGAAAAAGAGAAGTCTCGGTCAATTTTTTTTCCCTAGTTTAACAGTGCTTCAGAATGGCATGAAAATTGACTTTTACTTTTTAATTTTTATTGTACTGGAATGTGATCAGCTGTCCATCGTGTTCTGCGTTCATGTCAACTTCTCCGAAAGAGAAATTGACCCCGATTTTTTTCTACGATGGTTCAGCGATCAGTGGCAGGCACATTGGGGCAAGTGGACACCCTCCAGGGGACTGAGGAGACTTGGGAGAGGAATCAGATTGTTGTCCCGGTGAACTCTGATGCGGCAGCGTCGAAGCCAACAAGCCCTCAAAGAAATCCCCTCCCCATGGCGGCTCCCCGCAAGTCGTCCTCCAGCCCACACCGCAAGCCGTCTCTGGAACAACTGTCGACAACAACCACCCCATTCTGAAGGTGAGCTGCAGAGAACATCTGCGGGGTCGGAAGGTTTTTTTGGTATTTTTCAGAGCTCTTTTTCTTTTCTTTTTTTTTAATTAAACAGCGAAGCTGTTTAGCAAATTGTAAATTTTCGTGTCCACAGTTAAAAATACCAAAAAATAGCCGGCGCGTGCATGTGAGCGCGGGCCTCGCGGTGACCTCCCGGCAGTTAACAAAACCAAGAAAATGCCATGTGCTCGTGTGTGCATGCCTCGCGACGGACCGCCCACCGTCCCATGTGCACATTTGTCAAGCCAAGCATACCCACTGAAGGAGATTGGCCAAGAATGCGGCGAATCTGCCTGGCAGGTAAAAAAAAAACCAAGAAAATGCGAGCGCTCGTGTGTGCGTGCTTCGCGGGACCGCCCAGCGTTCTTGGTGCACGTTTGTCAAGCCAAGCATACCCACTTGGGGAGATTGGCCAAGATTGGCCAAAAAACTCCAGCATTCGCCGTAATCGTGGCAACACTTGCTCGGAACAAAAAAGACACGTCGCAGCGTATGCCCCTCCAAGGTGATGTCCATTGATTACCACTTCCAAAATAATGAAAAAAGCTCACACTTACAGCCACAGTGATGGAGTAAAGGTCGTTGTGGCAGTGAAAAAGAAACAAATTGGCTGCAATCGTGGACTTAAACCTTCGTGTTGGTCGTGAAGGTTGCGTACAGCTTTGCTACCATCAAGTCTTGAGCGTTAGTGTGAGCTTCCTTACTTTTTTCTTTTGGGGAGTACCTCAGTCGGTGTAGCAACTTGTGCTCGCCTGTACTGAGAGTTGCATATGATGCTAAGGGCATGGAGGCCTCTGTTGAAACTAAGCCTGGTAATGATTGAGCGCACGTTGATGAGTATGTAATCACTCGTGAGAATGTGCTGATACTTGTGAGGACATTACTCATATTTCTGTGGATTTTTAGTGAGCACGTTACTCGTGGTCACGTTTCTACCTGTACTTGTGCACCGTCACAATCGGGCTCAGCTGGGGGAGGTACAAAGTGGGTATGCCATTCTGTGCTCAGTGGTACTTTTAGCCATAAGGCGGCTGGACATGAGCCTTGACGCCTGCGTTTATTTGTTAATTGCACATTTGGTAATAGTTTTAACACAGAGCATGTTTGTTAAAACATGTTGAGAGATTTTCATGCAATGCTATTACCACTCAGACATGCGAAAATTTGAAAGGAATGGAATAAGGGGAACGCGCTATCGTTTTTGAAAATCTGTTCCCTACTTTGAGTGAAGTTGCTGCTCCCGCATGTTTAATAGGAACCCACTGTGCTTCTCATGGCAAATTCTCCCTCACAACACCTATCTGAAATTGTGCAGCTCTCGCGCCCTCCCTCCTCTCTGGCCATTTCAACAGGCACCGCCTACTACATTAGACTACTTGTTAAGACGAACTCAAAGGGACCATGAAAATTTGTTCGTATTATCAGAAATTCGTCTTAAGCGGAGGCTGTTTGCATTGTGGATGTTGCAAGGAGAGCAAAAGTGTTGTTCGTCTTAAGCATGGGGTTTCGTCTTAACCGAGTTCGTCTTAATGGGAGTCTACTGCAGTTGCGAACACAGCGAACAGCAAGCACAGTGGCACTGCATAAAGACCTCCCTCCCCCCACTTCCTGCTCTGCCCTGGCACACATAAAAAAAAGCACATGCGTCAAGGCGCATGTGCAGAAGCAAGCATTTGAGTTTTATCTCAAGTTGAGTGTAACGCGACACTTGGGCCCACTTGCTCGAAGCCCAGTAAGACAGTCTTATTCGCAGTCTAATCTTATTGGTAGTCTTATTCGGGGTCTTATATTCTCTAGGCTATAAGATGCTTTCTGGAAACTTCTAAGACAGTGAATAAGACTAAATAAGAACGCAATAAGACTGTGAATAAGCCTGCTCTGAGCAGTCTTATTCACAGTCTTATGCTGACGTGGTAGGTCATTTCATCAGAAAGATCGACCTCCATACCGGGAAAAACAAGTGCAGTAGCTGTAGAAGTAGCGAACGATGCCGAGCGGCGGCCGTTTGACTGTCTGCTTGGAACAAATAAATGCCTGTTCCGAGGAGATTGACGCTGTTTGAAACGCCGTCGGGAGAGAGGGTGAAAAGGGACCGACAACGCCGGCGCCGTAAGCCGCAAGGCCTACCTACTTTGATGTGGCACCGATGGCTGCAGCCAACCACTGTTTTCAACTTTCGCTATGCGCTGTGGGCGTGTGCTTGTTTATCCTGGGTAGCGCGGCTTTTTTTCTCCCACACATCAAACAAAAATGGACAGGAATAATAGTCTGCGGCCCGATATTAGTCCCGAGCAGACATCGGGCAGCCAAGCGCACGGTGTGAATGTGTGATCGTCTGCTATGCCAGCTGTTGCCACAGTAGCTACGAAAAGGCGGCACGGAAATGACGGAACAAATATATTGTTATATAACATCATGCCCATTAACTCAGGAACAACAACTATGCGTTCACAATAGAACTTTAATGTGACAACAAAATTACACACAACTGCAAAACGCTAGAAGCCTGTAGTACCTCTGCCCATGAGCGTCAAATAAAATTGCATTTTCAAAGAGAAGCTGTGCAGACTTCGCGTCTTTCCTATCCTTCTCTTCGAAAGTGACGGTTATGAAGCTTGATTGTTTGGGTTTGTACTTTGATTGCGCATTCTGCTTGAGCAATTGGGATACGGAGGCGGCATGTAAAAGCAGCATGCATAATATCAACATTCGGCTATATTCTACAGCGCAATTCTTTACTGCATCAGCCCTCGCTAAGCGTTCTGCCGGCTAGGCAGTGGCTTGTTGCGATCATGTCGTCGTTCCAGGCGGCGTGAGCCACTAGAGTGCTTGTTGCATCTGAGTCTACGACGATGAACCCGAAGCCAATTCTCAACTTTCTAATTCACGGTGAGATGAAAAGCACGACTCGTGTTGCGACAACGTGAGACACGTCGACGCTTTTCACGTCAGCCCGGTGGGTTTCTCGGACCCACGCTTCGAGCAGACGATCTTTGTTTATGACTTCAACTATGCGGCCAGGCGACTGAGGCCCGGCGGCGTGAGTTGGCCTACCAAGGATGGCGGATCATTGTAACGTACTTGATGACAAGGCCCAAATACGCCGTCTGATGGTCAGCATTTCTTGAATTTATCCTATCATGGTTCAAAATAAACGCTTGCCCAACGCTGGCGACGGCAACAAGCAGTTTTGGAGCGTATTCTCCGTTTTTCCCTAGGGGCCTCTCTCGTGCTCATCTAGGTACCCGCTGTCCCTATAGTCTTCAAAAGACCGCTCTGTAGCCTGGCCCGAGTGCTTTCGAGCAAGCGCACTAGTCTGAACCTTATTCGCAGTCTTATTGAAGTCCGTGAATAAGACTAGACTGTGAATAAGACTGCCAATAAGAACGTGTATTCAGTGCAAGCGGGCCCAGATTGCCTGAGACATTGCTTCACTGTTTGAGGCCAAGTCTGACTTCAAGCTCAGAATGACCATTAAGGATATCCTCACACATATCAGAAAATGTTCTGATCGTGCTCACAATGGCATTGTTGCAGTGCAAGTTGGCCTCTAAGAAAATGGTGTTTTGCAGATTGTGCATGAAAAAATAGTCATACTTAAGGGGCATTGATGATGGGGATGACAGAGTCTGAGCTGCTTTGTTACCCCATTCGTAAATCTTTCAAGCTCTCATCTAAACTAGATGCAATGGAAGGCCAAGAATTGAGGGAGGTCAGAGTGTCACCTCTCTGTCACACTCCTTCTTAACTGTCGATAGGACAGTCTTCCCTCGCTGTAGGAGTCTGAAGTGCAACTCTGGCCGCCTGCTTGGCCGTGTCGATGGGCTGATGCATTGTTTCACACGCCTCCTTGTGTTCAGATGTGGGCACCCCTCAGAGGCCTCCCCGACTAAGCAAGAATCGGCTCCGAAGCTCCTGGAGTTCTTCTTCGTCTTCTGCGCCACCGTCGAGAGCTAGTCCGCTGGTCATTGGTGGCTCCAGGAGGCCCAGCCTGCTACGGGACAACAACAACGGCCGTCCTGACAGCGTGTCGCCGATACCGGCAGATCCAGGTGGCGGCAGCAATGGCACGCAGATTGTCCGCAAGAGGTCCAATGCCTCGAGCCATTCGACGAGGAGTAGGAACTCTGTCGACCGGCAGGAGTACACCACAAGGTAAGCATGGCCAGCCGTTGTGTTCATATCTTATTATGTTGCAACTGTGAATATTGTAGCGCGGTAATCCTCAGTGGACGATGAAAACGAAGGCGATAGGAATGACTTACGAGGGAAAGAAAATGATAACGATGTTGACCAGTTTGCGACTCCAGGGGCCAAATTCTCTAAAAAACGGGCGTCGCTTTGTAACGAGGGGTTAGCGCCATTGAAAGCATGTGTTGTGGGGTTGGGGCCGTTGCTTTGCGGTGCTCCTCATAGGGCGATCCGAGAAAAGCACTGTGGCAAGGGCGCGAAGCTGCGCGAAACGAACGGGGGGCAGTGGGCGTCGCTTCGCGCCCATGCCACGTGCTTTTCCGGGATCAGCCTTACGAGGAGCACCGCAAAGCGACGGCCCAACCTTCAACACATGCATTTCAATGGCGCTAACCCGTCGTTTCAAACGACGCCGTGGTTTAGAGAATTCGGCCCCAGCATGGCTTCGCCAATGAAGCCGCCCCTGTATACTCGTTTGTACATACCTTGTAAATAAACCTCTCCGCACCACGTAACAATATTGTCGAACACGGGGGTAAGCTAAATGTTCAGTCATGCAAGATATTGGAGTAAACATGGGTGGGAGATGTTCTAGTTCAAATTAAGCAAAACAAGCAGGGTTGGTGTAGACACATGCACATGAAGCACAACGGATAGATCATTCGTTTAACGGGGTGGCTGCCATTCGACTGTAAACGAAATAGCGGCAGACCAAGACGTGTTGGAGAGACGAACTGAGAAAATTTGCGAGGGCAAGGAATGGGCTTGGGAAATGCACAGTAGATGTGGCTGGAAATCTGTGGAAGAGGGCTTTGGTCGGCTGTGGGAAAGAAATCTGATGATGGTGATGATGATGATGAGGCCACACGTTTGAAGAGTCTAGAAGGCACACAAAATATCACGCCCACAAGCCATCTATGCTGCCTAAGAAATCCTGTGTCAGCTGCGTGTCCGAAAATGTTTCTCAACTCCTTGAAAGGGACCATGAAGGTAAAATATACAATTTTGTTTAATTTGAAAACACTAACTATTGGTGACTCACTCAACTCCAGTTCAGCCTTGAAGTTTTTTAAGGGGGCACACAGGTTCTTCAAACTTTGTTTGCTTTCCAATTAATTTTGATGACCAACTTCATGGGATTGTTCAGTTTAGCTGATCTCAAATATCCAATTAGTGTTGATGTAAGATAATTAGATTCTGAGATAATTAAAACTCTTTCTTCATTGTTCTTGCAAACAGTAAAAAAAAGCTGTTCAACGAAAAATTACCAGCAAGCCATGAATAGATGCTAGAAGTTGTGGAGAATGCAAACTCGGAAGCAGTTTTCTTTTTTGGCAATCACATCAATTCTAACTTCTAGGTTTAAAGTACCCCTGCTAACCATCTATAAATAATGCTAATTAGACAATTATTGAAACATAAAATGAAAAATTTGTTTCCCTTATTGCAAGGTTTAAACATTTAGCTTCATGCTACAAAGAAAATTATCTTTCTGGCTGCACTAAATGCTGGGATGTACCTCTAGAGAATATCCTATCACTGCAATACCGCTCGTGGTGAAGAAGTGGGAGATTATCAAAAAATTGTTACTTTTTCGTTGAAATTGGGCCTGTACGGCTTTTTAAGTACCTGCTAGTGTTCAAGTACCGACTTTTTGGAGGAAAAACTGTGTGAACTACGTATGATGCGGAATACAGGTCAAGCCGGAATATAGGTTGACCCCCTTACCTTTTAGCCGAAAAATGCAAAAAAAAATAATTCAGTGCACAACGTGGTTTTATTGAGGCTATAACTTGTTTTGTCTCAGATTATGCGTTAGGGTTGTTGGAATTGTCGTCAGACGACTGCTTCTTGCTGGCTGACGCCCACACAAGCAAGTCGTCCTCGGTGCAGTCCAGGGAATTGCTTATGTGGCAGTTCTTATTAAACACTAACAAGACCATGTCATCGTGAAGCGAGCGCAAAGCATGGAACACTCGTAGCGAGGGCTAATCTGTGCAGGTGGCCAGCAAGCACCTTGGGGCATAGAGTTTCATACTAATATATACTAGAGGGAAATCTGTCGCTGCAGTCGCGGGCCGCCGTGGGTGGCGCCATTGCTGCTAGCTACGTTCCTCGCCTGCTTGGCTTAGCTAGCCATACGGCTTCTTTTTTGTCTCGAAGCCAAAATCAACAACATTATGTTGTTGATTCAACATTGTTCAACAATGTTCAAAATCAACATTGTTCATCATACCATACATTATGCTTCTAAAAAACTACTGACATTTTGGAGGTTCAATTTTATAATAACAAAACAAATTTCATGAACCATCTACGGTAATAATGTTGCTTTTTTGGCAACCATAGCCAACGTTTCAGCCTGTTCATGAGCCATGCCAAGGACAAGTGGAACGTACCTGCCGGGTACATGACGGCACGCTCGCTGAAGCGCGGCTCCCCTAGACAGTGGCACCAGATTTCCCTCTAGTATATATTAGTGTGAAACTCTATGCCTTGGGGTATCCAATTCGTAGAGATGTCACACGGTGCTCGCAGACAAAAGTCGCCACTGTGTACAGCGGCATAGGTGCACAGGTTCACAGAGCGGTGCCCATAAAAGGAGGTCTTCCGAGCGTTGCATTCCGAGAGCTGCCCCTTCAGCTAACGCCAGTACTGTACGCTTCTTTTGTTGACACCGAACTGGTGCTAGGCGGACACGTCGTTGGCTTTGGAAAACCCCCAGTTTTTCTTTCAAATGCTGCTGTGAACTGGCACCAAGCGCCTAAATTCATTTTGAGCGAGAAGAAAATAGCACACTCATCCACTGACAGCGAGAGAAGCAACAAAACAAGGATGGTGGCGATGGTGCCTTTGCAGTTTGTATGGGCTAGATGGGCTGCCCAGTTGCCAGATGACAAGTAGAATTATGCCAGTGACCGTTATGTAGGTTGAAGGGTGACTTTTTGGCAAGTTTTTCGGTAAAAAATCTCGAGCTATATTCCGCTTTATACAGTGAGAGAAAAGTGATAACTAAAAAAATGCTTTTTTGGGCAATTTTTCGGTCCCAAAGACCCATGTGCCCCCTTAACCGAAAAAAGAGGTAGAAATGTGGAAAAACTGTCAAATTTTCAGGCACGTTGTGGAGCTGACTGCAACCCCTGCTTCCAACATCGAGGCCTTGGTTGCCACCCTCCAGAAGGAGGTCAGATCAACGAGGTGAGGGAATCGACTTGCATCCTTTGGCGTTTTTTTTTTTCCCCTCATTGATGAAACACAGCTAACCAAGCAGAAAAATGGTGTAATGCATATTGTTGCATGGTGTTCTTAACACATTCTTGCACGGTAACAATTCACGACTGTGGCCCTTCTTTTGTTATTGTGCAGGCTGGTACGGAGGGATCCTTAACCTCACCTAGAGCCATTTTTGTTTAACCTCTCTCGTCGCTGCTAAATGTTTTTGCATACCTTGAAAAACTTCGACACACAAGGCCCCCATAACACCTGCCATGGCTGTTAAAGGATATTTCACTTATGGAGGGGAAAGGGAGGGAGGGGGGGTTGGAGCACAGGCCAGTGTTTTCTCCCAGTTATCGAACCAAAAAGTGACAATTTCGAGCACAGCTTTAAGTTTGCGGTTGCGTTATAGTTGAAGAAAAGTAAAGGAAAAGTGCAACAGGCGTTTCTGCATTGGACCGTCCAAGCAGACCTTGCCCTAATCTGGTTTGCGGAAGGCTTGCTTAGGGTTGCTCATGCTTTTCTTTTGGTGGCCAGCAGAGCTGAGCTGGAGGAAGAGACTCGGCATCGAAAGAAGGCCGATGTGTTTGCCAGGGAGTTGCAGCAGCAGCTTGCAAACAGGGAGCAAGCCATCATGAGGTGGGATACGTTGTTCCACGACAAAGGGGAAACCCAGGCACAAATGCAATTGTCCTTCAGTGAGGCACCATCATCCTAGTCCCCCTTGCCATCTTACATGAATAGTTTTGAAATCTGGTGGAAGCTCATGTTAACATATGCATGGAGTTGATGGAAGCATGATGACTGCGCTACTTCTTGTCAATTAGCATGCAATAAAAAGAATGGACCTGACATTGGCTGCACACAACTGAAAAGCTATACTAGCGTGGCACTGTGGTTTGTTCTGCCTTGTTTTGCAGTTGAAACCCGTTCGTTTTGGTTGTTTTGCATTCAATAACATGCATAGAGCGCCTTTTGCTTGGTGGCATGGCTTTATTCTTGCAGTTTGAAGAAAAAGAGAATGTATTTCATACTAGCGAGCTGCTCATTTCACCAGAGTTTATATATTTTGCCGTTTTACTTTGTCTTTCTCACTTCTTTTTATTTTGTTTGCACTGTGCTCATCACAGTAACTTTGTCCTGGCTAAATTCGCGCTTTGCTTTTCTTTCGGCCGGCAGAGATTGTGAAGCCAAGGACACCATCGACAGCAAGTTGGCCGACCTCGAACAGGAACTCAAGAGTGCAAAAGGGCTTATTAAAGACGTGAGTAATTGGTGTTAATTTGCCTGTCGAAGCTCTAAATAGCCTGTAAAGCCACTGGCGTCATGTTTTGGATTAATTTACATGTACCTTACTGTGATATGCTCGGCAAAGCCATGCATTGCTGTTTTTGCAGTGTTGGCTGTTTTAGGAAGTATACTATTGTTGTCAACAAGGTGTACTGCCCTGAGGTTTGAACACTGACATTTTAATCTGAAATCCCCAAGGTGGAGTAAGTTTCTGCGAAGGAAAGTTTGAAGCCATATGGCTGTCACTTTGTAGCCGTACAGTTGAATTGAGGTGGATGTCAAACTTTCCTTCGCAACACTGAGGTTTGTATATTTTGTTGCTGACTGCACTTGTGTACTCACAACAATCCCTGCAGGTAACTATCAATTTGTATCAAAGGTTGGCTTTGGAGCCATTATGTTCATGTCTGGATTCCTTTGGCTTTTGCCAATTCCAGCTTCACCGTGAGATTGAGTACCTGCAGAAACAGCTCGGCTCCTACAAGGAGTCGGCTGACATTTACAAGGATGCCAGTGAGAAGCAAGAGGCACTGTTTAAGGTGAGTGGTGGAATTGGAATTAAGCCTTTTTCTTCCCCACCTTCAGAACAGGTACTTCTTATGGTTGCAGGTTGACACTAGAGCCATGCGTGCATGCATTCTACAGATTTGCCTGTTTATGATGTTGCAAGGCAGATTGTCTCTCGAAAGTTCTGTGCTGAGGCTTTTTGTCTTGTCTGTGTGTACCTTCTGTAACCTGTGGTTGGATTATGTCATTTTAAAGATGTTTTGCTATATTTGTGCCCAACTGTTTAGTGCAATAGAAGGTCGTGTTGTTTGTGCTTGTAGCATGGGCATTAGCGTCCAGCATTCCATGTGAACTTGTGAAATATACTTAAAACGCTGAGTAATGCTTGTCTGAATGCATTCATGTGCCTTTACTATGCATGGCTTTTATTTTACAAAAACAGCATCAACAGCAGAGAAATGTGTACTGATAGCACCTGTTGGGGGCTAGTTAAAAACTTTAAACTGAGCGGCTGGTACTACGAACCCAGTTGTAATTAGGGGTGTGCAAATATTCGAAATTCCGAATAGCAGTCGAATAGTCCCTGTCATTCAATTCATAACCAAATCAAGAACTTGATATTTCATTTCAATGGAGATTTTGTTTTGTCTGAATATTCTGGTGTGCTACAAAAGACCAGGCTTGCGTTAACTGCTTGTAGTTAGCCGCTGGACATGCTACTGCAGCCTCAAAAACTCTGGTGTTGGGAGTAGATCCCGTCAATGTCACACATTGGAATACGGGGAAGCTCAAGCACTTAACTTTTTCTTCCTGATTTGCATTGATTACGACCTACACACATCTCACATTTTTAAAAGAATGACAGTACAGCAAAAAGATATCTATATATTCTCTATTTGATGGCATCTTTGAAGCTGACTTTATTTTGTGTATGTATTTGCATTTTATTCAAAAAATTTTATTTGGGCACCCCTGTTTTAGGCCTAGGATGGGGAGGCCTATAAAGCTCCGCGCATAAGCCCAGGCCTTACGTGCATTAGCCTCTCTGCATTGTCCCTGGCTATCTGAGGACACTTGCGGCGTAGTGGGCTGCTTCACCTAGGTGCTATTTGCAGGAGATTATCAACGAGAAGGAGAAGCAGTGGGCTGAGGAGAGGGAGAAACTGGCACTGAGGATCAACGAGAGGGACGTTCACTCCTTGACTGCTCGAACTACCAGCGAGGTGTGTGTGGGCTTCGAGTGCTGGGGATTCTCAGTGCAGCAGATTCTCAATAGAGCATTGAAGCTGGCAGCCCTCAAGGTGTCGCACTATCCGCTCTCTTGTTCGAGGAGGCACCTTGTACATACCATCATTGTTCCCACTGCCTTGTCCCAAATTACCCATAGTTGTATTTTACTGATGCATGGTGTTGAGTAAATTTCACTCCTCCGTGTTGCTGTGTGGCGTATATGTGTTGTCTGTGCATTTTATTAGTGACTAAAAGTGTGTTAAGCATGGCTCTAACGGCATGCGTGCAAACTGAGTTATGAAGGCTACCTTTGCTATTGCTGTGTAAAGGCACTGTACAAAAATGTTTCCACCTTTAGACCAAACTGGATGTCGGTGCGCTGGTATTTAGCAGTAGTCACTGTAAAATGCGAAATTGCAGCAGTGTTGGGGAACAACGAAAATGTGGAGAATCGAGTTCACCATGCTAGTTCTTACTGGCATTTTTAATTACTGTCACCATGGAATATTGAAAATCCATTCCCCAGAAAGCAAGTAAAAATGCTCCCGAAAACAATATCTCACATGTTTTTTATCCTGGGCTTATTGTAACCTTCACTTCAAATACATATTCATTGCACTAGTACTAATGTTCATGGAGAGAGAGAGAGAGAAGTGAACAAAGTTACATATGATTGTAACTTTTAACTGCACATTAGGTACAAAACTGTAACTTATCGCCAAAACAAGGCATGCACGCATATTCATCTGCTATTCTACTACTAACACACAAATCTGCCATTCCAGTTCGCTGTCATTCAAGAGAAGCTGGGAGCCCTGTACGATGTCTTGACATCGCTCAACCAAAAGGCCGACTCGGCCCACAACATCGAGCGAGCTGAAGAAGGCATCTCGAAGTTGCTAAATCTCTCCACAGTCTGCGCTTAGAGACCTGCAGAAGCTCTCCGAGAGTGCTGAACACGCCTCCCTCCTCCTCCACAGCATCGATGGCAACCTTCAGAAGGGCCATGTCTCATTAAATACAGACAGAAACGAAAATGGGCTGCTTAATGACCATGACGAAGACAACAACCTCCGTGCTTCCGCTGCAAGCTTTGGTGGGATCAATGAAACACTTGGTCGCCTTGAAGCCAACCAGCAAGTGCTGACAAACACCCTGGAGAAGATACAGGGGGTACTCACGAAGCTGAGTGGCTCTGCCGGTTCCGAGCCTCACGCTTCACTGTCGAACGGAGGCGTCGCCGCTGTTACGCCCTCTGACCTATCAGACATCAAGGAAGGCGTTGGGCGCTGTCTTGGATCGGCTTGACTTCTATGCAGATGAGATCAGGAAGGCATCGCGGTCGGAAGTGGCAAGTGCGACGCAGAAGGTCGTCGAGGCATTCGGCGAGTACCACTCGGCGACAAAGCAGGAAATGCTCAACTTGCTAAACAAAATTTCGTCCCAGCAGAGCGCTATGGCTGCGAATGCGAGCCGTTCGGCTGTCGGCTGTGAGGAGCAGGATGCTCTGAATGCCACCGCGCTCTCCGACGGCTTTGCCGAGATCCGACTGAACCAGAGCACGGCGCTGAGGGAACTGCAGAGCCTGAAGGATGAGCTGATACAGATGGACACGAGTGGAATGTTTGCGCGATTGGAGTCGTGCCACGAGAAGGGTGTCGAGCAGGTCTCGAGGATTGTGGAGCCAGTCTCAACTGAGCTGAAGTCTATGCAGGTAAGTTAGCCATTGCACGTATTTTCTGAGGAAATACTTTTGTGTTATTTTGCTGTTTCATGCTTGTCACAAGCCTGTGTCTAATTGTATTTGGGCTGACACAGTATTGGTACAGAAGGCGACACCCTAAGTAGTGAACTCTTATCTGGGGAATGTGTTATTATGGAAGCTGTGTTGGCTTAACCAGGGGGAAGGGAACGGGAAAAACAGACCACAGTGTCTCCAGACAGCAGTGTCTCCTTGGTGAAAGCTAGGAGCAGCTCCGGGATAGTACTGTCTCAGTCCGGTGGGCCTGATATAGGTCGGATCTATGTCTCGTAGGACAATGCCCTGAGTCATCTGGGGGCGACATTCCCGGCATGCAGCATGGGCCCGACAGCCCCCAACCGCTTTACGTTGAATCAGTTGGAATTGCAATTCTTGTCACGTAGGGATGTTCAAAACGACATTTAGACAAGTTTAATTGCAGACCGGTTCGGCAAAACAGCGCGAGGATGTCCAAAAGGACTAGGTCAAGTGTGCTTAAAAGATGGTGAAAACACAATCACATCATCGAGGTAACATAAGAATGTGGACCACTTGAATACACGGAGCAGAGTCCATGCGTTCAAAGGCTGCTGGAGCATGGCAGAACCCGAATGGCACTGTTGTATAATGGCAGCTAATAGTACGATGTATTCAGCGCACTAGTGATAGGTGGCTCGCATTGAAATTTTAATCTTTACTTCATCTCGCATGCTGGTTGCAGCACGGTAAAAGCTATGAAGTGTGCAGCACCACATGTAATGCTGTCACTGCACATCCTTTTCCTTGATTCCATCGCTAAAATTTTATTGTTGCGCATATTGGGGTAACTTAAAACCCACCAGAAGACGAAGAGAAGATTAGAATACTGGTGGACGAAAAGCAGATAGGGGAATATTGCCTAGGACAGCTACCATCTGTAACAGGAAAAAAAAGTATTTTGTGCCTGCCCTAAGCAGCGCTAGTATTAAACCAAGAGTATAAAACATAGGTATATTAAACCTTTTTTGGTAAGATGACAGATCATCACCTTATTTTTGGTTGCCTTAACTCTTTCGTGACCGTGGAAAAATGGCCAATTTTGAGTGCTTTGAGAAAACATTTTTGTTTCCTCTTGAGCTACTGGACACAGTTAGCATTGCAATGCATGTACTTGTAGTTTATAGAGTTCTCTTTCAAACACATAACAGCAGTTTTGGGAAAGATGTAATTATTAACAGTTTATTGGTCAATGAAACAGAAAAAGGTGTGCAAAAAAGTACAGTAGAATCTCGATAAACGGAAATCGCTTAAACAGAATTGCCGCTTAAACGGAACGGTTGCCTGGAATTGGGTGGTTTTGTATTCAGATAACGTAAAAAAACTCTCGGTAATCGGAACTAAAATTTCCGCATCACCGTGTAAACGGAACCAGAAATGGAACTTCTTGTGAAATCCGCAGGCATGAGAATCAGCTTTTTACGGTTCCAGCTGTTTCGTTCTTGTTTTTTTTTTGTTTTTTTTTCCATGCTTTTTTTAGCCTTGTTGGCCTCGTAAGCCTCGTCTCGTAAGTGGTTAGCCGTGTTAGCGCAACGAATGCAACATCGCAGTTCTTGTTCCAGTCGTTCGGTCTTGATTCTAGACGCCGAGGCTACAGGGCTCGCCTCCTGTCGCCTCGTTCATGCCATCGTTGTGCTATTCGTCCTTCATTACCACGTTGCCGTCTTCTAAATTCGGTGGCTCGTAAGCACTCGCGAAGTTGAGGCCTCTGGCCTCCGTGAAGATCCAGTTGCAAGGACTCAAACAAAAATAATTGACGCATTTTGTAGTGCACAGCGACTCATTGTTGCCAAATCAACTTTGTGAATGCTGCGCCTACGCTTCTAGTAGTTTTCTTGCTTTCTGAAAACTATCAGCTACAGTCACTTTCTAGTGGTTAGAGTTCCATGAAATGCCCTTAGAAGTGTGTACGCACATAAATTTGCACCTTAGAACATCTCTCTCAGTAAACGGAACTCCTGCTAAACGGAACTAATTTTTCCGGTCCCATGAAGTTCCGTTTATCGAGAGTCTACTGTATACACAAAACACAAATAGGCGATTTTACTGAACCTAAAAATTATTTTAGGAAATCTAAGATATACGAAATGTTCTTACATTACTAAGCTAGGATTGAATATATACATCAACGCTGTACACCAAGTTCTGGATCTTTGCAAGCCCACTATCCTAACGGCCCTGACAGTTGTGCCACTCTGCGAAGCCACTCGAGTCAGTCGGTCTCTCTAAAATATGCATCCAAGCATGCTTGTTTGTGTTCTTAACTATATTCTTATCACTGCAGTGGTAAAAAACAAGAAAAAAATTAGCTCTCTTGAGAAGCAGCGTGCGTCGCCCCACAGCGCTAATTTTACACGAGCGCCAGGCTATCTTGAAGGTGACAATGCGATACAGCATGATGCATTTGGCAAAATATCCCCGCCGCACGTTGTCCAGACCCTACACGTGAAAGTAATACCTGCAGTTGTCAGATATTAGGCACGTTTTGTTTATAAATACAGCGCTGAAGTCAAAAACAAACTTTCCCTGGCAGCACCTGTTGAAGTCTGAGGCTGTTGAATGGGAGAGTCTTCATCAGAACTAAAATCTGAAGAATCCACATCGTTGCTGGAGTCATCACTGCCGCTGGAATAAAAAAAATTAGCAGCAGAAGTTGTTGAAGCACCTGAAATTGCTGTCCACCCTTGTAAGAGCGCGCAGTGGAACAGGACGTCCATTTTCGCCCAGCTTGCTGCTACCTTGGGTTCAAATTTCACTTGCGACGCCGTCTACCCACGCGAAATGTAAACAAACGGCAACGAAACTGAAAAAAGGGTTTCCAATGAACATGCCAGTTGGCGTCAGCTGTCCGAATAGCGCCGTTTTTACTTTTCGCGGAAGGTTTGAAAATCGTCATTCACCTGTGAACAACAGCCTGTGGCTCGGTCACGAAAAAGTTAAGCTCTTCAACTTTAGTACTGCAATTTGGTTTTTTACTTTCTGTCTAGGGAGAATAAGTGCCTTGAGTGTCACTTTTCTCCCCTAAACAGAACGTGCAACGAGAGCACTACATATGGTGCTGTGCAGGGACACGGCCGCTGCACATTTTGTAGCTTTCGCTGTACTGCAACCAACGTGCGAGATGGAGTATACATGCTGGTTTATGCGACATTGTCATGTACCAGTTGGTAACCTTGTCCACCCAAACGCAGGCCACCATGCAGCAGCAGCACGAGGACTTGCTCGGTCGGATTGGGGAGGGCAGCGGGGCAGCTCCGCTTCCCCCGCCGGACCAGTGGCAGGACGTGCTCCAACGGCTGGAATGCATGCTGGAGCAGACGGCCTCCCTGCGGCGGAAGGACAGCGCGGGCTGCCTGCGGCGCCTCTCGGCCGACCTCGGCCACACCTCACCCGGCACTGACCTCACGGCCGTGCTCAACAACCTGGCCTCCACGCTCACCGACCTCAAGAGGGAGGTGCGGCGGCGAGGGAGCGTCCGCAGCGAGGCTCCGGCCGACCGAGCAAGTGCCGACCGTCAGGTGGGTTGTGTGGTGACACCAGAGCTAATAAGAGCGAAGCTGTTTAGCAAATCGTAATCTTCAGTGTCTGCAGTTAAAAATACGAATAAATTGCCGAGTGCGCATGCGAGCGCGGGTCTTCGGCGACCGCCTGGCAGTTAAAAAACAAAGAATATGCCGAGCACTCATCTGTGTGTGCCTAGCAACGACCGCCAAGCGTCCCCAGTGCACGTCTGCAAGCCAAGGCATACCCACTTGAAAGATTGGCCAAGGTTGCAAAAAAAAAAATCTCCACCATTCGCCGTAATCATGGCAACACTTGCTCGCAGCGGGAAAGACAGGTCATAGTGTACACTCCTCAAAGGTGATCTCCAATGATTATCACTTCCAAAAAAATGAAGGAAGCTGCTCACTTACAGCAACAATGATGGAGTAAAGGTCGTTGCAGCAGCAGCGAAGAAGCAAATCGGCTGCGATTGTGGACTCAAACAGTCGTGAAGGTTGCATACAGCTTTCCTACCTTCAAGTCTTACGCATTAGTGTGAGCTTCCTTCATGATTTTTTTTTCACTCGCACTGGTGCAAACAATGCAGCGTTTCTTCATTTTTTTCGTTTTCTTTTAACTCTTTCGCTATTAGCGCCTATCAAGATCGATCAATTTGATCGATACTTCGGGAGCGCCTTTCATGGCGTTCCAGGCGTTGCTCAAACAAGTAAAGCTGTTCGAAGTTAGATCAGAAAATGGCCTTTCAAAATCAGTTTTTTTTTTTTTCATTTTTGCAACGGAAATGTGATTTTTGACACGCTTTTGAATCACCTGGGTGTGGAAAAGGGGCATGGTCATCCGCATCATTGCTACCAACGAAGAATGCGTGCCACTCGTAATTACTCTGCACCAGCGTTTGTTTTTTGCTATCAGGGCGGGAATGGTGAACCAGCAAACAATTTTCAATCGTCAGGTTCGCACTCTGACAGTAATAATCCCAGAAATCGGCTGAAAATGTCAAGCAGTGCCTGGTTGCAAAGCTACTTTATGATTTTAGGCAGTTTTATTGCCTTTGCGCACGTTGTTTTAAGTTCTGTGGTAGTTCTACTTGCCCCAAGACCATTCGCGAACAGTTTACAACAGTTTCCGTTTCGTTTCTGCATCGCGAAATTCATATTTAGCGCTACTACGCAGTTACCCAACTTCAAGGCTACCTGCCATGGCGCCTGGAGCGTCCGCGATGGATCCTCAAACAAAGCACGCCGCTCCTGATTTCCCCCCACCCTAACCCGATTTGTGCGATAAGAACTTCAAATGCAAATCAAAAGATCACACCCAGTCGCCAGATATCTGTTCCGCCGAGGACAGTGCTTCAAACCAGCCTTACACTGCCAGCTGTTCGCCTTCCAGTTTCGTTTCCATGCAAGGGTATATCCGGGTGTCTAATATTGCTGCTTAGTTGAACTGCCTATTCGGATGGAGTCTCCGATAAGTTTTTGTACTGTTTCATTTAAAAATTGTTAGGTGGTGCTGCAATAGAGAAGGCTCGTTGTGCTGATCTTTTTCATCGCGCAACTGCTACTCGGCCAAAGATCGCAGGGCACGATTCTAGCGCATCGTACCTGATTTCTGCGAGCAAGGCTACAATTTCGAGTAAGAAGATGATAAGAAAGCTCAGCTTTATGTTTTCAGAGATAACTGACCGTGAACGTCAACAAGTATCAACCACGGCGTTCCGTTTTCAACTTAATGCATGGTTTTTTCCGCATCGCGTGCTTGCCCCAAATATTGTGCTCGCTGTAAATGCAAAGTCAGTCATCGACAAGATGTTTGTACGTTATGTGGGGGCACATTGGTGCTTCTGATAATGTCAAACCGCCAGATTTATTCCAGGGAACCACCCGAAATTGCACATTTTGAATTGGAGGTTGGGCTTCACCGCATGACACGAGCACCGTGCATGCTAACATTTTTTTTTATATCTGACAAACTGTTCCGCGCAAGTCGACATTTTTTCTAGGGCGCATTTTTGAAACGTTTCCCTACAAAATGTATATTCTAATTTCTTTCTACTACCGGTGGTTTGATATACACAACTCCTTTTTTATCATTTATTTGGACAACTTGACAAAAATTGTGATTTTGATATTTTTTTCACAACTATGATATATAAAAACATTTAAAAAACTGGTGTTATTGGAAAGGCCGTGAAATAATCTGTATTTTGTGCTCCTGTAATTACTGCCTTACCAATTTTTCTAGCAAGAAATAAATGTTTTCTTGGACCCCTAAAAACTGGTGAATTTTCCGGCGGTAGCGAAAGAGTTAAGGCTAAATAAGGCTCCAGTTAAGGCTCCAGTAGTCCTCTGCACTGGTCTGCACCGTTTCGCGTAAAAAAGATGCCTCTCCCAGAAGCTCTTCTCAAGTGCCTGTGGAACAACTCAGAAGTCAGCGTTTACACGGGGGTTCATGTCCCTAATTGAGATGGGTAGCGGTCTTACGACCTCGTCACTCATTTCGCTCCTCACTGGTGTGGGGAAACGGGATTACAGGCTGCAGTGGGGAACAACATCCCGTTCTTTAGTTAATGGCACCACCAGGAGTGGAATCAGTGTCCAATTTGCCACATTATTGAGGAGTGCGGTTTTCTCTTTGTGAAGTAGGCTTTTGACCCGCTCTTTACTAGCGTGCAGAGTAGGAGATGAAGCGCCACTGTATCTTTTCATCCAAGGCATGTGATTGTTCCTCTACTGACTGAGCACCTGATCAAAAGAAGTGTGATGGTGAGAACATGTTTAGCCTTTAAGTATATATATATATATATATATATATATATATATATATATATATATATATAAGAGGAAAGGTTCCTGGCTATGAGGTTAGTTGTACGATAGAGAAGTCAAACTGAAAAACATAACAACATTTACTCTAACGTTTCGACTGGGGACCAGTCTTTTTCAAAGGACTTTGAAAAGGACCGATCTTTGAAAATTTCAATCTTTGAAAAAGACCGGTCTTCGGTCGAAACATTAGAATAAATGTTATGTTTTTCAGTTTGACTTCTCTATCATATATATATATATATATATATATATATATATATATATACTTGAATTTGATTCAAGTTAAGCTATTACTCTTTGCACACCCTCCTGGTTGCAATAAATATTTGGGCGTTGGAAAAAGCGTGACTTGACTTCCAAGTTGCTTGTCAGTTGATGTCATGATGACAGCCTAGGTGACAGTTGTGAGAGGTGGCAAATGTATCCGTGGCGTTTTGTGTGTACAACGAGCTTTGTTTGACCTTTGGTCGGCAGATGCATGCCGAGGAGCCGACTTCCAAGCACACCATCCTCGGAAGGCAATCGTCACTCGAAGAGGCAAAGCTTGAGAAAGAAAAGTACAGGTGAGGCTAAGGAATTAATGCTCAAGGACCGGGTTCCGTGTTTCTCCTTATAGTTGACTAAGCAGCGTAGGATTAGTGGAAGTTGTCATGAGTAGGATTAGCTGCTGTTAGTAATTGGGGACACATCGAAGCAGGCATAAAATGCGGGGAAACTTAGACATCAGTAAGCATTGGTGGGAGTAGAGGAGCTTAATGTCCAGAATGTGACAGGGGCACAACAAAGCATGGGTAGAAGTTGTATGCTTACTACCCATCCATAAGCTGTCATCTGGGCCATTTGTATGCACAAGCACATAATAGTATGTACACTGACTGTGCTTGGGAAGCAGTGAGGCTGCTCAGAAATAGTGCCGTACATGCCGGAAGTGCTAGTGAATGTAGTGAAAGCCTAGCCTGAAAGGAACTGGGGCCATTGGAGGAGGAGGAGGAGGAGGAGGATGAAAAAACATTTATTGGAGCCAATAACAATGAATCATAATCATTAACGGAACAGTTGGGTGGCGAGGGGAACTGAAACAAGCACAGGTAAGTAAATTGTTGCAAGGCCCAGTGACAGGCAGTAAAAAAACAAGACGCACATTTTTTTTCATGGCATGTTCAGAGCAAGCGCGTAGCCGAATGAACTCGTCGCTGTCAGTGTAACCATGAACAAACAAACAAAAAAAAAAACATCTTCATAAAAATTAAAAGCAAAATATAAAATTTTGAAAATTATTTCCCCGTTGGCTCCTCAACTGGCTGCGATTGTTTCATGAAACTTTCAACAATCGCCGGGGCAATTTTACGCAGTGTCTGGTGGGCCTTTTTTTGTGGGGAGGGGGGCGTCTGCTTGTCGAAGCATTGCGCTCTTAAGACCTGTCTCCATGCAGGACCAAGAGAGCCCTGCTGAAGTACAAGTCTGAGCTGAAAGGCATCAGGGAGAAGTTAAAGGTGAGCGAAACACGGCATTGCGAGAACTTGGATCCATTGTTGAGGAGCTCACTAACAGTGTGTGTTGCTTTGGTTTATCTCAGAATCTGAACCACACTTACGACCGGGACGGTTTTATGAACCATCACCCGATGGAGCACCAGGTGGCTGACCTCCAGAGGAAGGTAAGTGCTGCACAGGTTGCTGCGGCTGTGCTTGGCAAGCACCAGCGCTCATTGGTTTGTTTTGTTTTGGTTTGTTTTGTTTTTATTTAATCTCTTCTCGCATACAAACTGTATACAGTGGAATCTCGATTATACGATTCTTGGTGATACGAATTTCTGACAAGTCCCGGCTAAATTGCATTGTTTGCAATGGGAAAAATTCGTCTGTTACGAACGGAATTGCGCGGCGATGTGCACGAATCGCATGCAAAAATGTGCCATGCGGTTCACACCTCGAATGTTGTGGCGTGCATTGAGCTTGCGCACCGCGAGTGATGGAGATGAGTGCGAAGTTTTATGCGCTCCAGAAAGGACTGCTCGGCAACATGGAGGTTTAAAAAAATGCAGAAAGACATCATGAATTTCTTCACTCGAAAGTAAGAAAACAAATAAACGAAAACTTCTTTAGTGCTAAATTTTTTGGTCTGTGCTGGTGTTCATACGAATTACGGATGATACGAATATTTTTCGCGGTTCCGCGAGATTCGTGTAATCGAGATTTTACTGTATGTCAGTATTCACACAAAATGAGGTCCCACAGTAAAGCTGTGAGAGGGACCTCCTGTTAATGAAGGACAAGGCAGTTGAAGTAAGTGTCAGTTGAGCAATGCATTCTGACAAAACTCATAAGGGAACTAGTAAATAAAATGAGAAACATGCAGGGTAATCAACAGAAGCAGCAGAAAAACAAATCAGTTTTTACATTTTTTTCATGAATCAGAAAGAAGTGTTTTAAACGGCGATAGAGGGAATGTTCAGTATGGCATGATTCAATATCTGCAGGTAATGTGTTTCAAAATGAAATGGATGCAACGGGGGTTGTTTGCTTTCCATAATTTGTAAACACGTTTAGAAGTACTAATCAGATACGTTGTTTGCGAAGCCCGATGGGATAAGTATTTGAAGATACAGAAAAGCTGGTGGCAGCAATGTTGAAAGTTGTGAGCACGAAAAATAGGGTAGAAGAATGACTTCCTTCAAGTCTGCCGCTGTCTTTGTATCGCTTCAGCATTCCATACGAACAGTATCACTTTTTGCCATTCCAGATTGATGTGCTGTCTCTGAAGGTTGACTCCGACCGCCATTACCGGACAGACCTGGAGATTAGTGACCTCAAAACAGGTGAGGCGCTCTTGTGGCAGGACCTTCTTTTAATTGCTGGCCTGTGGCATCTGTTGATTGTCGTCGTTTTTACTACCGCATCATTTGTTGCTTTTGCAAGAGTGTGTTGGGTGAGGATGGGAAAAGGGGATGAAAAAAGGCAAAAAAAAAAAAAAAGTGACAGATTGCAAAGCAACATTGCCTGTTTGCAGCATGGAGCAAAACACTGGTAGAGTTTCACAGGAATGGGAATCAGCCCAGTTTGACGAATAGTGAAGAGACACACTGCGTAGGTGCTCACGGGACAACAGTGAGAGAAGTACACATCATCACTTTCTGTTTTTGCAGAGATGCAACAAATCAGGCAGCAGCTGGCGAGGCAAGAGCTTCTCCGGTCTACCCTGGGCTTTACCGTGAGTCCCCACAGTCCGCTTAGCTTTGTAGGGGGATGTACAGGAAGCATTTTTGTTGCATTTACGGAGTTTGTCTTCTTATTTTCTACCTGCCAGCAGGCAAATCACGAACAATTTGAGCCCGAAGAAACACATCCCAAACGGCCAGAGCACAATGGGCGGCAGCAGGACTTCACCTTTGAGAGGTACAGGAGCGACCTGACGGTACGTCGACTGATCTCTATTCTTCGGATGGGGAGGAAGACGTCCTTCCTCAGTATAGCCTGAAATAGAGATGCTCCTCTATAGCGAAACAAATAAATGACAGCCTCTCAATCCGAATCTCCCTTGGAGGTCTCATCTTATCACCGTTGCCTAGTTTCACACTCAAAAGCTAGCTCTGAAGTCCTTGCTAGAGTCTTGGATTGTACCATTCTAATTTCCTACCTTAATTTCCTACCATGGCACATTTTTTTTTGCGTTTTTTTTTTTAAGAACCAACCAGTGGTTGCACCTAGATTAAGTGCTGTTGCCTGGTTTTGCATGCTGCAATTTATTTTTGTTTGTTTTATGTTAGTATTTTCGTGTCCCAGAACATCACACACTTCAATCCTGAAGGCTAGTTTTCTTTCTTTTTTTATGTAAAACGTCAGCAGTAAGTATTTTTTCTTTGGTCACTTAAATTGCCCGTAGCCAAGGCCAGGGGTGTAGCCAGAGTGGGGGTTTGAGGGTTTGAACCCCCTCCATCATTTTTTTCAGGCAACTTGTAAGCGAGGCGTAGTGTTCCTTTCACAAAAATCCTCCCTTCCATAACCCATAACCCGCTCTGAAAAAATTTCTGGCTTTTGACCTGGTAAAAGCATTACAGCTGTTTTGTAAACTTGGGTTTCTGCTAGTACAAGCTTCCATCTACAAGAGAAATTGCCATTGCATTGAGATTTTGCAGTATGTTGAAGATCCCCAGATGGTCGAAGTTAATGCGGAGCCTAGGCTCTCCACCACAATGTCTCATAGCCAAGGTGTCGCTTCAGCACATTAAGCTAGTTTGCTAATAGTAGCTAACAGCGGCCGTACACATTAAGGGTGATTTTCGTCTGTTTCAACTCTTATTATTTCCAAGTGTTTTTCTCAACATTTCTTCCATTCATAATTGCAGGCAGAGATCAGCAATCTGCAAAGGAATCTCAGCTCTGAGCCGGACATTCACTACAGCTGGCTGTCTGCACAGAAAGATACTCAGAGGAAACTAGGAAAACAGATGTATCTTCTAATAAGAGCTTCCCCAGGTAATTTTCATTCTATTCATTGCTTCACAGCATTCTGATGCTCCTGTAAAAACTAAAAGATGAAGTGCATATCAGTGAAAGCATCATGGCACTCAAATAATTTAGCTAGGAACTCCATCGAAGTAAGTTACAAAGTGAGGCCTTGGTATGACATCTTCGACATCTTTTTGCACGGGAATAGCTTGGCAGCGTTTTGAAACTTGTGCTGAAGGAAAAGCTTGACTAGCAAGCTGCTGCACGGGTAATGCGTACCCCTGTCTCGTCATTAACAGCTTCCTACATTGTACGTCGCAAGCAGTTGTCCTGATTAAGCTTTCGTTATGATCCATGAAAGTGACTTGAAATGAAGTTCTCTAGCCTGGCTTCAACAATTGCTTAAAAGTTTCAGTCTCTTGGACATTATTTATTTTCTTAGAAGTTTTTCCTTAGATTCTCTGTCTGGTGTAAAGGTGAAGGAGAAGAAGGAAGCCCTTTTTTTTCTTTTAAAGGAGCCATGAAGAGAAAATGCAAGTTGGTTTTATTCGAAAGATTTCGTGTTTTATAGTGCCCCCAGCGCTTGTCCGGATACAAACGGTGCTTTATTCACTGAGAAATTAAACAATTTAGGTTAAAATTTTGATTTTCCCGCTCAATCGTGCGTTTTCGTGGTCCCAAATGACATCACAGGAACCGACCGCTCTGCAGCCTAGAGTACCTTCATTCACGCATCCGCCGTACAGGGTAGAGACACGTATACGCTGGCGCCGCCATTTTGGGTCGCTCGCTCACCGCCGAAGCAAGTCATTGCGTCAATACCGCGCTAAAATTATCGCCGCAACGCGGTTTACTGAAGAAGTTTGAATCATATTGTCTGTTTCGCGTTGCTAGGTCTCGTGGGAAACGAAAAGAATAACGCGTTGAGCCCGTTGGCCCAATTGCGGCGGCACGGGACCATTCAAAGGTTGCTCCACCCTGTTACAGCGGTGTTGGTTTGTTCCCGCGTTTCTTTACGTTCCGTAACCTAGATGGCGCCACATACCGTGGCAAGCGTTTGGTTTTTGTTTTTTGCCCGCATTTAAAACCTGGCTTGTTTTGTTCTGGGAGAAAATATTCGTTCCCTGAAACAGTGCTCGCTCGACAAATGGGGTCACGTAAGACACCGTTGCTTGCGTCAATCGGCCAGTGTCGTCTGAGAACAACCCCAAGCCCCGTAGTGCTGTGCAGCTAAACCAGCATTCTGTGCGCAGTACGACAGCAGAACGCATCAGTACTTCTATGTTTACATGTGCTTTCGTAACTTCCACTGTTTGTCCCGTCATCTTATTGCTTTGTAAAGATGTGCCCTAAATTTAAGCGCAAATCGCTCGTTCGTCTAGTTTGTAAGCTCTACCTAATTTGCGTTTGCTTCTGCCAGCCTCCGCCAATCGCAGAGCTTAGCTCATGTGACATCATAGGTTCTGTTGCGGGAAATGAGCTGGTGGGTCGCATGACCATTCCCGTTTTTCCTAATTATGTAGCTTATTTGAGCGAAGTTTACGTTAAAAGTGGTGTCAGTATGATTCTAACGAGACAATCTTTTGAATGAACCAAACTTGTGTTTTCTCTTCATGGCTCCTTTAAGAGTTATGCAAATGTGGTGAGGAGAGGGGGGCCGGCGCATCGAGGCTTGTATTCGTTTAGAGCAGGGCACAGCAGAAACCCGCATTGCTCAATGTTCCTGCTCTAGCTGCCAAGAGAATGTGGCCATTTTCATATGAGCATGGTAACCATTTTGCTGAAGCACTTCAGCATTACTTGAACCGTTCTTCCTGTGTAGTAGAAGCACTTAACTTTAAATGTTCCTGTGAGAAAACGAGTGACCTGAGTTGCTGACATTTATTTCAATTTTTAATTTTGCATCACCGGTCTACGGTGAGCTCTGTTTATGCATGGCACTGTAACAAGAGTTGTGCAGAGGTGGCGTAATGGTTCTTGCCTTGAGCGGTTCCTTTAAATTCTTCGTTTGTTCTGAATGACGTCCACGTACAGGGAGAGGGGTCATTCTGTGATCATTCAGTAAGTGTGGGGATGGGGAGTTCCTACAGGTGTCGCATCCCTATTCCTAATTATATGGACTTGTTAGGTGCGCAGTTTTGCGTCACACCTTGAACAGTTGTTATTCCACCGTGGCAATTTCTTGATTAATGTAAAGTTGTCGTCATGGCCTGTTTCCTTGCTGAGTTAGTCTTTTATTTACAATAGTGTCGACTGTACAGAAAAGTTATGACAAAAAAGCAAAGATTATTATTGTCCAACAACTAGACCTGCTCATTCTGAATTTATTAGTCAATGATGTTACTATGGACAGATGACAGCTTTTAATACAACCAAATAGGGTCGCTTATGGCCTCTTTTATAGACTGGTCCGGAGGCAATTTTGAGCTGTTCTTGGGCAGTCCGAAACTTCTCCTGCCGTAGATATTATAAGGGCAAATAAAATACGGAGCTCCTTTGGCACAATTCTGAGTAGTCCAAAGTGACAAAAAAAGACCCCTTTGGGTAGTACTCAGCCGTGCTGCTGCTGCTTTTCTGTGGCCTTAGTTACTTTGCACCAGCTTATTTGAAACCATCAGTCACGTTACTGCACTCCTTATGCAAAACAAGGTAGGAGCACTAAGTGGCAGCTGCTCATCGTAGCCCTCAATGATGACCTTTGACCTGCTCATATGTGAAACGATTGACCTTCATGACCCCCCCCCGCAGGCGGAAGCCGCCCAGTCAGAGCCAGTCGACGCCGCACCGAGTGACCGCTGTTTCCGGACCACCTTCCCAGCTGGCCCCTGAGTCCCGTGAAGGCCGGCCAGCCCCTCCCCCTGTGCCCACATCAGAGCTGCCAGCACTCGGCAGCGTGTCCAGGCCATGCTCGACGAGTCCTTCTCCCGGCACATGACTGCCCGTGAGCTGCCAGTCTCTTCTCGCACGAAGGAACAGCTTTTCTTTTGAAGATCTTCTTGGGCGACTTAAACTCGAAATTTTGGTCTGTCTGTCTGTACCTCGATTCAGCCACCCAACCAAAAGATAAAATAGTTCTAAAACAAGAAGTTTAAATAGGCAAAACTTTCCCGAACCATCAAATTTGGAAACATACTACGTTATACTTATCGACATTGTTGAGCAAAGGGAAAACATTAGGCATATTTGAGGCAGAGCATTACCAATACATAAGTGGCACTAGGCAATGTTCTTTTAATTGAAAAGAGATGTGCGCTTCATATTTGTGATGGCAAATAAAAAAGGTAACGCTTTGAAAACAATGTTTTGATCCAAAAATATCAGCTTGCACCCGAGCCTAGCCCTCGTGGTGGCATTCCAAGTAAAGCAGTAACAAAAGGTTCCAATAGTTGGCGTGATAGTAGTGGAACCTTGGAAAATTGAATTGACTTGAGTGTACCTCCATCGTATTTATCATGGGAGGAGCGAGATGGGAGAGGGAGGGTGTGAGGGGTGGGCAGTGGAGAGCAGAGAGTTATTTACATGGCAGCGGTGGCAGAAGACTTGTTTTTCGATGACAGCTGCGAAATGAGCAGATAGGTGACCGACTTTTTGATACTGCAATGTTTCAGGGTACTAAATATGTACAGTCGAACCCCGCTGCAACGAAATTGACAGGACATGCAAAAAATTTCGTTGAAACAAAGATTCGTTGAGGCGAAATTTGCCCCAACACAGCACGGAAGGGCAGCAAAAATAGCCCCGGATATTTCCGCATCGTTGGCAGCATAATACAATGTTTAGAAAAAGGAGTGACGCGCAGTAACGTCGTGTTTATTCAGATAACAAACATACCAATGGTTATCTGGGTTTTTTTACCAGCAGGCAAAGAGCGCAATACTGAGGAGGAGGGGAGAGGTGAAGAAATGACGAAATGCAGGCTCAAGGTGTATTGCTGTAAAACAAGGCGTTTCCACCGAGCTGATTACTTGCAGATAGCTACTAGGTGGTTTGAAGCCCCCCTCTCGCTTGTGGCAGGAACTGCACCGTTATCTTATCCTCTGACTAGGCTAGGCACCGCAGCAACTGACCTTGGCGGGCAAGCCGCGTGCACTAGCATTTAAAGCGACCACGCTCTTGTGACTAAGATAGGATGACGTGGGATCAAGACTAAACACGAAAACATTATTTTTGCTTTTGACTTTGAAGAATTGTAGAAGGGAAAACTGCAAGGACAGCTGCTCAAAACACATACATGACAGCGCTGCGCCAGCAGCAGAACACATTCGCGCGATTTCAACTGGATACGGATTGGCTATTAGCTCCGGCTTGGCAAACCGGTGCTTTGCCTCGCGCAGAGATAGCCAGCCACATCGTTATCACCAGCAAACAATGGCGTCCACCTATGAGTTTGTTCTTGCATTGGGTGGCATTGTGTGCACACCGCGTATGTTTTTGGTGAAACTAAGGGTCCTGAATGTATAGAAAGTTACAGATAGCCGGTGCTATGCTTATTTTATTGTAAAATAGTTGTTCAAACCCAGCCCAAACCATCGAAAATTTCGTTGAAGCGAAAGGAAGCCAGACAAATGGTTGGTTGTGGCGAGGACTTTGTTTCATTGACTTCTATGGCTAGCTGACGGGGAATTGGAAATATTTCATTGAAGCGGAAATTTCGTTGAAGCGGACTTCGTTGTAGCGGGATTAGACCTGTATCAATGTATACTTACGCCCCCCCATCGTGGTTGTTTGCAGGAACCAGCCTTTGTGACAACGCCCAACATCGAAGCTGACGGCATGGACGCACAGCTGAAGAAGTCGCTGGCTGAGCTCACCAACTCACTCGAGAAGACCTACCTGGTGTGACATGTGCACACGAGCGGTCTTGTTTGCTAGTCCCGGGGACTCTCACACTGGGCATTCGTGTGTACCATAGCCATAGCCGTAGCCATAGCATTCACAGAGGCCATATCGCAGTGCACTACTGGATCAGCTGTAGCAGCTCAAGGGCTGGTCTTCGTCATATGTGACCTGGAGCAGAACAGATCTCGACGGCACCGCAGTTCCTGTCACTGGTAGGTGGTGGCACTGATGCAGAATCGATCCCAATGCAACTCACAGTACTCTTTCGTATTTCGTACTCTTTCAGTACTCTTTCAGTACTCTTTCGCTCCCAATGCAACTCACAGTACTTTCGTATAAAACCAGAGAATTTTTTTTTTCACAAAAGTCATTGCACGTGAACTGATCAGGAATGCCCAGCTGGCTTAAGATTGGACTCTGTCCGTTTCATATGTGCAACTTACGGGTGAAGCCTCGGCACATTGTCTGTATTTGAGCAGGTGATTGGTTGTAGTTCCACGAACTGTTACATCAAGCCTGTCCCGGTTAAAAATTGATTGATGATTGCCAAATAGTTCCACGAGTTAAAGTGCAGAGCATGCCATTTCCTAGATTGGATATCGTTTTGAAATATTCTTCACTTCATAGTCCCTGCTTGCCGTATGGCTTGAAACTTATCTTTGCCATGCCCTCTTTGGCAGCTGCTACTGTTATGGCTGATTTCACATGTTGTTTTGAATATGTGTTCAACACATGGGACATCTATTGCATGAGGATGAGTGACATGCGGTTGCTTAAAGGCTGCTACTATTACTGGTCTCCTACTTGCGAATACCTGTGGCCTGTGCCCCACATAGGGGAGGAGAATTGATTGGTCCCTTCTATTGGTCATTTTGGACTGTTCACAACTGCTTTAGAACAGCTTATATAGAACAATTCTCTTTTTTGTCTTATATAGAATTTTAATGCGAAAGCAGTTTTAGACTGTCCAGGAACTCTTCAGAACTGTTCTGGACAGTCAGATAAAAGATACCCAATATACTCCTTACTGCCACTCTCTGCAACTTTCATCATATCACAGTTACGTTGGTTATGACTGAAATAAGGGCTTATCCCACGGTAACCCACAAACAGCTCTGCTGGTAATCCACCTTCACAGAGTGGAATGGCCGTGGCCCATTAAAACAGCTTGCAAATTAAAGGGACGCCGCAAATCTACCATCGACTACATCGATGTATTTTGGGTAAAGTCTATTGTCCCAGCAATCTCCTCCCGCAAGAATTATGAAAATCCGTTCACTATCACCGAAACTTGCGCGATGAAAAATCGCACATAAATGTTCCCTCTCAACTCAACCGCGGACAACACGACGAAAGCTGCACGCTCTCTCCCGGAGAGGGGGCAGCGCGCGGCGTTCTGTTCGGCGGCCTTCGATATCTCACAGGCCGGGGTGTTTCGTCCTTTTCCCCGCAACGTGGACGGGTCTATTTCCGGTCTGGTGCCACAAAAAAGCAGGCATGGTGGCCTGCTCGCAAGCAAGCGCTCAGGCTGGTAGGGCGTTTTTGGAGCAATAAACTTTTGTTGTCGAGTGGGCTTTTTGAAAGTGGAATATTTAGTTCGTCACTCTAACTCCCCGCGCACTCAAAACAAAAGAAACACCAAAAGCATGCGGACAGGTTCAGACATAGAAGAGGTTCATACAGAGCGCCGACGACAGCTGATCGTCACAGGAAATGCCAGAACTTGACCGCGAAGTTGACCAGCGACAGCCAATAGGACAGCCAGGACTGCCATGGCCCGATTGACGTCGCAGAGGCCATGCCAGGGGTGCATAATGAGGAGAATTGAAGAGAGAGCGGTTGGTTTTTCCGCGTCTTTCACGGCGATTTGCGCGCTTACCGCTTCACGTGCACGTGTAATATTTGGCTCGGGTGTTCCTGGTGTTCCTGAAAGTCTAATCTAAATGTCGCGCAGGTTTACTTGCACTGCACGAAGAGTGTTGCAGGGTCCCTTTAAACTAGTCCAATCAACCAATCGCAACCATTCACAGCTTTAGGGGACGGTGAATAGTGTGGTCATTTTAGATCCTTGTTTCTCCACTCACGTGGCCAGAACCCGACCTACTACATCTGATGTAGTGTGCACTGCAGCCATATCTTGTGCATCACTGCTCAAAGCTGCACGAATCAAATGTGGAAGCAGTCACTGCTGTGCCTTGTTTATTACCGTGATTGCACTTATCTCATTCTGCTGCTAATATCCCCCCACCCTTGCTGCTGCATTAAGCATTCTACAGTTTTATTGCAGGCAGCTTTGTTGTCTCATTTCATCAAGGAAGAGAAATCACAGTCTGTGCACATTTTGAGAGTGGCTCGTTTTTACTCAGAGCTGAGCTGAGATCAGTGAATAACTTGGAGCATTGCCCTTTTGAGAGCAGCTTTGTGCCTGTGTTGTGGTGCAGCTAGAACATTTGTGCTCGTTTGGTTTGTTATATTCTACACCTTTTGTTTTAGCTTTTGTTGTGCTATTGCCTTGCACTGTGTGACAAGACTGTTTATTTTGTTGTGCACTTTTTTTGTGTGTGTGTGTGCACGAGAGTTTTTTTTTTTTTCTATCAGTGGCCTCGGATAGGGACGGAGTGCTTGTTGACTTGTTTCATCAAGTACTTTATGTGAGTGGTATAAGTTGAACGTACTTGGTACGTTCCCGGTTGTTGTATTTCCCTGTCAGTAATGTGGCCAAAACTCATTCCCATCTTTGGCTCCGTGGGGAAATGGTATATATTCGAATCGTTGTTTTTGTCCTCTCCTGTGCTTTGTAAGTGGCGTTTAAGAAACGTCGAATAGAACATATCATTTTGAGAATGATGCTGACTAGAGCACAGAAGTCGGCAAACGAACGTGAACTCACATTGTCTGCACGTGCCCGGAGTTTGAAACGGGGCGTTTCGTGGTGGAACTTTTGGCAGTTCATTTGGTGGCTTTTTTATTACGCTAATTTACAGTTTTACAGTGTTAGAGACATTGATGCTGAGCACTGTGCTTTTGCTCTGTGCGCATACCAGTGTGTACAAACATTGTTTCAAGCATGCACAAATTTGTGGCACGCTTCAGGGCAAACAGGAAATATTGGTTTTTGTTCTTGAGCACCACCTAAACTGCGTGCCACCAGGTGTTGTGAGCATACTGCCATCGATGTGCCTTTTAACGTGAGCCTCTGAATCTCATCTACACTAATCAAGCAGAAAATATAAGGGCGGTTCAGTTTTTGTAAAACCTGGTGAAGTGAATTAGCATGATGTGCCCTGTGGAAACGATGCCAATGTTCTGTTTTAAGCATTGGGTGGTCACCCTAAGCAAGCAGTTGCACTTTCCTGCTCAGGTTTTTGCTTAAATTTCCCGCGACATAATTTTTTTTCATTTGTACTGTATGTGCGAACAGGGTTAGTTTTGTTGAAGGAGTGGTAATCTTTTACTTGTCGTTTTGTCACTGAATATAGTTCAGATGTTGTGGCTATGTATCATCCATCAGTGGTTGTACACCTTGTGGCCAAAGTCATTAGCTGATTGGAGTCAAAATAGCATTTCTATATTTCTATAAAAAGAAGAAAGAAAAATCTGCTTTCGTGCTGCACCAAAATGCTGTTAAATGGTTGGATGGTAAAAGAGTTAACTGGTAAATTGTGCAAAAACCAGGCACCCCTCTGTGTAACGACGATGATGATTGAACACGAAGCTTTCTTGGGACAGACCATCGTCGTGTTTACATGGCGGAGTGCAGGATTTTTCTGTCTAGTTTTGCACATCCATGCACCCCTCTCCAAATCAAAACTGCTTCGACCATGTCGAAATGGAGCAATCGGATAGACGCCGGTTTTGTTACATGAGGGACCCAGGTTTGATTCCGTCCACAGGAACAGTTTTTTTCTTTCACTTCACCCGTTTTCGCGTTACAGATGCCGTCACTGGAAACACTAAAGCTTTGCTTTAAAAGCCCTTATCGGCATTGTGCCAACAATACCGGCATATCCGTCACATCATCCCGAGAGCGTTCACTTGAATTAGTGCTTTTTTTGCACCCACGACTCTTAAGAATAAGAAGGGCTCGAGTGTTCTCGGAGTTTAGTTCACTGCAAGACTTCTTTTTCATTTGGCTCTTTATTACACTCTATGACCCTTTAAAATGTTGCGAGTTGAGGCTGCAGTGTTTTAGTATGTATATGTAGTTTCAAGAACCTGAAACTAGCACTTAATAGTAGTAGTATATTCTAGATATTCTTGGAACACTCACAGACACATGATTATGTCAGCTTCATATAAAACTCATCCTTAACAGCTCTTTTGGAGAATTGTGAGCTGCCTTGCTCACTGTGAGGGTGCCACAATCAAAGAGTGGCTAGGCTTATCTAGGGTTCCCCAACTACCTGTATGGAACTTGGAAAATTCAGAACCAGGTACTAGCTATGGCCTATTTCTTCATGAGGACTGTTGCAATTAGTTTAGCCATGCGAATTAGAAATGCATAGCTTACTAATGTGCAGGAAAGGGCAAATTGCTCTTGTCACCATCCACATGCTCTGTGAAGGCATCTTATGGTTAATTGCAGCTTATAAAGAGCAAACTGTAACTTATGAATCCAACATTTTCCGTGTACCACTATGTAACTCATTTTCGGCTCTTTTTTAAAATTGATCTTTGTATGCTTAGGGCACCTCTTGCACATTTTTTTAAAATTGTTGACGCACAAATGGCACTTCGTTTTTGTTTGTTCGTTGTTATTCCAGTGCTGCAAATCTGCAATTTATGTCAGTGCGTGTTTACCTACATCTTTATGTGTACGTGTGTGTGTGTGAGTGGGTTTAGAAGCACCTGAACAAGTGCGTAAATATCTTGCATTGTACGTCGTTGCGGTAGCCTTGAGGACTTTTTTCAGAGTTTAAAAATGGCAGCAATTATAGCTACACCGGCAGCCCAGTCACGTCACTTGTTGCCTGCCCGAGAGTCCTTTAGCTTTGATGCGGCACGGATGTTGGCAGTTTTTAATTGCCAGTTGGCGTAGTTATGAAGTTTGGTGTTGTTAATGATTGCATGCTATCTGTACATAATTAGTTCCAGGAATGAAATCTCATTTGCTGCTAGTAGTGCCAGGGTTGTGAGAAATTAATTTTAGGAATATGTCAGCTTTTATTAGCGAGCTTTATTCAGGCACTAATTTGTTTGTTTGGGTGCTGTAGTGAAAATTTTTGGCATGGACACTTTTTTTTTTTTTCATGTGTTGTGGCAGCATTGCAAATTTAGGCCTTTGACGCTGTGTGAGAGTTTCGCAGAACCATGATGAAACCTTCCTGGATGTTCAAAGCCCCTGCAAGATAAACTATAGGCGATGCTAAAATCTTTTGCCTTCAGGCAGTGCCTACAAAGCTTGAGCACTCTCTAAGCACTTTTAACAGCACCTCTCAGCACCTATCTAGTCTATATGAATTACCGTATTTACTTCTTTTGTAAACAAGAGCACTTATACCACAGGCAACAAATTTTTGTGCTGACTTTTGGTGTGTGACACTCGATGCCTCTTATTGTGAGACAGAAGGTTTTTTTATTATTATTTGGGGTTTTGAAGTGTCCAAAGTGCAGCTCACACTTGTATTTCACTGCACTTGAGATTTTTTTTTTTTTTTGTCACCTTGCCTTACATTTCTGCATTTAGTATAGACTCCTGTAGTTATTCTCCTGACCACCTAAAATTTGCAATGCAGGCTTTCGTGCAATTATCAAACTGGTAGCAATTAGCGCAAAATTCCATTTCTTACATGTTTTGCAGGGTCATTTTCTTCCACATACCATTGGTGTTGTTGCATCCTTTGTGTATCCCTCCCGGTTTGTATGCTGTGATTTTTGTTGACACTGCTGCAGTGTCCACTTGCAGGATATTGCAACAACGATTTTAAGTAAGTTTTCTGAATGATGAGGTACATTTTCAAGGCTTGAAACTTCTCTTTAACGGATGTTTAGTGTGAGTCGAAAATGCTTGGTGCATGAGAAAATGATTGAACCATTGTTGCTACCCTGTTGGCCTCCTTTTGGTTCAAAAGGGCGGGAAAAGCTCTGTTTGAAGCAACGAAAAGGGAGCCCAGCAGGTTAAACAACTTGGTTTGTGCTTACATTAATTGTGAACAGCAGCACTGATGTTTGATGGAAAATAATGCTGTGACAATATAAAAATGCTTGTACAAGCCCGCTTAGGTAATGGTGACAAGGCTGGCGCTTTTGTTTATGTTGTGTGCTGTTGGGAGGTTGTTAACTAGAATTTGATTCGCCATTTGCTATGCAATATGTCTGCCAAAATGGCAGGTCTTTACAAATCACCGGTGGGACTACAGCTAGTTTTTGTGGCTGCAAACAGTGGTTTTGAGCTAATTGCTGTTGCATGGTTACAAACTCGGATTGTAGACAAAGAGGGCGGCAACTCGAAAAGCGGGGCAGATATTTGATTTCTCATTCTTGCATCCCATTTGTGTACTCTTTTATTTATCGGTTTGTTTCTGCAGTTCAGGCTGAAACAAAAATATATTATCCATCATTATCTTGGTGGTTGAAATTATGTGGCATCTATGGGGCTGTTACTCCAAGTCTTATCTTTGAAGGAGCACAACAAAATATGTGTGCCTTAATGTGTGATAATCCTGGCAGCCTAGAAGCAGTGCACAATCCATTGGACACCTTGTGCCTTTTTCTCCATAGTTGAATGCCTTGTATTATGGAGTATGCTTTTAAACTGTTGCATGCCTCTTGAAGCATTTTTTTCTTCAGAAGGAGAAAAAAAATGTTTCGTGGGCACTACAAGGATGTTGAGTGAGGAATCAGGGAAGACAAAAGGCATCTGCATTCATGCTGGTATGCTTGCTAAAATGACTCCCTGAAGGGTGTAATTATGTGGACTCCTTTTTTCTTCCCTGACTCCCCAAAGGGTTAATATTAGACTCCCCTGAAGGGTGTAATTATGTGGACTCTTTTTTTCTTCCCTGACTCCCTAAAGGGTTAATATTAGACTCCAAAGTTTTTCTCTCTAACTCCTCAAAGGGTGCAACGTTGTGCCAGTGAGTCTTTTTTTCTTTTTTTCTTTGGGCAGAAGAACATTCTTGTCGGCTTCATGACTGCTTGCCATTGCAACTTAAGGGAGGATCTGCATAACCCTCTGAAGGCACAGGACGCTCTACTGTTACCGCAAAAGTACTTGGTCGGTTTTGCATCTCTTGACTTTTCATGTCAGTTGTGTTATCTGTGTACTTTTGTGCTAAATAGTGTCCGCAGAATGCTTTGTCAAATAGATATTAGCATACGAATGCATCCATGTGTTGCTTGCACAGTATCCATCACTAGTAAACACAGGACCACAAACGCTTGGCGCAGTGTTACACCATCATCAAGGCATTTTGCAATCTTTGGGAACTGTATTGGCTGTCATCTTAAAAGCTGGTCTTTGAGGACCGAAAAAGCATTATTTGCCTTACCTTATGTGGCTGTTATTTACATCTGGTCTTCGAGTGACTTTTAGCTACCGGAGGTTCTGCCCAATTGTACAAAGCTTTGCCAGCATAGGCTACTGATGTCTCCAATTGAAGAAATGACTCCTTTAAGTGTGTACCTGCTTGACTTAAGCCAGTGAAATTCCTGTTAATTTGTTACTACAAGTCTTGTACCGTTGTGCTGTAAAGCAATCATGTTATACTTTAGGCTTATTTGTGTGCTTTTTTGTGGAGCAGCTACTCAAGCCAATACAGAAAGTGTGGTGCGACTGTTGGAATGACCATTTTAAGTTTTGGCTGCTGTTATACACCCTTTTTTTTTTTTTTCAGGCTGGATGCTTGTAAGAAATTTTTGTAGCATATAGGTTTACTTAGCATGCAGTCACTCTGAATATTTCAAGAAAAGACACCACTTTTTTTTTGGTAATAAAACACTTCATTGAGAACAACCATCTTGTACTGACCTTTCAATTTCATAGACATGAATCTATAGTTTTAAATGGATCAGTACAATAGCATTGACCCTGGCTTTATACGAAGGATTGCCTGGTTTGAACAACAAGCATGCAGATCTAGAAACTACCAGGATGGAGCTATGGCCTTCGCATTGTTTTCTCATATTCCTTGCTCATATCACAGATACAAACATGTCTGACTAGCTGGCAGCTAGGAAAGCTGCTGAAAATTAGAGGTTTGTAGACTTGAGGATTGCAATTCCAAAGAACGTTTTTTTACAGGGATGCGGCAGGCCTGTTTGAGGGCTGCACTGCATTTATGTGGTTGGTCAGGGTTTCTGTAGTTTGAAAAATACTGCTTGGTGGATTCGGTGGTCTGAATAATTTGGGTGAGGTTATTTGAATTTTTAACTCGGTAAGGGTGGAAATGGAGGTAGCCTCCATGGTTGGTGCAGAGGTGGGCTGAATATTCTGGGGGAGAATGCTTTGCATTTCCTTGTTGATGAGGGCAGAGACAGCTTTCATGCTTGGTGTGGGAATGGGAGGAGTTAGTGAGTTAGGTGGCAGTTGGGTATGGTGGGCAGCTGTTGTTAGTGTGTGGGAATATCTCGATAGGGCTGTTGGTTATAAGTAGGGCTCTGGGTTTCTGGAGTTTATTTATTTGCGAAATTTCGGTGTTTTGCATAGTCTATAGCCTGTAAATATCCAATTCTCTGAAATTCGGATTGCATTCTGCTCTATTTTAAATAATAAAAATTATAAGTGAAAGGCTATCTACACACAAACACCTCAGCCACACACGAATCGCATGCTTTCTGTGCTCGATGTTCATTGTCCTTGCGAAAACTCATCTAAAAATAACCAAAGCTGTTTCACAAAGGACTACCGCAAAGCTTTTGAAAAAAAGACATGTCCCTTCAAAAGTTGCCAAGCTTTGCTCGCGAATACTTTCAAAACAGTACCTGCGCAAAAATGTGAAAAAAGCGTGCCGATCCCTTCGTTAAGTGTGTTATAGGCATGGTATACGTGATACTGTTGACCTATGGTAAAGTTTATATGAGCCAAACCGACCGATGTATAAATGACCGCTTTCGAGAACATGCCGTTCGGATAAAGAGCGGGCCACTGCCACTTTTTGGGGGCGAAGCCCCTTCGGTGTCACCTGTCGTCATCATCTCGTGTAGTTTCCGTACTGATAAAACACCAAGACACTCGTTTTCAAACGCCTTGCACTATGATGTACCTCGTACTACAAGAAAAGTGTGTGATGGATAAAACTGGTTCAAAGTAAACTAACATGATTTGAAGATGTGTGGAACGCTCCGTCTGCTTCAGCAATCGTCAAGCAGAAGCTGCTTGTAGACGGGCTATAATTTGTTTTACACTCGGGTACCCATTGGCTTGATGCTAATCAAGTCGGGTGGTCGGTTGAAGCAATAAAAAGCATACTTATTTGGTGCCAAAGCCTTGTTGATCACTGAGGACGAGCCCCCAGGGTGAGGCGCAGGCATTGCACTGCACTCGTGTTGACCCCTGCCACTACCCCGAACTGCGGAGATGGGGCATGCAAGTTGCTTAAATCAGGTTGAATGCAAGAGAAGGCGCCACCGCTTCAGCAAGCGCGCAATTGCTCCGCCCTCCTGCTCCAAATCAGCACGTACCATGTGGCAAGAGAGAGACTTAAAAATGTTTGAATCGGCCATGCATTTCCCTGACGTCCTGCCTCGGGAAACTTTTCGAACACCTGGTCCAACAACGTTTATCTACGTACTTAGAAGATCACAATCTGTATCCGTTAACCATGTTTGGGTTTCGACAGCATCTCTACGCAAGACGTACTAATTCAGCTCAAGGAACAGGTCCTAGATCATCTGAGCAGAGTACACTCCTAGGGCCGTCTTAACACTTGACGTCAAGGGAGCGTTTGATAACGTCACGCACCAAGCCATTTTGGCAAACCTCAGCATGACCAATTGCAGCATGAAGACACTTCGTAAAAGTTTTTCTCCGAAACCAGACCACAATACTGCGACTTGGGCCCCTCGATCCCCATCTTCCACACTCCGCCCAAGGGCACCCCCCCCCCCCCAAGGCTCCGTTATTTCGCCATTGTTATTTAATATTGCCCTCCTTCACCTTCCGAGTCGCCTACAAGCTATCCCCGGCCTCCAGCATGCTCTTTACGCAAACGATTTGACCATTTGGACAACGCAGGGCTCCAGCGGTGCACAACAAGACGCTCTCCAACAAGCGATCGACACAACTGTCGACTATCTCTCGCCCAGAGGTTTGACATGCGAACCTAACAAATCGGCTCTCCTAGTCCTTCGCGCCCGCATGCGAGGTCGGCCTGCTGTGGCTACTAGTCCGCAAGTTACCATCCAGGGCTCTCCCATTCTCAAAGTCCCCACTCTCCGTATATTGGGTGGGCCTATCCACTACGATGGTTCCGGCGCCATCCTCCTGCCGCAGCTACAGAAAACGGTCACACAGCTCACTCACCTAATATGACGAATAAGGGGATCCACTCACGGCCTCAAAGAACAAGACACCTGCCGCCTGGTCCAAGCACTGCTGGTCAGCCGCATAACCTACGGAACTCATTTTGTCAACCTAAAACCACAGGAAGCCGACAAGCTGGATGCTCTAATCCGGAAAACGTACAAAGCTGCCCTTGGACTCCCAACTTGAGCGTCTGCTTCACCTCGGCCTGCACAACACGCTCAGTGAACTACTAGAAGCACAGTGGACGTCCCACCTCCATCGCCTCGCCCTCACTCCCTCAGGTAGACGCGTTCTCCAAAACATTGGCCAGCCCACCCCCTCCCCTCAACTTCAACGCATTCCCCTGTCCATTCGTCAATGCCTGAAGGTTAGTCTGGTACCTAAACACATGCACTCATCCTTCAGTTGAGGACTTCGCGAAGCCCGGGTGAAGATGCTCGATAAACGGTACGGCGCCGACTCCCAAACACGATATACGAATATTGCTATAACTCCCGACCACACGCGCACCACCCTAGTTACTGTGGACTCGAACGGACATCTGGCTCGCAGCCGTCACCTATCGAAATCTGCCGGTCACCTCAGCTGAAGCGCTTGCCATCGCCCATGCAACTACCACACACCAGCATCAACCATACTTGACCATCATTACGGACTCCCAAGCCTGTCGACTGTATCAAGCTGGCCTTGCACCACCCCAGGCCCTCCCTGTGCTCTAACACCTTCCCGGGACATTGAAATTTCGATCGTCTGGACCCCAGGTAATGCTGGCCTTGCAGGGAATGAGGCGGCTCATGCCGCAGCCCGCGATCTCCTTACCCGGGCACTTCCAACCGCAAGGATCGACAGACACCCCCGGGCGCCTAATCTCTGACCATCAAGTCCTAACTCCGCTGGACTCTGCCTACAGCTCCCTCCTCATGCACTACACACACCAGAAGAACATACCCTCCTCCACACCACAGTCTCTCCAACCACTAAGCTCACGTATATCGGCGTCTACAAACAGAACCTTCTACAACCACTATCCTCTCCCACACAACTGCCCACAATGTGACACCCCTCTCACAACCTACCACCTTGTGTATTCATGTCCCCACCACCCCCACCACATTCACTCCCCCTCCCTTCAGCAGTGGGAGTCTGCGCTGACCAGTTCGGCGCCGGAGCATCAAATCGCCCTTGTGCAACGAGCCCTGGATTCGGCGCAGGCTCGTGGCCTCCTGGACGTAGGAGGGTGTCCTGTCCACGTCCTTTTCCAGCTCCCTTGGCTGCTCAATAAAAATGTTTTACCACCACCACATTTGCACACTGCATGCTTCACCCCTCCCAAGGTTTCACGTTAGTGGAGATGGCCTGGGATATGTTAGATGCGACGCATCTCTTTAACTCGCCTTGTCCCTCCGGCGTCCATCCGTAGTCCGCATCCCTCCCCCATTCTCCTCGCCACGCCAGCTGCGCGGTAACTCCGCTCTCACCGCAGCGCCATGCGCTGCTCTCTCTCATTCCCCTCACCGTTAAAGCGCGGTACGTATGAACGCGATATCTGCGCCGCTCCGCTCAGTCGCTCCACCGCCGCCGCTCCGATGACATCCGATGACCACCGATGATTTGAATGGAGGCTAACAGGTCTGCTACCGCGATGGTCGGCGCAACCGTAACAAGCACCGCCCAGATGCGTCGCATCACCCCATGGTTTCCCCCCGCGGAAAGATGTGGTCAATTTTTTTATTGGTATTTTATTTACAAGTTGGGGCCAGTTAGGACCTTTGCTGTGTACATGCCGGTTTTCTGAAATCCATGCAAGCGTCTCACTCGATCAGTACGAAGTCTTCTGGAGGAGTGGGCTACATTCATGAAGAAAACCGATGAATTATAGTAGAAGACAACCAGGGTTAGGGTTTTTAAAAAAAATCTGAACGTCCTACCATTGCGAGTAGCATATTTCAGTTCTATTCAGCGTCACCACTAACTTCTGGAGAAAAGTCTGTGCCTTTTAGAAGTGAAAAAAACAGCTCGCTGTACTGGATTCAAGGAACACAAGAAAGCACACATGAGTACTTTCTGTAAGCTGCTTGGCTGGGGAGAGCAGGCAGATGCGAAAATTGGCACACGTCTATTACAGCAGAACCGTCGAATTTCAGACGGGAATGGGAAGCGTAAAGTAATGTCACATTTCATTAGCGTTTTTGTGAAGCAATAATTGTTCACTTTTGTTCATTGTCTTTAATACTAATCTCCTGAGTACGTGCTTGCAAGCTACAAAATTTGAATGTGAATATCGACAGTTAACTATAATTTTGTAGCTTGCGAGCGCTACAAAATTTTCAGGCATCAAAATCAAGGAAAGTTTTTCCAGTGGTAAACACAAATTTATTGCATTCATATATGTAGTCAGTACTCCCAGAATTCCAGGGCAGTCTCAAGGGCTTTACAAAGTAACTTGCGGTCTACCTCTTGCAGAAAGGTCACGTACCATCAAATTTCACGTTTCAGGGGGAAAAAAATCTCGCAATCAAGGGGAGTGCTTCCCAGCAATATCAACGACAATATGTTGCGCCCATAGATCCTAGTAAATAGCCGCAGAATCCAAGGGCGGCTTCGAGGCCTTCCCGGAAAGAAACTTGCGGTCTACCTCTTGCAGAATAAAAGAGGTCGACTCCCGATCTGCTGTACGCCTAGGCGTGCCGACGCCCTCCGTGCAGCCGGATTACTTCTTCGCCGCGCATAATATATGGGCGACCGCTGAAGCGCCGCTGGAACGCACCGGGCGCGCTATGGTAGCATGCAACGAAGGCGTAGATTGGCACGCGATGAGTGAGGCTACTGTTGTCTCCAAGGCCCCGGGTGACGGTCTCGAACCCTTCCCGCTGGCGGTCTCCGTCATCGTCTGGTCGGAGCCGTCACGCCGTTGGGAGCGTCCGGGGAGAAGCTGCCGGTATCCCAGCAGCCACGGCGTTCCATACGAGTTCGCCTGTTTGGCGGGCGACGGGCAGGTGTTTCGCACGGGCGATGGCGGGGCGGCGGGAGGCTTGTCCGACAGTTCATCAGGTGTGGTCGGCCTCCTCCGATGGCCGTGAGGCGACGCGACGCTTGGGACAGCTGCTGCCGACGGCGGAGTACCGGGTGAAACGTCCGGCGTGGTCGGGCGCTTGACCCCCGAAGCTCGACGAGGTATCTCCATTCACTGGACGGGGTGGCTAGCGGGATCCAGCTAAGCCCGCGGACGTTGATAATTCGAAGGAGCAGGGTAAAGATGGTCGAAGTCTTCGTCTGTCGGAACCGTTAAGATGCGGCGAACGGCTGGCTGGAATCGCCGAGGGCCAGACGCAGCACGGGAGGCGAAGGCTGCGTGGTGAACTCGCCAGCGTTGCTATAAAGAATGAGCTGAGATGGCTGAAGGGAGCAGGACGTCAACGCAGCAGGAATAAACGTGGTCCAATCCAGTTTCGCCAGCGCACGCGCACGAGAGCTCGTGCTGTCGCCGCTGCTTTGTCGTCGTCTTCACCTGTCGTCAAAACACGGGAAGTTTCGCGGAATATTCCTCCGTCATTCCGTTTCTTCTTTCTTTTTGTTTGTGCCCTATGATTTTTATTTGTACTCATCGTGTTATATTTATTCGTTGATGAGCCGTTTTCTAAGTTGACGCCATAGGGAGATCACTGGTTGACCCCCCCCCCCCCCCCCCCCTTGTGGACACGTTCCCTTTTTCGTCCATATAAAGGATTGTAACTGTGCACCCGACCTTAGAAACGCAAAAATCGCAAAAAAGCAGGCATGGGTGGAACGTCATGTCGCAGAAGCTATGTACTACCAAATCACGGTAAATAATCCTTCTTTAGACAAGTACACTGGTATTAGTATACACAAGTATACTGGTTTAGACAAGTATACTGGTCTCGTATGAGACTGGCAGTATTGAAAATAAATAAATTAAAAGACGACAAAGTAGGGAGCCTACGGCGGCATGTAGGCTCCCTAGGACAAAGGAGACTTCTTGTGGGACCGGTGCACATACGTAGTTATTGCCAAGAGAGAGAGAGATAGAGAAAATACTTTTTTGGGGCCCAAAGAAGAAGACTGGTCTTATATCTTCTTTCTTGCAAGGGTTCGGCCGACCCCATGAGAGTCAGCGGCCTCTCAGGGCCTGTTGACCTTCAGCGGGAGAGCTGTGCACCGCGGCCTCCCACTGCACATCGTTGTGTATGCTTAGTAAATATGTGCTGTGTTCCTGTGGAGTCGTAGCGATGTGCGGGCACTTCCACATCATGTGTGAGAGGGTAACCCACCCCGAACAAAATTCGGGCCATATAAGTCGGGATACATCTGGTTATGGAGGACTGGGTTTGGAAACGAATTGGTCTGCAGTAGTCGTAGTGCTACAGCCCTATTTTCCATCGAGGGACTGGTGGGGACCGGGATATGATCGTCAGCCCTCAGTAGTTGAGAATTTCCCGATACGTGAGAAGCCTGCCGCCGTTCCGAGGAGTGTCCATGGATGCGACTGGCAAGTTGGTTTGGTTGGTGAGAGCGCAAGCCAACTCATGTGCCTCCTTGTTGCCTTTCAGGGTAGCGTGTGCAGGGACACACAGTAGCGTGACTGTGGGGAAGTTCTCAGTGTTGGTTAGATGTCTGAGAATGGCAAGTGTCTTGGGCGATATACGTCCTCTATAGTGAGGTTTCGAATGGCAGCCTGCGAGTCTGAGACTACCACACCCGACGTTTGGATGCTGGAGGTCGCCAAGTCGATAGCCGCATTCTCCGCTTCCACCGCGTGCAAGTTACAATTGTGACAACCACATGCTGATTTCCTGGATAGTTGGTTGCAGCATAGCACTCTTCTCCCTATATTCGGCTGCACATGTGTACCAGACATTGGGCTCCGCTCGAAGTCTCTTGGACAAAGCGCGGACTCTGGCTCGCCTACATGCGTCCTGGGTGGGACGCATGTTTCTAGGGAGAAGAGTGAATTTTATGTGCGATCTGAGAGCAGTTGGAAGGTCAACTTGCTCGGCCGGGGTCTCCGAGTTCACCTGTATACTCAAAGATCGCTCAGAACTTTTAGTCCTGCCCGTGTAAATGACAGACGTACGAGTTGTTCCGTGCGTTGCGCCTCGATGATTTTCTTCCACGGTGTTGTGGATACCGAGTTCAAGTAGTTTGCGTGCGTCGGGGCAGAAATAGGAATGCCTAGAGCTTGTTTGTATCTTGCGGATTAGTGTATTTTCTCCTTTTTCAAGTCTTCGGAGTCGTAAGAACGGCGCGGCAAATGCAATTCGACTTATGATGAAAGCCTGAATGAGGTCTTCTGATGCTGTTTTCAGACATCCCTTGATATCTATTGGAGATTATTGATATCATGCAGCTAACTTGCATCGCATGCTTCTCCAGTTGTTTGAGAGTTGCTGTGTTGTATCCATTAGCTTGGATCTGAAGGCCTAATTTTGGTGGTGTCTGCATTTGTTATGGCAGTCCCATATTTGGTTGTGATTGAGATGTTTTGGCGACCTTGAGGCTGGCGGCCGTTCGGATAGATGACAAGTAGTTCCCGTTTAAGCGAGGCGCAGCAAAGACCTCTAGGAATGACATAGCTCTCAACCACTTCTATCGCTTGTTGTAGGGTATCTTGTATCATCCCATCGCTGCTTCCTGCTACACAGAGTGTAATGTCGTCTGTATAGAGACTGACTAAATCTGGGTATCTCATTGAGTTTCGGAGGCAGCCCCATGAGAGCCACGTTGAATAAGAAAGGAGACAGGAGTGATCCTTGGGGAGTGCCCTGTTCTCGCAGTTGTATGGGGTTAGACCGTGAGGCTGGCTGTTCTCGTCGTTAAAAAGTCTCTCACATATTTGTTAGGTGCACTTGCCCACTCCGAGCAGCTCGAGATTCTGTAGTATGGCCGAGTGTTTGACTTTTTTAAAGGCTTTAGTTAAGTCTAGTCCCAGGATGGCCCTGGTATCATAGGAGGAGTTGTGTCGTCCCTCGATGACTTGGTGCTGTAGTTGTCGGAGCACGTCCTGCGTCGAGAGACCTTGTCTGAAACCGAACATTGAGTCCGGGAGTAGGTGCTTGTCGTCCACTTAGTTGTTTAGTCTATTCAAGACCATGTGCTCCTAAAGTTTGCCTAAGCAAGACGTCAGAGAGATGGGCCTTAGGTTTTCAATCTTCAAAGCCTTGCCGGGTTTGGGAATGAATACTGTCTTTTCCGTTTTTCATTGCTTCGGAAGGGTACCTTCAATCCTGCATTTATTAGTATTTAGTCAGGACCGTAACAGAATCATCGTCCAGGTTCCTAAGCGTCTTATTAGTGACACCGTCTGGACCCGGAGCCGATTTGGTTCTGAGCTGAGACATTGCTGCCCTCATCTCTGCCTCCATGAAAGGTTCGTACAATTTTAAGTTGGGAGCTCCTTCGTAGTCTTTGGCTGGGTTGCAAGGGCCGATGTTGAGGAACCTATTCTGAAGATCGACCAACAGTTCTTCAGGGGTTCCATCGTAGCCGTATAGTAGACGATGAAGGTCCCGTCGTTGATGGGTCTTGTTTGTGGTGGGGTCTAGTAAGTGGCGGAGTATGTATATGTTCCACGTGCGTGGGACAATCATTGATTCCTCCATCTCCGAGAATAGGGAATGCCATTGTTTAGAGAGGTGCATCGCGTGTTCTTTCTCCAATCTCCTCCTGGAGTATGGCGATGCGCCTCCTCAGTGGGCGATTTCGTTTGTTTCGTGCTAGTCTTCTCTGGAGGCTGGCTTTGGCTTCCCATAGATTCAGCAGACGGGAATCCACTTCGTCTAGGTTTGCCTCCTCCGGGACAAGCTTGGCGGCACCGGCTACGGCTTCCTGTAGCGACTTCGTCCAATCCTCAATATCATGCATGTCTTCGCAGACTTGCGGCGTCTCCACACGAGATTTCTGGAAGTCATCCCATTCTGTATTCTTGAGGTTTCACCTTGTCTTTGGTTTAACTAGCATGGTCGTTACTTCTGTAGATAGAATGTAATGGTCGCTGTTTAAGTCTGCTTTGGTGTTACTCCAGGTAGAGGGTAGGCCTATGTTCCTAGCGAAAGTCATATCCGTACCGTTGGATGTGGCCGTCCCTTGTCTTGTGGCCTGCGCTGGATCAGTGAGTAGAGTTAGGTTTTCTTGCTGTGCATACAACCAAAGCCGTGAGCCCTTGGCCGTGCAGGGATCGTAGCATGGGTGCATTGAGGTCCCTTACCACGAGGGGAGGGGTGTTTTAGATCCTGCCAGACTTGCTGTTTTCCTGAGTAGCTGTGAAAAACGATGGTTTTTCCTGGGGCTGCTATAAACGTTGAGTGTGGAGAAATTGCCTCGATTCAGTGCTGACGCTTGGATCCCAGTGGAGTGTTGTATGGCCGGAATGTTTTGCTTGACTAGGGTCGTGACTAGCATAGAGGACTCTTCCCCTTGCACGCCGTCTACTGGTATGAATGATTGGAATCCTGGTAGTTTGGCTTGGCCATTGTTTTCCCGAGGGGCTATCACATCTGGAGCCGCCTCCAGTCCCACACTTAACAAATGCCGTTGTAGATTGGCTCTTTTGCGTCTGTAACCCCTACAGTTCCACTGCCATATCAAAATTTTTGAAGTGTGCTTTCTTCTTGTCCGAGCCATTATTCAAGAGGTTCGCATAATCCGTAATGAGATTGCAATAATGCGGTCCTCAATATAGGCTGGGAGAGCCCTTTTGGAAATGGGGTGTCGTTGTTGCTGGGGGGTTGCCGCAGGCACGTTTCCGATCCCCATCCCTACGTGCTGTTTAATGGCTACGGTTGTGGTTTCTATAGCTGACATGCGAGTATTAAGTGCAGCTAGTTGTTTGTTGACTGAGTCCATAAAGGACGTGAGCAGAGTATGAACTCCCGAGATGCTCTTTTCAAACTTGGACACCGTAACGGAGTCAGTGTTCTGTCTGGGCTGCAGTGCGTTTGCGGCTGGGAGTCCGCTTAGCTAGAGATGTACAATCATCGGGTACCATCAACTCTTAATATGTCTTTGTAGGCGTTCCCAAAGTCGGTTTCAGCGCTGGCTACCGAGTTAATGGAGGTCGATACTTCCTTATTTAGAATCCCCGGCGATGGGAGCATGGAGGCTCCGCTAGTCTCGGCTGTTTTAGCTTTAAAAGCTTGATTCTCTAACATAACCGTTCCTAGCATTTTCTTGAGTTTAGCTTATTCTGCCTGTGCGTCATCAGACCTAGGTGTCGTGTTGTTTGCGTTGGAGAAGGTCACGCTTGCCCAGCTCACCGTTACGTCGGCGTTCTGGCCCGGAGCTCCTTTGGTTGATCCTCTATGGCCGTTAATTTTTGGTTGTCGTCGGGGTGTCTTCGATCTCGACTGATGCTCCTGCTTGCCTCCTCGGCCTTTGGATTGGGATCTCGACTTGGAACCAGATGGCGAATGACTCTGTCGTCGGTTTGTGGATCCGCCCGCGAGGTTTGTCGAGGTAACCGAGGAAAGGACGGAAAGCGATTGCTTGGGTTCTTCAGGATGCTCTTTGGGGGCGATTTGTCCCTGCTGGAGCTGCGGTTGCGCGAGTGGCGCTCGTTCTTGGATTTTTGTTGCATTTCCCATTTGCGTTTCTTGAGCAGATATGGGACTTCGTACCGTTTCCGGCACTTCTTGTCACCTGTCTTGTGGCCCTTTCCGCAGATAGCACATTTCAGCTGACAGGCATGCCCTTCCTGTGGGTTTAAGCCACCGCAAGTCTGCGGACGCGTGGGATCCATCGGAGTGAGGCACACATCTTGCCTATGCCCAAGCTTGCCACAGCATATTTCATGGTGCTTTTTATGAAGAAAGCATCAGTACTCTGCTCCTCTATAGTAGATAAAGTGAGGTACCTTGTTTCCCTCAAATACGATGATGGCTGATTTAGAGGTGCCGAGACGCCGGGCCTGGAGCATAGTTGGGTTCTGTTTACATACAAGGCTCGCCGTAATGGCAGCGTCGTTGTCTGCAGGGGGAATGTAATGTATAACCCCCTTGGCGCACTCTTCTGGTGTAGTGGTATATGCGCCAAGTCCGTAGGCTTCTCGCCGTCACACAGTGAGGTAAGCTTCTCATAGGAGGCTACTCGCTGCATGCTTGGCGTGCTGATAACAACAATGCTTATAGCTTGCCGGATATCCTGAAGTGTAAAAACTGCGATTGTAATTTTTTTCCGCGGTGTGCTCTAAAATCAGTGTTTATCAGAAAAGTCCCAATTGTCCAACATTTCACCGACGAGTTTGTTTTTTTTCGGATTTTTTTCGATTGATCCGAAAACCCGGATCACTAGTTATAAGATCGAGTGTCCCGATCCGGCGCAAGGGGAGAGTGTTTTGGTTGTGTAGTTCAATTCGAGGGTTTTCGATTGGTATGTGTCGCACTCGGTGATTTCGAGGTGATCCTGTGCTGCATCAATTGGCTTGGTAGTCGGGTGGAGGGAAAAAGGCATCACGGATAGTCCTTGCTGGCGGTGACGTGCGGTTGATCATGCAGTTTGCTCCGAGATCGGGATTACAAGAATGTACCGAAACTATATACGGCAGGGGTGTTGCATGTGGGGGTCACGTTGTCCGCGTTGTGGTGAGGGGAGACATTTTGCCTGCGCGCAGTTTGCCACATAGTTGGCAGTATTGCGCTGGCTGGTACCGTAGGTAGTCAATCGACCTTGATGTGAAATGGAGGGGAAGGGGGGGGGGGGGGGGGTCTGAATTGTCAAAATAGAAGGGCTGAGGTGGAAGGCGTTAACATCCTGGCGTGGGTTGCTATTTTTGCAACTTAACCGACTTTACAACCCCCAGTGTGAATCGTGTAAACCAGGAAAAAACGATAACAATGGTAAACCAAGCGCAAACGAAAGAGGCGACCAAATTTATATGTGAGGATCAAATGCAGTGCACGATGGTGCAGTGGCGTCGGGAAGGAATGAGAAACGTCAAACAACCCAAAAATTATTGGAAGATCCACTGGTGTACATGTACGTGAGGAAATGGCGCCAGAAAACTGAGTAAAATCAGAGGATATTTTTAACACGTCTGCAAACTACTTGAAGCTGGTGTTAGATCCTCCCCTTCGAACCATGATATAAGGCGGCACCCTTATACCCGGGCTAGACTGGGGTCCGAATGTCATTTAAACTAAATGTCATTTGACTCGAATGGGTGCTTCGAATGCCATTCAGAATCCGCCGTGCTCCACTACAATTTCGATGGCGTTTGAAAGCATTAACAATCGCTCGCCGTGCTGCATGGCGCTGCTGCTGTAGAGTTCTGTTTTTAATCAATATAGCAACAATCTAATTTAGCGTCAGTCTTTGGCATTAAAATTATATGAAATTATCCAAAACGTAAGCTCTGACACGGTTTTTGCTTAATTCTGAATTACAATCGAGGTTTTTTTTATGTCTGGCCACACTGGTTCGTCGGTTGTTCGTTGAGAAAGAGAAATGGCAGCGCCTGAGGAGGGTTCTGAAAAATAGCCGCCTTGAGAAGTGAAGGTAGTGAGGGCTGCGAGGCTCCTGGCGATGGCGAGCGAACGGAACGAACTTCGGATGGGTGCGGAGGGGGCCGTCCAGGGAGAGAGAGTATAAGAGGTTGGCCTGAGAATCCGATCTTGGTCCTACTACTTACTACTACGTCGGGAGGGGGGGGGGGTACTGCTGATAAAAAGGAAAGGATGAATATCGCTTAAACCGCGCGTCGGCACCTTGGGGCTGAGCTCGCCTGATGCGTTTTGCAGACGCCTCACGAGCTCTCACTGCATCGGGGTCTGCCTGCCGATACGCGCGCTTTCTCGCCGCTTCCCGTTCTCTGACGTTTTGGAGATCCTCTTCGCGCCGCAGCCGTGCCGCTTCGCGTACGGCAGGGTCCTCGCGCTGTTGCCGTGACGCTTGGGCCTCTCGTTCTCGAACGCTGGGATCTTGGCGGCGTCGTCGCGCAGCCCGACGACACGCTTCGGCTCCCGCTCTCGTACGGCAGGATCTTGGCGGCGGCGTCGCGCAGCTTCACGGAGCGCTTCTGCCTCGCGGGCTCGCACATCTGCAGCCTTATCCATCGGGCGACTCCGAGCGCGCGCCAACAGCGAACGGATTTTATTACAACGCTCCCCGCCATCTAGTAAACAATCCAAGAACTAAACTAGAGGTAGCCACGCATCTAGTAAACAATCCAAGCGCATCTTTTCATCCTATACAAGTACCGCCATCTAGTAAACAATCCAAGAACTAAACTAGAGGTAGCCACGCCATCTAGTAAACAATCCAAGAACTAAACTAGAGGTGGCTACATACATACGTCGAGGATGGACAGACCCACGCCCTAAGGAGCTTCGCCCCTAAAAGAGAAAGGAATGAATATTGAATGAAAGGGAAATGACAATGAAATCGACAAATGAACTATGTACAAGCCTTAAAACCTCACATACAACGGGGCGCTGTCAGACGATTACAGTACACTTTTCAGCACATGATTATCATCCATAAAAAAAAAACATTGACACATTATTTCGCAGTCTGTTAAATTTTGTCGCAACCTAGAGCCGAGAATCCAGAGAGGAGTCACTAAGAAATGTAAGCTGGGCTTTAACGGCTACGCTTTGTTTCCTGTTGTCAGCCCATATGCCCAAAATATTTTGTTCGGACAGAGTGCGAGTGTCCAAGCGTAGTAATGCTGCTTCAAGGTTCTTTCGCTCAGTAGAGTACTTTGGACAAGCGCTAAGCAAATGTTCGATAGTCTCAGGACAACCGCACAGCTAGGAGGCAGTCCGGGCTGTCCTCCCGTCCGATTGTGAGGAGGTACTTCCGGGTCAATGCTACTCCAAGACGCAGCCTGTGTCGCAATGTCTCTTGACTTCTGCGAAAGTCGAGGAGCATGACTGAGCCAGAACTTTCTATCTGGATCGAGCCTGTCAAGGCGTTCATGTCGATTCTTCGGGTCCGACGAATGCAAGGCTGCAGCTTGTTTACGTGCTCGCTATAGCTATAGTATCGCGTTAGCATCCTCCCTTGTGAGGGGGATGGAAAAGTGGTGACGGCTGCGGCCGCACAGTTCAACAGACAGACAGACAGACAGACAGACAGACAGACAGACAGACAGACAGACAGACAGACAGACAACTTTATTAAACGTCCTGAGGGACTATCCTAGATGGCCGCTAAGGGTCCTCCTCGGGTAGTCGCTGGCCACACCCGCGTCGGAGGGGAGTGACCTTGGTCTTCCGCCTTTCGCAGGCCCGCTAGACAGCCAGGAGTTACTTGTGAAGATCCTAGCTCGAAAGCTGCAGATAAACAGAAGATGTAACGAGGCTTTCGCTGTCATATCCTTAGAAAGTTCTACGCATCCCCCGTAATTTTTACGCGTTCATTTGTACGCCACACTGACGACGTAGAAAGAGGACGAATTAAGTGCTACGAGGTCACGCGCAACGAATATTCGAACGAAGCAGCAGCTGGGGATTGAAAGCAAGAGGAAGCACACACGTCTGCCGTGCTAAAAATATTCCGATTAGGCTGACTTTTACCTAGTTTTCCTACTCTTCTCTCTGTTGTTTTTGTAGCGTGAGCTACACTGGCCGAGATTGCGTGGCTCCTGGAAAGCCGTGCTGCGCATGCGCGAGGAGCAGTGACGTCACACGGCGCACAGAACGTTACCCGCTGCCCGACGTCTCTCACACACCCCACGCGCCCAGCGTGTTCGCCAACCTCGTTCCACACATGGAGGCCCGGATCACTTGATGATCATGCGAGGGGTGACCGGGTGTGGAACCGATGGCTCGTGCTTCGCGGCAACACCGGCGTGTGCCTGTGGAAGCAGCTTAGCTCCGGGGCGATTGGTGACGCTGCGCTGGAGCCGCTTGATAAATATACATGTGTCACATAATGCGTATGCCGTGTGTGTCACTGAAGCAGCAGTAAGCACGATAATCAAGCTAATCCTAGAAACCAGGAAAGCTAAGAATCACCAGCTGAACCTCAGCTCACGATATACGTATATCCTGTCAGCCGAGCTAAGTCACTGCTAGTTTTTTCTTGTTTTTTTCTCTTTCTCTCTTGAACTAAGACTAAATTCTTTTTCTGTCCACTATTTTGCATCGTATGATTGATTTCAAGAGTAGAAAACCTGCGCGCAAAAGGCAAGACAATAAGGAAGGGGAAGGACGGGCGCCCTTTCTTTATTGTCTTGTCTACGCGCAGTTTTTCTACCCTTGAAATGCAGTGCCAACTAGCCCAACAACACGCTGTATGATTGAATACAATGGAAAAAGAACTTTTCTTGGCCGATCCCCCTAAGTGGGTATGCGCCATTTTTTGGGCCACCATCATGTCGGGGACAAGCGCTGCCGCCGCTGGCCTGACACGTTTGGTAAGCGGCGTGGCTCTGTTCACCAATTGCTTCTCTTTGCGGGATCGCCGAAGAATCGCGCGCGGGGGGAAGGGGGAGTGGTGGTGGGGTTTCCAGTCTCCGAAAAGACAGCGCGAATATGGCTGAGGGCAGGACTGAAGGGCAGACCTGCAGCATATTCGGCCAATTGCACCAGCTTCGCTCATAGCAAGGAATACCGTTCCCTCAGGTGAAAAATCATGCATTCTATATATCTTTCCCCACGCGTCAATTGTAAGGAAGCGCCAATGGAGTGTACCCTTACCTCGGCAAAACAGAAAGCAGTTTTAGCATATCGTTGCCGTGTTTGCGTTACCGTTTACCGTGTTACCGGAAGCCGCTGGCGACGGTGAATCCTGTGCCGGTAAGTTACCGTTCGCAGTAACTCTCGCGCTGCGCAGTCGACTCCCGCAGACACGGTAAGCGGTAACGCAAGCACGGTAACGTTCAATGATGCTAAAACTGCCTAGTGAGCGTAATTAACCCTAACGTATCACTAGCCTGTCTTTAACGTGTCACTATGACTTCAGCTCATAGAAGAATGATGCATAATGGAATTTCTCTCTATTCTAGGGCGCGAAATGAAGCTACGGAAGGCTTCAGGCCGATCGGATTTGCGCTGCGAACCGTAGCACCAAATGTAATTTACGACGGTTGCATATATCGCGGCTCAGCACAGGTCGGCAGGCTCACTCATGAGTGCACTCACACAGCCCCCACTCACCACTCATGAGTGAGTGGTGCGTGAGTTTCGCCGTCGCTTAGGACTGGCGAGTGTGAGTGCGAGGGAGTGCACGAGCCCCACGCGCATTAAGCACCTCTCACCACTCGCGGTTGCGAGCGCCACTCGTGGCGAGCTCCACTCACAACTCGCGAGTGCAAGAGCAACTCGCGGGGAGCCCCGCTCAACTCGCCAGTGCACTCGCGCTACTTGTACCATTTGCGGAGGGTACCGCGGTGAGCGAGCGCCACTATTGCGCTTGTACTCGCTGTTGGCTATTCGTCGCATGCAGGAGCCGCTCGCTGTGATTGTTGTCAATGGCGGGATTGCTTTTAGCTTCGGAAATACGTCGCCACTGAGCTCCTGCCATTGGGCACCATAGAATTAATTCTCTGGTGGCGTGCTGATTTAGGAATATGATTTGGATGGACTTCTTACGCCATAATGCACTAATACTGTTCGCTTTCGTGACTCACGAAGGGTCTACTGCACTCAATCGCGTGCGAGGGGAGACGACGAATGGTGAGCGCGAGTGAGTGCGAGTGGTGACGGCGAGCGGTGAGCGTGAGCGCGAGTGGGTGTGAGTGGTGGAGGGCGCATAGTGAGCGTGAGTGCGAGTGAGCGCGAGTGGTGAGGGCGACTGCTGAGCGTGAGTGTGCGTGAGTGCGTGAGGGAAATATATTTTTCTGTGTGAGCGTGAGTGAGTGGCGCTCAGTTTTGCCGAGGTATGGGGCTCAGTCGATCTTGCATTCATTTTTCTTCTGGCATCGGAGTTCGCGTGACACGCCGCCTCCATCCCTACTGCAGCGACCACCCGGGGAAGCCGTCGTCGTCAAAGACGGCTACTCTTGGCGGGCCGTGCTGGTTGCCTTGATCGTTGGAGTCATCTCCGGGGCGGGGGCCTGGCGCCGGCGGCTACCTGACCTTCGCTTACGTAACCGGAGCCGGACGCACGACAACGACTTCTCCGGCCCGTGACTATGTCGCCTGTTACACCAGCAGCTGCGTAGCAGTTGCGGAATACTTGCGGAAGTCACTGAACCCTCTGGTGGACCCGTGCCTGAACTTCCCTCAACACGTCTGCGGCCGCTTTCGCTGGAATCTCGGGGACAGTTACGTCACCAAGGTATACGTTGAATCAGCTGCTTCTGGGGAATTTAGATTTTGTCTACTATTTGACCGCGCATAGTAGTTTGTTCCCGCTTCCGGGAAAACGCTGCGCACTTCGTCCGTTGTTTCCCGGAATGTTGCGCGCAGGGGGACGCGAAGATGGAATTCTCCAGACGGAAATCATTCGGTGACCAAACTCAGTGGGCGATTGAGGCTCGTTTTCCGAGCAACATTGCCTAAAGCGCGGTGTGGAAAGCACAGCACCCATAGCCTGCCCCTCTTCTTCATTTGTCGGCGCACCCCGTGAACTACGTACTGCTTAAAAAATATCAAATTAGAAAGTTATAAAAGTGACGTAATAGAGCAGAAAAATATGCATCTCATACATAGCCCTTAAAAGCGAAGACAAAAATAAAGAATAGAAAAAAAAATGACGGAAACCTGAATGAAATGACGCGAAAATCGGGCCGAACATGTAACGGGTAAAGATAATTGGTCGAGCGGTATTTTAAAATACTTGGAGATATAAAAGTATAATATATAAATAAATTGTGGTACTAACCTAACGGAACCAAAAATGTGCATATTATACACAGACCCCAGAAAACGAATACCAGTTAAGAACTGGCCGCGTGTCTGCTCTCTTTAGCTGCAAACGTCGCCAGGAGACGACAGGGCCGTAGCCAGAAATTTTGGGAAGGGGGGGTTATGGATTTTGGGAAGGGGGTAGTTTTCCTGAAAGCAACAGTAAGTTTTGCTTACGTGCTGCCTGGAAAAGATTTCGGGAGGGGTTCGAGCCTCCCAAACCCCCTTCTGGGTACGGCGAGGCGATTCTCAGTTACAAGTTGCCGCTGTGCCTCATCACCGCAGCCGGATGTTACTCCGCGCGGTGCAAGTAGTTGCTTTACTGGGACTATGTTAAACATGGCACGAGCCGTTTCCCTGATTTTGTGGACTTATTCTGCTTAAAAACTACTGCAGTGACGACAAACAGACCCCTTGAGAAAAGGCAGACGACATCCCGCATTCGTAGCAGTCTCCTTCCAAAACGCGCGCGCCCGTTGACATCCGGGTCCATCGCTTAGGCGGAGTGATACCGTACATATCTTGTTTCCGAATATAGTTCTGCAGCCCCTTTCACGTAACTGCCTCTCCTGTCTCCCGCCAACACTTCACGTTGTTCCCCTCCTGTCTCGGTCCTTCCGTGATACTCGCATAAGGGTTTGTTGATTTGAAATCAATGTTCCCGCGTTCGCACTTCTTGCGCGCACTCTGTTGGGGCCCTTCGTTACTCTTCCGCTATGCGTTTGAGCCACAAGCTCCTTTTAAATGCAGAGCATTTCTTTAACTCACATGTAGCGTCCGCCGTCCTTCCGCAACAGCTCAGCATCGCAGGTGCGCCCCCTCCCCCACTCCTCCTCTCCCGCATGACGCTACCCTCCTCGCTCTCAACAACAGGTCCGCACCCCTCCCCCTACACTATATAAAAAAATAATGCTTACCAGCGCCAGGTTCGTCCCGGACCCTGCGGGCGGAACGCAAAGTACATGGTGCTCTTCCCACTGCGCCACAAAGCCGACCAGAATTAAAGGCTACGAACGCGCCTTATATCCTTGACTCATTCAAACTACGTCAAGAAGCTGCTGATACAACGCATTCAGTCTGCGGGCGGAACGCGAGTACATGGTACTCTTCACTGCGCAAAAGCCGACGCAGAATGGGAGGCTACGAACGCGCCTTATATCCTGACTCATTCAAACTCGTCAAGAAGCTGCTGATACAACGCATTCACTACACCAACTCCCCAAACACAACGTTAACGCAATACACCCACCCCTATGCGACGCATTTACTCGAGTCCCCATCGCGGGGAGATGGGCCCAAGTTTTCCGAGAGAGAGCCGCGGTTTTTAAAGACGAAACTTTCCTGGGCTACTTGAAAGGGAAACTTTTGGTCTGTCTCTGTCAGTCTGTCTGTCTGTCTGTCACTCGATTCAGCCAGCCGGACGAAGTGAAGGAGATGCTGTGCTATTCGCCGCGAGGTCGGCATGTAGGTGGCGACAGCGTCGCGCCGCTATAGTGTGGATGCACCACTGAGCGGCCCGGGAGAATGCACACTGACGGCGCGCTTTCGTGCCTTTCTCGAGCCGTGTGCGCACAAAACAAGAGTGGTATGCTGTAGTTCGGTCCTCAACGTTCAATGTATAGCATGGAAGCGGCAATTCCGCCAAAAAAGCGGCGATCTATCGGGAACCTCAGAACGGCCACAATAATGACAATGAACTTGTACGCCGTTGCTCGTAGCAAGCTCGATCTTTCCAAATTATGGCTTCGTGCCTTCAATAAAATCATAAATAGAAACAAATCAGGAAGCCTTCGATCTCCGGAATTCAGTTTACAACAGCAGTTTCAATTGCTTTCACTGGTAGCATGACGCTTGGAGGCTACAGAAAGTCGGTGGCCAAATTCCAATACATAGAAATTTTCATAACGGTCTTGCATTTGTGGGATGCCCTAAAATGGTAACACCACTTAACTGCCCCGACATATTTTCAAAGAGCTTACAATATTTTTTGTGTGCTCGAAGGGCAACACAAAATTACTGAATTCCAACCAGCGCAGAGATATAAATGCAACCGTTCTAACAGGTCTTTTGCGTGCAAGTTTAGTTAAATAAAATTTTAGCGACTCTGAAGGCAGGTTTGATGCATGACGGTGTCGGAGCGCTTATTTAAGGCTTTCATCGCATGTGAACTTGCGAATTAAATTGCTAACGCGCGCAGTACAATCAACATCTCATGTTTAGCTAGACTTGCAAAGTGACAGGCAGGTTTACAGTGTGTAAACCAAGCTGTGGGACCTCACAGTGAACACAAGATTTTCTGTTACGAATGCACTGTTGACCATTTGCGTTCATTTTAAAATCTAACAGGTTCCTAGAACAGCGAGATGTGTTGGCATTCTTGCGTAATGTCGCTTACGAACCATAAAGATGGCAAATGAAGTTGCCGTGTTGCAGATGTAGTTAAACGTTCTATTTTTATTTCTCGTTACGAAACCGCGCCACGGGTTCCCGGTAACTAACTTGTGTTGTAAACTGAACCTCGCTTTTGTCTTGGCCTTGAATTCTTGAGGATTGGATAAAAAAGGCACGGAAAAAAGTTTCCTGTGCATTTCGTTTTTTTTCTTTTTTTTAGTGGGGGGGGGGGGGGGCAGACGGTTCCAAGCGCAGCGAGAAGTGAACGCATGTAACGCGAAAAGCCAAACGTTGGTTGTCAGTATTACTTGCAATTGAAAGTACGCTCGGCGTCGTGTTCCGCAGCGATGAAAAAGCAGTACTTCAACGAGCCGGTATTTTCAAAACTGATTAACCCCTTTTTTGCCCGAGATTGTCCAGGAATCGTGGCTGGCCTTTTTCAGAATTATATTGAAAGCGAGCATTGTGGGAAAAATAGACAAAATCCAGCGAGTCACGGCACACACCCACCACACATGTGGATGACAACGTGCTATAAATTATATTACGGGATTTTTCCTCCCTCTTTAAACTTAGGTCCACCCTACGAGATTAAGACGTGACCATATTGGGCATTTGGTTATGCTGAGTGAAACATTTCTGGACAAGCTGATTCATATCGGGATTTGAACATGGGATATATGAAAATGGCAATCGAAATGCCACAGGAAAGGTGCAAACTCACAACTGCTTAATTTTACCGAGAAATCCCCCCAAAATACTCTTGCGCATCCCCAGAAACGCATTTTAAATAATACATAAAATTAGCAACTCGATACAGTTGAATAAATGTTTATTTCCTCCTTAGTATAAGCAACGACTGTCCAAACATGGTATTTAGTTTCGAAAAGGTACGGAAAGAATTCGACCACACAGGCGCTTGCGGGTGTAAAATACGTCCCCGGTATTGGCGATAGCGCACGGCTCGTGTGCAGTGTAATTGTTTTTGTTTGTTTCTTCTTTCTGTAAGGACACCGCGCAATTTTAAAAGGGTGCGGAAAATGCACGGGTATGCACAGGTCTTGTCGCTTCTTACCCGTTTCATGTATAAACTTTTATCCTTTAAATAACTACCAGTAACTGTTTTACCATTTTAATCCCACGATGTGGCTTCCTCACGTTCCTCAATTCAAACAAGCGCTCAGCCGTTTTTTTTTTTTTTATGAGGTTACAAGGCGTGAAGGCAGAGTTCGCATATGTCATTGGAATGCATTTTTTAGAGGTCTTCAACTGAAACCGACACCGAAACTGAAAGTGAACTGAAAGTGAATAACGACCTTTCTCCATCAGGATTTCAATACAAGGTTCATGCCGGTGGTCAACCTGATCGCAAATTTAGGCAGCAAGTTCATGACTGGCAACGTCATCCACAAGGCCGCTAATTACGTATTCGCTTGCACGAGTACCTTCAACACTAAAGACACTTCTAAGTCGGACTCCGCAGCGGTGGTGAGCTTCATGAGTCAGCTTGGACTGTCCCTGTCGAGCCCACCGCCCCCCGGCTCGCCGTCGACGCCCGACCAGCTGCTATCGCTGCACGTGGAACTGGCCTTCACGTACGGTTTGAGCGCCATCATGATCATCCGGCCCCGCCCGCACAACTCGCTGCACGTGGCCTTCAACGGCAGGATGATGCAGGCGGCACTCACCAGGGTAGCCGACGCAGAGTAAGTGCGATCCCTAAAGCCTCTCGTAACCAACAAGATGCTAAGCATACCCAGCTTTCTCGCTCAAAATTCCGCCCTCTCAGGAACCTAGCAAAACCACTTCAGGAAAGTGATATTTGGCATAAAGCAAGAAGTCAACGTGGAGACGAAAATTCTATAAATTGGCAGGATTCTGAATATTTTTTGTATAAGTCGCTGTCAAATCTTACTCCTGATGCATTTGTATGGGATAGGTTCCATGGCTCTGGAGCTTAGTCGCGCAAAGTGCAAGACTTGAAACTATGCACAAAGCAAGTTTTCACACCCGATATTGGCTGCTCGAAAATATTTTACATTTCGCTAAATAGCTACAGAGTAATCACTGTTGAAAGGAGCTGCCATGAGTGGGAAAGCTGCTTATGATGTTTTGACAACGACGATAGTCGAGATCCCCAACTATGCTTCAACTATTACTGGAAACGGGGCACACTGCCACAATAGCGGAGACACGCATAATAACATTTATACCTAAGCCCGGTAAACCACTCCCTCTTGAGCACATATATCCCTCACGTCGTGTCTGGGAAAACTACTTGAACACGTGATACACGCACGACTGGCCCCTCACTTAAAAACGACGGACCCTATACAGCATATTATGATTGGATTTAGGGCATGACGCTGCACGCAGGACATCCTTCTCTAAATCTCGTACAAAATAATAACCGCAAGAAATAACCTCGATACAACAGCAATCCTAGCACTCGATAGCGTGCCCCACCCAACCGTTATGCGAGGACTTGGTTCAATCAGAGTCCTTCAATGCTTTTGAAGGACTCTGGTTCAATCAACCCAGAGCACCGCACATACAGGTTCCGGCTGCCGTGGTGAGCGGACGTGTGCTCGCGTTCGTCCGCCCGCGGCCGGAATGGCTCGCAATCTTCGCTGGCTGCAATCTTCGCTGCAATGGCGGTAAAATGGCGAAAATATATTTTTTTAATGACATGCACTAACAGGTGATGAAAAGGCCTAACAGTTGATGCCAACGCCACAACTCAGTGGTGCAATCACCACGACATTTGGGCAAAATAAAGTTACTACTAGCAGAACTGCCGGTTCAAACAGCTTCAGATTTCATGAGTACATTATCATTATAGTGTACGAGCTCAGCATTGCTGAAATGTAAAGAACGCTGAAATAATTTTTCAGACATTTCTTTTTTTATCGAAGGCCAGTTCAGATATTAAACTGATACATATAACTTATACAGGTATCTAAACACTGCTTTAGAAGATTTTTCTATAATACCCTCCAACAAGGGAAAATCACAATTTTGGGAAAATTACGTGTTTTATAATTACTCGATAGCTATACAGCCCGTACGTTGGTTTATCCAATTCATTTTTACTTGCAACTGCTGCCAATACAATTGCGAAAAAAGCAATTTCAAGATTTTGTCCTAGCACGCGAATAGAGGCTAGCGGGATTTTTAAAATTACACCCCTCTGGAAGTAAATTCCGTTCAGTTTTCGCGCGTTTCATAGCGCCCGCCATCGGCCTAGACTTTGTGCTTATCACCCGCCTCCCGTAGGAGCCTATGCTATTTATATACAACTGTGACTGAAGGGTATCACCACACATACTGAAGAAATTACTCAAGAAGTGTTATATCCATTAGTGTCATTGCTATAGTGGCCTACTCGGGCATCGCCGAGTACAAAATTCCCGCCAACTTGACCAAATTCCCAAACTGCAAAGCACGCGGAGCTCTCGCGCCCGTTCCCCACATCATACGGTGATGCATCAAAGGCCCTCCCCATATATTTCCTCCAATAAGCAGTAGGAGGAGGCGCTGGTGAGCTCAGACCACGAGATCCAAACGTCACTGATCACCAGAACCGCCGACGTCGCTGCCCGACATAAACGGGCAGCCACGACAGCCATCTAACCGCGCAAAGCTCAAATAACTTGTGCTTTCTCTGCCCCCCCCCCCCCCCTCTCTCGTCACCTACTCGAGCTTGTCGGGATTCCAAGTCAAGAGATCCAAAGAACCGAAAGATTCAACAAGTCAAAGTCCAAAATTGGATATCTTGACTCGTTGAATCTCTTGACCCGTTGGATCTCTCGACTCGCTGTGGACCTTTTGACTCGCTGGATCTCTTGATACGTATCTTTTGACTAATATTGGACCTTTTGACGCAGCTAAGGTGAGCTAAAAGGTCCAACGAGTCAAGAGGTCCAATATTAGACCTTCTGACTTGTTGGATCTCTTGACGCGGCCAAGGCGAGTATGTTGCTCCTATGCAAAAATACATTTGCGTCATGGACATATGAAATTATCTCATTGGTTAAGCGTACATTAACAATGTCGTTCACCGGCTCCGGTCCATTTCGGTACACCGCTTTTAGGTACAAGAATGAGTTCGTAAACGCATTTTAGGCAGCAACATGTGTACGTCGTTGCAGTTGCAGGTACGAAAATCGTCCTTATTTATTGCACATGCTCTTGCTCGTAATTCTGCGTTATTTTAACTCATATGAGATGTTATGCGGCCTTACGAAATGAAACCCTATTTATTTGCGGAATAGCCGGAATAAGCGTAGGTTTTAGATTTAGATTTAGATAAAAAAAGTTGCTTTGTAAGCAATAATTTCGCTCCTACAATATAAGTAGCGCTTTTAAGGCCTCTTAAAGCATGAAGCGTGAGCTCGGTAATAATCTATTGATGCGTTAGGCCCTCTTCAAAGATCGAGAAAGGGATTCAAACGTCTTGTGGTAGTTTCAGTAGTGTGTGGCGGTGCGTGTGTGCGCTTCACATACGCAGCTCATGTGTCAGGGAAGCTGACCGTTCAACAGCACCCGAAAGAGCCACCTGTCATCCAAATACACTTAAACCCGATAGAACGAAGTCACTGGGATCCGCGAATTATTTCGTTAGATCGAGAACTTCGTAAAATCAGGACTTGAATTTTACAAGCAGTTGATCCCATATATTTGATGTCTAAATTCGGAGGCGCATTCCAGAAGCTACCGATGATATCGTAATTGTGGCGGCCGCGGCGCTCACTTGCCGAAAAATTAGCAATGCGCCAAAAGTTCGCGGTGAAAATAAAAAAATTACGCCCACCTCCCCTCGCGGGAACCCTGGTGTGATGCGACGCTGAGGGGGGTTCAAGCGCAAGCAGAGAGCAACCGTCGACCGAAAGGCCGCCGGAGAGCGGCACACCGGTTATATGCGCAGCGCGCCCGAAGGAGAGGAGACCGCGGAGAAGAGAGTACTGACACAATGCGCAGCACCGCGCGCAGCGCCGCCCACCGGCGGAGTGAGAGCGCGCTGGGCAGCACACCCGCAGATGTTGAGAGAGAGTGTTCGCTCTCACCTGGGCACGCGCCGGCGCCAGTGCGTCTGCCGCGGCTATGACGCAACACAATCCAACACAATCCACTTTAATCCAATCCAATCCAAATCCAATCCAAGCCAATCCAATCGAATCCAATCCAATGCCCCTCGCGAGAGAGTGTTCGCTATCGGAGAGGAGAGGGGTGAGCGGAGGAGAGTGCGGACGCCGACGACGACGACGGACGCACGCAGGAAGGACAGGGCCGCCGACAAGAGATGCTCTCAGCGTCGCATCTAATAAGCCAGCCGGGGATTTCCCTGAAGTCGGTCGCACCCCAGGAGGCGTGCGAAACACAGCGCTTTTGTAGCGAAAGATACAGTACGCTACCTCGGGCAGTCTTCTCGGGGCGACCAGTTTTGACCTCGAGAGCTAGAGGTCAAATCACACCCCCTTCCCCAAGCACCCGGACTGGAGCAGCGCCCGATGCCGGGGAGAGATAGGCGAGAAGGGACGGGAGAAGCGCATGGGACCCGTGCCGCCACCTGGCGGAGGAATGCGCGGGCGCCGCCGCTGCAGCGATAAGTGCGCACGACGAAGGAAGGCGGCTTGCGCGCACAGCCGTGTGCGATGGAGTAGGAAGAACATCCAGCTGTGGTCGCTCGTACAGCGGCGACGCTTAAACAACGCCGTGAGGCGAAGCAGAGGAAACACGCTACTGTTGCGTCCAGCTTCGTTACCTTCAAGATTTTTGCGTTAGTGTGAGCTTCCTTCATTTTTTTGTTGACGCCTCCCCGTTGAGCGGAACGTTCTCGGCTCTAGACGTCATAACCTTGAACCACGTAAACAGGGGTTCCTCCAACTTTTCGTGCGGGGTGGTCTTGAGGTTCGTTTTCTTAGACGATATTCCAAATTGGCATGGATGATGGCGCCCATCCATCATTTTCAAGATTGAGGAAAGCGTGCTGGCTGGGACGCCGTGGTCGGCGGCCACGGTACTTGCGCCACTCAGTTTGTTTGTAGACGGTACTTCTGATTTTATCTTGTAAAGGCTCCGTGAAAACGAAACTAGATGTCTCATTTTTTTAAACACGAAAGTGTTTTATTCCGGGATACGCAAAGATTTCCATGACGTCATATCCGTCACGGAAATGACGCTAGTACAACGAAGCAAGCGGCCTGTAAAGGGTGCACCCCTGCACACATGGTCTTCTTGTCGGGAAGCAACCTTTAGTACTAAAGAGTACGTTATGGGTTGTTCGTTTTCGGGTTTTATATTTGAACACGAAAGTGTTTTATGCCGGGATACACCAAGATTTCACCGGCGTCATATCCGTCACGGATATGACGGCAGTACACCTTTGCCGAAGCGACCCGCCAGCACGAACTTCGTTCACCAAGCACACCCACAAGACAGCCGCCGACCCGCAAATCATGCTCAGCTGCAGATTTCGCTGCACATTTCACTTTCGTGTTTTACCGATTCCTATGACAGAGGAATCAACCACAGTTTTTTTCTGACGTGGCCCAATATTCTTTGTGACGTTCTGACGAAACACATTCGAAATTGATCTTTTCTAAATGTGTCTGTTTCTTAAAATATTTCGTTAAATCGGGAACGGCACTGACGCCATTTAGTTAGTTCCAGTTCATAAAAGCATTGAGCCGTATAGGCCGAATTGTTTCGTTAATCGGGAAATTCGTAAGATCGGGTTTCGTTAGATCGAGTTTTAACTGTAGTGCATTGTTCCGTGAATCAGCCTCTGCTAATGCGTTTCATTTACCGCATTTTAACTTTTCCCCCCTGCCAAGTCTAGTTAACCTTGCACATAGCTAATGCGATGAGTTCCTTCAGTTCTTGCGAGTTGCTGATCAGTTCTCCATCGCAGATGGTTCAGAGACTTTTAAGGGACTCCAAGGCCGTGGCTTCGCTACCTTCCTAAAGAGAGAGGGAGAGAGAGAGGAACTTTATTGTGAGGAAGTGTCTCGAGGAGAATCGAAGCCCTACTGGTGGTGGCAGCTAACGGGCTGAACATCCGCCCCTCCTGGACGTCTTTTCCTTGGCTTAGGTTAGTGGTCCCGTGGTGACCGTAGGCCGGTGCCTCCCGGCGACCTCTTCCGCCCTCTCGACCAGGGGGACCTGCGTACGTCCGGGTCAGGGCTGCGAAGCGAGGCCTCCCACCTCTCCTCAGCAGGGATTTCGGGGAAGGGTCCTGAGGCCATGCCCACATGATGTGAGCCAGGTTGGCATGGACGCCACATAAGGGGCGCGCCGAGGTTGGGTAAAGGCTGGGGTGGATATGGTTCATGGTGGCCGCATTGGGGAAGACTCCCGTCAGGAGTTGGCGCCAGATGTGAGGTGAGGAATTTATCCGCCCGAGGATAGATCCGGCGGGAGAGGAGGTAAGAGGTGGTGATATCATAAAAACCGATCAGGCGGTCCCGCGCGGACCGGGCTGCGTGGTAGGGATACGGGCTCGGCCAAGCCCGGATAGTAAATCCCCAGGCTAGGCCATGGGCCGCCTCGTTTCCCTCGAGCCCGGAACGCGCGGGGGTCAAGACCAGTTGCACTGGGGATTAACTTTTGAGCGCCGTTGGGGATATGCGTCCAGCGGCAAAATTTTGGAGAGCGGTTTTAGAATCTGTAATGATCGTTACGGATTTGGGGGTGAGTGAAAGGGCAAGCGCTAGCGCCGCCTCTTCCGCCAGTTTTGGGATGGGTATCCGGACTGTGATGGAATCGAGCATACTGGTGTTGGGGTAATTTTGAACGGCGACAGCGGTGAAAGCCTCGTGGTGTCTGTACTCTGCTGCGTCGACGTACACGACTAGCGGGTCATTTTTGTACTTCTTGTGAAGGGCGCGGGCTTGCTGCTTTCCTCCGATCGAAGTGGTATGTTGGGTGCATGTTACGGGGAAGTGGTTTGGCTACAATATGAGAGTGAATACTTAGGGGAATTGTTGTCGCGTCCTGATATGATGTATGATATCCTATTCCTAGTTTTTTGAGTATGTGTTTCCTGTGGGCGTGGGAGTGAGGCGTTCGTATTGTCCCATTAGGTGGTGCTCATAGCACAAATCCGAGACATGTACCTCCCGATAGGGCCAGATAGAACTATTCCCGTACATGGGTAATCCTAACAGCAGGATGGACAGATGCGTAACTGAAGCCAAGGTCCTATTGGTGATTCGCAAACTTTGGTCCATTTCGGCCCTAGGTCCTGAGCACATGTCGAACCTGGCGCTATGAAACCTGGACGATTTTTCAATGACCGCAATCACTGCTTTTATCAACACATGCTGGAGAACGGGGCAAATTCCGGAATTGTGGAAGCATTCCAAGGTTATTCCTATTCCCAAGCCAAACAAACCACTCACAATCGAACACCTCCACTCTATTTCTTTCACGTCTTGCTTAGGAAAACTCATGGAACATGTACTCTTAGCCCGGCTCACAACATACATGAACGAAACGGAACAATTCTCCCATACAATGATTGGCTTCATACCTGGTCTCTAAACTCAAGATCTACTTTTGCAGCTATCAGAAACAAATATGAAGCTTTCCATCGGTCTACTGCGGTGATACTGGCACTGGACCTGACAAAGGCATTTGACATCTCGCACGAGGCCATTATGTCGGGTCTGGGATCGGTCAATCCGGGTGAGAGAACCTACAATTACGTTAGGGGCTTCTTGTCAAACCGTACAGCCGCCATACATCAAGACAGCCTTGTCTCAGACAAATTCCCACTAGGCAGTCGTGGCACTCCGCAAGGAGCGTACTGTCACCATTACTCTTTAACCTTGCAATCATAGACATCCCGAAGAAATTAGCACGGATCCCCCACCTTTACCACAGCCTCTACGCTGGCGATGTCATCGTCTGGATTGACCGGGGGGAGTGATGGGCACATTGCAAAGAGGCATAGAAGTGGTGGTGGAGGAGGCCAGGAGAGCGGGTTTGGCCTGCTCTCCGGCCAAGTCTGAGCTACTTGTCATTCCCCCGAACCAGAAAAAACAACTCAGATCCAACATGAAACTCCACATTGAAGGTAGAGGAATCCCAGAGGTCACGGACTTCAACGTCCTAGGGCTAGACTAAATCACAAATTTCTCCAAACAATAGAACGGCACGTAAACCAAACCATTGGTCTGTTCAAGAAGGTCACCAATAAGAACTCAGGTCTGACCAAGAAAAACAGGGTTCGCCTACTCCAAGCCTTCATCGTGAGCAGAATAGTTTACTCTATCCCCTGCCTTAAACTAACAGCTGCAGAAACCATCAAAATTGATGTCCTAATTAGACGCGCCTAGAAAGCAGCACTACGTATGCCCCCCGGAACGTCCACTGACAAGCCGGAAAGGTTAGGCCTTTACAGCAAGGCCAGCGAGCTAGTTGAAGCCCACCTAAAGGGACAATACGAAACTGCAGGAGGAAATGGTTATTTTTTCATCCTATGCCACGGCAACTGTGCCGGCCTACCAGCACATAACAAACTACCTTAACAGAGTTGCCACGTTCGGACTCCTTGCGGCGGAGTAGGAGACAGAGAAATGTTTAGTGAACCGACGACGGCAGCAAGACTAGCAGAGTATCGTGTGTCCATCTCCTCAGGGGGGAGGGAGGGGGTCATTTTTGAACCATACAGAATAAAAGTATTTGACTACAAGAGATCATGAATCTAATTGTTTGTTTCGGCTCGTGTACACAATAATAAACTAAGAAGAAAAGACAAACATCTGCCCAGTTGCAGTTAAACTTGATGCAATGGCTTCTCACATTTCTTCCGTTAAATAATGAAAAAGATGACACTTTTGTTGATAATAACCAAGCAATAACTACGAAATCATTCGATGTAATAGTACCAAACGACAGGGTAACGAGGAAATAAAACCACCTGAAAGGATAAAAATAAGTGAATGGCGTCGTTCATAACGTCCATCAAGTGCATAGCTTCTACATTTAGACATCTACATCATTCATTCATTCATTCATTCATTCATTCATTCATTCATTCATTCATTCATTCATTCATACATCCGTCCGTCTGTCCGTCTGTCCGTCTGTCTATGCACGCACGCACGCACGCACGCACACACGCACGCACAGGTGACAATCTTGACAACGAGCTTGATGGCTGGGCGCGCTTGATTTAGGTATATTTCGGCAGCTGCGTGCCTATTACATTCGCAGTTATGCCAAGAACCTGGCAGGCGTGGCAGGCGTCACGACGGCGACCACCTCGCTGATAGCATCGAGGACAACGGTCTACAGCAGGATGAGAGTGGCCGTCACCACGGGCACAACCGCGTTAGCGAAGCCGACTGTTCCTACGCCATTGGTCGTCGTTGAGGTCAGAGAAGCGCTAATGCTGCGACGCTTTGAATAATTTCGAAGTGTGAATAGAACAAAACTGCATGTGTGCATTCTGCATGTACTACGTGCGCACATCTCCCAGCACAACTTACAGCTGGCAATGACGTGGTTTACAACCTTTGTTATTGAACCAATCTTAACTCGGCGAACACGGAGAAAGGGAAGATATCTTTTTTCTATTTGCGTCAATTTTTCTGGATGTTTTAATGCGCAACATTCTTTGCAGGGTACCCCACTCAACCCGAAACGTGCAACGCTTTGCATGTGCACAAAAATGCAGAGTTGGCGCAGTTAACCCCTCGTTATGATCGCGTAAATGGTGATGGGAATTAAAAAAAAAAGGAACTTGAAAAATTAAAGGTGCTCTAACAAAATGAAAAATACCTCTTAAATGTACCCCCCTCCCCCAGGCAAAGAGCAGTCAAATAATGACCCGAAAAAAATGAAGGAATAGGAATCAACAATTGTGAAAACTGAACAACCGTGTAAACGCCCGCATTCGCATAAAAACGCATAATCGGCAGCGTTAACACATCTAATCGTTATAATACCGGAAATGGGTGTTATTTGTCGAATGACCCGCTGCGGTGGCTCAGTGGCTAAGGCGTTGCGCTGCTGAGTACTGAGGTCGCGGGTTCGATTCCCGGCCGCGGTGGCCGCTTTCCTCATGGAGGTGAAAAGCAAGAACGCGCGTGTGCACGAGATGTCGGCGCACGTTACAGGTCCCCAGGTGGTCAAAATTAATCCGGAGCCCTCCACTACGGCGCGCCTCATCGCCTGCGTTGCGTCGGCGCGTTAAACCCTACAATTAAGCTATTTGTCGAACGGAATCAAAACAAAAATCAAAACATAAAAATAAAATGTTATATAAGTGTACTAACAAAATAACCAAATAACCAGTCACGTACGTGGTGCCCCACGTGCCCTTGTGATAACCGACGGACATTTTATTACATTAAGGCCACGTGCACTGCATGCTCTGTGCTGGTCGTATTACCGAGTTTGAAACAAAAAACAAAAACAACGGCAGTCTTTAAGAGAAAAAACCAAACCACGAGGGAAATTGTTGAAGCTGCAAGGATTGCAAAAGCTGGTGATAACTGTGTCAGCGTGGCTTCGATAGCTATCACGCCAAAGGAAATCGCATTCTTGGAGGCCAGGAAACAGCGAATGTGGCGATAAATCTGCAGTGATGACATAAATGGTTTTGGCAGATTAGGCAATCTTCCCCTCTCTTCTGTACGCGCTTGTTGTTCTTTCCTTTAAGTGTGCTATTTATTTTCCGCAACTTGTAATAAAGGGATCAGTTGCAGTCAGCGCTTGTGGTGTGTGTTTCTGTCCGCCCTTCGTCAAAATGTGCGCTGCTTCCCTCCCTCGTATCTCACAACCAACTAGCCCAACATGGTACCCTACACCAGTAGAGGGGGGCGCTTATTCAAGGTGACAAGAGGCACGATTTCGAATAAAAAAAAATCTGGAGATGGTGGTAGTTTGCTATTGTTCCTACCATTTTCACAGTGATTCTTAGCCTATACATTCCGCGTGCTATCCTCGTTTCTAGAAGCGTACTCAAATCCAACTTGGGCATATCGAATACGCCTTGGTTAGCAGATCATTCCCATATTGAACCGCCAACGGCGAAATGTCACTCCGCAGCTGCATTTCCTTACACCTTAAAATTAACATTGCCGATGGACACTCAAACGCGCTTTTCCATCAAAAATCTGTTTGGCTGCTAAACACCTTTCAAAAAAAAAAAAAAATTGGCCGCGTATCTGCTCCTTTCGTCGCGAATGTCGAAAAAGACGATAGTCTTTGTATGTCAATTTTCAGGATTTCAGCGGAAATGCCTCGTTTTTTTTTTTTTAACATTTGCATCCCGCAGTGCATTGCGCTGCGCGCCGAGCGAGCGGCACGATTCTTTGAAGCGACCGGCAGTCTGTGGCATTTGCTGAAGCCGTGTAATGATTCGTGGCCTGCTTCGAGGTAATACGTGCGGCAGGAGCGCGGTTACTGTAATGTTTTTGTCTCTGCAGTAGATCGGCGTCGGAGCAAGTCGACGATAAACCCCCTTACGTGACTTAACGGGTGTCGGTTGGTATATATGTGACGAAAAACTAATGTCAAGCATTCGTGCGCCGCTTGCCCTTATTTTAAGTTTGTATTCGTTCGTCAATTGACCCAGCAGATCTCGACCAAGACACCGAGCGCATGCGTCCCGCTTCAGCATGTGTAGTGGTTTACAATAGCTTTGCTAGATATCCATCTTCGCAGGGCGGAATGTCGGCCATTCTTTGTATTTCTGCAGGTGGATAATATATATTGATTTCGTAGTTTTTAATAATTTTATCTTCTTTGGTGGTTCCTAAACATTTACTTCGCCGTATTTTGGTATTCAACATTTCCGCACATTCTTGAATACCGAACCTCAGACACCTCTCGTTTTTGCTTTTTTTTTGTCGTTTGTTGCGCCGTGCATTCCCGATTTTTCAGCTCTAAATATCTTTCGTCACTCTAACGAAGCTGAGGGCGTTACCAAAAGCCAGTTCTTTCAAAATGAGCAAGGTTGTACCAGAGTCCTTCAATGCTTCTCTGGTAATGAAACTCCCGGCCAAGTTTCGTACGGGGACAAAGGCTACCGCTAGTGGCGCCACCGCAGATCGGAGGGCATCGGGCGGCCGTCGCTGCTCTGTAGCCAGACCGGCAGGCAGGAACGCAGTAGCGGCATGCCAGTTCGTGCCAAATTTTTTCGCCACTCACGAAATGAGAAGTCCATTTGAACGGCCCGCGACACGTAAAGCGAGAACGCACTGCTGATAAGGCGGCGAGCGTCTGTTTTATCTTACTCCGTGGTCCGTTCCCTGCCAAACGCGCTCTGACCACGCCCCGGCTGCCCTCCTATTAAACACCAGCGCCGGGGCGCGGGTGCGTATGAAGCTCTCCCATAGCGTGACAGCGAAGTTTCATGACCAGAAAGGCATTGAAGGACTCTGGTTGTACTTTGCCTTCATGGCCTATTTACGTATCAGTTAATGGGCATGACATTCTGACAGCAGCTTCACCCTTTTCCAAGTTAGAGAGGGAGGGCACACAGCTATAGGCATCGGGTAGACGAGTCTGAGTGCGCCACATTCGCTTGAACTGGCCCCAAATGTTCGGACGTTGAAATAATCACTTTCCCTGCATGGCGACCAGGTGAAGGACGTGCGGTTTGTCGGCCCCAGCATCACTGCATTCGCGGACGCAGTCGAGGCGAAGACTCCGTACAAGCGCAGCGCCACGTTGTACCATCCCGACCTGCTCGTCAGCGTCGTGAAAAGCGTGTGGGCCGAGCTCAGCTCAGCGGAGCTCCTCCTGTGGACCAGCTGGCACGTGGTCGACGAAGTGGTCCCCTTCGCCGATCCCGTCAAATTCTCGGGCAACAAGTAAGCTAACAGTACCAAGCAATGGGGATATTGTATAGGCTGTGAGCGCAGCACTTTTCCTACTAAAGTTGTCTGTAGCGCTCGCTAGGGCGTCGGTAAATGAGTGGCGATTCCTCTACCCGTTATCACCCACTGGCTGCAGCATGCCGTGCCAACGATCTATGGGGTTGACACTGAGACGCGGTGTAAAGAAAGACGGCCGGGATGGTTACGTCGGTTCGTCCCTGCCATTTGTATTATCTTTAATCTGACTGGTTGGCTACAATATCTACAGCTAACGTATTTTCGCGTGAGCCACTTCAGCTGTTGTTATTCTAGGCCTTGTTATCATGACGTTACCTTGGATGCGTTCTTTGTGTGGGTGCTCGTGGGTGACTCGTGATAATCCCGGCTGTAGGTGTCCGGGACAGAGCGCCGACACTTACGTAATATGAATGCTACGAACCGAGCCCGTGATATGCGTGACATCTTTCCTACAAGAAATGACCCCCCGAACCACCAGGATATAGAAAACGGCGCTGCTGTTTGCGAGGAAAACATCAGCGCAACGTGCCTATAGCGAGAGAGGTTGGAGGCTACCGCTCATCAGCCAACCAGGGGCAAAACCAAGCAGATCTACATTACAGCGAAGCCTTATCTGATCTACTGTCGGCTTTCGAGGCGCTTCTTCCCGATGCTGCTATTCCCTGGCTGAATGCACCGCTGAGTGCCCCAGAGTCGCCTACTGCATGATTGAACATCCATGAGTGATATCCATCAGAGAGGGGCGCGGGGGAGGAACTGGGCACCCCACTGGCTTTCTTTTCTTTTTCAGAACCATCCGATGGCGCTTGTCTCCGCCGCTGCCGCCGCCGCCGCGATCTCGGAGCCTTGTGCATTAGTGGGCACTTGAAGCTGGCGTCCGAAGAGCGTGCTAGCGGGCCACGTATGAAGAGGAGAGAGAGAGAGGAGAGAGGAGGAGAGAGAGAGAGAGGAGAGAGAGAGGAGAGAGAGAGAGAGAGGAGATTAAAGCTGAATTCGTTTTCAGTGTGAGAAGTTGGGGTCGCTAAGCCCAGCGTGGGGGGCCAGGCTTCTCTCCACTGCTCAGGCGTGGTGATTCGGGGATATAGATTTCGGGGACACGCTCACATTATGTGGGATACGGTGTCTGGCGCTGTGCAGAGAGTGCAGGTCGGGAATGGGGCCTGTCCTGGGTGGATAACGTGCAGGCGGGTTGGGTGTGGGTATTTGTTTGTTTGCAATGCATTAGTCTCCAGGCTTGCTCTTGGGCTGTTGTAAGTCCCGCGTGTGGGGGGTGATAGCTTTCGTCGGGAGAGGCGGTAATGTTCCGCGATGTCTGTATAGTTAAGGAGGCAGTCTTTGGCGCGGTTTCGTTCCCTTCCTGTCCCTCGTGGACCGGCGTAGAGTATGTCTACTGAAGGGCGCAGGTGGGCGGGGGGAAGGGGGGAGGGGGGAAGGGGTTTTCTTGGGAAGTCTTTTGAGTGCGAGGTATAAAATTTTTGAGTTCCGGTTTTAGCATCTGAGATATATATATATCTCAGATTATATACTGTATATAGATACATATATATATATATATATATCTATATATATTATATATATATATCTACTATATATATATATATATATATATAATTTTTTTTTTTGGGGGGGGGGGGGGGTCGTTGAGTCAGTGCTACGGCTATTGTTGCCTCTTCCGCCTCTTAATCTCTCGTCTCTCAAACAAATTTGGCGGTGCTCACCAATCGGCGTGCCTCACGCTCTGTCGGGCGGTAGCGGTCGGTCGTCTGCACTTATGGCGCTCCGGCCTACAGCCTATCCTCGACTCATAAGAAACATTTAGCGGTCCTTTATGGGCCATGCTCCGCACCATCACTGGACTTCCCAGGCATACCCGCATCGATGCTCTCGAACGGGCTGCTCCTATGCCTCCCATGGAAGAGCTTCTCGCGGAAACTCTCGGACAACATGACCTTAGGCGGACTTTAACGCCACAGGGGGCTGCACTATCCGCCTGGGACTGCGAATTCTTCCGACGCTTGCCTCGGCCTCACCACCGCCACCCCCTTGGTCACTCCCGCCTGTCACAGTGGCCCATCAGCGAACTGGTATCCCCCGTACCCGACCAGTTGCCCGTAGAAAGCCCTTCAGCGCGTCCTTGCGGCAAAATTGCCAGATGAAGTGGACATTTACACGGACGCCAGCCTTTCGCCTTCCCATATGGGTCTGGCCTGGCGCTGCCCAGCTCGGCCGGACCTGGAGCTCTGTCATTCGGCCAGGACACCACTCGTCTCCCTTGGAAGCAGAACTTCAGAGCATCCTCTGCGCATTGGATCACCTGACCTACAATATTGCAACGCCGCCCCCTCCACATTTTCGGATCCTCACGGACTCCCATCAGGCACTTCAAGAACTCCGCAAGCCCTTCAGTGATCACCCAACTGTTCACGAAATCCAACACGTGATCGCCATTTTGGCTCGCAATGGGACCACTGCCCGATTGGCATGGGTGCCGGGTCACACGGACTCGGATGGGGGCAACCAGGCTGCACACGATGCAGCAAGGGAGTGTCTCACTAGTACCCCTCCCCTGGACGACGACGCGTCGCGCCCCTCTCCTCACCCTCGCCTACAACTTGACCGCGCACGCCATGCTCGGAAAGTACGCCTTGCGTCCGTTACTCCCGCTGGCTACCTGGCTCTGGCTCCTCCGATGCCTCGCTCTGCGGAAATCTTCATCAACAAAACTATTGCCAGAGTCCTTCAATGCTTTACTGGTCACGAAACTTCGGCGCTCATTTCATATAGGGACCGCGCGCGCCACTACAGGCGCCACCGCCGCACGAAGGTCATCTAGCCGCCGCGCGTGCGGAGTATTGGCCAGCTCTTGGCGTGCAAACGCTTGCTGCTTTTGGCGTCTGCGCGCTGATTAAGTGTGTTTTTTTTTTCGTAGTAGTTAGCGATGAATATTCCAGTCATTGTGTATATCACCCGCCTTGAATGGGGTTTTATTTTTTGAAGTAAATTACCGTAGACTTCGGCCGCGAACGGCATGCGGCTTCTGTGTGCTCTGGCGCAAGCGCTGCGCCGTCGTGTTTACGGATTTTTAAATCTATATTGCTTCTTTTCTTAAAGCAAAGTTGTAATTACCACATATACGGTAGCTGTGTAGTCACGGACTGCTGCGGGCCTATCGATAATACAATAAAAAAACTGAAAGAAATCAAGAACGGGTCGTTTAGACTACGCTTAATGAATCCGTTGATTGCTCTGGAATGCACAGAACGCTAAAAGAGATAGCCCAATAGTACTGTCGTTTCTATGAGTGGGTACATACTTGAGAACATTTAAAAACGCTGCAGAAACGCGAAGGATCAAAACACGAAGAGATATATGTTGCACCATGCATGTGTCTTTCTGCATCCACGCTTTGCGATACTTGCAAATACAGGAAGCTAAAAAAGACAAATAAAACTAATTTTATCACACGCAACAAAAAATTTCAATATTACGAAAGGAGACAAAAGAGCGTGGTCCAGCGTACAAAAATTTATTTTTTCGCGCGGCGATGTGCCGCACACGGAGGAAACAGAATACTTCCACGTAGCCAAGAACGAAGCAAAGCTTTTCTGAACGCAGCGAGCTAGCGATCTTCTGCACTACAAAAGACTAGAATGAAACAAAAACGTCGAAGAAGCAGTCCGCAGTGTGACGTGCACAGATGAATGTCGATAAAGTGAGTTGCGCGGCGTCTGCTACGCATGCATTACTCTCGGAAAGTTATTAATTTCAGATCCATGGAAATAGGATCGAGAACATTGTCGAAGAAACAAAAAATCAACTTAGCGACAAGGTGGCACCCTTTCCATATCAAACAATATTGCCCGACGGGACGTACGACAAACAGAGCAAATGGGCGCTCCGGTTGAAACGCCAGATAAGAAACCGGAATCGGCCACGCGCGGTTAAAAAACAAACAAAACGAACCCTAAGGGATAATTCGCGGAAATATGAAAAGTAAAAGCACAAGGACGTCCCAAAGCTTTTTTACACGCGAGCCTGAGAGCAAGGTAATACAAGTTTGCAAACAGGTAATGAAGCACCGCTACAACCTGACTGATATGACAAAAATCCGGCTTTAAGTTAGCCTTGTACAATTCTAGGTCCACGATGCTCTCAAAATGGTACATTGCTTTTTCCGTTCTCACACAGTGCATTTCCACACACTGTCGCACACTAATAATCGAAGCTGAAATCTCCCGTTGCTTGCCTTGGAATGGCGCGCCTCCAATTCTCACGCAGCTGCCCGTCGCTCGGTCAAGAGAACAAGGAAACATTTTCTGTGGTATCGTTGTACAAGGAACGACATCCCGGGATGCAACACATGTTCGGCATCGTCGTTGCACTACTTAAGTCGCATCACGAGAGCGCGATATGCACGTTACATTTTTTTCCCGCACAAAACAAACACAACTCGGCGCGGCTCCGCCGTTCGAGCCAGCGCAACGCCGCCCGAGGAGTGACCTCAGTGAGAGGGTGGCGCCACCGCGCGGCGGCCAAACGCAGCATATGAAGCTCTCCCATTGAGTTACGGAGCAGTTTCGTGACCAGTAAAGCATTGAAGGACTCTGCTATTGCTAACGCAGCCCTCACACCCCACATCATGAGAAAATGGATTCACCCGGCAAAATCTCCACCTCCTTACTGCCCCTACTGTCAAACGTTAGTGTTCGCCACCCTCAACCACTTAATCTGGCACTGCGCCGCATTTTCTTTGTACCGCCCAATACTCGTCAACGCTTTGCCACGTCATTCCTCTCAAGACGAGCCCCCCTTCGAAGACGCTAATTTTCTCTCAGCCCTCGTGGTGTTCGGCCTAGAGAGTGGTCTCTCGAGATTAGTGTAAACCGGGGCCTACCCCGGTCGTAAAAGTTGACTTGACTGCACTCGCATGATCCCAGTAACCCTAGCCTGGCTCTGCTGACGGCAGTGATCTCTTCTAAATCGTTCAAGCACCCACCATTTGTGCTACTCGGCTACTCCTCCCTGCCTCTTACCCCCCCTCCCTTATTATGGCCGCATGGCCTTCCCTTCGAAATAAAGGATTACAACAACAACAACTTCCCCCTCGGCTGGTTTTTCGTTCGGATGGTTATTGCGTGCACTGGTGGTTCGTCTGTGCCTTTCGTTACAACGATGGCGAATGCTGTCTTGTGTCGGTATCCGGCTGTATCCACGAAGATGCTGTTTTGGCCTGGAGGCTATCTTTATTGTGGGTATTGTTGCCTAAGTTTTCTTCTGTATTGATGAAGGACTGGGGCATATGCTTCGGCAGTAGTTTTATTTCTTCGGCACTGGTGATGTGCATGAGTGCATATGCTTCGGCAGGGGTTTTGTGATTAGATTGTCTCTTATTTCTAGTGGTATGGTCTCTCTCTAAGCTATTTTTACCGGGGGTTAGCTGATTACCTATTTTAGTACATGTCGATCTGTGTGAGTTTTAATGAGGCGGACTGTTTTACTGGTTAATTACTCTGCTACACGCTCGTTTCCAACGCCTTCCGAAGGCCGTTGAACCAACTGTCTATTGAGTGTTCCATTGCAAATACATGAAGCGCACTTGCAAGCGAGTGTTCAATTGTTAATTGGAAGTTGCTGTGTAGCACAGGGATAAGTGTGCTTCTATTAAACTCTCACAATTGTTGTATATGCCCAGCTCTTGGAGTCTGGCGTTAGCTGTACTCGGTGGTATTCGTAATGGTGCTTTGCATGCTTTTCTAACTAGTGTTTCAATTGCTTTCATTTCTTGGGTACTTGGATGGAGGTAGGGGGTGAAGTAGGTAATTCGGGTCATCACAAATGCTTGGATCAGGCGAATTGGGTCTGGCTCCTTAAGTCCTGCTCGTCAATTGGGGATTCTTTTCATGAGGGAGATTGCCTGGTTTACATGTGTTGATATTGTTGATGTGTTTTGTGTTTGAGCGATTCGCTTGTATGTGCGATCCTAGCATTCTGATTGCTTTAACTATGTGTTTCTGATGTTGAATGTGGAGTGAAATCTGTGGAGGTGTGTTCTCTTTATTTTGGGCTGGAGCAGGGGTGATTCCGACTTGCTAGGTAAGCATGTTAGTCTCACTTCGTTGGCAGTTTTTGAGACTGCCTCTGCTCCTTTTAAAGCTAAAGCTTCAGTGTTCTCTCTGATGGCGTCTCTAACGCGAAAACGCTGGAATTGAAAGAAAAATAAATGCTTCCCATGTGCGGAAGCGAACCTGGTACCTCACGGTATGAAGCCGGCGTCTATCCCATTGCTCCTTTCGACATGGTCGAAGCGGTTTGGAAAACTTAGACGACAACCAATGAATCCATCACAAGAAAGCGTCGCGTTCAACCATTGTCGTCGTTTGACAGAAGGTTGCATGATTTTTCAAGGATGTGTTCTATGTGAGCGTAGCTGCCTCTTGGTATCTATAGTGTGGTGATGTCAGCGTAGCCAGGATATTTTAGTGGGGTGTACTTTTTCTCTCTTGGGATGTTCAGTATTGCTAGGTTGAAGAGTAGTGGTGACAGTACGGCCTCTTGTTGGGTTTCCTTAACTGGTCGAGTTGTGGTGCCTGATTTGACACCCCCTACTGATGTTGTTGCTGTTCTATTTAAGAGGAAGTTTTGGATGTATCTACGTTATTTGTCCCGGGTTTGTTTCTTGTAAGTCCTTTAGGATGGCTGAGTGCTTAACGTCTGTCGCATGCTTTGTGGAGGTCTAGGGCTAGAATTGCTGCCGCGTCAGAGCGATTTTCTGGGGTGATTATTTCTTGTTTAAGTTGTAGTAGCATATCGTGTGGAGAGTCCCTGCAAGAAAATTTTATATCATGGTTGGTGGTATGATTTGGAGTTTAATTGTTGTGTCAGTCTCGCATGTATTATGTGCCCTATCTTGCCTAGGCATGACGTTAGTGATATTGGTCTTGGATTTTTTTTATTTTGAGGGATTTCCCGGGTATGGGTATAAATGTGACATTTGCATGTTTCCATTCTTGGGGCTGTGTATCCGTGGTCCAGTATCGGTTGAAAATAGCTGTGTAGGTTGTGATATAAGTGTCTTCTAGGTTGCTGAGGGTCTTGTTTGCGATTTGTTCTGGTCCTGGTGCAGGACTGTATGCGTAGTTTGTGCGAGCCTCCTTTTGCTCCCGATTGACGTATTTCTTTGTCTAATTCATGGTTTACTTCTCCTTAAGGGGGGTTTTACGTCGAGTGATGCTTCTGGGAAGTACGTAACTTTAAAGGGACTCTGCAACACTATTTGTGCAGTGCAAGTAAACCTGCACGACCTTTAGATTACACTGCCAGGAATACCTGAGCCAAATATTACACAAGCACGTGAAGCGGCAAGCGCGCAAATCGCTGTGAAAGACGTGGAAAAACCAACCACGCTATCTTCAATTCTGCTCATTATTCACCCCTGGCATGGCCTAAACGACGTCATTTGGGCCATGGCTGTCCCATTGCCTGTCGCTGGTCAAGTTCGCGGCTTATTTCTCGCATTTCTGTGACGATCCGCCGTCGTCGGCACTGTGTACCAACCGCTTCTATGCCTGAACCTGTACGCATATTTTTTGTGTTTCTTTCGTGTTTTTGAGTGCACGCGGAGTTTGAGTGACGAACTCAACGAGACCACTTTCAACGAGACCACTCGACAACAAATGTTTATTGCTTCAAAAACGCCCTACCAGCTTGAGCGCGCGCTTGCGAGCAGGCAGCCATGCCTGCCTTTTTGAGCTACCAGACCGGAAATAGACCCCTCCACGTTGCGGAGAAAAGAAAACTCCCCGGCATGTGATATATAGAAGGCCGCTAAAAATAGGAAGGCCGCTAAGAAGGCGCTCTCTCTCCCTCTCCGGGAGAGAGAGCGCAGCTTTCGTCGCGTTGTCCGCGGTCGGGTTGAGAGGGAACAATTATGCGCGATTTCTCATCGTGCGTAGTTTTCGGTGATAGTGAACGGATTTTCATAATTCTCGCGGGAGGTGATTGCTGGTACAATAGACTTTCCCCCAAAATACTTTCCGAGTAGTCGATGGTGAGCTGTTTCAGGGTCCCTTTAATTTAACTGACGAGTCCTTCCTGTCCATTTTATGGCTTTGTATCAGGTGTATTTATTTATTTATTTATTTTATTTATTTATTTATTTCACAGTACCTCACAGGCTCCGAAGAGCATTGCGTGAAGGGGCAATAACAACAACAAAATACACAGCGCAATACACAATACACATTGGAATTCCATTGGGGTAAAGAAGGAAACAGCAATGAAGCATCATGAGCTTTGTAATACGGGGTATTATGAACATCTTGGTATCAGGTGGGTAGAAATTTAAAACAGAAGCAATGTGAAATGGCATAAAACAATAATATGGGACAACATCATTATACAATTTTGAGCAAGTTTTATTACACTTAAAGTAGACTGCAATATCAATTTTAAACAAAGGAAAAAAAAAAAGAAAGTTTGACATATGACAACAATATTAAGATGTGCAAATAAGCTTCAAGAAAAATGGCTGGTAAGTCGCTCATGAAATGCATCACGGTTCGATAAGCAGGCGATGGCGTTTGGAAGATCATTCCACAATGAAATGGCACGTGGCAGGGCAGATAAGTTGAACCGAACGTGTTTTACCAAATATTCGCTTGAAACTGAATTGATTATGAAGCCGTGCTGACATGCGGACAGGTGCTTCCATAGGCAGTGGGGATGGCGTAGCTGAATTTATGTATTTGTGCAAAAGACAGAGAAGAGCGATTGATAGGCGAGTTTCTAACAGCTGAATTGACATATCTATTTTAATTTGAGTAATACTAGCGTGGTGGTCACTAATTTCGAGAAATGAAGCGCGCAGCTCTCTTTTGAATTCATTCTAGTGTTCGTATTAAATAAGCTTGATGTGTTGACCATACAGGTGAAGCAAACTCTAATTGTGGGCGAACGAAAGTTAAATAGGCTAATTTACGGATGTCAGTAGGTGCGTTGGGCAAGTTTCGGCGTAGGTAACCTAATCATTTCGATGCTTTGGCACATACTGGTTATATGAGACGACCATGACCAGTTAGGTGTTAAGTGTACTCCTAGGTATTTGTATGACGTTGCCGTTGTTAAGTCAGTGGTATTGATAGAATATGTGTGGTTAGAATTATTTCGCTTGCGAGAGAAAGAAATTATTTTACACTTGGATAAGTTAAGGGTCATCTGCCAGGTGTTACACCAATTATAAATTCTGTTTAGGTCATTTTGAAGGGCAATATGATCATGAGGAGTGCGTATGGGACGATATATAATGCAATCATCTGCAAAAAGCCGCATGGAAGACGAGATATTAGTAGGTAAGTCATTAATGTAAATTAGAAAGAGTAAAGGGCCAAGAACACTACCTTGAGGGACGCCCGATGTGACGTCAGTGAAGGGGGAGCTGAATCTATTGACTATTGTAAATTGGTGGCGTAACGATAAGAAGTTACGGAGCCACGAAAGTGTAAGGGAATCTAATTGAAGGGACGATAATTTGGAAATGAGGCGGCAGTGGGCGACGCGGTCAAAAGCCTTAGAGTAGTCTAAAAAATGCAATCGGTTTGTAGATTGTTATCCATGTTTGAGTGCAAGTCAGTCGTGAATTCCAAAAGTTGAGTGTCACATGAGAAGCCTTTTCTAAACCCGTGTTGATTAGTGAAAAAGAAATAAGACTCGAGGTGATTCTAAATGTGGGAGGATATGCTCGAGAAGCTTGCAACAAATGCAAGTCAGTGAAATGGGGCGATAGTTATCGGGGGAAGTTTTATCGCCACTCTTAAAGACCGGAACCACTTTTCCAATTTTCCAGTCGTTGGGTAGCTGTCCGGATGATAAAGATTGTCGAAAGATGTGAAAAAGAATCTGACTTGAAATGGATATAGTATTTAACACCTTAGAATTAATACCATCTATGCCAGCGGAAGTTGAAGTTTTGAGGTTAGTAATCAGTGATGCGATTCCCTGAACTGTGATGTCGATGGGTTCTATGAATGACCAGTCAAAATCTTGAACTATGGGATGTTGGAATGATCTTCCCGCGTGAAAACAGATGCAAAATACGTGTTAAATGCTGACGAACACTCATCGATTCTAAGAGGCATTTGATTGTCCCCTAGTAAAGAAATGTGGTTATATGCTTTGTGAGGTGAAATTGTGTCCCAAAAATTCCTCGGATTAGATTTGAGAAGTGAAGGCAAGTCGCAATGAAAATATTTGTGCTTAGCAGCGGTAATAGCAGCGTGTAGTTTTTCAGACACCCTTTGTATTTCGCCCAAGAGCTTGGGCTAGAAGCACGGTTTGCGTTAAATACAAGCGTTCTTTTTGTTCCTCAAACGTTTAATATCCTTATTAAACCACGGGTTAATTTTATCCGTACTTATTGAGATTAAGGAACATATTCATCAATCAGCGCTGACATTTTATTCCTGAACAGCATCCAGGTTTCATCGACACCACTGGCTAGAGAACAACGGCGAAAACGTTTCGTTTAAAAAACACATTTAGTTCACTGTTCATATTCAAATAGTTAGCTTTATTGTAATCTCGATTTTTTTTTTTGTTGTGGAACCACTTGAAGGTTGATGGGACATAAATGGGTAGTTGGAGTACTCTTGTGATCGCTAAAGCCGTTACTGAACAAAATGTTTCCAATGTTTTCTGGTGGGCTAGTTAAAAGAAGGTCTAAAGTATTAGATCCCCTAGTAGGCTCAGAAATAACTTGGAACAAATTAAAATTATTTATTCGGTTTGTTTCTGTTGTAGTGTTGTTGGGGTCAATGATGTGTTTTTATAGCTGCCCGGTTCTTTTCATGCCCAGATTTCATATTTCATTGCATTTGGTTCCACATGCCATTCTATTGGGTTTGTTCTAGTTGAGATGTATGTTTTTGTATTGGTTCGCCTAGTTTGGCAGTTTTCTGCGTAGGCGGTGGTTGTGTTTATTTTCCCGCCACCGTTTTCGGTGCTCTAATATGCTTCTAAGGTGTAGGAGATGGGGTCCATTATTTCATCTAAGAGAGTTTCTTCTGGCGTTTTCCTATGTAGTTGGCTGTCCTCTAGTAGTTACTGTGTCGATTTCTCTAGGAATGTAGTTTCTTGCGATTCTTCTTGGTTTTGTCTATGAAGTCTGGATTTTGGCCGGTGCATTATGTCTGGTGGTCTGCCTTAGCTTACTTGTCTTAGCTTATTACCAAGGGGTATTATCTAGTGATCACTATTTATTGCGTGTTCTGTTACTTGCCATGTTTGCTCGTTTTGATGGGTGAAGGGTGAGATCGGGTGTGGTGTCTCTCTGCATGCTATTTCCTATCCTGGTGGGTATCTGGTGGTCGTTTTCAAATGTGAGATGTAGTTGTACCCTGTTCCCATAGGTTTCTCCCTTTTGCAGTGTCTTAAGGCTAACCCCAGGTTCCAATATGGTGCGTTGTAGTCTCCTGTTATAACTAGGGAGTTGTGTTCCTGTCTGCATTTTTTAGCTCGTTGAAGAGGTTCTTAATAGTTTATTGGCGCGCTTTTGGGGTCTGGATAGGTTAAGTATGTGAAGTGTGTCTTCTTCTTTTTGTGTGCAGTGAATGGTTACAAATTGTGCTTGATGTCTGTCTTTCGAACTGTCCCCTTGCTGCTGGGATGTTGCGCCGTACTAGTGCTGCCGTGCTGGCATCGTTCCTGCTTTAGAATGCTTTGTACCCTGGGAGCGAGATCGTCCCGTTTCTTGTAGCTTGAAAATTTGGGGAGAGGATTCCTGAGCTTGGACGTGCTACTGTAGGCTCTGCATTTTCTTAGATTATCCTCGGCAATTCCATTGCCATAGCGCTATACTCTTCCTAAGATTAGGTCAATTAAGAGCAGTGGAATGCAATTTGGTCTTAGCTCATTAGGGATTGGGTTGTGTGAGAGTACTCGTTGAATGCCTGCGTGTAGTTCGTTTAGGGAGTGCTTCAAGGCTGGCATTTAAGTTGCTGTAGGTTGATTTTAAGGGGTCCTGAAAGGCGTTTTGAGTACACTAAATGAACACGGTTGGGTGGTCAACGTCATCTGTGCCAAGTATAACTTTTTTACTTGTAGCGGAAACCCACACTTCCGTTACAAAGTTTTGCCGCGCCTTCCCACCTTTCCTGTGTGTTTTGGTCACCGCCATTTAAACGCATGTATGTCAAAGATCCTCCCATGTAAGTCACGGGTGAAAAGATACTGCAATTGGACGGTTTTCTTCTCGCACTTACGCGGAGAGAAAGCGCCGTCTGCTCAGCGTCGGCGGGGTGCTTCAATATACGTGCGGAGCGCGCGCACACATACGCACGCACACATACGCACGCACGCACGCACGCACACACGCACAGATACGTACGGCGTGCGTGCGTGCAACTCCTTTTTGTGTTCCAAGCGTACCCAGCACGTCTCTTGAGTCAGCAAGTTTAGTATGCAATTCATGAAAAATTGCGACAACCAAGTGTGCTCATTTTCTGACAATATTTCAAGCCTTCGTTAAGCAGAATTGAATAAGCCTTTTTAAGCAAAACACATTTGGGGCAGGTTGTTTCAAACTGTCCTGAATATATATCGTGTACATAAAATTGTACATAGTTTGAACCTCTGGTTTGCCTCGTCCCTCACGGTGACGCGAGACACGGCTGGGCATTCCTGAAGGGCTGAAGGGGAAGAAGAACTAAACTTTACCTCACTTTAACAGCACCTGTGGCTCAAGCGGCAACGCCTTTTCCCAGGAGCTTTGGGCACTACCGGGCGCCGGACGAGTACCAGTTTCGGTGGGAGTGCACGCGCATGGTCGCGCACATGTTCGAGCCTGTGCTTGTCTCATCGGTGTTTAGAGTAGATAACGACACACGTGACGCTGTGACCGACATGACGGCCGCGATCTCCGCCTGCCTCAGCGGACAGTAAGCACCATTCTCTTCTGCCTGTTTTAACTTTGCCTCCTGCATACCTGTGTGAGGCTCAATCCCCTAACTGCGAGATAGTTCCCTGGAACTATTCCCGAGAAATGCGGCGAATAAATGTGGGGGGCATTACACGTGTCTTCAGGCTAGAAAGAAAAAAAATCACCGCATTCTCCACGAAGCGAATCATGACCAGTGGGCGAAGCACTGGGGATCGTTCTTACCGTAAATCACCCGTGGCATTGTCCACTCGCGCATGTAAATGAGTGACAACGCGTGTGTGCAGCATATAAATTCAAATCAAATCCAATCCGATACAATTCAATTTAATCCAGTCCAAATCCAATCCAATCCATTCATCAATCAATCCAATCCAATCCGATGCTCCTCGCGCAGGTGCAGCACGGCTCTCCAGGAGCCACGCGAAACTGCTCACACTTCTCTCTCTCTCTAACCTTTCTGTCCTCCTCTCTTCCCTCCCTCTCTCTCTCTCTCTCCTCTCTCTCTCTCTCTCTCTCTCTCTCTCCTCTCCTAACACTTTGTGCACCTTTTATTTTGTTCTTGTTAACCTTTTGTGAACCTTTGTTCACAGATGTTTCGATTTACACGGTGCTGTGCGTCTCCTCTCCCTCCCTCTCCTCCCTCTCTTCTTTCTCTCTTTTTCACTTCTAACCTTTTTTCCGCGAATTAGCGTTGATAGTTATGGTTCTTGCTTTTTTGCCACGTTTTGCAACCTTTTAGGCGGTTGTGACATACACGATATTCGGTTTGTACTGATGTGCGCACGGACGCCAACGGACGGACATTGCGAGGTCCTAAGGTGCTTCGCACCTAAAATGTCTCAGCTAATCTTGTGACCTATCTATCCCAGCAAAAGCAGAATTTGCACACAGTGTTTCGTGAAAGGTTGCCTTTACTTGTTTCAGGGGTGGAACAGCTGCGCCATTTGCGCCATTGAGCGCCAAACTTGTTTACCTGCGCCATCCTGCGCCGAACCGCCTCTGTTGCGCCGAACTCGTTTATCAGCGCTTTTCTGCGCCATAGAACCACAATTGTGCCGCGAGACACGACTGCCATGATGCCCCGTGCTAGAAAACTTGGCTTAAACATCGTGTTTTTGGTTTCAGTGGGATTACGGCTTCGGTTTCGTCAAGGCTATGAGCGGCTATGGAAGTTGGCTTTTGCTTAGCTGTAAGGCTGCAGGCACTACGCGCCTTCTCCGCCTTCACTTTGGATTTCTTTGTGTTGCATTTGCACGGTTTTCTTTGCCGGTGCCGGACTCTGCGCCACAATCAATAGAAAATGACCAGAATTGAGTGAAATGTTTGTGTGTCACATTGCAAACGGAAAGAGAAAACAGAATAATATTCGCATGAAAGATTATAGTTTATTGGAGGTTGATTTCATTTGAGTCGGCCTTTTTTGACGAGCTAAGCTGCATGTATTGAACAAACGGGGTCTTGGAGGTCTTGACCTCGCTTGTTAATTCGGTTCTCATTTGTTGTGAGGTAGTTACTCATTTTCGCTGTGAAAATTGGGGTTAGCTTTGCTTATGTGGAGGATGGTCCATAATTTTGCCTTCGAGCATACTCTTGTTACGTAGTCTACGGCGTACGTTCGTTGACTGTAGCAATCCTGTGATGGACGAGGACCAAGCCATGTTCGGCTTCGCGCGCACTGAAACCGCTGTTCGATAGAGAAAAATTAAAGCCGTTCCACTCAATGTGAAAGCTGTCGGAAGTGCAGAGCAGTGATTCGCCATCATGGGCTGTACCGCCGTTATCCGCTTACTGCTACCACCCATGCAATTCAAATTTCCCGCCTTCGCAGTGCTCGCGCGCCCCCTGCCTGAAACTGCCCAGCGGGAGTTCTGTTCTCTTTTGTGCTTTTCTCCCCGCACGTGCCGGCGTTGCACTGCCACATTTTGCGTTTACTATCGTAAAAACCAACCCAACGGGCGTTAACTAAAGGAACGCGGGCGCTGCCGGTTAATTACGTATATTTTTCCTCAAATGTACCTATAGTTTTCTTTGCGCTAAACAACGGGAAGATGTATGACAAGCGCCAGCGTTTCACGAGTTTCGAACGCTTATGACTATATAAGCCGCTTGGCTTTCGAAGCCTCTGGGGTACGCCGCGAACAACAGCGTTACCCCGGGACGCCGCCTTGGTGCTCTATATACTTGGGTCGAGCGAGCGAGCTAGGACGACAAGGCGAGCGCCTAAAGTGCTCTGCACTTAAAAGGCAAGGAAGTGTCTGGTTTTACAGATAGGCGCAGTGAGTTCGCTGAACGCTGCCGTCTACCGGGCACGAAGCAAGGCCTGTTGTCTGATCCCCTTCGACTCTGCGGGCGAGGCTTACCCTTTGAACAGTGAGAACGCTGCGCAGTCGCTGGGGCCGATGGTAGGTAACTCCGAATATTGTGAATTTCCAGATACTGTACAAGAACTGCTTTCTTGGTTCAGAGTACGTTATAGTGCACGGTAGAACGCCTAATATAGTAGACAGGTTAAACTTAATTGGCAGTGGGCTGGCACAGCATCCTGTGCCAGCCCCCCGCCCGACAGTCTTTCTGGTTGCTTCAAACATGTCCCAAAAGGCTTTTCTGGCTGCTCCAAGCCTGCAGGTTTGCCTGTTCCCAGGATGGCTCCCGAACCCATGTATACCTTGTTCCACCCTTGTTATTTATTAAGAGGCCCGTCTTGGCCTAAATAGAAGCTCAACCGCAGCCTTCGCAGGCGCCTCGCCTTACTAATTAGATACATTGAGGATTACGCGAATTAATTCGCGCGTCAAAACTGGCACTCCACCTGAGATGGAATGGAGCTCCAGATGGGACTCACGAAAACGGGGCATGTCCTCGGATGTCTGTTATACCCAGAAAACAGCGAGCTTACTCAGAAACAGAATTTCAGGAAAACAAATTCAGGGACGCTTGTGCTCACCCGCAAGACTTGAATGGCGAAGCTGTTGTAGGTGAGCATTGTCCAGACACAAAGTTAAGTTTCAGTATCGTTGTTTATTTGCACAGCTACGGTGCTAGTGATAGTCGTCATATGTACCGAAGAGGTCGTCGTCTTCTTCGCCGCGAGCGGTGGATGCAAAGTCACTCTGAGCATTTCAGACTTCCACCAGCTCAAATGGCGAATCTTGCACTAAGTCGCGCAAGGCTTGACCCATACCGAAGCTGCAGGAGTTATTTATACGTGAGCATTGAAGGACACATCACCAGGCATTTGTACAAGTTTGAAATTGTTTATTTGCATGTTCCGTCGTCGCTTTGCACTGTGCTAGTAGAGTCTGGTCATATGCATCGATATCGCCGTGTTCCTCATACCAACCATTAAATGCGCGATAGCGCTTGACGACAGCGCTGGAGTTTTTTTTTTTTTTTTTCTAAAGGGCCACTGCGTGAGCCGGAGACACGGCGATCACCGCTATGCACGCGCTTTTTTCTGCAACACCGAGCTTACGGCTTGTAGAACAGCTCCGCTGTGAATACTCCATGAATACAAGGGAGCACTCGATGACCTTATTCAAAAAATCAGAAACCGATACCTTCATGCGAACCCCGCAGGGACTCCCCCAACTTACACGGGAGCAGCAAATCGAGAATTAAGACGTCTTATCACTGCGGCAGAGGTGCGACATGCCATACATGCCCTACTTACCAAGTCTGCCCCGGGTCCCTAATGAAATTCTTAGTAATCTTAACGACAACTGTATAAAGGCACTCTCCAAGTACACGAACCACCACTTCACCGCTTCACCGCTTCACTTCACCGCTGGGAAAGGGGAACCTTGCCTCTGCAATGGAAATCAGCTGGGATTTTTTTTCTTCCTAGACCAGGCAGGAAACTCCAGCTCGAAAATTTAAGGCTTATATCGCTCACCTTGTGTGTAGGTAAACTATTGGAGCACGTCATTCTCAACAGGCTCAACAAATTCACGCAGCAGAGAGATATCCATCCCCACGCCATGATACGCTTCAGGCAAAAACTCTCAACTCAGGATATTAGGCTCCTCATCAAACACCAAATTGTTGATGGAGACGTGTGCTCATCAAGGAGGTTGTGCTCGCAGCTAGATTAGAAACCGATACCTTCATGCGAACCCTGCAGAGACTCTCCCAACTTGCACTGGAGCACCAAATCGAGAATTAAGGCGTCCTATCACTACGGCAGAGGTGCGACATGCCATAAATTGCTTACGTGCTATGTCGGCCCGGGTCCTGATTAAATAACTAACTAAACCAGGAATAACTAAACCAGGCCATTACTAGGCGTCGACCTAACACATGCCTTCGACAACCTCCGAAATGACGCAGGGCTTTCCAACCTCGCTCAGCTTGAGGTAGGACAAAAGGTGTATGACTATGCCAAAGATTTTCTCTCTGGGCGCACTGCGCAACTAAGTTTTGGAGAATCAAAACCCGGCGAGATTAAAATTGGTAGCAGAGGGACGCCGCAAGGGTCTATTCTCTCTTTAATGTCCCCATGATTAATCTGCCGCAGCAGCTAAAAAACAGATTGGACCACAGCATATGCTTACGATGTCACACTGTGGGTCGCCGGTGGTAATGACGGATAAATTAAAAAATATACAACAGGCGATAGACGTGGTAGGGGCACATGTGGCCCCCAAGGGCTTTAGCTGCTCGCCACAAAAATCCGAATGGCTCATTTAAAGACCAATGAGGAAAGGCTGCAAATGCGACCCCGATGTTTCCAATACCCTGCTCTATGGGCACGGCAGACCCATTCTCCTCGTACGTAGCACCAGAGTCCTTGGTCTTCGCATACAGGCCTTGCAACACAGAGAGCATAAAGATGCTCGAAACAAGTGTACAACAGACAGTCTGCTCATCTCCATAATTGCCGTCCGGCATAATAGTATGAAAAAGGTAACCTTGTCAGATTAATGCAGGATTTTGTTCTTAGCCGCATAGTCTACGCGACGCCCTTCTTGGCACTAAAATCCGATGAAAGAAAAAAATCGATAACGCCATTAAGCGAGCCTACAAGCAGGCACTAGGCATACCCGTTACGGCACCGAACGAACGTTTTGAAGCGATGGGGCTGCACAATACCATAGACGAGCTCGTAGAAGCCCCCAAAAATAGCACAGCTAGAAAGACACTCTAAAAGTGCAACAGGCAGACAAATCCTACAAGAGCTTCACGTCACCCATGAGACCCAACAACGAAAAAAGGTGGATATCTTTACTGAGCAGACGGCACGGATACACACGATCCCTCTGCCCAGGTATATATGCATCCCGTGCATATTACAACGCAGGAATGAAAGAGCCAAAGCGCTTCAAAAGCGATTCGAACGCTCCGATGACGTAGTCTACGTGAACGCGGCCGATGCCGTGGCCACAACGCCATGGCCGTAGCAGTAGTCGATCCGATCGGCAGGGCCATTGCTTAGCCTCCGCAACATTTCGCACGGACACTCCGGAGGTAGGAGAGAGGCAACCATTGCCCAAGCGCTTTCTTCTACTACAGCAATATTCATAATAAGCGATTCAAAATCTGCAATCATGCACTTCGCAAAGGGAAGGAACTCACTTGAGGCCAAAGAAATCCTCAGGGGATTCAAATAGTCAAAAGTCCGAGGGGTTCAAATTATATGGGCAACGGTTCACTCTGCACTTCCAGAGAACGAAAATTCTCACGAGGCGGGTCGACGTCTGAGCTTCCGAGACTACCCAGGAACACCTGATCCATCGTTCCACACGGGGGGTAGGGACCCCATGGTAACCTATAGGGACATAATTGATCATTACCGATTAGGGAAGACAAGATATCCCGCAGCTCATCGCACCGTGGGAACGCGGGAGTCAGTAGCGTGGTATCTACTTCAATCCTACACTTTCCAGAACCCGGTGAAGTTACCTCGGGCTCTATGAAGATAAGTGCAAATTGTGTACAGCAAGGGCCGATCTTGAACACATTTTCTGGGCCTGCCCCTTTGAAGTCAACAGCACGCTTCAAGCATTAAACATCACTTTCTCGGAGCAGTGGGAGACCGTGCTGTGCTGTTCAGTTAAGGCCCGGACATTCAACTCCGGGCCGTCCAGATGGCCGTAGACGCCGCAAGGGACCGAGGACTCCTGGCCGCCGTCTGAGGGGGGAAGAACGAAGGGGTCGCCAACCTCACTTCTTCCCTCCACCCCTCCGTCTGGGGAACAATAAAGTTATGCACTCACTGCACTCACTCACTCGCCTTTGCTTGAGATTTTGCAGCCTGCTGTCCAGCTATGTCTACTGGATGATCGCATTCACCTTTCGCTTGCGCTGAGCTAGGAGAGACGTCCCAGCCTGCGCGCCCTCGATGGCGAGAACGAGGAACCATGCACCGGCAAAGCAGCTAGCGCTTCCGTGTACGTGCACCGTGTGTTTCTCCAGTGCACGTTCCCAGGCGTGCAGTGTTTTTATGTAGCAGTCGTTAAACCCTCGCGTACTCGTATGATGCGCTTGCGTTGAACCGCACGTGCAGGCGGCCCAGCCCCCGCTGGGGGATAAGGCGCCGGCGGAGCAACCGTTTCACCCTCTCCTAGTCACGTGGTAGCGCAGCAGTGAAGCTCCGAGAAAGCGAAGCGATAGGAGAGGGACACATCTTGTGCGCCGGCGGCTGAAGGTCATTGCGACGCGATGAATCGTCTTGAAAGGGTAGTAGAGCTTTCGATTTATAAAGCTCGGCGCAGAGTCCCTTGTCCGCAGTAAGGTAGCCTCCAGTACCCCACAGTTGTGCGGTGAAGAGTACGAAAAGTTGTGATGAAATTGAGCAGGAGGCGTGATACACAAGGGCATGATTCAGCTTCCATGGGATGACTGACGACAGTGTCATGGAATGCATGTCAATGACGTGGAGTATCTACCCGTATCTCCCTCGGTCGCTGCTCGTAGCGTTGAAAAGCAGAATATCGATGCAATAGAGGGACCTTTTTTTCAAAAAGAATTTCGCTCACGCTGTAGAGTTAGCACTGAATATTGTATACCCATTGCAAGGCGCGCAAGGTTGAGGCGGGGGGTCTCAGTCTCGGCGCCTTGTGTGCAGGAATTAGGTGAAAATTTGGAGCTTGTCACCGCTCCTTATTGCAGACGGTGTCGGATGTGTTGATGTTTGCCCATGTTGATGTTTGCCCATACAGATTCACAGTTAACGGTGTATTTTACTCTAAGAAGCCTCTAGAAGGTCAAGGCGAACCTTTTTCAATTACTCCTTCGGCGGAGTGAAAAAGGCTTAACAGCTGATAACAACGTCCAGCCAAACTGCTGGACTATTTCGCGAATATATTCGGAAATATATTCGGGAAATTGCGAGAATATATTTCTGTCATGGTGTAGAGGCTCGATATGGCAGCATTGCTATTAAATTACATGTTCCGAGCGAATGAAAAGGGATCAAATGTCTGTTTTGATTTTTTAGAAATTTCTCGCAGGCGCCTTCACACATCGAGCTACTTCTTTCTGATATAGGTAACCCATACAATTGTCTAAAATCTGTTTCAAAGGGTTTCTATGCCACTAAGCCCAATGAAAATAATCAGGATTTGGGGTAAATTACGTATTTTTACGCATTTCTCGTGTGTTTACCAAGTTGATATATTCAACTGATTTTAGCTTACAAATAAATGTTACCCACGAAAATATCTCCCCTTAAAGGGACACTGAAGTGAATTTGTCAAGCTCCCGTTTTTGCTTGCACTGCGTAGACTGGCTCAAATTAGCCCACTTTTCATCGTTTATCCGGTTGACAAATCGGTAATTATTTTACACAGCGCGAAAGAAGAAAAACTACTATGCGTGGTTTGCGGCGGCCGCACCAACTAAAGCTGTGACGTTGGGAGGAGGGAGCACCGTGATTGGACGTTGCCCAAGGTTAGCAATCAAACAAGTTTCGGTTTCGGTTTCCGTTCCGTAAAACACAATCGATGGCGTTGTTGGATGGGCATTCTCAATATCTCAGTAATCATCGTACCGCGATTCTGCCATGTTGTCGGCTGTAAAATGCGTAAGATAGCCTCCCAGGACGGCTTGGAATCGTAGCATTCACTAGCCGAGGCCTACGCAGTGCATGAACGCCCTCCGCGTCCCGCAGACGCTCAAATGCCATGCGCTTTTCCCCTATATTTGGAGCTTGCCTCACTTATGCCTGTATCGTAAAAAGCGTGTTCGCACCAGGCCAAGGGTCTGTTGATTCTGGCCTGTGCCCACTGCCCGCAAGCAGTCCGTGCTTATGGCAACAGCACGCCAACGAGAACTCGCTAGCGCGCCAGTGCCAGCCAGCGCGCGTTCTGTAGTTCGTGGAGCAATGAACGTTGCGCCCCCCCCCCCCCCCCAAAAGGTGAACTCGGTATAGAAAACATCGGCGGAAAACGAAAAAGTTAACTTATAAAAAAAAAAGCATGCATCCGCGGCGATTCGAACTTGTGACTGGCAAAACACTTGCGGTGACATACCTAGCGCTCCAGACAACTAAGCCACAGGGGGCCGCTGGCGGATTTGGAAAATATTAGGTATATAATGTTAACCAGTTTACACTTTTATTTAGTTTTAGTATTTCAAGCAGCTTAGGTGACTATTTGTTGTTTTGCGCTCGTGCAGTAAGCATCCCCCAAGTTTCCACAATATGTCACGTCTAGCAATTGCATTTCTTAGACGGAAAAGCGTTCGCTGATGCGTAGTCGTGCTGCTGACCGCTGTGCTTGTTCGCCCAGCGCAAAAAAGTGCTTCGCGCACCCTAGTTTTACGCTGTACTGTAAAAATATCAGTTGATTTTATTTCCTTAGTACCTATATTGACTTCGCTGACTCTTCTCCCGCCTTCAAGAGGCCTTATATTTTCCTACTGGCGTACCAGTCAGCGAGGCGTCGCATGTGCGCTTGTGCAGCGCTTGTGTGAAGCGACCTTCACTTGGAGCTAGATACAGTGTACAAACTAACCAAGTAAAGAAAGGCACATTCTTCCATTCACAAACGTGTCCCGGCTTCGTTTCAACTGAGCGAACGAATTGCGACGACCCGTCGGCGGCCGGCGGACGAAACGCTGGGCCGACTGACTCTGCCTGAAGGCCGGGGAGCCGTGCAGTAGCGCAGCCAATTACGAGCTCGGCTCCTCCCGACGTCACACGAAAACGCCACAGAAAATGGGCGAGCGTAAAGTGAGGAGGACAGCATTTTCGAATTAATTTTTCTACTAAAGAAAATCGCGTAAACGCGCCCAGAGTGGTCGAAACATGGCCTGGGGACTTCGGACTACAATTTGCGCTAGTAATCCCGCAATGTTTACATATCACTTCAGTGTCCCTTTAACGGGTTTCAAGATCTTGTGCTAACAAACCTGTATGAGAGCAAGCGGGATCTTGAATTCACACCCCTAATTAAGTAAACCCGGCTGAAATGCGATATCAGCGCCCGGCCCAAAGTGCTGACCCTTGAATTTTGAAATTTTGGGAGTGCGTTCCTATTAAAGCGTAGGAGCTCACTAAAGCCTTATCTTTATAATTACACCTCTAAGAGGGTTATAAATCTATGCTGCCCCAATCCACAGTGTGAACGTGATTTGATAGCGAAGCCAAACTAGGGCATGACACGCAAGAGAGCCAGTTGGTTTAGCCGTAAAGCGTATTTTGTCGAGTTTAGTCTACGGGCGCCATATACACGAATTATCTATTGGGACGTATCGGTATACGGGTTCGCTGTAAAGGGCACAAGTGTTTATTTTCGAAATCGTTGATTATTTCCCAGGCCCGTTCAGATGTCCTGCTGGTTTGTGCTCATATATGTGACGCTCACCAATATAATAATTCCGGCGGTTTTACAAAACAATGCAAGATTAGGAGAATCTATATTCATGGCCAAATTACGACAAACTTTTACGGATTATTTCACACGTGTAAAACTCTCTGTTACACTGGCACAGCAAGGCATCGCCGGGTACTACCGCTAGAGGGACATGAAAGGATTTCGCATTAATTAACCTTGGCGTTGCAACTCTAAAGGGGCTCGCATTATTACATTGGTGCCCTTCATCGCTTATCGCCTGCGATAACACCAGATGGAGGTGTTTTTCTGAAATGCGTGGTGGGAGATGGAAGAGTTGGAAGACGCCGCATTTTTGTAGCGAAAGCTACAGTACGCTACCTCGGGTAAGTTTTCGCGGGGTGACCAGTTTTGTCCTTGAGAGCTAGAGGTCAAAACACACCCCCTTCCTCAAGAGCCCGGATTGGAGCAGCGCCCGATGGCGGGGAAGAGATGAACGGAGAAGCGCGCGGGACTCGTGCCGCCACCTGGCGGAGGAAGGCGAGGACGCCGCCGCCGCAGCGATAAGTGCGCGCGACGAAGAAAGGCGACGTGCGCGCAGATCCGTGTGCGATGGAGTAGAAAGAACATCCAGCTGTGGTCGCTCGTACAGCGGCGACGCTTAAACAACGCCGTGAGGCGAAAAAGAAGGAACACGCTACTGTTGCGTCCAGCTTCGCTACCTTCAAGTCTTACGCGTTAGTGTGAGCTTCCTTCATTTTTTGTGCTTATTTCGGGACGACCATTTGCTTGTTAGCCAGGCTGCAGCTGGCCACCATGCACCAGATTTAAATCTACGTGGGTGCCTGCTGTTTCTGTCTCTCTACATTTCTGCAGTCAGTGGCTGGACTCCTTCACCAAGCCTGTGAAAATCCTTCTCGGCCTGCCCGCTGTCACCACCTATATAAATGTTCTAAGCGACTACTACAAGCCCGTTCCGTGGTCCAATCTGAGTTTCTTCTCCAGCTGGGTACGAGGGGCCACTGAGTGGCGAAAAATCATCAAACCCGACGACGATAACTTCGATCCGCTGTACACCGAGATCGAAGTGACCACCAGCGGAGCTTTAGTGATTCCCATGTTGTTTCTGCAACTACCCTACTTCATCAAGGGCGGGCCCAGTGCGGCGAACGTCGGGGGAATAAGCCACCTAATCGCCAGAAGCCTCGTCAAAAGGTACGCCCATTCACGGAGTTCATTCGCTCACGGATGCCGTTTTTGCACAAAGGGAGTCGAATGTTTGGAAAGCTGCATATCCCTCAACGCAGGCGCTGGAAGTGGTGGAATAGTTCGCCAGTGTCCTAACGCGCAACAAAGTGTCCAACTTAGCAATTTGAAGGAATTCAGGTGTGGAAGTTGTAGTGTACTGATAGTAAATCTTCCGTAAATGTGTAACATGTGTGGCTGGAAGAAAACGGAACATTTAGGAGACGGAACAAATGAGGGAAGCACTCCCGCTTAACAAAAAAAGCTAGTAACAGATTGCATTTACTAACTCCTCACGAAATTTGCTACCCTGCAAAGCCAGAGACGGAGTGCTCACGCATTCGTCATTTTCCTTGAATGCGTGATCACTCCGTGTCTGGCTTTTCACACAAACGAAAGAAAAAAAGCCTATCTACAGCTCCATTAACATTCTCTATGAAAGCTGCGCCTTACGTACCGTTTTTAGCGTTTCTGCGCATTCGTGTGTGTGTTGCCTTTCTTGTCAATAAAGCCTTAGTTGATGTTTAGCGCTCGTCCCGTGTCACTGTCTCTTCTTCTGTCCCCGTTAGTGCGCTTTTTACCATGCCGAAGTCGTATCACAAAGTAGCTCAAATTTCTGCGTTGAAAAATAGCGGGTTAGTTGCGTGCCGTTTTATGAGATGGCGCGCAATCAGAACAAGCGCGGGAAATTAATTGAATTGAGAAAGTCGCCATTCTTTTACCCATGGTAGGAGCTGGGCGGGGGGAGAGAAGGGCCGGAGGGGTGGGACAAGGATCGAGGAGAACGTGTTACGTTGCAGAGGAGGCAGAAGAGTGTCGTCTTTCGACGACACTTGCAGCGCAGCAAGCAAATACGGGGCCATATTTGAGCGGTATGTTGTATACAGAAAATTGGGGTTACAGGCATGAGGCTTCAAGTTTTTAATACTTCCGTATTGCACTCAGGCTTCTCCCATAGGAGGGGGGAGGGGGTCGTATGGGTAGGCGCTTTGTTGTTCGTTTTGTGGTTTCTTACTGGAGCCGGCTGTTTCGTTACCCCCAGGCCCCGCAGGGTCGTGTCTGCGCGAGGCGTGGGTCATCAGCATAAGCCAGTTCTACTACTGGTTACTGTTTTTTTCCAGAAGTAAGATGCCAAGATGAAGTGCCTTGTTCCAGTGCTGAAAACGTTTATAGACGTCCATTATACGAGCACACATGACTGAACTTGGCCAAAGCAGTCAAACGCCACACCTCAACGCGTACGGTTTTACAATCACAACTGTTGCAATGGCAGTCGGCCGACGGCACTGCCACGTCACCTAATTGCACTGTAAGGAAAATCTGGCGCAAACGGGGTTTCTCTGTTCAGGTACGTAAAACCAGGTGCCTCAATCCCGGCCGAGTGCTTGGAACCACCGGGAACCCCGCTGGATGGTATGGTTGAAAACCTCCTCGCCTACGCCTGCGTTCGCCCCGCCATGGTCGTTACCGGCGCTGGGAGAGAACTGGACCTTCCACAATTGCCGTGGCTGACCCAAGAAGGGGCGATGTACGCATTCGCCTGCCTCAAAGTAAGACAGACCATTGTTAGGACGCGATGGTAAAATGGGCCCTGTTAGCATGCAGTGATTTATGCACCCTTGTTGACAAGGCGTCCTAATGCCAATAGACCTTATGCAAAAACTGGCGCCCTCTCGCGGGAACCGCGTGCGCTTCCGCCATGTTGGGGGATTCCCGGATCTCCGGATACCGCAGTATACATGATAGCCCGGGGTTAGCGACGCGCTCGTCCGCATTTATCGTTGTCCAAGATGCTTAACTACTGCCGTGTAACTTCCCGTGCACAAAGATGATACGAGGACGACCACGGAAAAAGCGTACACATCTTTTTTTTTTTTTTTTTTTCTCAACGGATGCGTGATTCGAGCCCTGCGTGAAGCCGCTTGCGGGTGTCGACTTCTTAGCGCAGTAATATAGCTAGATCGCATGAATAGCCACGAAACGAATAATATGTGCAGGACTAAAAAGGTGCCAAAGTTAGCCATTTTCTAGCCCTGTATTTGCCGCCGAGAATTCCTGCCTGCTGGTAGTTAAGGCGCACTGCATCGGTCAGCTTGTAGTTTATCGAGATGAGTTTTGAGTCTGCCGTTCGTGCTTTGCGCGCCCGTGTTTTCTTTTTATTCTGGACGTTCACTGGGCTTTTATGGAAGTACTACGCATACTTTCATTTGCCAAACGTTACAGGAAATAAGGGATCCGCGAGAGTTGCAACCTTCACGTAGCGCCATGAGTAGCGCAAGTAACGTACGTAGTAAACCGTGTATCGGTCATTTACCGCTCGTCGCCTGCTGTTCGACCGTAGCCTATTTTCCCAACATCAAATTTTTCGAGCGGAATTTTCTAAGCGGTAGTGTGCACCCAGTTTTGTTGTCCAGGGCACGAGCAGGAGACGCTCAGGTGTCGCCGCGAGGCACGCGCCACGAGCGCTCGGAATTTTCTCGCTCTCTCAGGTTTTCGCAGTTTCTTTTTTCTTTTTTTTGCTAAACCCTTTGTGTGTGCTGGGGATGCTCGGCGGTCGCCGCGAGGCACGCGCTCACCAGTGCTCGGCAATGTATTGGTAGATTAATTATTCATTGGCAATTTATTGGTAATGTATTGGCAATGTTTAACGCGTTACACGCCACACAGGTTACGTGCTACACACTACGGCCAGCTACAACAGCTCCGCTGATAAAAAATGCAAGGTATGCAGTTTATTTTATTTTTTTGTAGGGTTCCTCTGCGTCCCAGAGGACCCTTAGGGTATAGCTATATCGCGGAGTCCCCCCTCCCCCATTTCAACCTCGGGGCAGCCCGCATCGGCTCGAAGCGTTTCAGGAATGACCTCCTGAGAAACCTGCAGGATGCGAACCAACACGGCTGTACTTTCAATGTTCGCGTTCTCACACACAAAAAAAAAGTAGATGGAACGCGACAGCCTCCAAAAGCTTCCCTGCCGGTGCCTCCCTGACTGTTTTTTTCGATGCGTAATGCGTATTTACGAAGTCGCTCGCAGATGTGGGCAACAGAGAAAGGTCCACAGATCACTCGTCGCTCATTTTGCTGCGCTTAAATCTGAATATAAAAGGATTGCCAAGCCCAGAAAGCACGCTCCGTACTAAGCAATCCCACGACCGCCATCCCCCAACATGGCGTCGCGGGCTCGTTTCGTTTTTCTCCCGGTAGATGGCGGCACTTTTGCATAAGGTCTATACGCGCCACGCATAAATTTCGCTTCCTAGTTTTAAGTCGCAAAACTAATAGCATAATTTGTGCGTGCAAAACAACCACAGGGACACCGCGTCTTTGCTCATGGTGAGGAAGGGTTTCTTTAAAGCTATAGTTCTGCATGAATTCCTTTTATTTCAGACAGTGTAGTAATTAGATCGAGGGCACGTACATATGGCTATCACAAAATGTTCCACTTTTAGGTAAGCACTCAATGAACCCGTGGTACAGAGTCTTAGAACGATATCGGAACCGGTTTGCTAGATCATTTGCCGTCTAATGTTAGAGTGCAAGAGTTCAAAATGCAGTCACCGGTTAAGCCAGATCGTATGCCTAAACGCATGCGACACTTTTTGACTGCATTGTATTGCGGTTATATTAGACGCAACGTTGGTCATGTGGGACCAATAATACAATGCCGAAAGTGCAGCACTTCCAATGATGCCGATTTTATGGACTGCAGGACTGCGCTAGAACGGACAGAGGGGCGGCGAAGTGCAGCTTTCCTTTCGAACGCATGAAGCACTTCGACGAGGCCTTTTCCTGCAATTCCAAGAAGCCTTTATGCAATATCCTCTAGGACGCACGCATACAACGGGAAGCCTCCGCCATCATGGAGCGCCAGATTTTTCTCTTTTTTTTTTTGCGTGTGATAATTGTTCGCCATCACAGGCAGGCGACGCTTTGAGGACTGTACGGGATGTCTTATCGGTTGAATTGTTCGTCGGAAAAAAAATATTACTTTTATTCAAACGCTATTTCGTGAGGGACACATCTCGCATTTTCGCAATGAAGTCTTAAGACAATTTCACAACCATTGTTTGCGAGTTTGCACACTGACTGTGTTGTTACCAGCTTGCAACAATCGATTTGTACGCAACTCTGTCAGCTGGGATTTTGTGTGTTATAATATTTCGCTACCAAAGGCAGCATTTGTTTACTGATTTTTTTTTACTTTTGAAACGTGATGCCACCTATTGTGATAAAGAGGTCTCCAATTTTCTTGTCTTTTCTGTATTGGTTGTTTAGAAATGTTCAAGTGCAAGTAACTTTTGTATTTTACGGCACTTTTTTCACCTCTATTTACCTATCACGGCATTAAGTTTGTAAAGCGAGGTGACAAAAAACTAAATTCCCTGCCATGAAAGGTTTGGAATATGAAATTTTATGCAATTAACTGGTATTATTCGGCAGGGAGCACAAAATACCACTGCCTGCATGTCCTGTGGAGGCATTTGTTCCAGTTGCCAGTAGTAGTGCTCTGGTCTTTCTGCATTTCTCTCCCGGTTTTAAAGCGAAGCTTTTACCTTACCCCTCAAGGGTTCTGTCGTGATGGTTGGTGCCAACAGAAAACTCCCGCGAATAAATAAAAGAATTTACTGGCACAGCCGGGAATCTAACCTGGAACGAATAGAGAAACAAAGCGAGAGCCCGTTGTCTTACCTATTGAGCTATGAGCCCACACGGAGACGGGGGAGACCAACTGGGCCCTCACCGAGCACATCTGCGGGTTTACCCTCTACGTTCTCACTTAATGCCGCGTGATAGCGCCACGCGACCTCTCGCGCCGCTGTGCGCTCCACCGACGGCACGTGTAGTGGTCGTGCGCGCGCCTTGCAGATGCGCTAGGAGTTATAAAAATAAAAGGAAGCTCACACCAACGCATATACCATCGCACTTCTCCGTCTCTGCCGCCGATCTCGTCGCTTCCGTCGTAGGAGGCAGAGACGGAGAAGTGAGATCGTCTAAAACCGGGTTTGAGCTTCCTTTAATTTTATAAAAACATTTTCCCTTCATGTGCTTTTTCCTTCACCGATACAACTCAACGAACCACCGTTCACGAATCATGCATTGATTTAACCTTAGCAGAGTCTCTTTGAAGTAGTTAATGACGTGGTTAAGTGTATTTCACCTGTCTCTGGGTTCCTTCTTTGTAGAGCCACGTGTGTGAATTCAAGTCACGTAGCATGGGTAATCGTTGTGGGCGTCGTGTATAGCTTCGCTTTCCAAACACCTTCACAGGGTGGATTGGCGCGCATTATTTGCACTGATTTTTGTTGACAATGCTGCATGGTATGCGCTCTTGCGGGAATTGCATAAGCAGTTTTAAGATTGTTTTCTGGGCGTTAAGGTACTGGTTCAAGAATTGAAGCTTCATTTAAAGGAGTCATAAAGAGAAAACACAAGTTTGGTTCATTCAAAATATTGCCTCGTTAGAATCATACTGACACCACTTTTAACGTTAACTTCTCTCAAATAAGCTACATAATTAAGAAAAATGGGAATGGCCATGCTACCCACTAGCTCATTTCCCGCAACAGAACCTATGATGTCATACCAGACAGCTCTGCGATTGGCGGAGGGCGGCAAAAGGAAACACAAATTAGGCAGAGCTTATAAGCTTGCCGAACGAGCTATTTGCGCTTAAATTTAGAGCACATTCTTTTTAAACCCCTAAGTATGGTGGGACAAACAGTGGAAGTTATGAAAGCACGCGTAAACATAGAAGTACCGATGCGTATGCTGCTGTTGGTACTGCGCGCACTATGCTTGGTTCATCTGCACAGGACTGCGGGGCTTTGGGGTTGTTTCAGACGACACTGGCCGATTGGCGCAAGCGACGATTTCTTACGAGACCGTATTTGTCCAGCGAGCACAATGTTTCACGAAACGATTGTCTCCATGAACAAAACAAGCCAGGTACAAGTACGTTCACAAAAAAACCAAAGGCAGGAAACGGCTTGATGTGGTGTGGTGGCGCCATCTAGGTTCACTAACGGTAAACAAGGCCCTGTGATGTCATTGCAGACCACGAAAACGCACGATTTAGCGGAAAAATCAAAACTTTAACTTAGATTCATTTCTCAGTGAATAAAGCATCGTTTGCTTTCGGACAAGTGCTGAGGGCACTATAAAACACGAAATCTTTCGAACAACACAAACGTGTTTTATCTTCATGGCTCCTTTAATAAACATTCAGTGCGTCGCAAATGCTTGCAGGATAGAAAAATAATAGAAGCACTGTTGTAACCCCATTGAACTCAGGTTGCTTTGCGTGACTGGCAGAATGGCGGTGCAAGTTCTGTTCGACCTGACGAAAAGCGAGCCCAGTGGGTGAAACAACTTAGTCTGTGCTTACCTTAAGTTAAATTATCTGTGCACCACTGTGGTTAAAGAGAAAATAACATAGCGGCGATATTAGGAAAATGCTCGTATAAGCCCACGTGGCCAAATATCAAGCGGCTGACGCTTTCGTTCGAGTCGTGTGCTGCTGGGAGGCTTTTTACTAGAATTTGATTTGCCATTCGCTATGCAATTAGTTTGCCAAAATTGGCAGGTCTGTTCAAGTTACCAATGCTACACAAGCGAGTTTTTCTGTATATACATTTTGCCAATCACGTTATGGCCCCTGCGCTGCAGCATTTAGCTGACAAGCTGCCTTCTAGCGCGGGACCAATTAAAGGACTCCATGTGCTCTCCAACAAACGTGTTTGAGTTCATGCCAAACCAGACTATAAAGCACCATATTTCTGAAAACCGTGAAGTTTTGGGCTAGTTGCTTTTGCACGCTTAGAAGTAACGAAGATAAAGAGGCTTGCGGTTCGCAGAACACAAAGGGTAACCAATTTCTCATTCTTACGTCCCATTTGTTCGCGCTTTTATTTGCCCCTTGTTTTTCAGTTCGGTATGAAACAAAAGTATATTTCTCTCGTTCTTCTGGTGATTGAAATGGCGTGGCAGTTGTGTCACTGTTATTGCCAATCGTATCTTCGAAATGGTGCAACAAAAACTGCGTGCCTTAAATGTGTGCTAATCCTGGCAGCGGAGCGGCACCGTACAAATTATTCGAGACCCGGTGTCCTTTCCCGTAGTCGCAAGCTTTGTATTCCCGTTGTACGCTTTTCAAATCTGTTGCGCGCCTCTTTGCAGCCTTACTTCGTTTCTTGTGGCGTTGCATCAACGAAAAACGAAGCGGTTTGTTGGCGTAGCAAGAGTGTCGTGTGAGAAAACCGGTGAAGTCAAAAGAGCGTCTTTTCACACCGGTATGCCTGCTAAAAATAACTCCCGAGAGTGTAACATTGTGTCACAGAGCTAATGCTCCCGAAAGGGTGAACTTGTGCCGCAGGGCTTCCCTTTTTCTTCTTTTTTTTCGAATATCCTTGTTTGCTCACTGACTGTTTTCCATTGCGATTTAAACGAGGAACTGCATAGTCTCGTTAAGGCGTAAGACGTTACTGTTGCCACAAAAATATTGATCAGTTTTGTATCTCTTGACCTTTCATATCAGTTCTGTTATCTGTCTACGTTTGTACGAAGTAGTGCCTGTAGCATGCTTTGTCAAATAGACATTTACAAGCGCATCTGTGTGTTGCTTGCCCAATATCTATCGCTGACACGGATAGAAGCTACAACCTTTGGCGCAGTGTTACACCCATCAAGGCGTTCTACAGCCTGTAAAGCTGAATTGTGTGTAAGCCTTGTGTGTAATCTTTCAGGTTCAGCAAAAGGCGTTGTTTCCTTTACTCTGGAGTTGTTGTTAGTTATTCTACATTTATTCTGGACCTTCAACTGACTTTGTTGCGTGAACTTCTGCACAAGTGTACAAAGCTTTGGCAGCATAAGCTACTGGTGCCTTTAATTGAAAAGATGAAGTAATCAGTGTGTACGTGCATGAATACTTGAAAAAAAAAAAGATGTCAGCACAACAGTTTACTTAGCACGCAGTCACTCCAAATGTTTGACCTTTGCTTGGTAAAAAAACACTTTGTTGCGAACAACTACTCTGCAATATCGTCGTCGTCATCATCATCATCACCACCATCATCATTATCATAATCGTCCTGCTCAGGTTCATTGCAGCACGAAGGCCTCTCGCACTGACCTCCAACCGCTCCTGTCCTGCGCTGCTCGAGTCCACAGTTTACCCCCGAAGTTCCGTATTTCATCCCTCCATTGTGTTATTGGCCTTCCCCTTCCCGCCGGCACTGTCGGATTAAGGTGGGGGCAAGGGGGGCGTTAGCCCCGTGACCCCACTTTCAGGGTCCCAACTCGACTGCTCAATAAAAATTTTCTGAGTGCGCTTGCTGGCTACGGTTGCACCTAAAATCCACGGATAGGAACTCAATCTCAACTACCGTATGTAAGCTAGCCCGTGGTGGCCGGGGAGTCGTGAAGGGCGGGCAGCCTTGCAGCTAATGGTTGACAGCGTTCACGTTTGTTTCGACGAAAGCTCCAACCTAGTCTACCGTTTTTAAAGAAGATGGTCTTTCTTGGGCTACTTCATGAACGATAAAACTTTGGTTTGTCTGTCTGTATGCCCGTCTGTCTATCGAAAAAGATAAATTTATTATCAAACAATACTGAATCAACGATGCAAAGTAACAATCAGAAACAATTAAGCAAGTGCAGCGCCTGTTGTTACAAAACTAACAGATTCCGAAGGGTAGCAGTTAGACCCTTACAGAAACACACAATTTCAAATTCGTTACGAACAAAATGATACAAACAATTGTAATAACTAATCGCAACAACGAATATCCCTAAATACACATGTCTGGAAAACTGGCGTGAATAATAACCCTTTTGTTCAACATCCCGGGAAATCGGGTAGAGGCCAATGTCGCAGAAACTCTTCTTCACCCAACAGGGCCGACTCACCTTCCAGAAAGGTCACGAGGTGCTGTCTGAAAAATCAAAGCAACGGCCACTGCATACGTAGCCTGCGATTCTGTGCAGCGGCCCTGCAGCGATTCGCAAGGGGCACGCCCTAACGGAGGCGCGCAAAGCGATCCAAGATTATAAGGAGGATCGGGGGGGGGGGGGGTTCCCTCTACGGACCGCCGCTTATGTGCGCGTTGTAAGCAAAGGGGGTAGGTGGCGGTGTCGCCAGATTTTAACGGCTGTCTTTAACTCAGATGTTACGCGCCACATTAGAGCTAAAGACGAACATTTCGACCCACAAGCGAAGGTGAAGAGATATGGCAAACGCCGCTCACGTCGCTTGCTGCGGCGGTAGGGCTGCCAGCGCTCGATCTGTGACGCTACAAAGTTTCTGCCTGCAAAATATCCCTGGTTCACTAGCCACCACCACAATTCGTAGAGTTCGCTCATTAGCGGTACGGACTTATCAGAATACGCGAGCTTACTAGGCGTTTATTAACGCCCGCTTGCTTGACAAATAATGCCTGTATAAGGCGTTTTCATAATATACCGCTCTTTAGTACGTTGTGTCGCTCTGTGAAGAACACGCAAGTAAATGGCTGGCCAGTGTGAATAGTAAGTTTCCCACTAGGTCTGTTTTACCACCAGCGAGGCAACGATATAAACGTTTCCAATCAAACTATATACCTAAGCGTGTCGTTTTCTTTTTGTTCGAAACAATACCGAATGGTCGGCGCCGTGGCAGTCGTGGTCGCATTGCCCCCTACTAAAACCAATATTTTGATAAGACACACTATTAGTAGAGCGTTGGATCCTGCTTATAAAAAAAAACATCCAAACCAGCCCAAATAAAAACCAGCCAAAACAATTTTGTGGCTCCAGATTGGAGCTGATTAAACGCTTGAAACTACTGCATAATGTTAACCTGCTAACCAGCTTGAGCTGCTTTCTTACTGTCTCCTAAGTTTTCTGCATTGCTACAGTTTTCTGCATTGCTAGAAGCGGCTTTCTGAAACAAGGAAATGCAAGGAAGAAACACAAAGCTCTCCGCACGTAAATCATTAATTGTAATGCTGGTTCTAAACTAGCGCGCCTGGGCAAACCTGTTATCTGTGAAATGTGAGGTGATGGCCAAGGTGTCCCCAAATCACAAACTACCCTCGCGGTGTCGTACGTGCAAGCATCTTTGTTAATATGAGCCCATATTATCTGAAAACTCGTTTGCACAACGCACGATGCGCAAAGCAAAGAAACGGTCAACAGCGGTAGGTTTTGAAAACAGATTGTGGGGCAGCGTAATATCTCACTACTAAAATGTGTTATGCCTGCGCTCTCACACCCTTGCTTTGCTATGTAAGAACATGAGCACGAAGAAAATAAAATTATAGCAACGTTGTTATCGTTCCTTGCACGATTAGGGCGACGGAGATCTGCGATCTGGATCGAACTTGTGATATGCATACAAACGTCAAGTAAGGGTGGCGGAAAATAAAGGTGTCCGCCCTTAACAGCAGAGTTGTTGTTTAGACGAGTTGGTACATAATTGCAAGGATTTAAAAGCATTACACGAATACGGGGGACTAAAACATCACAATACACACCATGTGCACTGTGTTCGGATCGTGTTTCGGTTCCTAGTTTTCGTGCAGCGCGTTGATATCTCTTGCACGCGGTGTATCAAGCACGAGACCCTTTAGAACATAACATGCATCCGGTGAATGTTGTGCTTGTTATCACGTGAAAACGGCGTCGAAATTCGTGATACTACGGGCGAACGCTGCCGGCCAACGTGTGGGCGTGCGGGCTCCGACGGTTCCGTCGCTCGCCGATCCTCCATGGAGTGATTTCTCCTGATGATGGTGATGATGATGCTTAGTGGCTTCCCCTTTGTAACGGGGTGGCGTTGCACAGCGGCCTTAGTCGCAACGCCACTGTACGATCACCTCGCCAAAAAAACAAACAAAATAAATAAAAATATATATCAAAATAAAAAGGAAATACTTTTACGAAATTTTTGTGCTAGTCTTACTTCTTTGTTCACATGTCTTCCCAGATTTTCTCTGCTCTTTTCCCACCAACATTCTAACCTCCTTTTACTAACCTCTACTGCTGTCCAATTCACTTTTCCGCTAACCTTAAAGCCAAGGGCCTCAGGAAGCTGGATGGCTCTATCACTGAGGACTGGACCGATACTTTTGCACTCCGTTACAATATGTCGCATGGTTTCTGGCTCATTTCCGCAGCCTGCGCATAATTCTTCCTGTACCGGCTCGCGGATAAGCGTTTTTGTACCGCAAGCAACCCGCCCGGGCTACAAAAAGCAATGCACTCGCTTTGATATTATCGAATAAATTTTCCCTTGTGATCTCCTGCTTCACGATCCTGTAGATATCTAAGGACTTCTTCGCATCCATCCTCTTTTTCCAGGTCGTTGTCTCTGTCTGTTTCTTTCACTTCATTTTTTATTGCCTTGGTCGTTTCCCCTGCACTTCCAAGTTTCATATAATTTGTCCAGAGCCTTCTGGTTCTTTTCCTCCACTGTGTGTCCACGCTTTTCATGTGAAGATACCGTAACACTTTGGCGGCCCATCTCTGATCATCAATATTTCTAAGTCGTTCTTCAAAACATATTTTGCTCTGTGCTTCTCTCACTTCGAAGGATGCCCATCCCATGTCTCCCTGCACTGCCTCATTTGTTGTTTTACTGTGTGCTCCTAATGCCAATCGACCTACGGCCCTCTGATTTACTTCTAGCCCTGATTGAATCTCTGATTTGACACACACTACTGCGTTTGAAAAGGTGAGTGCTGGTACCATAACTCCCTTCCAGATTCCTCTCACTACTTCATATCTGTTATATCCCCACAGTGCTCTGTGCTTCATGATAGAGGCGTTTCTTCTGCCTTTCATTCTTAATTGCTCCTCATGGGTTTTTAGATACGCCTGACCTTCGTTTAACCATATGCCCAGATATTTGTATTCCGTTACCCACGGTATTGCTGCTTGTTGAACGAATACCGATTCGTTACGGGCGTCGTCATTAAAAACCAGAACTCCCGACTTTGCTGTGCTAAACTCTAACCCCAGTTCAGTGGCTTCTTCCCCGCAGATATCTGTGAGCTGTTGCAGACACAGTTTGCTATCTGCTAGTAGTACTATGTCACCTGCACATATCAGTCCCGGGATATGTTGTTCCAGTTCCTGTCCTTCACGGCTATAACACAGATTGAAATCTATTTTACTGCCTACAAGCTTTCTTTCTAGTCGAAACAACGACCGTGCTAAGTGACTCCAAAAGTGCAGTGCGTAACTTCTCCAAAGGCCGGATGTGCTGTGGAGCAGTGCGGTTGCTCGAATCGGTGAACATTGACGGACGTAAGGTAGCAGTCAAGTGGTTCCCCTCACGCAGGGAACGATGTGTCAGAATCGGCTGCCAACCCAACGAGACGGCAAATTCAGGGCGCGAGAATTAGCAGGCCGCGCGGCTGTAATGGATTCGTCTGTAGAGTGGTGGACGGAGACAAAGGATAGGTACGATACCTTTCAGGTATCACTAAGTATTACAGGAATAACAGGAGGGTGCTGGCACCGCCTCACCCCGAGTTGACTAGAGAACAGCGCCTTCAGACAGCTACAGACAAATTCATTATGACCCCGGTCATTATGAAACATATCCAACCAGAACTTTACACGGACGACAAGTGTGTGTTGTGCAATAACTCCAGGGCAACAGCCGCCCATTTATTATGGTATTGTGAAGTGCGACCAGACGAAGCTTCAACCAGGACCGACCTTCCGCCGTGGTTACAAGATGCCATACGCAGTTACGATAAGGACATTCAACTCTCAGCCGTCCAGCAGGTCCTAACGGCTCTCGAACGGCAGCACCGGAGAGAAAGCTGCGGGCCGACGCCCTCCCTTCGGGGACAAGGGTGTCCACCCGCAGTGAGTAGCGAAAGTGTTGCTTAGTAGTAATGCCACCAGGATCGACGAGTGGCTACGTCCGGGCGTAGTGGAGACATTACGCCTGTTGCCGGCGATCATTAAAGTCTCTTTCACTTCACTTCACTTTCTAGTCTAGCCATGTACAGCATGAACAGCAATGGTGACAGAGGACAACCCTGCTTTAAACCTCTATTTGTGACTACCGGTTCCGTGCACTTTTGGTCCTCCCAGGTAATTTGCACCTCGCTCTCATTGTAAATTCCCTGCAACAGCTGTATAAAGTCCTGGCCTAATCCCTCCCGCTCAAGTATGCTCCATAGAAGTTCTCTATCTACGTTGTCGTAGGCTCCCTTTATATCGAGAAATGCTATCCATAGTGGTCGCTCCTGAGCCATTGACACCTCTATGCATTGGGTTAGGACAAATAAATTGTCCTCTAAGCGTCTGTCTCGTCTGAAACCATTTTGTAGTTCTCCCAGTATGCCTGTTCCCCTCTATCCACGCCTGTAGTTCCGCTTTTATGGCTTGCATTGCCAGCCTGTATGCCACTGAGGTAACTGTAATAGGCCTGTACGAATCGGCATCAGCCCTGTCTCCTTTACCTTTATATATCATCTTCATCCTGCTCTTACGCCAATTGTCCGGTACTTGCTTAGTTTTTATCACTTTTTCGATTGCTCGAATCAGTTGTGCCTTGCTTTTTGGACCCAGTAGGTTGACCAGCCGTATAGGAATTTCATCCGTCCCTGTTGCCGTATTAGCTGGAACATTTTCTTCGGCTTTTTTCCAGTTTAGATTCTCCAACTTTATCTCTCTATCTGTACGCACCTCAGTTGCCCCACTCCCTAAATGCTGTAGCCCTCTCTCCGTTCTTCTGAACTTCTCTTGTATCATTGAGCGTATGTGAAATACCGCCTCTTCCCCTTTTAGTACCTGGCCTTCACCGTTTATGACATGACGTTGTACTTCTTCGGTCTTTTTCCTTAGTTCTTTACATGATTCCAAAACTCTCTCGGCGCGCCTTTATCCTTTGCCCGTATATTCGAGACCCATCGCTCACTTTCTCGTTTAAGTTTTTGCTGTACAAGTTTTTGTACTTCCAGCTTCTTTAGGCGGTACCAATTCCACTTCAAAGTTATTTCCTCTGTTTGCATTCCCACTCGCTTGGCCTCCCTGTGCTCTCTCGATGCTTGCTGCCTTTGTGTTATAGCTTCCTTGATTTCCTTGTTCCACCAGCTTCTAGGTTTTCTTTTTCCTTTCCAGTAGTTGCGTTCTTTCGCGTTCCTTATCTTTCCTTGAATGAAACCAATCAGTTCGCTGTATTCCCAATCTTTCGTAGGTTGTCTCTCGATTTCCGTCTCCAGGCTTTTGGCAATATTAGCCATTTGCTGATCGTTTAATTTCAAGTCGTGTACCACCGTTTTCTGGTTTTGACCTTCCATTTTTCCAAAAGTCAAAGTTATCCGTTTATGGTCACTTCCTAAGCTGTGGGCACCTATTTCATCTATTTCCGTTGGAGTCAACCTTTCATACACTCCTTCTGAAAGGAGGCTGTAGTCTATACTGGTCTGCTTTTCCCCTCGTTCCCAAGTAATTTCCCTCCTGCCACCGCGCGGCGCCACCGTCTACGCGCCTTGCGAATAGCGCCACAGTTTAATCGCCAATGGACCTTTTTCCAGTACCGGTCCCTCTAGCGGCCGCCACGGCGAACTAAAAATGGCAGTAAGGCATGCCCCCAAGAAAGTTTGGCTTTCGGAGAACTCGTGCACAAAGTATCCTGGTCCTGCAGTCCCTCCTGCACTGGACCGTCCCCCCTTCATTTCACATGAATGTCACGATAGCAGGCGGACGTTCTCCTGACTAATCTGCGGTGTTCGAAGTGCCCCTTTTCTGTATTTTTTTTTCATTTTCTTTCCCCCTCAGTGGCAGGCATGTGCTGCAGCGTGGCTCCTCAAACGTCTTTGCCCCTTTTCTTAGAAAGCCATTATTGTGTGTACGTACGAACCTACCACAAGTGTCGAAAGAGAGAGAAAAAAAACGTGTAGTGCCCACTAAGCAGAAAACTGAATGGCGCCCTTTTGTTTATTTTGCCCGAGGCGCCTGCCAAGGATGGCGGACCGGCAGCCCGCGCATGCGCAGATCGCTGCTGGAAAAGTTCCATTACTGCGAATAGTCTGCCTAGGGGAGTGCCAGGGGATGTTCTCTCATTAGATATCGTGCAAGCCCCAAACGAGGAGCGGCAATGTGCGTGATGCGCCAAAAGCAACGTCTACTGTGCAGCTTGAGAAAGTATGTGCTATGGATTCCGGTTGGCCGCAGTTGGGACAGGACGAGTTTTCTGTTACTCCCAAGCGAAATCATATGTCTTTTGTGGGAAGAATTCGCCAAGCTTTTTGCCTCTGGATTTTTTTTGGCGCTCTCGGACAGCCTGCCTGAAGTTAGACGTAACCAGGAAAAATCTGGTGATCCACTCGCCTGCCCGACCACGCAGTAACTATTTTTTTCTCACACCATGGCAGGTTGTTCATTTACAATGTCAAGATCGGCATCAAGTGCACGAATTTCTTTGGCTAAAGTAAGGACGGCCTTGAAGAGTTTCAACGGGGTAACTGCACTGGGGTGCAGGCTGCTGGTTATAGTTGAGCAAGAAACCCGTCTAGAGGGACCGAGAAAGTAGAGGATCGTAGGTCTGCCCTGAGGCTCTACGCAACTGAGAAGTGAATAGACGACTCTCAGGGCCAACAGCTGGCTCATGAGGTCGATCCAAGGAAGACTATTACCCCCAGAGTGGCGTGGGAGGCGCAGGGCATCTCACGCTAAACGCTCGGTGCTTCCATCTCAAAGGGAAAAACATGGCGGAATCTCCACTCCGTAGATGATGGCGAGGGTGCGGAGTATGGGGACTCGAAATGATATCCAAGTTGCGCCCCGAGTGACATCCGATTTGCGCCCTGACCATCATTCGATTTGAGCCGTGAGTTGCACCTTGATCATTCCCTAAATGAAACTGCAACTCACAGCTCAAATCGAATTTCGCTTGATTTTCGCTTGATGCTGGTGTGCGCACGGATGGACGCGGACGGACATTGGAAGGTCCTAAGGTACTCCGCACCGTTACAGGCGAGGAAGTAAGCCGTTTGACTCTCGGGTACTAACCCACGGTCGTAGCCCAATGCAATAAAAAAAAACGGTCGTAGCCCAATGGGTAGGACGGCTGACACTAACTCTGTCTGGTCTACCAGACACAGGCTCGAATTCTGCCGGTGCCTGTGTGATTTTTTGCGATTGTAAATGCTATGCGCACGGACGCGGACGGACATTGTGCGATCCTAAGGTACTCCGCACCTAAAAAAAAGTCCCGTGATACTTTGTGCGTAACAAGATTGGGAGGCAGCATAATCCTGGAAATAAAGCAGAATTTAGCAAGAAAAACCTATTTAATAACATCGATTTCTCTGAGAAAGAGGAGTTGAAAGACCTAGCCCGGACGACATTTTTTTAAATGTTGTCAACCAGCTCGAGCCAAATCTCTTGTGAAACACTACCTTCGGTGAATTTAACGCGGAGAAACACATCCAGAACTATTTTTCAGTTATGATTTGGGGTGAGTGTTGCATTTCACAAAGCGAGGACAGCACATTTTGTGACATTTATCTCTGCCCCTGAAAAGCGGGCATAAGGCTCGAAGTCGCCTAAGGCAGCCGTGAGGCTATCTGTGTCCCAAATAAAAATGGTAACGTCATCTGCGTACGCAGACACTTTAACAGGGCCTTGTCCCGGAGGGGGAGACCCCTAATTTTTGGGTTGTCGACGATTTTTCTGATGAATAGGTCTAGACATAAGGCAAAAAACAAGCGGCGACAAGGGGCACCCTTGTCTGACGCCTCTATGAATTGCAATTTACCCTGAACCACACCAGTAATGAACAGGTCACTGGATAAGTTTTAAACAACTAAGTCAGAAGGAAACTCATATGCCCGAAATATGGCAAGCAGGTATGAATGATTGACCCTATCAAATGCCTGTTTTTAGTCCAGAGAGACACACAGGCCGGCCATACAAGTTTGATGCGTATAGGCTAGTATGTCCCGAGTTTGGCCAAGTGCCGAAAAAAAATAGTCCTGTATGGGACCGAACCAACCTGTTGGAGTGAGAGGAGGTCCGGCCAAAAAACTTTAATTCTTGACGTCAAAATGGAAGTTAAGATTTTGTAGTCCGCATTCAAAGCGGTTATTGGTCTGTAAGAACTCGGGAGAGAAGAGTCTTTCCCTTTTTTTCAAAAGTAAGATTAGACGGCCTCTTTTGAACGATTCTGGAAGCCGCTAGGATTGAATTAATAAATTGCACTAAGGAAGAGCCTATTTCTTCCCAGCAGCCCTAGTAGAATTTTGTTGCTAAACCGCCCGGAACTGACGCTGATCCGGTATTCATTATTCTCAAAATGATACACCCTTCAGCATTTGCGAGTGCATCTGTTCTGAAACCTGATGTAGGGAATTTGAATCCGAACATAGTTGGGTTACCATGTGTTTTTCATCTACCTCAAGAGAATCTGCTGCAAACACTTCAAAAAATAAAAAAAAGAAACCCTGATTTTGTAACTGATGGAGCTGTGGAGATGCCGTTATCCGGGCAGCGCACACACTCTATAATGTTTGGAATTTCGCGTGTCGCTAAAAATCTTCGAATTTCTAAACTACAATAGTAAGGACCATGATTAGTGCAGGCATTGAATGGCTGCATTATTTCCTTCAGTTGGCGTTTGTACCACTCCCCAAGGATCCCAGGATTTTCACTCATTAAAGGCATAGTTCTCCATTATATATAACTATCCGGGTACGCCTGAGCGTGCTGTTAAGCTCAGCTGTGTCACAAAGCTTTTTCTTTGCCAGCTACTTGAACTCGATGGCTCCATAGTGATTTTGAACCTGTCCCGCTGCTGTACACTAACCTCAATTGGTAGTGAAGAAATCTGTCTTTAATGAAAACAACGCTACGTCATCTTGCAATATTCGAGTATAAAGCTTCCAGTGTCGGACGCCATCAAGTCTGCGGTCACGTAAACAGGGACAGGAGCACTGGGTAATGGTCGGAAATATAACCGGCCATACTACGGCCATCCATACTAAAGATTTACCTCTATGTTTCACACAGCGGTGATTAGGTGTGGAGTAAAAACCTGTCTAGTCTGGACATTGAGGAGCCGCGCTTCTATACGTGCGGATAACGAAATTTCGCAACGAAGCAGCCATACATCTTCCAGGTGAAGGTCTTGCACTAGGAACCCGAGTTCGCGTGCGTCCCATATCGGTCGTCCCTGACCCTGACCGCGTACAGGGCACATACTGTCGAGTACGCAGTTAAAATCCCTTCAAAGAATGGTGCGTGTAAGGGTTGCAGGCGCAAGCGACGCAGCAAAGTCGAAAGCGTGGGAAGCGGCGGTTCCCGGAAGGGCGCCTGAAGGGCTTTATGGCAGCCAGCCTGTCAACAGCAGGCGGCCTTTGGGTCATGCCGCCTGCGTGGAGACGAATTGTCTTGAGCCTCAGCTGTGCTGTGGCGTTGTTTTGAGCGGCGAGTCGCAAAGCACAGTACGAGCGTGGGAAACCGCGGGTCGGATGCTCGATGAGCTTTTGTGTGGACGCGGTGGCGGTCGCTTCGGGGGCCGCCTGCGCGCGCGTTTAGCCAGAGGGACGGTTGTAAAACAAGTGGCCCGACGCGCTTCTGATAACGGGGAGCAAGGGGCTGTCAACCGTGCTTTGACGGCGGCCGATTTGGGTGGTGGTTGGGTCTTTGTCGGCCCGCGCGCACACTAAGGAGGTACGAAGATGTTTCGTTGGGAATGCGACGCCGCGGGGTCCGCGCGCCCCATATGGTTTCTGCCGAGGATCACCTGTGAATGGCGCGGAGCCTTGAGGGCCCGTTGCGTTCGTTAAGAGACGGATACGGGTCACCCTGTGTTTGTGGTGGCGGTCGAACTTTGGACAAGGCGTTATACGCGTAAAGTGCGGGCGTGGGAACGGGCAAGGGAGGCGGCGTGCGTAGAAGCTTGCCCCGGGCGCTTGCACGTGTTTCCTCGGATGTTTGAGTGTTTGTTGTATTTGCTTGGTTCGTTTTTGTGATCTCTTCCTTGTTTTTTCTGGTGGGAGAGAGTGACCAGCGTTTGAGGGTTGCGGGGGGCGTTGCCTACCGCGGTTTAGGCCCGGATTTGGTGATACATCCAATCAGGTCGCCAGGAGATACCGATTGGCCTGTGTATCGGGGGTGGGGCCTAAGTAACCCATCAAAACCACGAGACACGAGGTCTCGGGGTCGAATCCTCAGGGTTTAATGTGCTATGCACGGCCGGCGTATTGCCGGGCTAGCCAGGTCAGGCTAGGGAGGATCTCACCACTTGGGTAGTTTTAAGGTCAGGGGGTCCGTCGCTGACGGAAGTGCCGCGTGCACAAAGTTTTAGCTGACCTAGAACCCCATTTTATTTCTTACTTTGGTAACTCTATCTTCAGTTTGTCAATATTCTGTATATATCTGCTGTGTAAATATACAGTTTTGAAAACCCTCCATCAACCATCGTCGTCGTGTCATCAGTGCCGTCACCATCAGGCACCAACGCAGATCATCATCAATCTTCAAGGAACAACATCGAACCTGACGATTTACTGTGCGGTGCACTCCAAAAGAAAAACATGGTTGCGGCTTACCTCAGCCAACCCTGAATATGCAAAGCAAGAGCTTGGCTTCACTATCTGTCGAACTAAAACTGGACCAACGAATGATGTGGTTGAACATCATGACGCCCACCCCACAGCAGTGATTGGACACCAAAGAAAAATAAGACAGGACAATAAAATTCTGCTGAAAAGTTTTGACGTCTTCATTTCAAATAAAGTTCATTCTTAAAGAAAGACCAGATCTACAAAATTTTCTCCTTCAAAGTGAATCCCCCCTCTTTGTTTGTCAGTGTTTTTGAACCCTTGAACATTTATTATTAATATTTGTAGCACAAAAAGAAAGAAGAGAACTCCAGCACGTAGTGCCCTAGCCACGAAAAAATTTAAAAGAAAATGGCAGCATCTCCACTCCGTGGATGATGGCGAGGATGCGGAGTTCGGGGACTCGAAATGACATCCAAGTTGCACCCCGAGTGACATCCGATTTGCGCCCCGACCGTCATTCGATTTGAGCCATGAGTTGCACCTTGATTATACCCTAAATGAAACTGCAACTCACGGCTATAATCGAATTTTGCTTGATTTTCGCTGGATGATGATGTGCGCGCGGATGGACGTGGACGGACATTGCGCGTGTCTTAAGGTACTCCGGACCCAAGAAGTACGGGAGCTTCAACAAAGGCTCTGAAACATCTGGCGGGCCTGGAACGCGCTGGTATGGAGAACGCCAAGACCACGCGCAGCCACCCTAAAAAAACAATAAAATAGAAAGGTATATCCAATGGAAAGCCACGCGAGCCTGGAACACAGCACCTCCGGGGCAGACAGGGGCCGTGTGCGTCGTGGAACGCTGTCACGAGCCCTCGGGAAAAAGAAATGGGCAGGAGGGTGCCCACAATGGCTGCCAATGCTAGGACAGAAGCAAAGAGAGAAGCGTCAATAGGCTCCGGAATGATCGCCGGGTGGCGCTGCACTCTCCCCTCCGCTAAGGTCCCTAAAATTCAGGGACCTTACCCTCCGCGGGAGTACGCCGGGGCTGCCGCCGCTTCGGCACGTGCTTTTTTCGCTGCGCGCGCGTGCTGCATTTATCGCGCTACGGTGAGGTCCGGGTAAAATTTTCTTTCGACTTATGAAAGCATACACATTAGCACGTGTCCAGCAAGTTCGGTTTACACGTAGAGTAGCTACTGGGTCCATTTTTGCCGGTGCTTGTCTTGTCGTCTGCTAGAGACGCGTCGTCTGCTACGCGCCAGTCGAACGGCCGAGCGCCCCGGCGGTTTTACGGGATAAAGAGTGCTCTTGTGGGCGACCCTTGGCTGGTCTAACCACCTCAGTCATCGCGAAACGACTGCGTCTGGTGAACGGCTTTTCAGCGCCCTAAGCAGACGCCCCCCGGCCCGCTCCTCCGCGTCTGGCAAGTGCATGTGCAGTTTGGGGTGGACGCTGTCTCCCGCACCGCCTGCGGCATCCAGCCTCCTACTCACGAATGCGAACAAAGCGACCGCCGGCTGCGCGAGCCACTTAAGCCAGCACGTACAAAGGGCGGCGGGAACACTCCTCACTCCCCCGAAACGGAAAGATGAAACTGAAAGCGAAGCAAACCCCCCATATTGTTGCATGGTCAGCTGCCACGACAGTAACAAGGCGAAAGAAGAGGATCCATTCGTTAAATTCTGCATATTCCCCGCGAAAGCGCACCAAAAGGATAGACGGTAAGCATGGATCACTGCGGTTCGAAAGGTGAAATAAGTTGGCACATTTTTGTTTGTATCTGTGTGCTTTCAGTTTACATTACCCGGCTTTGAAAATGCGAACTAGTGTTCTAACGAGTCCTCCCCTCTACACTTTTTTTAATGCATGCTGCCAATGATTGTTTTCCGCTATAATAAATGAACTTCGGAGTTGTTTAGCTGGTGCCGTTCGATATCGTCCATATATAACACAATAGGTTGACATTTTGCATGGGTGAAAAAAAATAGTTTCTAGCGATTTACCTGGCTGTAGTAGCTCTGGTCCGTCTTGTCATTGTGACTTGTGTTCTGGACGGGATTGCTGCGATGTTCGTTTTTTTTCCCACATTTACAAATACTGGTAATTAAAAGAGGTATACACCAAATTCTGTATATTAATAGTAATTAAAAGTTATACGCCACAAGCTCTTCTGTTGTTTCCGCGAACTGTCACTCTAACCCATACTTGTACTCCAAGCGGGTGACAAACATTGCGAACAAAAATTCCTTCAAGGACAAGTAAAATGGAAATGCGGCGCTGTCAGCGCACCCCTTAATTAGCGTGTGCCTTTCTAATGCGTTTTTATAAGATGCAGCTGATTGTTTCAAGAGTAAGAAATAACCTATTACCATAATCAATCACGTTTATCTTACATTTCTTGCAAGCCTCAGTGTTGCTGCAGTCCAGAAAATCCGGATGTCCGAAGCGCGAGCACGCGAAGGGAGTACGCGAAGAGAAAAGTACTCTGTGACAAGCTGAACAGCTGTCGCCTTGCAGACAAAAGGACAGCAACCGGCGACCGCCGAAAAACGCGTTTCCCCCCTTAAAATCGTCGGGGCAGTCTGCCGGTCGAGCGGCGGGTCTGTAGCAGACGACAAGACAAACGTCGACAAAAATGAACTCAGTAACTACTCTACGTTTAAACCGAACTTGCTGGACACGTGCTGACGCGTATGGTTTCATAAGTCAAAAGAAAATTTTACCCAGCCCTCTTCCTAGCGCGAAAAATGCAGCACGCGCGCAGCGAAAAAAGCACGTACCGAAGCGGCGGCAGCACATCATGCCACCGCGTACTCCCGCGGAGGGGAGAGTGCAGCGCTGCCCTCGCCCGGCAAACTTTAGCTTCGCCTCCCTATGGGCTTTCGCGTTGGTATTCGATGGAACTTCTGCCGTCTCCCCCACCAGTGGGAGTAACCACCCACGAGCGAGAATACTGGTACATTAGGCAAATAAGGACGATTGGCGGTGAGATTAGGGAACCTACATGCTAGGGTGGTGTCAGCCTTCGTCGCACCGCTCGCCGGCGCCCGTCAACAGTGTTGCCCGTCCAGGTATCCATGGCAACAGGCGACGAGAGCGCCATGTTGGTCCCGGCCAGTCGTTCCTGCTGCGTCATGCACGTTGGCGCGGGTGTGGAAGCTGTGCTATGCGCTGCGATTAACCAAAGCGCTCTCAAGCTAGCCTGTGCCATGACAACATCCTCGCGCTAACTGCCTACTTTGGAAGCAGAAATGCCAGGCTGTTGCGTGCCGCAATGCACAAACCATTGCAGACAGGGCGTACGAATGTTCCGCTTCCCGACCAGCCCTAACCGGCACAAACGTTGGATTGCTCAAGTGAAGCGAGATTGCTGGGAGCCCGCCACTGCTTCCCGTGTTTGCGAGGTGAGTACTGGAATGATTGCACGCAGCTCTTTAGCGTGCGTTTAGTGTGCCTGTTTCTTGCCCTCTGCCAGTTTAACGTTGATTTTGTAGTGTGCCGACGTGCAACGGGTGGCAGTCGCCGATTGCGAATCGTCAGCGCTAGCTAGCTCCGCAGTATTCAGCAGCGTTTCGTTACCACGCTTTGGTCGTGCGGTTGACATTACGGAATGTCTGTGTGTGGCGATTCCAGCCCTTGGAAATATGTATGCTCCTAACTTTGCACGGTCTGTTCACGGTATAATCGTGCCGTGTTTACAACAGAGCGTTCATAGGGAATCGCTTTTTTCGGTATCCGGATATTTTGGTGCACGAACGTCGTCACCGAATGGTGCAGGCATTTTTTCTTGCTCATGTTTATATATTGGTTAGACTACGGTTTTAATGTTTGAGAGCTGTGTGTAACAAATATAAGCACAGGTGTTGCTTCGGTGCCTAAACCAAATAGACGTAAAACCAATGGAATGATTGTGAACAAATAACACTGTTGAATGTTTTTGTCTGGCTAGATTAATTATTTATATGGACGGTTCTATTCATTGATTTACTCGTTTATGATAATGGACAATTCGTCAAGCGGTATTGATGGTCTGATCTTACGGCTGAAATCATACCTCCGAGAAGGCTAAAACAACACGACTGGAGTGAGCATGAAACCTAGTGTAGTTATAAGCTTATGCCGTAACTTGAATGAGGCCTTTTGGCTTCAGCTTATGGGATTTCATAGAACGCTGGAACAGGCTGCTGCATTTAGTCCATTCCGACCTTCCCCTCCCCTCTCCCCAAAAGAGGAAAAAAAGAAAACGGAGCGAAGTACCTTGGTACCGTGTGGATTCTGTTTCTGGGTTTTGTTATTTCCTCAACGTTTATTGGGTTTTGTGTCGATCGTGCTTGTAAACAACTTGTGATCACAATTATCAAATACCTCTGATGGATACAGAAAAATACATGCCTTTTCTGCTGTAGGTTCTCCTGAGCATATAAAATCTCTCTCTCTCTCGCTTTCCAGGGAAGCCAGTTCTTGGCTTATAACTCAAATATGCCCGTGCAAGAGTGTGCGCTGCGTCAGATTTTTTTGCCTTTTCCTTTTATTTTATAACAGCCCAGAAACAGTATTTCATATAGTGATCTCAGTATCCTTGTAGTGCTGGTCGAGCAAATGTATATGGACTACGTGTGTGGCTGTGGTGCTGTGTCTGACTTTTCGTGTTGTTGCTCTATTCTAGGCACATTTCGAGGACACAAGCTTTGAGCAAAGCAGGCAGGACGGTTTGAAGAAACTAAGGCCAGATGCTGTTCCGACGCTTTTCCCTTATCGCCGTAAGTGTGCACTGTTTAATTTGCTTGTATGATTCTTTGGATTATTGCTCGTGCCTGAGGGAAATGCTTGTAAACCACACATCTGACCAGTCATGGGCACGTCACTGGTAAAAAGTAACGGTGTTACAGTTACCTAAACCAAAAAAGTAACCCTGTTACAGCTACAGTTTCCAAAAATAACTTGTTACAGTTACTGTGAAAAAGTAACGTTGTAACGTTTCCGTTACTGCGTAAACACTAAGTATGTGGCTAGTTAAAGTTGCACGAGGTAAAATCCTCGTCGAAGGGAACCTAAAAGGGGACACTCAAGCCCAACACCAATAATTGTCGTGTACGCCTCATTTGTTGCACCGTTTTGTTGATGCACGCGTCGGGGAATTTATTTGCAAAACTCGTTGTAGTTTAGGTTGAGTTGTTTCTCCAAGTTAGCATCCAAAAGGTTCTCTCTTTTCGGGGGTCCAATTTTCAGTTTCTTTTTGTTTTTTCTGCTGCACTCAAGACGAATGGAAAGTTTTAAAAAATCACTTTTAAGACCTACGTCCGACCTCGCTTTTCTGCAGGGAAGATAATCGTCTTGGCAACCGTGTTGTGGAAAGATGAAAGATAGCGTGGATAGCGTTCAGGCGCGACATGCCTGAACCAAAGTCATCCCATCAATGCAAACACGTTAAAAGCGTTCTCGGGCAGTGCACGAGGCCGTGCTATTTTAAATGACGGCGCATGTATTCGCGGGGAAGCCGGATCAAATAACCGCGTAGCTCGCAATGTTTCTTGCATGTCGTGTAAATGCGGCGCTCTGTTCCTAGGTGTCTCATACGCTACACAGTGCTTGTGCGCGTAATAAAATTTTCTCCAGGAAGCTTACTTCCTGCGAGCGAATCTGGACAATAGACTGCTATAATACATCACAGGTGGTGGGCTTTCACAAAAAATGGTACGGACACTCAATCAGATATCGCAAATCCGAGCCCGCTTCAAACCTGTAAATTAGGCCGAAAAGAAAAAGATGGGAGAACAAGGAACAAACCAGTTGTTTCAGACCAGATTTTATTGGCGCGCATTTTCCTCCCATGTAACAATGTTCTTGCGGTTTATCCTCTTGTTTAAAATAAGGTTCACAGGGATGTCGCGGTTCTCCCCATCACAAATATGCGCTCCCTAAAAGCCATCATCACCCGTCCAATGCGGCGGGTGCACTGCGAGAAACGAGCTGTTTTCACAGTATTTCGCAAGAACTCGAGTCAGCGAGCACGTTCTTTCGGTTTTAGAAAACGGCGGCTAACCTCAGATTACAATCCTCCAGCTTCCCAATCTTTCTGTATAAATAAACCATCCAATTCGTGTTGAAGCCCTCTGAACCCGCGCTACCTCAGTGTAAACGCGCGAATGCTGGGGAACAATATGGCGGCCCGTCAAGTTTAGCGGCCGCCAGTTAGTCAGTCAGTCAGTAAACTTTATTGATGGGAAAGGGGATAAGGGAAGGGGAAGTGGGGCTAGAGAGGCCGCCAGAGCTGGTGGTAGGCAACCATGGTCAAAGATGTCACCACTCTAAAAGCGGCGGCCTGTAGGTCCTAGAATACTCTAGGTGAGATGTTTGAGTGGCGCCCCCTGGCTGTGACGTCGCATTAGGGACCCGCGCCGCTGTCATCTGCTACAGTCCGCTTGTGAGGGGCAGCAGTGCCTGTGCTATAAATCACCCGCTTTGATGCGTTAGCGCATTAAAAAGCTTAGTTCTGGTAATAGTCATTTTTTCCCAGTTTCCGACACATCTCCTCCCCCGCCTCCTCCTCTTGAGTGCAGTTTTCCTATAATGCATATCTGAATATTGGGAAGATATGCCTCTGGGAAATGCACTGAAATAGCCCTGCAGGTCTGAACAAACATAGTGTTACTGTATCTTTACCGTAGACGTCACTCGTATTGCTCAATAAACCTCCATACTGGTTAGAAGCCTGGTATAAAACCAGTATGCGCCTATACACACAGTGGGTTATTTGGAACTAAACCTACAGTTCTTGCAAACCATGGGCGTGTCGGCATACTCTCATGCCATGACAACGTAAAGTGTTGTGATACAATACTTTCGAGCGTTCGGCAAGGTTGCAAAAACTGTTTTACCTTAATTATGATTACGGGGAATCCTAAGGCCCTCTGCCAAAGCCGACAGTCCCAAAGGCCTGGAATTTGTTTTGGTCTTCTATTTTCGCTGTTGGTTACTAGCAGCAGACTATTCTTCTTGTTCGAAAGATTACTTACTACAGACGCTGACACCTAGCTCCGACTCTTCACGCTCCGCACAGGACCGGCTTTCCAAGGAATGGGGCGACGCCAGTAACGTTTCTTCCGTAGCGGTATCCAAAACTATACTTTAACTCACGCCTTGAGCTAGTGTATGGGATTTTAAGTCTATTATTATAAAAAAAATGTTACGCATACTCAAAATCTGGTGCGGACAAGCATCAGATATCAACCGAGCGCAAATAGACAGTGCGGAGTGCGGGCTCGATCCATTGCTCTCAACCTCATCCCAAAACATATTTTACTCTGTGCTTCTGAAACTTCAAACGACGCCCCCTGTACCACTTCGTTAGTTGTTTTTCCAAGCCCGCCTAAGGCCAAACGGCCTACCGTTCTCTGGTTCACTTCAAGGCCTGATAGAACGTCTGATTTTAAGCAGAGTACAGCATTCGAAAATGTGAGACCCGGAACCATTACTCCTTTCCACATTCCTCTCACTACTTCATATTTGTTATACCCCCACAGAGTTCTATGCCTCATTATAGCTGCGTTTCACTTTCCCTTACCTTTAAGTTGCTCCTCGTGAGTTCTTAAGCAGTTATCCTCTTCGTTTATCCACACTCCCAAATATTTATATTGCTTCACTCTACACTCTAAGAAAAAAGGGTAGAAAAAGGGAGGAAATCGAGGCTTTTCTCCCCCGGACCAGCGAGATTCTCCCTTTAGCTAATTACACGTAGCGCCCTCTGTACGGCATCTACGAAACACCGAAACAGGGGAGGAAATATTCTCCCCTGTCGTCTGCAATCTGCTGTCGGCGCCGACGCCGAAAACGAAACCGTTCATCGTTGCAATCTGGTTTTCGCTGATCGGGCGCATACGACGACTATAAGCAACACCTCTCCTGCGGTGTGCTGTTTGCTTGTTTTCTCGCTGTCTTTCTTTTTATTATTACCATGTGCCCGCCACGCTAACGCACGGCTCGCCAGCCGTGTGTTTGAAGCACATTCTGTGGGCACCGCTGCATGCTTGCTGTGGGCGACTCGCCTGCGCCCTGTTCAACGTTACCACTGCATTTGTGGACGTTTTATACTGACGCCCAAGGGTAAAAGAGGTCAGCGATGATAGTAAACTGCCCCTTTTCTCGTCAACGAGCACGGACCACAGCATATTTACGCCTCAGTTACCAACAACAAAAGGCCCCCATTCGGTAACATCTCTGCTGAATGGTTGCCAGACGAGTGGTGCGCTCTACGCTAAAAGAGCGAAGGCGAGGCAATGAGTGTCATTACACAAACATACCTGCCGTACTGTTTCGTGAAACGTTTTTTTTTCTTCTTTGAGCTATTTTACTGCTTCTTACAAAACCTCAAATTAATAAAAGTTTGCAATTGCACGGGTTACATTTGATGAAATAACAAAACCCACCTAAGGCTTACGCACTGCCGTGGGTTATCGAAACAAGCAACGATCTCACTGTTCCTACCTGCATTCTCGGCGATCAGGGTTATAAATACTTTGTCGCCGTTTCAAGGTTTAGTTGTGGCTTGTGATCATGCGGACATGTGAAAAGTGTACTATATGTTGTGGTGCATACGTGCATTATGCTTGCTTATTGTGGGTTGCGTGTATTGTGTGTTGGCAGTGCCTTTAATGAAGTGTATGCCGCTGTGTTGCGCTATGTTTCTTCCCAATATGTGCCCCCCCCCCCCCCCCCCCACATGCGGCCTCCGTGATGTTGGCTATGGGCCTCGTGCGCTTGTATGGTGGCGCCACTGATGTGCTGTGTTCAGCGCCATCTTGCGGGCAACGGAGGCATACTTTCTGAAGTCCGTGAGCAAACGACGTCTGGAGGATAGTATTCCGCGCAGTACGATTATTAGAAGAGAAAGAAGAAATGACCGTGCGATACGAACAGCCAAACGGTACTTCATTAAATAGAATATGGTTCGCAAAGGCGACAGGAATGCGATGCATCACACAAAAAACAGTTTTATACAAGCGCGGGATTGTCTCCGCCATGGTCTCCGCGCTGCGCGCGGTCACGCTGTCATTTCGCAACGGCTTCCAAAACACCAGCAGCGCCGCCCAAATAAAAAATAAAAATAAAAAGACGGAAGCCCGCGTAGTTACCAAGAGAACGATATGAGTGCAGGAGTGTGCGTCTGTGTGTGCATCGCCTCCCGGAAGCGATAATGTATGTGTGAGGGAGGGTGTGATCGCTCCGCCAGTGGAAAATTTTTTGTGGGGCCGCCGGCCCCCGAAGAGCATGAAATAACTGCATAACTGGCATAACCAGCATAACCAGCATAACGTCCCAACGACGCCAGCAACGCCTTGGAGTTGGTTGCTGTGGTCGCTTTGGTGGACTTGAGTTATTGAGCCTTAGATCAGAACGGCTGGGTTAGAACTGCTGGCATAACCAAGCAGTTGGCGGACAGCTTATTGTGAGGAGAAGACCGACTACGCGACTTCATGGTGCTTGAAGAAGCGAATTTCTCCCGTGTATACGCTCCACTGTGCCTTGTACATGTCAGGAAGTGATTTGATGTGTTGTGTGTGCGAAATCGCGGCGAAAGGTTTGTGTGTATATTCCGACACCATGGATAAGCGGCTTCAAGAGCCCGAAGATTCAGGTTTGTAGAGGCAGGTATTTGAAAATGCCAACTGCTTGAGTAAACTCTACCTCAAACTGCTGAAACTAAGATGAGTTCGTTGTATGGGCTCATAAAAATATCGCAATGCTTTTTGAAGTCCTTTCATACGTTTGTAAATGCTTTACTTAATATACGAATAATTTTGGACGTAGATGCGCGAGACGAGGCTTTCATGAAAGCGTGGACGTTTACCTTGTTTATCGCTCGACATAGACACGGGCACAGATATGGTAGATCGCACAACAGGAGCTTTAATTGTGCACGAATGATTCCTCTCGCATTCGGAGTGCCTTGATAAAATAAGACCATTTTGAATAATGTAAGACCATTTTGAATAATGGAGATTGTTTCAAAGCTGACAGAGTTGTACGTGATGTTTTTGCGTGACTACGCTGGCATGACTACATGCCAGCGTGAATAGTTGTGCTGGTGCAAGTTATTTTTGTCAGCAAAAATATTTTGCGCAACAAGCCCCACTTGAACTCGTTTTTCAAACGCGAACTGCAAGTTGTAGATGTTTGAGATATTTGAGAGTCCTTTCAATAAAAATGTAGATGCGAGTCTCGGAATTGTGGCTGGTGTGTGTCCATCTGTTTACGGTTGTGTCGCAGTGTAGCGTGAATATTTACGTTTTTTGTTTTCATTTTAAAGCTTCATATTTTGCTGGTATGACTACGTACAATTCAAGCATGCATATCCGTGGGTTGTTCCATGTATTTTCTGATGCGTGCACAGATGCGTGCACACCAAAGGCTATTTGAGGCGCTACAAAAATATGCACTGGATACACGGCATTTTTTTTTCAGCGGTCTTGCGCCAAGTAGCGTGCACATACTCAAATGCATTTATGGAACTGTCCTTTTTATTTCTTTTCGGGTATATGTGCTTCGTGAACGTCGGCGTCGCAGGCAGCTGATCCGTCTAATGTCGTCTGCTTTTATTGGAGAAGGGGCGCTTTCTAAATTATTTCGGCTTGTATTCCCGCACAACTCGTCAGCGTAATATTTCTATTATTATAACAATTGTGAATTTAAAAAAAACGTGGTAATTGTTGTATACTTATTTTACGGTTGTTGTTTGTTTATTTTGTTCTTCAGAAAAAATTCCGCCGCCGCTCCCAGGTAGCGCCACATGTTTATTTGAAACTGCAGTGCACGAGGCCCATAATAATATACGTTATCCATAAAGGAAACCAAGAAAACGCCTTGATGTAATAAGTGCCCACTGATGGTGATGCTTAGTAGCTGCCCCTCCCCACCCCTACTTTTTTTTGCGTCATCTATCGGTCATTTTAAAACGTTTACGATTGCTTTACTTCGAGCTCGCCAGAGGGCGAGTATTGTCGAGGATGCGACAGCGACGGATACGTTTTTCGTGTCGCCTACATTGCCTTTGCGCTGAGATTTACGATTGCAGACGATCCGCGTTTTGATGCATCGGTTGTAGCAAGGTAAGGCGACTAACAACAACTGGTTGTTCTCAAACGGCCGCATTGGATGCTTGGGATCTCGTGTGCGGTGAACGGCGGGGTTACTAGCCTTTCGGAAATAAAGGCGGCATTTTGAAAGCAATCGGTATGACTTCTACTGTGTTTACGGCGGCGCGTAAGCCCTGAACGCGTAGGCGGAACGCGCAGCGCGAAGAATGCAAGAAGTCGCGCATGTGCGATTGGCGACATGGCTTGCTAACCGCAGTTCTGGTGCTCGGTAGGTAATTTCTTGGTTATTTTAGCGCATTTTAAAGGGACACTTAAGTGATATGTAAACATTGCGGGATTACTAGCGCAAATTGTAGTCCGGAGTCCCCAGGCCATGTTTCGACCACTCTGGGCGCGTTTACGCGATTTTATTTTGTAGAAAAATCAATTCGAAAAATGCTGCCCTTTTCTCTTTACGCTCGCCCATTTTCTGTGGCGTTTTTGTGTGACGTCGGGAGGAGCGGAGCTCGCAATTGGCTGCGCTTCTGCACGGCTCCCCGGCCTTCAGAGTCAGTCGGCCCAGCGTTTCGTCCCCCGGGCCGCCGACGGATCGTCGCAATTCGTTCGCTCAGTTGAAACTAAGCCAGGGGCCGAATTCTCTAAAACGACGGGGCGTCGCTTTGAAACGACGGGGTAGCGCCATGCAAATGCATGTGTTCTGGGGTTGGGGCCGTCGCTTTGGGGTTGTCTGCAGGGGCAGTGACCGCAGAAAAGCGCTGTGGCAAGGGCGCGAAGCGACACCCACTGCCCGCCGTCGTTTCACTTGTCGCTTCGCGCCCTTGGCACAGCGCTTTTCTGCGGTCACTGCCCCTGCAGACAACCCCAAAGAGACGGCCCCAACCCCAGAACACATGCATTTGCATGGCGCTATCCCGTCGTTTCAAAGCGACGCCCGTTTTTTAGAGAATTCGGCCCCAGGACACTTTTTATAAATGGAAGAATGTGCCTTTCTTTACTTGGTTAGTTTGTACACTGTATCTAGCTCCAAGTCAAGGTCGCTTCACACAAGCGCTGCACAAGCGCACATGCGACGCTTCGCTGACTGGTACGCCAATAGGAAAATATAAGGCCACTTGAAGGCGGGAGAAGAGTCAGCGAAGTCAATATAGGTATACTAAGGAAATAAAATCAACTGATATTTTTACCGTACAGCATAAAACTAGGGTGCGGGAAGCACTTTTTTGCGCTGGGCGAACAAGCACAGCGGCCAGCAGCACGACTACGCATCTGCGAACGCTTTTCCGTCTAAGAAATGCAATTGCTAGACGTGAGATATTGTGGAAACTTGGGGGATGCTTACTGCACGAGCGCAAAATAAACAAATAGTCACCTAAGCTGCTTGGAATGCTAAAACTAAATAAAAGTGTAAACTGGTTATACATTATATACCTTATATTTCCAAGGTCGGCTGCGCTCGCCCGTGGCTGAGTGATTTGGAGCGCTAGTTATGTCAGCGCAAGTGTTTTGCAAGTCAGAAGTTCGAATCCCCACGGATCCGTGCTTTTTTTTTTAAGTTACCTTTTTCGTTTTCCGCCGATGTTTTCTATACTGATTTCACCTTTTTTTGGGCCGCAACGTTCATTGCTCCACGAACTAGTTCACAGAACGCGCGCAGGCTGGCACTGGCACGCTAGCGAGTTCTCGTTGGCATGATGTTGCCAAAAGCACCGACTGCTTGCGGGCAGTGGGCACAGGCCAGAATCAACAGACCCTGGGCCTGGTGCGAACACGATTTTTACGAGACAGGCATGAGTGAGGCAAGCTCCAAATATAGGGGAAAAGCGCATGGCATTTGAGCGTCTGCGGGGACGCGGAGGCCGTTCATGCACTGCGTAGGCCTCGGCTAGTGAATGCTACGATTCCAAGCCGTCCTGGGAGGCTTATCTTGCGCATTTTACAACCGACAACATGGCATAAGCGTGGTACGATGATTACCGAGATATTGAGAATGCCCATCCAACAACGCCATTGGTTGTGTTTTACAGAACCGAAACCGAGAGTTGTTTGATTGCTAACCTTGGGCATCGTCCAATCACGGTGCCCCCTCCTTCTAACGTCACAGCCTTAGTTGGTGCGGCCGCCGCAAACCGCGCATGGTAGTTTTTCTTCTTTCGCGCTTTGTAAATAATTACCGGTTTGTCAACCGGATAAACGATGAAAGTGTGCTAATTTGAGCCAGTCTACGCAGTGCAAGCAAAAACGGGAGCTTGACAAATTCACTTCAGTGTCCCGTTAAGCGCACACAACCACAGTAATCTACGCATTTGTACTTCCTCGATCCTCAAACCGATCAGCTCGCTAGGCCTTTCTCGCATAACAAGCCTTTCTCGAGTGACGCTGCCAGGGGAGGAACGCTCCTCCATTAGCTCACGAAAGGGGGAAATCTTCCTCCACTCCTAGGTGTAGAAATGCGCTCCTCCCTATTAAAGGGAGAATCTTTCTACCTTTTAGGGGGCAGTATATGATACATTCCTGTTTCACCGTTAAGGGAGAAACTACCACACCTTTTTTTCTAAAGTGTGGGGCTTAGCGCCATCTGTGTGAGGAGGGAACACTTCCGGCGGAACAAAAAATGAACCGGACGTGACGCAAGATCCGGTCAAAGAGTGACGTCATTATGGTGGCATTAGCGCGAAAATTTGACTTCGAAATAGCTTTAGCAGTCCTGTGATCACTGAGGGCTCACGTCATTGCCATCTGACGCAAGTTGGCGAGCCCTTGGCGTGTGTGCTTCAAGACAACGCTAGCTGAACTAGTACAGACTCGTGACTAGAGAAACGTACTTAAGCATACTGTCGTATGATTCGCCTCGGTTTTGATAACGTCTTGAATTTTCTCTGAAACTTTATTCTGTATTCATTACTTCCACTGCTGTATAAAAACAATCAGTTGTTTACCTTGATTGCAGTGGGTGGCAAACCGGGAACTAGGCACGTACCCACCCCCCCTCCTCCCGGAATTTTTTTTCTGCCATGGGATACAGAGCACAAAATGGCACTGGACCACTCTGCAAGCCCCCCCCCCTCCCCCCCCCCCTCGCCCCCCTCCCCTTTATATAAAAAACGTGCCCCCTCTTAACCGCCATACAAATTTCTACCAACACCACTGCTGGGTCGTTTAACTGCGTCGCACATACGTAGGTTGCATGCGCGCCTTAATTGAGATCAAAGTTATAAATGCTTGCTCGGTTTGTGTGCTTCAGTTCTAAGAGAGGAAATAACGCATAGTCATGTTATAATCAAGACATTTGATATTTATTCTAGGGTAAACATAAAACAACTTTACCACACCGTACAAAATCAGCACGTACACAAATAAGTACAGAATGTTCCTGGGCACTACATCCATAATGATTTTCTTTACGCGCCGAAAAATTGACTTTACCGGTAGCACATAGCATTATGAGCAATGAAAGCCTCAACAGCAGAACTACATCGAAACAATACAAAAGAACTAGGCACTGCATCTTGACGCGGAAAACCGGGCCGCAGGAATGCCGATTCACGAAAGTGCAGCGAGCACACCGCAGCTGACCCGGTGTCTTATCAAGTAGACATGAGTTTGTACAGAACTTCATCCAGGATTCACGCCTGCAATTTCCTGGTTGCATTGTTTAGGCAAGTGTCGCAACAGACAAGTAAAGAGAAAAAATTGATCAATGCAAAAGAAAGCGATGGAAGTAAGTAAAAACACATAGCAGGAAAGATCTGGCAGCAGCGCAGCACGAAGCAGCACAACACAGTACTGCGATGGAAATATTGCTTGCGCATACAAGCGCGGGAAGCAGCGATCACTACAAACGTTGTAATGCAATAGAGAAGGCACTTAGACAAAGCGAATCGTTTGAATTCGACTGGCGCACAATATTTGCGCTATTTGAATACGCTGAGAAGTCCTAGAGTAATTGACACGACTTGCTCCCAGCCAACCTGAGGTGAAATCAAGAGATAACTGACATAACAAAGCTTTAGACCCTTTTTTTTCGAAGCACCACCACGTCCCCTCACACAACCCCCGTGCACGTATTAACAGTGCTATAGTTTCGTGTACCTGTGGAAATGAGAGGAAAATGTACAGTGAAACACCAGGCGTACGGGAGCTGCTG